>OU452245.1:8752500-9377500 GCA_911728495.1 Furcula furcula
ACACCGTTCGTGTCCGCGATAGTACAAATATTGCTGTGTTTCAGTGCGAAGGGAAATGTAGCTGGTTAAGTTACCGGGCTTATTAATATCTCCGGTGCACTGCCCTGTCCCAAAGGCAGACGAGCAACAGCATCTTTCTATCGGTTTACCGTAGGTTTATCTACCACCTATACTGCGATCCCCAAGACTGCCAAACGTGGAGATTATGGCAACTCCCTTCTAAGCGGGAGGCTTTTGTTCAGCAATGGATGCTTCCTAAAAGGGAACTTGTGATTACAAACTCGCCGTATAAAAATCGTGTCGGCCAGTAAAATAACGATTTGCGAGAGAAAACGAAACACATTATCAAATTCATCAGCAACTGCACCGTCATTGTTCTGTGTACGTTCGCAACAAATTTCACGAACGTCAATTAATATTAATAGACACCAAAGCCTTAAAATTCCGCCAAAAAAAACACAGCATACGTTTGTTTTTATGATTTTTGAAATATGGTTCCGTATAGATGTTGCGATAACTCGATGACCTTCGTAACTTTTAATCCCTTACTGTCATAATTATAATTAAATTCCGCCGTAACAACGCGCGGAACCTTGAAATCTTCGTCTATACGTACACTCGTTGCAATTGCAAATAAACATCAAATAAATTGATAGTAAAATTAATTGATTTCACATGTGTTATGAGGAACCTTCGTTCGTGTAGAACGTTCACGTGTCTTTATAAGAACCGTTTTGATGTGACCTCTGCAGACGCGGGCCGGTCGAATACTCGAAATAAATTAAAAAATGCCCAATCATCATCAATCAAACGGGCTCGATTCCATCAATATAATTTACTTTTTGTAGTTTTTACCCGAAAGCGCCCTCCGTGACTCGCAAGTTAGCCCCGCCAGGTACCACTCGTGCCCACTTCTAATAATAACTAGAAGCCCCACGTGAGCTAAGCAATACCTAAAATCCATTTCTATAATTGATTTCAATTTCCAATTGAAAGGAAAAACTTCTAATCACCCTGTCGATGTAATCCTTTTACATTTCGGAAAATTTCGCTTTCAAAATTCTTGGTGGAAATCACGAAATAAAATCAACCTTCCGAAAATTCATTTCACTTAAAGAATTGATGTTTGAATGAACGTGTAAATCATCTTGATACTTTTGACAGGTATTCTTTAAGTTATTTTTTAAACAAATATAAAATAAATGTGGTTAATTTAACAACGTTACCTACGTTGTTAAATTAACTCAACATTTATTCATTCCAATTGATATCTGTTCCCGAATATATAATTAAAAAACTTTAAACCTAACCTTTGATTATTTTTTCTTTATTATCTGATCTAAATATTAATTTGCAATTTGCAATTAGATAATAAGTACTTTGTAATTGGTAATACAATTTTAAAATGCGATTTTCCCAGAGCAACTTCAGTAATTCCCCAGAACTGTTGCAATTTAAAATTATTCAGTTAGCTATATAAAAAAATACCGGTCAAGTGCGAGCCGGTCTCGGGCACCGAGGGTTTCATATAATCTTTGGACGTATTAATCTAATTTTAGTATTCATGTAACACCTCAGATAGCAAAAAACAACAAACCGCAAAAGTAAGTTTGTTTGTCAAGGTTTTTTTAGGATTACTAAAGACTATAATTTAGAAAGTTATTTTATTTTCAAACTTAACGAGATAAGGGGGGGGGGGCGTTTTTTTACATTTTTGATGATCAGCCAATAACTATGTGACATAACCCAAAATAAAATCTGTTTTGAGATTTACAAATAAAGTCCTTTCACATGATACCCCACACGATATAGTAGTCTCACTTTGAAATTTCGATGACCCATCCCGACTCCCATTAAAAAAAAACTAAAAGAAAAAATATTTTGTTTTCATTTGCAATGAAGTTGGGTAAGTAAGATCTAAAACTGTTCCAAGTTTCAAATTGATGGCGTCAGTGGTTCCTGAAATATATAGGTGTGACAGACAGACATACAAACAGACGAACAGACAGACAGACGAACTCTCACCATAAGGGTTCCTTTTTTACCTTTTAGGTATGGAACCCTAAAAATCATGCTTCCCTTATAAATTCCTTAAATAAATGAATTTCCTTTTGTATTTACTGCAGAATTAATCCACAGTTAAAATCTGGAATTAGTAACGCTTATTCAGTGGCTATCTTTAGCCACGTTAGGTCTACCTAATACTAGTTCTTAAAGGAATGTAATCTTAAAGTAATTTTACTTTTATTTGGGAAAGGGACACAGAAATATGAAGCTATACTCCCTTCCTTTCTCTCGCGAAAACAAGATAACTATAGTAGGTACCTACTACTAGAAACGATAGTGGTAGATCCCTAATAACTTGAATGCATGTACCTACACACGTATTTATCTTCTGTGAAGCTACAATGTGAACCATAACTTGACAGCTTAATACAACGTATTGGAAACTCATCCATCCATTGTACAGGATGCAGTGTCGGAGTCGGCTCTAGTGGTGGTGACATGTCGAAACGGTTTCGGCCGTGGCGCTGCCAGTAATCGGTTTTCTCCAATAAACGACGATTAGACGCGCTGGCGTCAGCACGCCGGCATGGCCGCGTACTCTCGAGCTCACAACACTAGCCACAATAGGCATGATGACTAATTTTGAAAAAATACTCTATAATGTACTTACGGGTCTACTATTGCCGAAAATAATCATATTTTTGTATTAAATTTACAATTAATAGCAATATTTTCAAATTTTTAAAATAGAGTTTGAATTTCGTTCCAAAACGACGGCCGGTGCATGGCGCCATGTTGTGACGTCACTACGGCGGTGTAAATAAACATCTGTCTAGGTATAAAAGTTAAAAGTGAATCATTGTATGAAAGAAAAAGTTGAGATGACAGTTTGACAGTTGTTTATTTACACAGGATTGACGTCATTCACTTTGAGCAGCGTTTATTACAAAATGGCGATTAGCTGTATTTGAGTAATTTATTTGCTTAAATATCACGAAAATCTCTCTATTATTATGAAAATGAGATGCATTTTTGGAATCAGTGCAATCTGTTCTAATATTTAAAACCACAGATTTATTGGTATTGTGTTACATTCATCATGTCTATTAGAACACATTTAAAATCCAAACGCAAACACATCATTAAAAAAAAAACATTTATTTTTAAATTGGACGTTCTTAATTTGAAAAATGACAGTAGGTAAATGAAAGCAAATCCGAAATAAAATATTGAATGCAAAAGTACAGTAACTGATTCGTTTCGCGATAGAATTGGTATTTTCCTTCCAATACAAAATACACTACAAAATTATATATCCTAGATAATTCTAAAAACAGCCGAATTGTGTGCCTGTAACGCAACAGATGGCATCTGACGACCTCTAGTCATCATTAAAATTAAATAAAAACGTTTACCTAGGATACACTTGTCACGGACAATATAAATAAAAATTAAACATAGAGTTATTAATAAGAAAGAGTTATCTTGCCGAGCGTACCGGCTATGGTCGTGACCAGACGGCGATTTCAATTATTATCTAGAAGTAGTTTCACGAGCTCACGTTGAAGTATTCTCTTATCCTACTTTTAATAAGCACACAATTTTTCTTTCGATAAATATGTATACTACCTTTATAACCCATCGCCAAAGAACCATCCGGTCTCAGCTTCGCTCTGGACGTACTTATTAAGTTAATAACATAGGCTGCAGAAACATAAAACAAGCTCAGAAATAGTATTCAAACTTTATGACAGTCGTTAACCAGATCGCTCGACTCGAAGCTTATTCGTAGGCATGCGTCACGAAATTATTATCCTCAAACTTTGTTTACATACTGTATCAGAAATAAAAAAAAAGATTATTTCTACTTTACACCTCATCTTGGTGTAAAAAACACAACATTCCATCTGTCTTCTCTAAGCCTTCCAAAACGATAAATAAACACTAGTCGAACTCTTGTGTGGAGTAGCGTTCGCGGTGCTATTATCAACTCGCTCGTTTTGTGACACGTGCATACCGATAGTAGTTATATCGAGCGATAAAGATTTTTTAATGAATTTTATAGTGAATAGTAATATTTTGAACTTTGTTTAAGTTCTCACGGTGACGTTAAGCAGGCCTGCTGGAAGAAATTTGTTTAAAAATAGTCTGTGCTTTTGTACCACTCTTTCCTATACGGGGTGTAATGGACATCGTACCGAAAACCGGTACCAGAGATCCAGTACATGATTCTGAACATTCTAGTGTTGAAATTTTTCTTCGGCTTTTCCATGAATTAAAAAAAAATGCCGCTTTTTTAATAAAATTAGGATAACATCATTATTGGTATAATACTAAAGCCTAATTTCAATTTAAAACTTTTCAAAAGCTACCTCTCCGGACGTAAACAGTGTGTACGTGTAGACGAATATGTTAGTGACGAGCATCTAATAAGCTATGGAGTGCCACAGGGCAGTATTTTAGGTCCTACTCTCTTCCTCATATACATCAATGATCTCAGTAACCTCAAAATCCCGAAAGGTAATTTGATCACTTATGCAGATGACACTGTTCTCCTTTTTTCTGCCAATACCTGGGATGAGGTTTTTAATATTGCTCAGTCAGGACTAGATATGGTTAGAGAATGGTTAGATGTTAACTTTTTAACTCTCAATATTGATAAAACCAAGAATGTTATATTTAGTATGCGTGATCAGACTGGAATTATAGATAGGTATCACATTGTTTCACATAAATGTACAAATCAGATTGACTGCTCGTGTGTATTCTGGCAGAGAGTTAATAGCATAAAATATTTAGGGTTACAATAGATAGTTACTTAAGCTTTAAAGACCATATTCAATTACTTAGTGCCCGGGATCGGAAACTAATATATGTATTTAAAAATCTCAGGCATATAGCTGACTTTAATCTACTAAAACAAATTTATTTTGCCCTTTGTCAATCAATTATAATGTACTGTATATCATCCTGGGGGGGAGCTTCTAAGACGACTATGAACCAAATAGAAGTGGCTCAACGTGCTATCTTAAAAGTTCAAATGCTAATTTCAAACCTATGCTATATCCCACTGTACAACTTTACCAACAATTTAATGTGCTAAATGTTCGGCAACTATACCTGTATAGTATAATTCAGAAACTACATGCCGAACTCACATATGATCCAAAAATTCTGACAATACGTAGAAAATATTATGTACCCGCAAACATTTCCCAAAAACTGCCTTTATTAAAAGATTCTATGCCTTTTCTGGACCGTACATCTATGAAAAAAATGATAAAACCAACAATATATATCCGTTAAACAGGATGGACTGCAAAAAGAGACTGCAAGAATACCTACTATCACTTTCATATGAAGAGCCTGAGGAGTTGTTAAACATACCGATATAGACAAAAAGAGTACCTATATATGTATTTTCATATTTATAATCACACTCACACACTCAGACACACAAACACATACACACAATTACATACACTCACATACACGCGCAAACTTGCTCGGAGTTAATGGCAGTAATAACGCAAACCTATTGATTTAATTTAAACATGTAATGGCTCAAAACGTTCATTTCTCTAGGGGTTGGCTGCATTCCGAGATACAGGGTAATACCTAGTTCGGATGCAGATGTTCCCAATTTTATATTTAAGTATTTAGCCTTTTAGTGCATAAGGTTTACTTAGTAACCTACATTACTTTGTTGTACATTATTATTGGCTTTACCCTGTTGTACATCTTTTGGTGAATTAAAAAAAAAGATATATATAAAAATTAATATAAATGAAATATTTAAAACCTATACCTAATGTTTAATCTCTCCAGCGGGTCCAAAAGGCTACTTTCGGATAACCATATTTAATATGAGTAAGTTACGGTTTAATTTTTATTCGTATGGCAACTTGACACCAAATATGAATTTACTAATAAATGAATTGAGTATGATTCACCTAAATGTGTTGCTATTTTACAAGAATTGCGAGGGATCTGCTGGGAATATAGAATAAGAATTCCTTTTAGATGAAATGCTTATGGTGGCCTTTTTAAGTCCGCAGATTATTTTATCTTTTTAACCGACTTCAAAAAAGGAGGAGGTTCTCAATTCGTCTGTATATATATATTTTTAATGATTTAACATTAGACCTCCAAGATATCAAAGATGCATTATTTTATTATCTTTCAGTGGAACCACCAAATATCTGATCTTAACATATCTACTTACCGCATTAATGTTAATTAATGTTTAGTATAATATAATATATGTTAGTCTGTAAGGTATTTGTTGTATGGGCCATAGTAGCCTGAAATAAAGGATTTATTATTATTATTATTATTATTAAGTGAATCTGCGTGTGATCTGCGTACTCACGATTAAGCTTACCGCATTATGTACTCTATCTACGTACTCACGATAAACTTTACAAGTTCTTAAAATAAATTAATACCGTTTTCTAGATAAAACAAATGATTTATACTTATGCAGAGGGTAAAACTTATAAAAAAAAATGTAAGATTTTGGTAAAATAGGCCCTTACACACGTAGGAAAATCTAAACTCGCTCAACGGTATCGACGAGCAGAATAGCCCCCAAGTATCGAACGATCG
This sequence comes from Furcula furcula, assembly GCA_911728495.1. Taxonomy (NCBI): domain Eukaryota; kingdom Metazoa; phylum Arthropoda; class Insecta; order Lepidoptera; family Notodontidae; genus Furcula; species Furcula furcula. The sequence goes on from OU452245.1 coordinate 8,759,116, forward strand.
ACACTACGGCGCGAAGTCAGCCCGAGGTGACGGCGCGCCTCAAAGCTTCGACAGGCGTCCAGCGCCGCTCATAATTAAGAACGGTGACTGTTGAAAAATGGCGGCCGCCCCCGGCCCGCCGTGAATAATCGCCGTAATTACGATTCAGAATAATTTCCAGCCAGTCATATCGATGCTATCGGTAGGTGTCGACGGGCGCTCGTTACTCGCACGCAGCACTACCAAATCACTATGTGAAAATTGCAATCTATTTATACGATCCACAATCCCTTGATATCCGGTAAGTACCAAAGTACTCTCTTCAGTATCGTTCCAAGTCCATCCGGACTGTTAACATCTGCGAGAATCTCTCTATGGCTCTGTGCCTATTAGTTTCAACATAAAGCCTAGGGGTCTAGTACGAGTTGCGATAGTTTACGGGCTCGATCAAACTGTCAGTTTTCTCCAGACATCTCACAGCAGCGCCCCTAGCGGTAACTATGAAAAACTATTAAAATGTACGGGCAAAAACTGTCAGTTTGATCGAGCTCGTAAATTATCAGAACTCGTACTAGGCCCCCTGAACTGCTGTCAACTAAATTTGATAAGAAAATGGTGTAATTTATGCTTTAAAGAAATATGCATGAAAATCAGTTTACCTAAGAGGGAAGTTGCTAAAACTCTGTCAAATTCCAATGTCTCTCTGTCTCTGATTTTAGTTAATGATGTAGAAAAGAATTTATAAGTGTCCTGTTTCAATCGTCGGCAGCGTCTTTCTATTCACGCATCACATATACTGCGATCCCAAGACGCCTGCCAATCGTGGGGAGTATGGCAACAACCTTCTAAGGAGGAGGCCATTGTTCAGCACTGCATATCTTCCTGCTAAGATGACACATACTAATCAGATTACTTCGTAGATTTTCCTAAAAGAGAATCATTACTTAGATTCGAACCCGGAGGCAACTACTATTACTACAATATAACATGTATATTGGTGACAAATAGATCCAAGAAATCATATAAATATCAATGTATCTTACTTATAAACTCAAATATAGATGTATGTCAAATTATTGATTAAGCTCTTCGTGTAGGTATTACGTTTGACACATGAATGGGAAGGTAGCATACATCATCATAATCAGCCCACATTAGTTGCTGACTGGACGCTGCTGACAGACTGCTGGACATAGGCCTCCCCTAGTACACGCCATTGAGCCCGGTACCATACATAATAAAGTATAAATGTAGATGTATGTAATAAACTCATAGACTGGACGGTTGCAGCTTGGTTGAAGGGATTAACTAGTAATAAATATAATAATATTCCGAGAAAATCGCACAAGGTCATCTGTTCCCAAACTAAGCAGAGCTTGTACCGTCTACGGAAACCGGAAAACTGATACAAATACGTAAGAAAATAAGTATCAGTATAAATAATACAAATAAGTATCATATAATTACTCATTTTTTTTGTAAATACATACATATAAAATATCAAATATTCATTTACATAGATAAACAACGCATAGACACAAGGTGGGAATCCAACCCACGTCCGACTTACTGGGTAGCGGCCAGGGAGTCTAACCACTAGAGTCAATAGACCAACAGAGCCGTCAGATATGGATACATTATTAAAATTATATTATAGCGGGGAACAAAGATAATAATTTATCACAGATAATCAAATCCTTTCTCTAATTAATATAATCTGCTCTCCGGCATGGAGGCGTGTCGGTTGCGCCACGCCGCGTGGGTACATTTAATTATCTGTTAAACTTTTTTCGCGTTGCGTCATCAAGCGCGGCCTTAGCGCCGCGCACCGCCTGCCCAATGCTGTTTGCTACGGAACTTTTTAAAGCCTTTTTTATTTAACTTGTAATTATAAAGAACGATGAGCGACGAAAAAAGTTTTGACAACAATTAAAAATTTCACGAAAGTTATATCCAAGAAAATCACCAATTTAACAACGATTAGACACCTAAATAGATACCGTTGGGTTTAAAGTAAAAATAGAAATGTCTTGAATAAACGGAACTATTCTGTTTAGTCTTGAGTCTTGACACTTGACGAGAAAAAAGCAGTTTTATTTGAAGCATCAATAAACTATTTTCAAAAAAAATAAAAACCGACTTCAAAGTAAATTATCTAAAAAGCATAAAATAACGAAAATATATTGAAGTCGGTGCTAGCACATCATGTTAACTAACACTAGCACCAGCTGACACCGACTTCAATATATTTTCGTTATTTTATGCTTTTTAGATAATTTACTTTGAAGTCGGTTTTTATTTTTTTTAAATAGTTTATTTAACACTTTTTAGTGACTTATTTTACCAAAATAGGTATCAGCACTATCACGCAACTCGAACGTCTACGTTACAGTAACTTACTGAAAACATAAAAAGTTTATATCTCTTAAATTACTGGACCGATTTTGATGAAACTTGTACTCTACCCTAAGTTGAAAAATACTCTAACTATTGCAAAAAGAATTTTCAAAATCGGACTTGTAGTTTCTGAGAAATCCGTGGACAAACCTACAAACATACATACCTACATACATACATACATACATACACTCATAAAATTTGGTAAATTTGTTTAGAAGCCCGCATAGACTAACATATATTAATATTACGCATTTTTATCATTATTACATACATACGCGTCGAATAGAGAACCTTCTTTTTGAAGCCGGTTAAAAAAGTGGGTACAAAATATAATACAACGTAAACAACCTGTTGTATTTCATTTATGCATGCATTCATTTCTCTGAGACGGTTTTGAATAAAACTAAACACAATTTTTGTTATAAATCGCGGTCTGATGCGTAGTAGGTAGGTATGTATATGATAGCTCTCACTTATACTCAGTTTACAACTGATGACAAGCTTCCAAAACTCCAAAAAGCGTTCAGTTTACTATACTGCCTATATACGATACGATTGGCCATCATCATATAAATTTCTACCTCACAAATATATTAGAACATATAAATTACTGTACATGTCGCGTATTCATCATCATCATCAGCCGGAAGACGTCCACTGCTGAACATAGGCCTCCCCCTTAGAACGCCACAATGAACGACAATTGGCTATTTGCATCCACCGGTTACCTGCGACGCGCACAATGTCGTCCGTCTGTCCACCTAGTGGCAGGCCTGCCAACGCTGCGGTCGGTTCTTCGAGCGATGTGGCCTGCCCATTGCCACTTCAACTTGCAGATTCTGAGAGCTATGTCGGTGACCTTGGTTCTTCGGCGAATCTCCACATTTCGGATTCTGTCGTGCAAAGAAACTCCGAGCATAGCTCTCTCCATGGCTCGTTGTGTGACTCTGAACTTCTCTAAAAGGCCAGCCGTTAGAGACCACGTCTCAGTACCATATGTCATCACTGGCAACACACACTGGTTAAAAACCTTCGTCTTCAGGCACTATTCACTTGGTCATAAATTCATAATATACTCATTTAAAGACTTAAGTTTCATTTCAATGTATGGCTTATATTTTGACGGGCCTGTTGGTCTAGTGGTTAGTGACCCTGTCTGCTACCCAACAGGTCGTGGGTTCGATTCCCATTGTATTTACAAAAAAAAAGTATATATGTATTAGTATCAGTTGTCTGGTTTCCATAGTACAGGCTCTGCCTAGTATGGGATCACATGACCGTGTGTGAATTGTCCCAGGATATTATTATTATTATAATATTTTTTTTAAACTGTCAATTACAACGCAAACGTAAAGTCGTTGTCTAGATGATTAATTTTTGATTGCAATTGTTTCAATAAAACCGATTTGTTCTATCCAGTTAATCCAGCAATTATCCGGTAATTTAACACGCCGTAGTACATCTTACAGTGGTCGTTTCAATTTAAAGTTGGTATAAAAACTATCTTGTTTTATTAATTAACGGTTTCTTTTAACAAGCAATAAATAAAAGGAATAGACAAAGGAGTTGTTCCAGAAATGTATGGAGCCTGGGCCAACACCATGTACACTATATGTATATATAACTATTCAATATAGTAACTGTTTTGTAATGTTATCTTTTTTTAATATTGCTTCGTTTTATTGTACATTTAAGATATCTTGGTCAAGGAGAGCAACACCAAAGAGAATATAATACTACTGTAGCAACACCCCACAATAATATGATCGTGGTGTCCACTTCTTTGCTGGTTTCCCAAGATACAGGCTGTGCCTAGTTTGGGAACCCCTGGTAATTCGTTTAAAATGTTTATTGTTGTGTCTAGTTTGTAATTGTGTGTTGTAAAACGGTGTTTGAAAATAAATTATTATTATTATAATCCGTAAAAGTACTTTTATATAAACATATCTAAAAACCTAAGTAAATGATGACTTTAATGTTAATGACTATTGGGTATCTGCCAATGAGAAACTTATTTTTCAAAGGCGCTCTATCATATTTGATGCTCTCCACAACTTGGATAGCCCTACATACTATACTTAATTACGGCCGATTTCAGGCACAGAGACACATAATAGCGTGGCTAGATTGCCTTGTAACCCGTTACCATCACAATACTAGCACTGGCAGGAACTAATCGTGACAGTGTGATGGATCACTGGGCTAATTGCCGCGGCCGCGTCGACAACTCAAAACACATTACTTACGATTTTTCATTATTTATTCTGGACCAGTTACAGTTTTTTGTAATTGAAGCTATTAGGTGGTTTTTTGACGGAGATACTTGAGTTTACTGGATGTGCCTAGCTAGTGTTATATTTGGAATACGTTTAGTTGGGCCACTTAATCGTTCAAGTTAATTTATACTACTTTCTTTTGAATTGAATATTGTGTAGAATATTTCCAATTACCTACCACCTATACTGCGATCCTATATAGATAGAGACGCTTTTCAAGTGTGGAGATTATGCAACCCGTCTCTTTTAAGGTGGAGGCCTTGGTTTAGCTATCTTTCGGCCGACATCCTTCTTTAATTGCATGTAGTCATTTGCATGTATTCAGATGTCTTTGACGTACCAACTGAATTTTGAAGTCATTAAAATGGTTGGCAAGAAAGAAATGGAAAACAGTAGGTATCCAAGACTTATACTTGATGGGCCCGATAGTCTAGTGGTTAGACACCCTGGCCGATACCCAATAGGTCGTGTGTTTGATTCTCAACAAGGTGTCGGGGTGTTATTTATTAAAATAAGTATGTTTTCACAAAAAAACTTAAGAAAGTTATTGGCAGTTGTTTGGTTATCATAGTACCCTGTCTAGTTTGGGATCCGATGACCTCGTGAGGATTGCCCCAGGATATTATTAATATAACCATTTGGCTGTTCACTTCCAGTACATCTATGCACACGTTTACCAAAAACCAGGTAGCGCCAGCATTTGGTGCGTGTTATAACATGTTAATACAAAATCAAGTTATTCTAATTGAGTTACGAGCCACTGGCGTGGCCATTAAACTTCGTTATTCCGTACTTCGCGTGTGTGTCGAAGTTAGATGAGTTAAATTACAACCGTAAGGTTGTAAATTAATTGGTTGTTATAAACGATAACGCCGTGAAATTATACTATCTGTTAATTGACTGTTTTAACACGTAATTAATAAGCAGTGGTTTTGATGAACATTAAAAAATATGACCCATGTTAAGGTAATGAGGTTCTGTCTAGTATATTCGTATTGAGGCAACCGTACAAATTGATTTTTATTAGTATTAACGGGAGGTTATCAATTCGATAGCGTTTAATAATTTAAACACTGTCAAATTGATAAACAACAGTTATTTTATTTCAGAAACGGGGACTGGGACTTCTATTAATTGGTTTGTTTATGTCAATGCATTTTTTTTATTTACAATAAACCAGGACTTCCCAAACGGTGGGCACACCCACCTGAGGGGGTAGAGAGATCCCCTGAGATCTCTCTACCCCCGGTAGTACGATTGACGGTTTCAAAAGAAAAATCTATAGTCATAAATGGCAGTCACTAAACGCAAAAACTTTTATGTTGGATGCAAAGCCATTTGGGTACAAAGTAAAAGGGGGGCGTGAACATTTCAGCTATAGTCCAGGCGAGCGTGATGTAAAAAAGGATGGGATTGCAATAGACGAAAGTGACGTAGTGGCACCAGTATGTTTGCCTAAATATCGTGACTGGAGATGTGTTGGGTATTGTCTGCCTGTTGAGAGTAAGGTCGAAAGCCTTCGTCCCGAGTGACGAACGATAGTAAAGGACATCTACCAGATGCGGTCATGCGCGTCACTATAAGTGAAAAAATGCACCAGTAAAAGAATTGTGTCTTTGCCGAGGCCTTACCTTTTTTTAATCTCGCAGGAGCAACTTTTGAGGGTATCAACCGGGGTATGTGGAATTCTTACACACTAAAACCCCCGCGGCTATCGCATCGGCACATGAGAGGGGGCTGGGCTCTCTGGTGGGATCTGCACCAGGAATCCCTTAGTGCCTTGCCTTTGAGCCCGCTGCCGCCGCGCCTGGGAGTGCATTGTAGCGCCCTGGGAACCCGACGGGGATGGCAACCCCACAGCCGATCTCGTTGGAGTCGCCGCCGTACTTGATGGACATCTAAGGCCCCAATGTCCAGCAAATCCGAAGGTGCCGAGACCTTACCTACTGCCATATTGTCTACGAAAACTTTAATTACAAGATAGCTATGTTAATATAAAATTGAGGTAATATGTAGTAGTTTAGTACTGAAGCCTCTGTGCCACCACCGCTTGCTGTATAAACGGAAGGTCGCTTCAAATCCTGCAAGGAGCAACTAATTTAATTTGTTGTTCCTTAATGGTTAGTTAGGATAATGTAGGCTCAACACCTTCTTCGGAGTCGCTGGACGTTCGGGGCGTGGGCCCTTTGAACGTCCATTGAGTACGGCGGCGACTCCGAGGAGGACGGCGGCGGGGTTGCGACCCCCGTCCTCGTGAGCACCGTGACTGGTTCCCGGGGGGCTACAATGCGCCCCCCGGCGGCTATCTCAAATAAATTATGAAGCGAGCTTGTATAGACGACGTGCATCACCTAACTGAGTTTGTTGCCGGTTCTTTTCAGTACCCTCTCTCTTAAGTGACAGCCCAAGCCAAGGCCGTGCCTCCCTGAGCTCGTCGCTCCTACGTGCCCTTACGGCTGGAGTGCTATATGGCTGCAGACGGCCTAATAGTCTATCATACCCAAAAAAAAAAATACATCGGTGTTCAAATAACAGTCTTCAATTACTGTCGCACTAGAATAGTCAATTAGAGTTGATTATCATTACCAGTTCTTGAAATCAGATTATTTCGAAACTGAAAATTAATTAATACTTTATACACTGATGGTGTGACGGTGGTTAGATATATTGGTTATCTCGTCATCAATTATGGAAAAAATCGTAAACGGGCCAAACAGTTGAAATAGTTACATTAAAAGAAATAGCTTGATAGCATTGATATTTGTAAGTGTGGCAGATAAACTAACAGGGATTTAGCCCCAGCCAATAAAAAAAAATGTTTCAAATGATCTAGATGTGATGACTCTACCAGAAAAGTAGAGTACATGTTACCACAATGACAAAATGTAACATTACGCTAAAAATTACACGACATCAAACAATACGTTCTCACGGATTAATGAACGTGAATTTTGGACACGTGTGTAATAATTTAATGATATTTGATCTCATTGTACATGTGAAAGTAAGTACTTCCCACACTAGACTGAAGGAACTTATAATTTTATCAAGTAAACCGCATTTGTTGAGAAACTCGGACAATAAGGGTCTTCCCACATTTGTATCCACGCGGATGTCGGTACGGTAGGGTTTATGTTTACAGACGCAATGTCACGCGATTAGAAATTTGGGAGAACTTTGTTCGTTCATTAAATGAAGTTTTCGTGATTTGCCGTTTGCGTTCCTACAGCACTGTTAATAGCGACTATATGAGAATGATAACGACTTTGACGATCGCCTAACAGCACAGACAGAGGCCCTACAGCTCTACAACAGCCTATTAGCGTCAGCGACATACGAACAGCTTATTGTGCTTATTGTTGGTGCATCTACATATTTATTGCCGTCCGGTCGCGATCGTCGTTCGGAGGACGCGACATCGAGTGTAGATTTACAGTATCGATTAGTGGTGGTACGCACGTTGTTCAAGCCCAATCCGTGTCGATAATGTGGGGTGACCCTAAGGCTCAATACACACCAAGATGGCAGCGGCCGGCAGCGCACTTTCGCTTGAAAAACGCGACCAGTATCGCTTTACGTATTGTAGATAAAGTTTAAAATTCTTTCACACTGAAAGTGCGCTGCCATCTTGGTGTGAATTGAGCCTAAGTTGGCGGGTAGCCTTAGTGTGAATACATCGTATACTTTACTAAAGCAACTTGCGGTGATAGCGGTGATTACGGTGATAGCGGTGATAAGCTTTTTGAAATTTAGTTCAGTTTTATAGCTAATTTGGTTTAGTTATGTTTGTGTCAGACGCTGCCAACTGATATAAATGTAAGTAAAAACTAAAAGTATTCAACACGCTAATCACATATTAATTAATAATTAAACAATACTAATTGTCATCTGCACTTATTTAAATAAACCATAATGATCGTGAGTTTTCCCTGCAATTGTTTGTCTTTAAATGTATGTATGTACATTTAATACAAATATTATACTTATAGTACAATATTAAACAAAATTATATATCTTGAACATAAAATTTATACGTAAGTACTTATATCACTTCACTTTCTTTTAACTTCTAAGGAACATCACGGCACTAAAAAGCAGCAGAAATAGAACCAATATGCAACACTTTTTTCATTTGCGATGAGGTTGGGTAAGTAAGATCTAAAACTGTTCCAAGTTTCAAATCGATAGCGCCAGTGGTTCCTGAAGTATGTAGGTGTGATATACGGACAGAAGAAGTCTCACCATAAGGGTTCCATTTTTACCTTTTAGGTATGGAACCCTAAAAACTATCGCGTGCGAGTCTGACTCGCGCACCGTGCGTTCCGTACCTGCTTTTAGACGTTTAATAGCTCATATTCCAAATGCACTTGAATTTCGAGTTCCACAATAGTGACGTCATTTAATAAGTCAAAAATGAAAAATTGTTCGATATTCGAATGGCGGTGACGGGCGACCTCGCTTCCGAAAACCATCACAGACTCGACCGAGGCAGAAACAAAAAGGCAGACGCCGCCGGTTCACTTCCGATTGCACTGCCAACACTGAAAAATTACATGAATAACTACCGAAGCCGAAGTATATGAACCGGTAGATTAATAATATATTAATACTACGGAAATTGACATGGACTACGGAATATTAACAAAAATTATAGCCTGTTCTCAGATCGATATACTGATACCAATCTGAGATCAGGCTATCATGAGCGGGCAGAAAAGTCTGTTCTGGAGTGGAACTTGTAATTAAATACATATGTTTTATTAATAACGAGGTTACTCTTGTAGTAAAATGCAAGCGATAGTAGCCTATTGCTTTGATTGGTAAAACAACTTGAGGCCTGTGTTCGTTGCCCACTCTAGCCTGGCAGCATAAATGTAATCCACTCCACTCCACTTCGTATGATTCGTGAGTACTAATTGACAGAATTATTTTTCTTTAATAATGAGGAAAAATAATAGTCTGAAGAAACTGTCCCAAAAACATATTTTTGAAAGAACGAGCTAAACCATACTTGATGATTTATGGTCTTAACTTTCTCATTAACTACAAGTGAGGAGACCCTTGCCTGGCAGCAGAATTTAACGAGTTAACTAAAAAAAACTATTACATTAGTATCCACTAAACCGTTATGTTGAATCTGTACACATAAAAACAACACCGTCATTGTTTTTTATTACATACGGACACGTATTAACTTCTTGCGTACTTTATAATATTGTCAAATCGAGGTAAACCTTTAGATATAATGGATGATGATAACCCTCAAACGACTCCTGCAATATTTCAATCAGTGCTAATGTTTTCTGTCTAAATTTGCGTCCGAATGCGTCCTAATGACTGCACAAATCTCTCTCAGTAAATGGGTGCAATGATATTCCAAATCACAACCTTCTTCCTCAGGCCTTCTGGGAATTGTGCATGACCTGTTTGAAAAAAAAAATCGTCAATTACAACTTTGTTGTCGTAAATGTTGTACATCGTTCGGGGAATGGTACGGTGACTTTCTTTTGTTTAGCGCACAGTGCGCTCCCGGAGCGAGCCGAATCAGCTCGGCGACGCCGTTTTATTTACGCTAGTGGGCACATGTTTTGACAATGTCTCTCAATATTTTTTGACGTTTTTCACCACGCTCCGATGTCTAGATTATAGTAAAAAACACCATGCAGGGAAACATACTTGTTTACGAGGCAGCGAATGCATGAAATGGCTAAACAACCGTGGGGACAATGTGGTGACGATACTAAATATGTAGGTATATGATCAGCCGAGCAGTATAGGCCGCGTACATTGTAACACATGTGCAAATACTAAAGACTAATGCCCACGGTAAAACATTTAACAGTCAGGTATAACAACTGGATATTTTAATGTCCTCCAATTACAGTGTTCACTCGGTTAACGATTCCGTTCGGCATTACCTATTACGATTTTATGTTTCAAGGCAGACGAAATGCGAAATTCCGCGAGTTATTTTAAGGGTTAAGACATTGTTAATGTTAATAAAATTTACATTATAAATAATCTAGATAGCACGAGATGCCACAAGTTTGTCCCACAGAAACTGCTACTGCAGTGTGGTTACTAAGCAAATTCTAATTCTATTTAATGTTACCTCTCTTTGGTTTTGAATAATATAAATTAAAATGATAGATATAAAATAGGAACTATGGCTCTATGGCATTGGTATCTCCAACCTTAACTGTTAAATGACACATTTTTAAAACAGCAGTGAATATAGATTATCTGTTTATTCAACTAAATAATATTGAATGGATTTTCCTGTAGCATAAATAAAATACACTTTGAAGGGTTCCGATGTGTTGCAAGTGACAACAGCAGAAATAGGCTAATTCAAACTATACGTATAAATTATATCACAGTTCCTAAGGGCTTATCGGACGAACCGCAAGAAATGGACATGATTGATGATTATAGTCAAATAAAGAGATGGGCGGAATTGATTTCGTATTGTACGTAATATTTCAGTGTATTACAAAATGTTTTATAATATTTATATTTACACGAATTTTACACTATGAAATTATACCATTCCAATATTAGATAAGTATATTTGGTGGAATTATGTCCAAGTATAGTATGAAACGAGGGTGTGAAATATAAACCATGACGTTATTCGTAAAAACATAGCAAGTGTCTGCATAGCATATGCAAATTTCTTTTCTAAGACTGCACCTGTGATATGTAATAGAGTCAATATATTTTACTTGACATTTTTTTTGTAGTGTATACTTTTATCCCTATAGCTTCATCATCATCACCAGCTGAACGCCACATTGAACGATAATTGGCTATTTGCATCCACCGATTACCTGCGACGCGCACAATTCTGTCCACCTATTGGTAGGCCTACCTACGCTGCGTGCTCCGGTTCGTGGTCGCCACTCAAAAACCTTTCGTCACCATCGGTTATCAGGTCGGAGGCCACTTCCCTGGGCGGAGCGATGATTTGGCCTGCCCATTGCCATTTAAACTTGCAGACTCTAAGAGCTATGTCGGTGACCTTGGTTCTTTGGCGAATCTGTCGCGCAAAGAAACTCCGAGGATATCTCTCTCTTTATTTAGCTTCATGAGTGTATTCAAATTCTATGCACCAACCCTGGTGATGTTGGTGACAGAGCTTAATTCAAGTGTAACATCCGATGCTTCCTGTTTCTGCACTTTTGTCAGGCTCACGCCAACTTACGTATTTTATTAACTATGGCTTAAAATGATATATGACCGCTCTCAACTGGAGAATCATAAAATATTTTCTGTTTGTGAAATATTTCTGAAGCAATAAAGCAATAATTCACTACGGGACTACGGGGAAGGCTTTATTTGCCGCCATAAACGTTCTGTTTATGGTGTACTTTTTTGCTGGCTGTACGCTCGCCGTCCGTCGCGAGGAGGCTGCGTACGCGCGCGCACATAAACCTCGGCTTTATCATTACTGTGAGTCGAACGTGTCGTCGGGTCGTCAGTTTCTCTTTAATGCTACGTCGATGATGGAAAACTAGCAATAACGGTGCACGCTACCTATTTTACTATAGCTAAGCAATAAGTGTAGTCAGTTTACATTTAAATGTATTTGTGACGTTGAATAAACATTATTTCTTTCTTACTATTATTTAGATTATGGTCATTACTTTGAGATTTGGTATTTCTTTAGGTTGCTTTACTTACTGGTACAATATGCTACGTCGAATAGACTGAACGTGTAAGAATAGGAGATTATTGAGTTGGTCTGAGGTCTACGAAGAGTAGTCGTCACCGTCGTCGATGCGCGTTTGTAACGATACAAGGGCAAACAAACTGATTATGTGGAAATAAAAACGCGAACGAAATAACGAATACATAGGCATTTAGAGACTGATTGCATATTTTGTTCTTAATCCGTCGGCGGTCCACGCGTGGTCGCGCTTTTGCGATGATGGTGCAGATCGGAACCAGCGGCCGTTGAGAGGTGAACAAAACAATTTTAGGTAAATTGTTTGTGTGTATAACTCTTTGGTTGTCATTCTTATTTACACTTATTTTTCCGACTGCCATAGAAGGAAGGGTATGATTTTCGAGTATCTATATACATACACTTACGTGGCGTTAGATTCGTCTTAGTTGCTAGAGTATCTTCATTTTGTTTTTTATTTGCAGTAACGCACCAAATGAAAGTTATTGACGAGACGAGATGAAATATACCTAAAGGTGTGTGCAGGTATATTTTTACGAGTGCGTTGTTGTAATTTCAGACCATTTTATTTGTTCGCAGTCAGACTTTTTGCGCTTTTTTTATTGTTAGCTTGTTTCTTTTCCTATCTTTATGGTTCTTCTTTCTTGAAGGCATAAATCGTCTTTGCAATAATATTTGAACATTCTTCTGGAATTCCACAAAGTAAAAATACAAAAAACCGAAGTATTTTATCAAGGACAGTAGAGTACGGTAACATCGCCCATCGCCCACTCTCCATACAGAAAACCGCAGTGAGACCGCCACCTTCCAGTTCTGTACTTTGAATGAGTCACAGGTCACCAGTGTTCTATATAGAGTTGCAATGAAGAGTGCCAGCGCAAGGTGAACCTCCGTGGCGCAGCAAATTCAGGGGCTTGCCTTAAAATCTCATTGAGGTAATAAGATAAAATACAGAGGGCATGGGTTTGGCGGTCGTGTAGTATCTCCTGCGTGAATAGGTGATCTTTTGAATGTGTGGTAATCTTTTGAAACTGTGGCCTTATTGCCCTTGGCCCCAGGCAATAAGACCACAGTTACAAACTACATAGAGTGACTCTACTGGTGGCGTCTGAAGTACAGGTATTCCATCGCTTTTGCTCAATAATTTCTCTTTTGTTTTTTAATTCTCATTACCATCTACCACTTACTATCAGCAGTAAAGGATTAATTCTAAAATTTAAAAAAATTATAACCCTAAAATTGACACGGATCACTTGGTAATAGATCATAGCGGACCATTCGTCCCCGTCTAAATCAGAACCGACGGAGTCTTCAATAATGGCGCTGGATTCACACGGCGCGGGTGTGAAACTTAGGAAGTGACGACGGGGGGCTCCATTAGTCAGCGTGATTAGTTCTCGAGAGCGCTAATGTACCAATGAGATGAATAATCGTCGGGTACAGTGACAAATGCCCGGCCGTGGCTGCGCGCACGCACCTGACATCACAACCGTACCCCCCAACACCTCCCCCCCTCGCCACAAACGCGCCGCGCCATCACTCAGCATCAAGTGTTATGGAAGATGAAGAGATTTATATTTATTAATGTTCGTGTTACCATCATTTTTGAAATTTCGTAGACAATTCTTGACTGTAACTTCAGTTTAGTGATTTCAGATTAAGTATAGTTTTTAGGTAATTATCTTTATATACATCATTAAGAGAGAAAGAGGATGAAAAGCGTGATAAATAATTTAAGTACAAAGGTTATTCTAAGGTTCAAACATACTAATGCCAACGTTGTACATAATTTTCAGTTAATAGTGGATGCTTTTCTCAAGCATCCACTATTAACTGAAAATTATGTCCTCTTGCTAGATTTGCCCATATTGGTGGAACGGATAATAAATCAAGAAAATCACAGAATTATGTTATGTTAGTAAAATACTTAGTACTAATATTATATTCCAAAGATAGTTATTGATTCGGTGTAAATAATAAACTGATAAAAATGAGAGAAACCTTTAAATTTTCGTAAAGATGTGGTCACATTGTTGGTTGATAAATGACTTGGCTTACGTATTTAGAGTCAAGGGTTAAAGTTGGCTGCGATCTAGTCGGGTTTTTTACCTTTCCGACTGACACCAATAGCTTTTTAACTAGCCGAGGCTTAGCCACCAATTTTGTATTGCACCGCTATATTAGCAAATATTAATGTCTATTTTTCCGGAATTAAGCTTAAAGTAAATTTTATTATTTTATATATATATATATTATGAAATATGGTTATATGGTTTATGGGTCTGTAACTTTATATACTACCATTAATGTTGTCTTTTACTTACGCGAATATTACACATTGAAATCAAACTTCTTTTACGGATTTTATCGCGGTTTATTTTTTGATTTTACTATCCCGACGTTTCGAATGCTTTGCAGCACCCATGGTCACGGCAGGACTGAGGTGTTAAACGTCCTTATGTCACAATTATGCCGGTGTACCCTCAGGTCTTCCTAGTTATTATTGTTGGTCCGATCTACCATTACTTAAATAAGTCCCATGTTATACTCGTAACAATCAGTTTATTTAGAAATCGATTCATATCGATTATTCCTTTGATTTAACATCGATTGAATCGAGTCGCTGGCGATGCCAATGAGATTTACAACTGTCGAGATAGCTACCGTCTGTTATTGTATTAAAATATTTGTATGCACCGCCCAGAGATGATATGTAGTTTCTGAGAACCCAAGACGTTAGGTCCTTGCGAGGGAATTACCTAAGGATTAGTTTCTAGACGTGTGGATGCGTAGGACTTTATGGGTATTGTTAAGTTTTGAGTATTAAGTTTGCTTGCTTTGATATGAATAGCAGTATATGTATATTCTTGGGAAGAAACTATTTCCAGTAGTATATTAAAGTCCTATTTCCTAAACGGTGAGGTTAACCTGTAGGTTAACTCCCTTGTTTGAGAGATAGGACTTTTATGTAATAGTGATCCGTGGGGTCAACTGAGGTATGTGGGATTATTACTCACTTAACCCTCGCGGCTGTCACATCGGCACATGAAAGGCCACCCCAGGGCTCTTCGGTAGGATCTGCACAAGGAGCCCCACAGTGCTTTGCCTTTTAGTCCGCCGCCGGGGGCGCATGATTATAGCCTCCCGGGAACCGTATACGGTGCTCATGGGGATGGAGGTCACAACCCCGCCGCCCCGTCCTCCTCGGAGTCGCCGCCATACTCAATGGACGTGCTAGAGCCAACACCCTGAACGGCCAGCGACTCCGAAGGGACACTATAGGCACTTGGGGAACAGAGTCATACACAATATTTAGTGTAGGGAAGTATCTGGAGAGAGTATTCCGAAACAATTATTCGGAATGTTCCGGACAAAAAAAACACATCGATTATTAAAACTTCAATTTAATAAAATATTTAAAAATAAAATTGAACCGACTTCAATAACACTAAAAAGTATAAAATAATTTAAGTATTGAAGAAGTTGGTGTTAGCGTACCTGCTGTGTATATTTGGCACCAACTTCAATAATATTTAAATTATTTTATACTTTTTAGTGTTATTGAAGTCGGTTCAATTTTTTAAAAAAAATATTTTATTTTATACTTTTTAGTGATATTTTCATACATAAAGATTGAACCATCGAGGACGGTAAAATGATCTAGGTAGGTTATGACATCATTATGATTTCACATTATCGTCTACATACTTTTACATAATTCATGTTTCTTCAGAAACTCAGAAACAATTTATCCGATCGTAATGAAATTTGCATGGAATCATCATAGTAGTTTACTCTCTCGAATAAAAAAAGAATCATCGAAATCGGTTCATATTTGTCAGAGAAATGTAAAGGAGAACATCAGTTTTATGGTTTTTACCAGATAAATTCCTCCATATCATTTATGGTCCCCCAGGAAGTTCTTATCTGGTTGTGATAAAATTCATACAGGTTCATCACAATGATTTCTTCTTTCGAATAAAAAAAATCATTGAAATTGGTAAATATTTGCCAGAGTTATGACCATTTTTGTCCTTAAAAAGCGACATAAACTCATATATAGGCTTTCCTGCAGCTTTCCTGCGCAGTCAACATTCTTGTTTTTTCAGGAACTACTTATTACTAAGCAATATTTTTTTATGGGACCCAATTAACGGATTAAAGAGATGGAAGAAAGATTTATTCAAATCGGTTCATAATTGCCAGAGTTATGCGCGAACATACATAGAAATATATATATATATAAGTACAGACGAATTGAGAACCTCCTCCTTTTTTGAAGTCGGTTAAAAATACAAATCTCACTCGGACTGTGAATCGATACAATGTATATAGATTAATCGTAAAAATAAAAACACGCATGGTTAGCAGCTATTGCAACTTTAATCTGAATGCCGAGAGCTTGGCACCGATCAGACGAACAGACCGACTTACGACCGTCCGCACCCATAAATCATAACATTCGTGTTTGTGATTAATCAAACAGACCCGGCGATACACCTTGAGGTCTCACACGTACCTACGTGTCAGTCAGGTGCCGTACAGGTACAAAAATGTTAACTTTATAGTTCATTAGCTGGATTACTCAGCTGTTTTTCAATCCTAATCAAATCGAGAACTCGTTTGCTTCGAAAATATTGATTGTATTAAATCCCTTTTAATTTATGAAGGAATTTAAAAAGCTGGACGTTAATATTTTTAAATTAGTAGCTGTTTTGTAATAAAAAAAAACGTTTTCAATTTCGGCGTCACCTAAGTTATAAGCTTCGTAAAATAAATTCTAATATGCCATGAACGCGAAATATTACTATTTAAAAAACATATTACAGTTATCAACCGCAAAAACTTTAATCTTTTTTTTTGGTAACTTTAATTACTTTCTAAGTCGTTTAATACAATTTTGTAATGTCCGTCTGTGGTCAGTGCGGTGGGCAAACTGCGCGCGCATGCCACACAACACGATGATGTAGCGATTTGTCCATCGCGCCACTCTCATTTAAACACGCTGTCCTATTCCTTTTTCATACCAATAAATATTTTTATTATACATTCCGCACCGATGTCGAATCGATCATAATCAGGTTAATTCTTAAAATAGATTCTGCATTTCGACCCGCGAATGCCTTTCATTTTTTTTGCTACTCTTTTAAATAACTCTCTGGGTGGATTGTCAGTGCGTTCAATTTAAGTGACTTTTTATTACTATCGATTACAGATAGGTATGACAGTGGCGGCCAGTGTGATTAAAGTTATTTCGATCGACACCAAAACGAAATTCTATTACACGAAGATGAAATGTGTGATATTATGTTTTTAAACATTGATGCCATAAAAAGCTAACTAGACGATAGTAACGTTACTTTCAAAATCAGATTCGATTTTTTCCAAAATAACCTTGAGTGTTCGTAATTCGTAACCGTTCCCCACACTATATTTACACTATATTCAATTTTTTATCTCTTACAAACAACATGAAAATAGACCCGTTAATACGGTTAGACGCAACTTACCAATTTGTCTGTAATACAGTCTTTTATACACCGAAAAACCACATTTTTATTATGAATTAACATGTTTATATAGAGACTCATTTGGTCGGCGATCTCCTCCTAAAGTTTTTCTTTTGCATTCCGGACGTATCATTTCAAAATCAATTCTATTATTGACGCGTCATGATTTATTTTTGTATAAAACATTCTTAATGTGCACCTTAGGTCCAGGCAGACTGGATGTCAAACTTATGACGTGTTAGATTGATTATCGGATGGATGTTAAAATACGTTTTACGACTTTTTATGACGAGCTTTCGGTGTAAAACCGCCTTAACAGATACGTTCGCGTCGTACTGGCTGCGATGAAAAAAGAACAACTTCAAAAACTTAATGTATTTCATGTTTTATCATCCCAGAAAATGTATCCATAGGAAACCTAAAATATATTTCGCTATTTTTAGGCAAGGAAGATAATAAAAAGTAAGTAATGTATTCACTCATCTTCATAAAGGATAACATAGATATTCTTCTACTCAGTGCATCGTATTCCACTTACCTAGGGTCGTGACTCTCCTGCAAAACACCTTTTTTATATTCTGTAAATTCTCAATAGCAGCCGAAGCTTGCACACTTGTATTCTTGATAAATTGCAATAAACTATTTTCCTATATGAAGAGATTGGACATAGCTAGTGAAACCTAGATTTAGTAATATCTTATATCTATATATATCTTGGGCCAATCCACACACGGTTATCCGATCCCAAACTAGGCAGAGCCTGTACTATGGAAACCAGACAACTGATACTAATACTTATATACTTTTTTTTTTTGTAAATACATACTTAAATAGATAAACAACACCCAGACACTTGGCGGGAATCGAACCCACGACCCATCGGTTAGCAGGCAGGGTGTCTGACCACTAGACCAACGGGCCCGTCATAGTAATATGTCTGCAGATCCTCTTGGTGAAATATTATGATTCTCTGCTTTACCTCAAGGGTTACCTCAACACATCAAATGTAACTAATTTTACTGGTTTTAATGCAGTTAAATTTTCAACACCCACGGTCACCGTAACTAAAACAAAAATAAACCGCGATATACCTCGAAAAATCAATTTTATTTCTAAATGAATGATCACGAACATAGACTCACAGTCACACACACACACAGTCACAGTCAGGGTCCGGGAATGAAGCTTTATCTTGTTAATAGTCAGGGAACGTCAGTCCATCTTCAAAGTCGCTGGACGTTTGGGGTATGGGCCGTTGACGTCATCGAGTAAGTTGGCGACTCCGAGGAGGACCGTGATGGAGCTGCTACCTCCATCCCCGTAAGCACTTGATGGTATCCAGGGTACCACGATCCCCCGGCAGTAAGCTCAAAGCAACGTTCCTGGTGCAGATGCTATGCCGGAGATCCCAGGTCACCCCTCTCATGTACGTACCGATGCCACAGCCCTGGGGGTTTTTTAGCCACCCGCCCGTCCGTCTACTACAGTTTCATGGCTAAAAGCATGTTGTCCGCCTTTGGATACTGCAGTATCGTTTAAAAACCGAATACAATGCGAGTGAGATAGCATTTTCTATAATCGACCAGAGTTTTGATCATGAAAATTGCCTTTTAGATGCCAAAATAAATTTATTTGGTAACCCGTAGTGGGGTAAGAATACACACAAATACCCGATTGACCCCGTCATCGTCATTCGTAGATGGATAACCGTTCAGAGAATTTGAACTGAGAGTTTCCATACTTTGCAAAAGTCAATCCCTGTTGTTTTTATGTAGATACAGAATTCGTTAAGCATAGTCAGAGTCGGGTAAAGATGCGCGACTGTTACTAATCCGACGATTCGAATCATCTGCAACTACTAATGTACGCATTCGACTTGAATATTAGTAATATACTAATGTTCATAGTCGAATAACCACTACTAATTAGTAACTACTAACGGCGTTTGAACTAGACTATTCGCGACTCAGTCGGCAGTTTTTCGAATGAAAGATGAATGAATTATTTGCCGTTCCGATCCCGGAACGAATAATGTCAGTGCGCCTGACAAATCACATCATTCAATTGGCCGATAATCAAAGTCAAGAGAGTATCAAATTAGTTACTAATTTCAAAAAATCATTCGAATAAGACGAATGATTTATAAAGTCGAATAATTCGAATGAAATCATTCATAGTCGCCCATCTTTAGAGTCGGGTCTCTGCCACCACGTGGACCACATATCTGAACAAAAAAAAAACAAATTAGGCAGTGAGATATTTTATAAGAAACTCACAATCCTGACAACAAACCTGATTTATGGATTACCTATCAATAAATCGCCATGAAAGTAGCAGAGTAAATCTAAGTAAAACAGTAAATCTGTGCTTGGCACATCACAACTGCTACAATAATACTTGTCACACGAACAGAACAATTACACGGGGTCAACGCCCTCGCGACTGCTGGCCCGTGACGCGAAAACATCACGCGACAGTATCCGTGTTTACTAAACACGTAAACCCGACTTATTGGAGTTATTGGTCTTCGATATCGTTGTGTTTGAACCACCACATTTGTTCGAGATCTCTTGAAGTTCGAATTACACTCGGATTAGGTACGTACGGATTAAGTGCTTCATCATTGACAATCGACGAGTGCCTTTTTAGGGTGCCATACCTAAAAGGTAAAAAAGGAACTTATCATGGATCATTTTACTTTCTAGACAATCCATGGCCTGTTTTTTCCTAGCCAGTAAAAAACAACCACAGTAAAGTTGCTGTACCCGCGGGATTTGAACCCGAGATCCCCCCCACCCCACCCCTTAGTTTTCAAAGAAAGCGGTTTCTCGCTGCGCTACGTAGACTATCAAATAAATAAATCACTAGTAGATCACATTAAGATATCGTTGTTGGACGTTTCTTTTGCCCGACTGCCCCAGACGAAGGGCTATGTTTCCTACGAAAGTATTTTGAAAATTAGTCCTCCAATCTTCATTAATAAGACTAAATTAAAATTATAATCGACAGATTTTCCATCAATGTCAGTACATGTACATTTTTCCCATAAAATAACAGTAATATTAACCTACAAGTGTGTCATATCGGAAGCGGAAGCTGCTCCTATACGTAGCATGGGTCAGCGAGGGGTTCCGGCGTATGCGCACGGCAACGAGCTCATCTGCACACCGTCGTGACGTCACTTCCGGACGGGCCCCGATTGAGATAACGGTTACCGATGATCATGATACAAATTGTCCAATGGGAAAACATTAAAAAGTAATCTTTGTACATACATACTCGTACATGTAAATTGAAAAGTACAATTATAGTTTTTACCACTTGTCAAGTGTCATATACCTCAACAAGATTCAGGGGGTTTATAAACTTGACTGTGACGGTGGGTTGTCCTACATCAGGCAATAAAATCGTGCAATAAAAACTTCCGTTAAAAAATACATAGCTCATGTAAAACACCGCAGTGAATTCTGCAGTTTGTGACCACGTTTAGGATCGCACCCGTCATTATATCAGATTTGATAAACCTAAAACCTCGCACAAGAACTCCGATTCAGTCCTACCAAAGATGATTCGTGAGAATATTGAAATTAAATAGCATCCTAATGTGAATAGAGAAGATGGTTAGGTTTTACCACCGGTTTGGGATCCTATAATAAATAAGTATAATTAAATCCAAATCCAAGCAAAACACAGACTTAAGATATTGTAGGCTCTTACTGCGTATATCGGAGCAACAGGTACTCCGGCATAATTGTGAGAGAAGGACGTTCTACATATCAGTGCTCCCGTGACCAAGGCTGCTGCAAATTATTCGAAACGTCGGGAAAGTAAATACTGAGACAGGTTTCCAGTCAGTAAAAAGGGACGACAATCCCTTAACAGCCATTACAGCCACCCTTTACAGAGTATTGAACCATACATACTTCAGAAACATAACGCCAATGGAAGATACCATTATTTGTAATTCCTCATTTGGGTTACTTCGATTTTAAACGGGTCAGAGTCCATTGAGCAGGTATCCCAATTCCTAATGATACCTGTAATACACGGGGTATTTTTCTTCTTTGTGTATTATTAACTTGTTCGCTTATTTCACTTACCATGGAATAAACCGTGGTTAAACCGAACTGATAAAAGAAAAATAACTGCTTTAATTTTAACCTAAGTAACTGTTTTGTATCTTGTATCCGTGGGATGTCCGGTTAAGAATAGCACCCTCCCATCTCTTCCCGTTGGGTGTCAGTAAGAAGACTTTTTTTTATTTATAACTTACAAAGCACACAAGCTTAAAAAAACCGTAACCAAATTAAAAAGTAAAAAATAATTACAGCTAAATGCACTGTGTTCGCCATAAAAAGGTCCCAACTCTGCATTATGCTGGCTGCAGACAACCAACGCTGATCTCCCGTTAGGTCCTCTCGTGACGCCACAGAGACTATAATTCTAATTAGGTATGCCAATATGTATATAAATCGGTAACAGAAAAATAAATAAAATTCTGAATCAGTTGCTTCTGTCTAAGAACAGATCAAAAAATAAGAAGTAGAAAACAACAAAAAAAAAGAAATTAAAAGTGGAAACCTTAAGAGACGACTAGGGGAAATAAGAAGACGGGCAGCAGCGTCTTTCTATTGGTTTACCT
The DNA here is from genome assembly GCA_911728495.1 of Furcula furcula. Classification (NCBI taxonomy): domain Eukaryota; kingdom Metazoa; phylum Arthropoda; class Insecta; order Lepidoptera; family Notodontidae; genus Furcula; species Furcula furcula. The sequence continues at coordinate 8,781,610 of OU452245.1, forward strand.
ACCTCCTAAGATCCCCAAGACGCCTATCAAGCGTGAGGGTTATGACAAACCCTCCCTTCTGTCCATTGAGTACGGCGGCGACTCCGAGGAGGACGGCGGCGGGGTTGCGATCCCCGTCCCCGTGAGCACCGTGTCAGGTTCTCGGGGGGCTACAATGCGCCCCCCGGCGGCGGGCTCAAAGGCAAGGGGCCCCTGGTGCAGATCCCACCGGAGAGCCCTGGGGTCCCGCCTCTCATGTGCCGATGCGACAGCCGCGGGGGTTTTAGTGGGTAAGAATCCCACATACCCCGGTTGAGCCCCACAGCTCCAGGGGATCTTTCGAAGATTTCCCCCGCGTCAAAAAAAAAAAAAAGATCCCTCCCTTCTAAGGGAGAGGCCTTTGATCAGCAGTGGACGTTTTTAGACTGCGGATGATGATGGATGACCTTGACTTGTCAGAAAATAGAGAAACTCAAAATCATTTGCATAACATAATAACAATCTGCTGTTATTTCGTTAGCGAACGAGACTAGCCTACCTCGTGTCAGTCGACAGATGGCCGACCCACGCTGTCTGCCCAGTCCACATATCGTATATAGTTTCAATCAGCACTATTGTTTAACGTAATTATAGCCTGCCTAATAAAACTGCACAAATAGAGAGTTTAGTACACCAACACGAATTGTCTGCTCGTGATTGATAAATGTAGACAGATACTTTACTTTTTTAAAACAAATGTATAATGTACATACGTGTACATTTGTATAAAAGACCCTGTGTAGTAAATAACAAAGTTTTCAAGTGAAGAATAGCAATACGAACTAACTGTATATTATGTGTCTATATACTTTTATGTCTCTCTTGCCTCGTCACAAAATTTTAGAAAATAATTGTTTAATAAATTAAAATCTGTTTACCATTTCCAGTAGTACCTATTTAAACCTATCTAAATGATAGGTATTTGTTTAAAACCGTTCATATCTAGTATACACGTGCATAAAATAATGTTTACATTTAGTAGGTATGGTTAGAAGATTAAATTTGTTTTTTGTACTGGGATACAGTTAATAACATAATAGATAACATTGAACCATAGCATCTTCAGTAACGTTGCGTAGACAAGTGATTTATGTAGAGACGTTTATGCACCATTCAACAAATCCTTTTAACTTTAACGTCGGATAACGTAACTCCCTATCCGACCAAAAGCAATACCCGTCCTAGTGCAGGCGGTCCGGGCCTTTACAACATTGTAACACAGTAATTTTGCACAAAACATCATTTAAGTCATGTTATCCTCAAAATTGAGAGTACTACGCATCATAAGAACACATAATTTGACCATCACTTGAACGCTGTCGAATTATCTTAATGAGCAATAACCAATTGCACGAAGCTCACGTCAAATCGGCTTAACTCATGTAAATGTATGGTTAAAACTCGACTTTTTTGTGTTTTAAGACAAATTACCGACCGCTTTAGCGATGAGCCACAAGCCATATTAGTGGCCAAATGGTGTACGGCGAAAAGGATTCGTGAAAGAAGATCGAATTAAAATAACGATACACGCTACCGCTACCGATACTCAAATAACGGGTTGTGTCTAATTTATAAGAACTAAATTGTAGGATGCCACGCGCGCGGCCAACTTAGAGATGTGTCATTACACGGAACTAGTCTCGCCAAGTATTGTGATTAGTCTAGGATATTCTACTTTTTACAAAACAGAACTTTCGATTTTTTTTCAATATCAGGTCCTCATTAATGGTCAAAGTGAATAGAATTTTTTAAGACAAATCAAATGAGACCAAACTCGATGTGTTTACTAGTAGCCATTCCAGGGTTCCATCACCCACTTTCCAGTTCCTCATTCATGGTCAAAGTGAATATCTTTGAAACAAATCAAATGAGTCCAAACTAGGTGTGTTTACTAGTGGCCATCCAAGGGTTCCCTTATCCACCTTCGAGCTCCATCATCAGATCATCTCGATGATACCATATTATTGTATTGTCAAATTTCAAACGATTTGAACGTGTAGAAGGGGGTGAAAATTGAGTCGCAAGATTCCATTACCATCATACATACACACGTTTTTTGCTCCAACTTTTTAGTAGGTAATATGTCCATATTTTGGTGGCAGCAGTATTGGAACATTACTTTGTAATATCTACTGAGCTAGCTGAAGCAGTAGGATGAGAATATTTTTTTTAACGATGGTACATATGGCAGTGTATTCGTTATGTCTAGACAAGATTTCAATAAAAATTATTTTATCCCATTTTTCCACCTTATAATTATGGCCACTGCACACGGAGCTCTCGTAGACACAAGAATTATGTTTGGTTAAGTTTATTTGTGGATGATTATATGTATTAGTGCGCAAGTTCAATAAAACGGATGTAGGCAGTGTCGTTGCTGTCTCGTTAACTTTATACTAATGATATTGATTATGCACATACGGTCAAATACGAACAGATATCGAGATCGGGTTATAATTAATTTTATTTTTGTTTTGTAATTCCAAAAACAAATAAGCAATGTCAAATTACAATTACAAATTAAAATAATGTTAAATTTTCAATTACAGTGTAGTACTATGTAGTTACATTAAACATATTGTAATAAATGCCTAGTTGTAAATGAATATACAACAACACGTTAATTTAACAAGATAATCTCTTGTATCTTAATTTTATAACACACTTTCCACGATTATCCTTTAGTGTCTTTCACTGACCCTGGAGATATACCTACATATAAAGTATATTTCAGATCCAACGACCTTCAAAGCTAGGCTATCATCGCAGCTCAACTTAAAAAAAATATCTGAATTGTGCATTGCAAAGAATGAGAGGGTAATGTCTTCTCTTCTTATTGTTTTAAGCGAGTAGCTGTTATTATGAACGTAACATTTTAGTTTATTCTTTTAGAAATTGATTCTTACTAACTGAATGATCAATTGGGTAAGCATCGTCAGGCAAGATCAACCTTTTGATGAATGATCACTTATTTATTTAACTTTTATCAACAAACATTTCAATAAAACTTACATAGCTTACCAAACTGTATAGCAGTTAGTTGGATGTGTTTATGGCTTTTGAGTTGATCGTCTCTGTGCTTTGAAGGGCATGTAAAAAGTCGGTTACGCATGTCTAATGTACACATAATTGCGAATTCGCATCGCATCGCAAATATCTGCGAGAAACAAATGAATGTTTCGATACAAAATCTTGTGATGCAGCGCCGCATCGCATCGCATCGCAGTTATGTGTGGGAGCCGTTAGAGACAGCAGTATAAGTCAAGTCAAAAACCCAAGGGTAGATTCTACAGCTCTGACAACATGTTGGCCAACAACAACTAACTGATAAAACAAACACGTATGTACAAGATGAAATCAATATAAAGTATATGCAGCCAAGGAATTCCATTACACGTCGACTAGATTGAAGCAAATGCTTTCCCAAATTGTGTGACTCGGATTCCCAAATTCTGTAACAGGAGATCCATCGAGACAGTATGTCTAGGTATGTCGATGCAGGAGACGGCAGCCGATCGACCATCGGGCAGGTAGGCATGAATGGCCGGCGCCCCGCTGCTCGTGAGTTATGCCCTGGCCCCCGGGGCGCTGCGCGGGCGCTGCCTTCACACCTCCGCCCGCGTGTGGTCCCGCGGTTTACGAGCCGGCCCGGGCTGCTGCGCGCGCAGGGACCGCGTTATGCGATGGCTACGCATGACAGCTATTTAAATTTAATAAAATTAAAGTTTTGGAGTTACCAATCAATCACAATATATGTATAAAAATATCCCGTCTCAAAAAATGTGTAAGTAATTCGAAATGTTTAATTTTATTGGGACTAACTAGGTTTTACTAGGTGATCTTCGGAGTCGCTGGACGTCCGGGGTGAGGGCCCAAGGACGTCCATTGAGTACGGCAGCGACTCCAAGGAGGACGGCAGCGTGGTGGTGACCCCCGTCCCCGTCAGCACCGTGTCAGGTTCCCGGGAGCTACAATGCGCCCCCGGCGGCGGTGGGCTCAAAAGCAAGCCTGGTGCAGATCCCACCGGAGAGACCTGGGTCACCTCTTATGTGCCGGTGCGACAGCCGCGAGGGTTTTAGTGGGTAAGAATCCCATACCCCGGTCGAACCCCACAGCTCCCGGGGACTTTTGGAAGGTTTGCACCGCATCAAAAAACAAAAAAGTTCTCACGATGACGATGACGTCATCAATGAATATGAATGTGTTATTCTTAGCTGACAAAAATACAATTTAAAACTAAATTTTAATTTATATACATAATTATATAATGATAATGCGCTGATCTTTATTTTAATTTCTATCCAAGATAGCTTTACATATTGATTTTATGTTTTGCAAGTATAAATCTAAAATAAAAAAGAATACGAGAATGAAAAAAATCTAACAATGAAATTCGTAATAAGCAGCTAAACAAATTATCATCAAACATAACTGAGATCCAGTAGTGCAGTTTAGACTTAATATTACTTGAGTACCTTATTCAACATAAACAGAATTTTCTTGACCACTTCTAGCATAACGTGTCCCGAACCGCATCTAAATCTCCCAGCGTTACTAGTAGATATCCTTACCGTAAGATATTATAATATTAGTCACATTAGTGCGTATATTTTACCAGAGAATTATTTTATTTGTTAGACGTATTACGACCCGCCGGTCCTCCCGCGAGATACGATACGTACCGGTGCCATTTTTATTGGACAGGAAGGAAATTCTAATGTCCAATATATTCTATTAAAAGGTTTATTTACACCAACCTGGTACGATCCGGTTTGGGTTCACTGGGATCGCCTCGCGGTACTGAGGATATCTTCTACAGTACGAGTTTCGATAAAACATCCGACTACTAACTTAGACGACTTCAATTTTTTTATATCAACATCATCAGCAACCGTAAGACGTCCACTGCTGAACAAAGGTCTCCCCCTTAGAAGGGAGGGGTTGCCATAATCCCCACGCTTGGCAGGCGTCTTGGGGATCGCAGTATAGGTGTTAAGAAAATAATCCAATAGAAAGACGCTACTGCCCGTCTTTTTGTTTTCCCTTAGTCGCCTCTTACGGACTCTTAATGGGGAGATATGGGAGGGTGCTATTCATACCCGGACACCCCACGGGTTTTAAACATACATAATATCAAAACATAATAAATTTAATACATATGTCTGTCGGTACAGTACCTACAGTTAAGAAATTGCTCATAATAGTAAAAGTGTAGCTAATCTATGATATTCAAATACTAATAAATCTAATAAGTCAAAGGTCTGCTGATTGATACGACTTTAGCGGTTAATCTTCAAATCAGATGCAGCTGATCATTAGAGTCCTTGCGCAGATACATGGTGCACTCTCCCTTGCCTTACATCGCTTGATAGGACGACAAACCAACAGGACTGCTCAGGGATCAGGCGTAGGACCAACTTTTTACATGCCCATACAATGCACGTCATCAAATCCTCTTTCTTTCTGAAAATAATAAAAGTAATTACTTTTATTATACTCCTAGCAGGATTAAAACCGGCTATGTGTACTCATAGCAAGCACCTATACTGCTGTGCCACAGAGGCTTATGTAGTTTTAGATATTATGTAAATTAGTGGTCTTAACCCGCGATGTCTGCAATAAGCTACGTTATTTATAGTCGGCCCACTGCCAGCACAGAGATTTATATTGCACCGTGCGAATCATGACTGGTTTTATTTTTACAGATTTTAGTTCAAAAATGTATAAAATACTGTCATAATAAACGCCTTCTTTTGTTTAACTTTGAACGAACTTTCCATTTGAGAGAACTGGATTTATCATATTTAAACTTGCTTCGGTTTTCATTAGCTTACAGGCTAACGCTTGGCATCGCAATCCCACCTCAAGCTATGGTTTAATTGGAAATGGTAAACCACGAAATGGTAAATCTGCAAGTTGAAGTGGCAATGGGCAGGCCACATCGCTCGGAGAACCGATAACCGTTGGGGAAGAAAGGTTCTCGAGTGGCGACCACGAACAGGAAGACGCAGCGTAGGTAGGCCTCCCACTAGGTGGACAGATGACATTGTACGCGTCGCAGGTAACCGGTGGATGCAAATAGCCAATTGTTGTTCATTGTGGCGTTTGATGGGGGAGGCCTATGTTTAGCAGTGGACGTCTTCCGGCAAACCTGTCAAATACTTATACCTGAACGTGTATAGCCAGCTTAACTTACAGAATATAACACTTAAGTAAGTCGTGACAAAACTGCAACTTAACTTTCATAGGTATTTAGTAGTTCTAGAGTCGCGTCTCATCCGCGAGGTCTCGCGTGACCTAGGATGGCGCTCGGACCCGGCCAGGTGCGGGGGCGGCGATTGTCCAAGATTTATCGAACGGCTACCGTGCCAGACGAGGAGGTCTCGCCGGGCCGGTCCGGTCGGCGCGAGCGAAATTTATACTCGCATTCAAAAATAATTATATCTTGTTAGTATTAAATGTTGTAAGACTGGTCGCTACATTTCTAGTACTAATGAAATGACTGACTATAGAGTAGTTTTGACTTACGTTATTCTCAGTTTTGACATAAAGTTATTAAAATATATCTGTTTATGGTGTCGTTTTTCGTGTCGGTTTTCATTGTTACACATTTTTCGGTCTAGCCGTTCTGATTCTGAACATCAGAACGTGCGATAAAGAACTTCTATTCCAAAAATGTGCAGGCATTTCTCTTACCATCAGTTGATGTGTTGCTTCTGTAATGAATTAATTCACTGAATCCATCGCAACTAGAAATAGGCTCTCCTAATCTCATGTCTATTACCGTAATTTTCGGCTCTACTTATTTATTTCCTGCCAGTCTTTTATCTATCCCAAAGGGGTCCTAGACTTTTTCTATTCATTCTTATCTGTTTCCAACCACATGTTGTTTGTGTGTATTCTGTTTACCCGCGGGGTGCCGGGTTAGAATTGCATCCCCCCATCTCCTCTCGTTGGGTGTCATATGAGGCGAATAAGCGAGAACGGAAAGACGGGCAGCAGCGTCTTTCTTTTAGTGCCTTTTTTTGGCTTAGAGTGCCTAGTATCATAAAGTTATAATCAGGTATACTTAATTGGAATACTTACCTAGAACTAGGTAATTAGTTAATATCGATACCATATTACGTGTTAATACACCGTTTGAATATAATTTCCAATCATCTTTCTAATTGAATAGAACGAATATACGACAATCATAAAACTATGTAACCGCTAACACCAATTCACACGATAATTTATCCGCCATCACCTATAGACGTCAGATAATAAGTGGACATTAAGAAAATTGAACCATCATGCCGGCTAATTTGCATCGATGAACGCAATCTGAACGAAGGCTTCGGAATAATTGTAGCATCTAGCAGGAATATTACAATACTTGGGGGGACTGGTCCGACTACTATCCCTTTGGCTTTTTAGTTTGTTGTACCTACTTTCGTCGTATTTTATTATTTTTTTTCCCTGTATTTTTTGAACGGCAAGACACACTGTCGCTCTGATCTAACTGTAACATGACACACTGTTTAAAAAAAAAAAAGTGATAAAATGACAAGCCCGCTGAGTTTCTTGCCGGATCTTCTCAGTTGAGGCCGCGTTGTGATCCGGTGGTAGCTTTTAAAAAAAAAAAAAATACATGACCTTTCAAAAGTGCTAGCGTTAAGCCTATTTGAAATAAACTATTTTTGACTTTGACTTTGACTTGAATAGTTCACAATTCAACGCGGATATTTCAATAAAATTAAATTAAATACACAATTACATTAATAGAGCCAAAAGGTAACTGGAGGCACACAAATCTACAATGTTCATTGTACTGAAAGTAGATTAGACTGAATTATATCATATTTTTTATGAACATATCGTCATCATTACCTGAAACGCGTCCACTGAGGCCTTCCCTTGAAAGGGAGGAGTTGCTATAATCCCCAAGCTTGGCAGGCGTCCTTGGGTACATTGAGGATCGCCTCTTGGAGATCGCAGTATAGCTGATAGGTAATCCAATATAAAGACGCAGCTGCCCGTCTACTTGTTTTCCCTTAGTCGCCTCTTATGACACCAAACGAGATGAGATGGGTGGGTGCTATTGGACGGAATATATTTTGCTATCCTGGCAATACTCCGCAACCTTTCCGTTCATTGTTCTGTACATAAGTTTTGCTCTCTAATAAATTCATTAAATACTTTGAGTTGTTTCAAAATAATATTCATCCCTCATCACAAATTAAACATTGGTCCTTCGAGCCGGATTTGAACCAGCGACCTATGGATAAATACACAATATGGTAAATACTTTGAGTTGTTTCAAAATAATATTCATCCCTCATCACAAATTAAACATTGGTCCTTCGAGCCGGATTTGAACCAGCGACCTATAGATAAATACACAATATGGTAAATACTGAGTTGTTTCAAAATAATATTCATCCCTCATCATAAATTAAGCAGCTATTCTTACCCGGAAACCTTACGGGCAACATGTCGTGTATGAAAATAAATGTAGACCAACAACTTTCGTTTAAATTCTTATAAGTATCTTAATACGCGATACTTTTTTATGAGGTTTTAATTATCTGTACTTACCTAATTATAGTTTTATGAAGAGGATTATTTTTCCAAAGTTTCAAAAGACCACGCAGCTAATTTTCGCTACCACTGGAAATTCAATTTTATTAAACTAAAATTTCCCTTTATAACTATCAATAGGCTACATATTGAAACAGTGTCGGCACTAATTAATTAATCTACTTACAAATACCTGAAGTAGGTACCTATATATACATTTTAATTGACTCCAGATCGGTTTCCCGTTATGATTAGTTTAATGAGATCTAAATTGATACACTCGATTGATATCGATACGACCAATCTCAATACGAGTAGGTAGTTACACTACCTATTAGATTAACTACGATGCTGTTATATGATAAGTGTGTAATTGGTTTATTTTTTGTTTCATTTACAGGACCTGTCTCGGTAATTAGATTTCTATTGCTTGGGCTAGAATAATGTGCCTTGGTTTAGTTGGTTGCAAAATTAATAGCGCTGATACCTATTTTTTTCACAAATAAATTAATTTATAAATAATTTGCGAATACAAATGTAATTAAAATAGTCTGAGAATGTCAAACGAATGTACGAACTAGAGTTAAATAAAAATAAATTAAAAAAACTTCGACTATATACTCGACTTACATTTATTTCTTTCTGTTCGTTCTGTACGATTTTTTAACCGACTTCAAAAAAGAAGGAATTTCTCAATTCGTTGTGTATGTATTTTTTTAAATATTTTTTCTATTTGACAATGTGCGCTTTTCGTAGGTAGGTACTTTTTGTGACGTCACCTAACTTTTGATAATTGATGAATGCGCCTAGATATTATTATGATAATAAATAACAGGTAAAAAAGCTGTAACAGCTCAGTGGGCGAACGCTTGCCTTGGAAACAAGGTGCGCAGGTCGAACCCCGGCTCGCACCTCTGATTTATTTAATTAATCATGTGCGAATCGTCTTTGTGCGATTGTTACCAGCTTTCGGTGAAGGAAAACATCGTGAGGAAACCTGCATGTCTAAGAAAGCTTTCGAATGACGTGTGAAGTCCGCCAACCCGCACTTGGCCAGCGTGGTGGACTATGGCCTATGCCCCTTCATCTTGAAGGGAGGCCCGTGCCCAGCAGTGGGACATTAACAAGGGCTGGTATTATTATTATTATTAAATAACAGGGACTATGTGAATAAGTAGGTATGCTAAGTTTCTAAAATTATTAAGACAGTACGCGTTTACATTTTGGTAAAATATTTTTTTCTAGGCCCTTAGGCTGTATCAAGAATTGAGGTAGTTAGTTCAGAGAGAGAACTGATGTTTTTTTTGGGATTGATGTCGAATAATGATCCATAAAGTACTTTCTTTACCCGTTCACTTATACCTTCTTTTGCCTTGTTTATTTTATAAACTTCTTACTCTAATAAGCTGTCAAATAAAGTCACCCGAATAATTTGATATTAACTGTGAACCAACTAGATTATACCAGATTTCATTTGCGGATTCATTCTCTTAGATTAAGTTAGTGCGACCACCGGCTTATTGTTGCGTTTTCACGAGAACTTTAATAAAGTCCTTCCCCACAACACAGGGTTGCCAAAAATCAATTTATAAGTAAGTAAAGTCAAAGATAGCAAAGATAAAGCTAATAAAGATTAAAGTCGATTTAGGTTGGAAAACAAAAATTTGATGAATAATAAAAAAGAACTAGGTAATTTAAAATTTGTTTTTTTTTTCAATATAGATAATACAGTATAACTCATATTTCGGCAGTTATGGTTGGTTCCCTAGATCGTGTAAAAAAGGGACTTATGCCATTTACTGGCAAACATGACAGTTTCTATTAAGATTTTATATCACAAAGCCCATAGCACTTTGTTCGACCTGGGAATCATACCCGAGACCTCTCTATCACATCACATACGACTACCGAACCAGGTTTGTGACAACCCTTTCGTACGTTGGTCGTAATTCAAGCCCACGCGCCACCAAGGGCCGGGGCGAGTCGCGGCAGTCTGACGGGCCAGAGCCTCGCGTCTCACAACTCCTGTCAGAAGTATAAACTGCGATTCTTACGGTTAGTGTGAAATGTTGCTTACATTAAATATGAATATATTACAGTCTCCGATCGTAGAAATAGAGGATATGGTAAGTATGTGACGCTTCGCTATGCGCAAGGTGATCAAAGTGACGAGAGCACGCTAGATGTATTAAAATCAAACCTATTTATGTATACCATCCACTTTAAAAACGTACTTTTTTTAAACTAAATATACAATCATGTTATTTTATGTCAAGACAGATAAGACGTAGTGGAATCATGAAAACTGAATTACAACCTTACATAAGAACTGCAGCTTTAAAGCGCCGCCTTGAAATAACACCCTTGTGATCCTTTCGAAGTGGCTAAACGTTTACGATGTGGACCTTTTTTTGGGACTGATAGACGCTGTTGACCGCAGATGGCCATTACAACTTCACCAGACAATAGGGGGCGAGCGCTTATAGCACTCTAGCCTTAACGGCAGAACGAGCGACGAGCTCAAGGGCACCTCAGGGAGGCACGGCCTTGGCTTGCGCTGTCGCTTAAGAGAGGGCTGATTTTACCACCGGTTCACAACGCGCCCCCACTGAGAAGAACCGGCAAGAAACTCAGTGGGGTGATGCACGTGAGGTCGCATGCGTACGACCCTTCGGCCTCGCCGGCGAGACCGGTGTCTGATAGCTAGTGTAGCATACGGTTGTCGGGGCGGGTTCTGCGCATCCTGGTCCAATAGGACCGTCATGGGGTCAGGAGGGTCGAGCAGTACGTGCTGTGGTCTGCGGCGCCAGTCTGAAGGACTATTACGAGGTGGACCCTTGACGTTCATCGAGTACGGCGGTGACTCTGAAGAAGACGGTGGCGTGATTGCAACACCCCTGTCCCCACCAGCATCTTGTCCTGGGGATCATAAGGCGCCCCCCGACGGCGCGCTCAAGCAATGCAAGACACTGAAGGTGCTGGTCCCAACGGAGATCCCAGTCTCATGTACGGATGCGACAGCGGCGGGAGTTTCATTGGGTAAAAATTCCACATAGGGTTGACCCCCAAAACAGAGTCCGGAGACCTTTTGAACGTTCCCCGCGACTACCAAAAAAAAAACACCTTTATGATACCTACTAATATATCAGTATTGGTGTTTTTTTTGGGCTCATATTATGAGGAGTCGCTGTGCTAGGGGCTAAGAGATCTCTGCTTCGACCAATTTACTGAAATAAGTATTAGAGAATACATGAACAAAATCTGATGTACAGGCTGACCAACTTAACTAGGTGAAACTAGGAACTAAAATAATAATATGATCTCGTAATGTATGAATCGGCTAAGTAAGAACTCCTAACATGAAAGATGAGAGGGCATAGGCCTTAATCCACCACACGGAACTAAAGTATTCTTATGAAAATTGCGATTAGTTTGACGTATATACATAGACGGTAGCAACACTGCAATTTCACAGAAACATAAAGTTCACTGTAGCCTAATATGACTCGCGACTATCGTCAGACATGTAAAATAGACAAACAAGTTCCACGTAAACGCGGTAGGCTTCCAACGCATCGTGTTAAGACGTTAAGCTACTGCGAGCGAATAAAACTGTGTTCACAATGTGCGCGGGCTCGTCGAGATCGAATCGGGACTGTAACAAATCGAGCCGACCACCGTTCTCGCGATTGAGTTATTACATCTTCCTGTTGGGCTACTTGTTTTTGTAGCTCCCGTGTGTTTTTATTAATTATACACAATAAATAATAAATATTTTATGTGTAATGCGATACCCGGGCGCAGGTTGTCTCGAGATGCGGCCGCTCGATACGCACCGGATCGAGTGTACGGTTATTATTCAAACGAGCGCTTTTTATTGTTTCTGGACGATATTAATGTTCGGTCTTCGCTGCTGTTGCGTGTAATCTGATGTTTGCCGTGCCCCCTGTACGAATAGCTACCGTATTGACATAATTACCTAGTTGTAACGTACCGAAAGAAATGCTACACAATGCGGTTTATCTGACGAATGTCCATGTTTAGATCTATATTGTCGTTAATATTTTATAAACATTTAATGGATCTGTTACACTTTTTCTTTTGGTACAAGAGTGTATTGTGTTTTATAATCTTCTCAGTTTCGGAGAATCTCACTGTTTTTGATAATAAACAGTATTTTAATTAAGTGTTTTACCAACAAAATGCAGAATAATTTACCGAAATACTTGAAAACAAAAAGATAAAAACAATTTCTGACGGAATTCGCAAATACTTAAAACATATTTAGTTAACTTAAATGAGCTGTTTAAATATCATTTAAATCTTTTGTTATTCGCTATGCAAATTTGGCCCCATTCTGCAACCTGAAATCATCGCAAAACGTTCTCACACAAAGAGATATCTCACAGAGATTCTTAACAAATCGTATCGGTCACAATGCGTGGTGTGTGCCCTAAAGGGAACGACAAAATTAAAAGGCGCGTCATAACGAATGACACTAAAGTATTTCTCAAGTCCCGATCACGACACGGTCCCTGCCGGGTCCCCTGGAAGCTGAACGCCTGTGGTATCACGCTAAGATGACGCCTACTACCAAGCAACTCACTTTTGACTAGAATACATTTTATTCAGACAGCGAGACTGTCTCGATCAAAACTCGAACCAAAAAAATATAAATTATAGTAAATCACTAACAATACTTAATAATAATTCATTTAGTATTAAGAGAAGGTATGACAAACCCTACATAAAAGTTACTTAGATAAAAAAAAATATCATAAACCAACGAAATTAAAATTTCATGTGTAATCTACACATGAAATTTTAATTTCGTAAAAAAATAGACCAACCACAAAATATTAAAAAATATTTTGTGGTTGGTCTATTTTTTTACAAACAAAATATTAGATCGATGTTTTAGGATTTGAAGTACTTAAATTGCACAAAAAGTTAAGTAACATAAATTCTTTAATTTATACCTTTGTATTAAAATAACTGTATTTTAAAAATTTAGAATGCCGGGTATTATTTATATTTAAGTACAGGGACCTAACAATAGACCTTAATTAAAGCAATATACATGTTATAAATCAGTTATTGTGTCATGAATGATACTTAATATACTTTAAGTAGATACATGTTCAATTTAATGTTAATGTCATTGAAGGCATAATATTGTATAATTTCACATATATTTCTGCAAGTCGAATAGTTACAAACTCACAAAAGTGTGAAGTTTCGAGTAAATTAGTAGTGGTTCTGAAAGTGCTATGTCGGCCGCGGGCGTCGCGGTCGCCGTCGCAGGCGCATCGCTTAATGTCCCGATTATACGGCATATTGTCATTACATACCATTACCGACGTTAATATCCTACGCGGGGACATCGCTGAAAATTATACAAAAAGCACTAACTTAAACGGCACGAGCTATTCAAAGTATGTGAAAGCTGCGTTTCTCGAATAACTTTGCGTAATTTTATGCGCGCGCGTGCAAGTTACGTCATGATTGACAGTTTCTCATTATGCGTGAACCCTCGCAGTCACTGCGGATCTACCGGACATTGATAGAGTAGGTAGAAATTAAGTTAACATGCAATAAGATTTCAAGAAACAGCCGTCGATAAATTTTCTTTAAAAAATACTTAGTGCATCGATAAATTTGTTTAAAAAAATGTAGGAACATAATTATTATAAAGCAGCATAAAGTTAGTCAACGTATGTTATTGGTAAAAAAATAATATTATAAATATGTAGTATAACTGCTGGCGCTAGTGCGACTCCTGGTTGCGAGGTTTGTTTGATTGTTCAATTCCATTTTCCGGAAAATTCTTAGTAGTAGTCCCCGGAGTTTGAAAAAGTAGGCAGGCAATCTTCTTCTTCATCTTCTTCAACGGGCGTTTCCACAACTCGACGACTGAGCGCCTATTTTTTGTTGAGTTCGCCGGTTCACTCCAGCCGTCCCAGGAAGTCCACCAGGAAGTCTCCCAGCCGCTTGATGTTGCCGAAGACTTCCCGGAGGCAACCTGGTGTGCCCAGGCAATAAACGCCCCTTCTATTAGATACCAGGGGGCTTACAAAATTTCTTAGACGTGTATGTAGTGAACACAACCCTGCCGATCTTTCAACACGTAGGCAATAGTAACTTTGATAATCTGTATTATGCCTGAGATGAGCAGAATTAATAAATGATGAAAATCATCCACATTAAATTAAAAACTTATATGAACCACATCGATCTCATTAACTCTCAAAGGGTCCTATTAGAGACGTCAGATTAGGACGCATTTGGGACGGAAATCACTAGCACATCACAACCCAACATATGTTGCTATCAATCAGTCGATTGATGGACGATCGTGCTAGAATACGTATGTAAGGATTCACCGCAGACCGACCGCAAGTTCCTTTGATTGTGTCCGCTATAATAATGTGCTTCGACGTATTAGTATGGTATTAGCTAGTTAGGAAGTATAGGTAAAACAAATCGTAAATTAAACTTAATTTGGCTTAGTGATTCACGTAATAGCTGTATAGTTTTCTATAAGTATTTAATTTCCGGTTTAAGATTATTTATTTCTTTCAAAAATAATATTCAATAATTTTAATATCGATACTAAATCCTCGGCACGTTATTGAAATTAGTACCTATAGCAATACAACAGTCGATGGTAATAGATATAGAACAGGTATTAGACATGGTCTATACATTTATATAACGGACCTGTTGGTCTAGTGGTTAGTCACCCTGGTTGCTACCCGTTAGGTCGTGAGTTCGATTCCAACCAAGTGTCTGGGTGTTTTATGATAAAACACCCAGACACTTGGTAACTTAAAACTTTTATCTACTTATATAAGTATATAGTAAAATAAAAAGTAATATGCAATTACGTAGTAATAATATTCTTTGGTGGAATTTTCGCTGCCCACCTAGACTATATTAGCATGAAGTTGCCTCTTGCCTCTCACCTACCGATACCGAGGCATGCATCTAAAACACGTGAATTAGTTTCGCTCTCGACGTTTTCGTCTCAGCGAGTGAAACAGCGTCGTCACTATTTTTTGTTACTCCTATCACGTCGGGGTTTCACGTAAAAACAAAATATTATTTTTAGTCACGCCCGTCCACGCCACACTAGCTATTTATTTTCGAGTTTCCTAATAAATTAGTCTCGTGTAGTTTTTGATGAGTTAAAATAATGGCATCGGAAAAAAATGGTCACCTTTCAACGCGGACCCCTTGTTTTGTTATATTAATGGTGCAACTAATTTACGGAACAATGGGGTAATAGAAATGTTGAAATATCTTCACCACGTTTAAAAACTGTGTAGCCTTCGTGGCGCGGCGGAAACCGCTCGCTTTGCAAACCAGAGGCAGGTTCAAGTTCCGCGGGGAGCAACAGCTTTGTGGTAATAGTTCCGGAGTGGCTAGGACAATACGGACCGATCACCTGATTGTCTGAAAGGTAAATTAATTCATGCGTCGGATGGGCATGTAAAAAGTCGGCCCAGCGCCTGACCTCTTACCGATCCCGGTGAGAGTAAAGGAGAAGACAATGCACCTGGGCCTTCGCAAGCAGTTGTGTATTGAAATCAAACTACTTTTACGGATTTTATCGCGGTTTATTTTTTAACCGACTTCAAAAAAGGAGGAGGTTCTCAATTCGTCTGTATATATATATATATATATTTTCTATGTATGTTCGCGCATAACTCTGGCAATTATGAACCGATTTGAAAAAATCTCTCTTCCATCCATTCTTTAATCCGTTAATTGGGTCCCATAAAAAAATTTTTGCTTAGTAATAAGTAGTTCCTGAAAAAACAAGAATGGTGACTGCGCAGGAAAGCTGCAGGAAAGCCTATATAGATGACTTTATGTCGCTTTTTAAGGACAAAAATGGTCATAACTCTGGCAAATATTTACCAATTTCAATTATTCTTTTTTTATTCGAAAGAAATAACCACTGTAATGAATCTGTATGATTTTATCACAACCGGATAAGTACTTCCTGGAGGAACATGAATGATGTGGGGAAATTTATCTGGTAAAAACCATAAAACTGATGTTCTCCATTACATTACCTACTCTGACAAATATGAACCGATTTCGATGATTCTTTTTTTATTCGAGAGAGTAAACTACTATGATTCCATGCAAATTTCATTACGATCGGATATTTTTTTTTAAGAAACATGAATTATGTAAAACTATATAGACGATAATGTGATCATAACCTACCTAGATCATTTTACCGTCTTCGATGGTTGAATCTTTATGTATGAAAATATCACTAAAAAGTTTAAAATAAAATCTTTAAAAAAAAATTGAACCGACTTCAATATCACTAAAAAGTATAAAATAATTTAAATATTATTGAAGTTGGTGCCAAATATACACAGCAGGTACGCTAACACCAACTTCTATAATATTTAAATTATTTTATACTTTTCAGTGATATTGAAGTCGGTTCATATTAAAAAAAAAAAGGTTTTATTGTTTTTACTATCCCGACGTTTCGAATGCTTTACAGCACCCATGATCACGGGAGGACTGAGATGTTGAACGTCCTTATGTCACAATTATGCCGGTGTACCCTCAGGTCTTCTTAGTTATTATTGTTGATCCGATCTACGCAATAAGAGCTTACAGTATCTTAAGGCCGTGCAGTGTTTTGATTGATATTGGATTTAATTATATTTATCACAGGATCCCAAGCCGGTGGGTAACACCCAACAATCTTCTCTATTGAAATTAGGATGTTTTTTGATTTCAATAGCCTCACGAATCATCCTAGGTAGGAATCGGTGTTCTTTTGCGACGATTTGTGGTTTATCAAATCTAATATAATGGTGGGTGCGATCCTAAACGTGTTCACATACCTGTAGACTTCGTACAGCGTCGGTGTTTCACATCAGCTATGTGTTCTTTAACGCGAGTTTTTATTGCACGCTTTGTTTGCCCAATGTAGGAGAGCCCACAGTCATAATCGAGTTTATAAACTCCTGCATCTTGTAGAGGTATATGGCATTTGACAGGTGGTAAAAACTGACTAATCTTCCTTGGTGGCTTAAAATAAGTTTTGATCGAAGCTCGCTTTAAGATGTAGCCAATCCTGTCTGTAACCCCTCTAACATCTGGTAGAACAGCAGGCTGACGCTCGACAGTGACTGGTTTGACACGTTCTCTATGACGGCGGTGCGGGACTCGGAGCTTGTTGTCATGCAGTACTTGCTTGACATGTTGCAGCTCAGCGCTCAGATGGTCATCATCACAGATTCCGCGTGCTCTCTGAAACAAAGATTATCCGACAGTAGCTAACTGTGTTGGGTGATGGTGAGACTCACCATTCAAGTACCTATCTGCATGAATATTTTTTCTGTCCACAGTATGGCCCAAGGTGTTATCAGGATTACGTATTACTAATACATCTAAGAAAGCTAGTGAGTTATTTGATTCCAACTCCATTGTGAATTGAATTTTTGGATTGATGGAGTTAAGATGATTTAGGAATACAGTTATTTTATCAGATATTAGTATTGTGAAAGTGGCATCTACATACCGCTTGTAGAATCTCGGAGTAACAGGTGAAGTTCGGAGGGCTGTCTCCTCGAAGTCTTCCATAAAAATGTCAGTAACTACAGGAGATACAGGCGAGCCCATTGCTACTCCATCTACTTGCTTATAGAATTGCTCCTTCCACAATAGATAGCCCGATGTAAGGCAATGTCTTAATAGTTCTGCATACTCCTTTGGCATGTTATTCTCAGCTAGCCTCTTTTTTACAATTTCAATGCAGTCTACCACAGGTAGGCATGTAAATAGGGACTGGACATCAGAACTGACCATAGTTTCATTGTCAGTAAGACACAGATGTTTAATTTCACTGACAAAATGGTATGAATCCCTGGTGTGTGCTTGTGTGTGCCCTCTTAGTGATGAAAGCACTCCTGCTACGTGCTGAGCCAATCTGTAAGTTGGTGTGTCGATCTTTTTTTGACCCTTATTAATTACAATCTGTCGCTATGTAGGACATTCAGTAATAATTATGTGTGACAAGTTTTTATAAGTCTCGATCGGTATGCAACCCATGTCGCATCCAAAAATAGTCTTCATAGCAGATAAATGCTATATTTGGATTAAATCTTGTGGAATCGGGTTCCATGCGTGTCTTGCATTAGGTATTTTGCCAACAAATTTGGGTGTTCCGAGATTCTCCTCTTATATGACTTATATAAATTATACATTTATAATTTCTTCATGTACTGTCGGAATGTTAAGGTCGTTGTGTAAAGCTTCATTTGGTACAAACCATGGGGCGCTAGTTCTAGTTTGTAGTAATTTAATGATTTCTGATATTTACGCGAATACTACACATTGAAATGAAACTAATTTTACGGATTATATCGCGGTTTATTCTTGATTTTAATTACCCGACGTTTCGAATTTTACAGCATTCATGGTCACGGGCGGACTGAGGTGGTAGCTGTCCAAATGTCATAGTTGTCTTAGGGTACCCTCAGGTCTACTAATTATTATTGTTAGTCCGAAAGAGCTTACAGTGTCTTGAGGTCTTGCAGTGGAATGCTTGTCTTTGGATTTGACTATGTTTATCACGGGATCCCAAGCTGGTGGTAGCACCCAGCCATCTTCACTATTGAAATTTTGATGCTTTTTAATTTCAATAGCCTCTCGAATCATCCTTGGTAGGTAGCGCTGTTCTTTTGCGAGGATTTGTGGTTTGTCAAATCTAATATAATGGCGGGTGCGATCCTGAACATGTTCACAGACTGCAGACTTTGTATAGCGTCGATGTTTAACGTCAGCTATATGTTCTTTTACCCGGGTTTTTACTGATCGTTTTGTTTGCCCGATGTATGAGAGCCCACAGTCACAATCCAGTTTGTATACTCCTGCATCTTGTAGAGGTATATGGCACTTGACTGATGGTAAAAACTGACTAATCTTCTTTGGTGGCTTGAAAAATGTTTTAATTGAAGCTCGCTTTAAGATATAGCCAATTTTGTCTGTTACTCCTCTAACATATGGCAATATAGCAGGCATACGTTCGACTGTGGATGGCTTGACACGTTCACCGTGACGGCGGCGCGGAACTCGGAGCTTGTTATCATGCAGGACCTGCTTGACATGTTGAAGCTCGGCACCAAGATGTTCCTCGTCACAGATCCCGTGTGCTCTCTGAAACAAAGATTTTCCAACGGTAGCTAACTGTGTTGGGGGATGATGAGATTCACCGTTTAGATATCTATCTGTATGGGTCTTTTTCCTATACACAGTATGACTCAAGGTGTTATTGGGATTACGGATTACTAAGACATCTAAGAATGCTAGAGAGTTATTTGATTCCAACTCCATTATAAATTGGATTTTAGTGTTTATGGAGTTAAGGTGATCTAGGAAAACAGTTACTTGGTCTGATGGTAATATTGTGAAAGTATCGTCTACGTACCGCTTGTAGAATCGTGGCTTAACAGGTGAAGTATTAAGGGCTGTCTCCTCAAAGTCCTCCATAAATATATCGGCAACAATGGGAGATACAGGTGAGCCCATCGTCACACCATCTACTTGCTTGTAGAACTCCTCTTTCCACAATAGGTAGCCAGATGTAAGGCAGTGTCTTAATAGTTCTGCATATCCTAGTGGTATGTTTTTCTCTGCTAACTTTCTTGTTACAATTGAGATGCAGTCTTCTACTGGTAGGCATGTAAATAACGACTGGACATCAAAACTGACCATTGTTTCTGTTAAATAAAAGTTCTAATTAGTATGCATATATTATATAACATTTATTGAATGACAGGATAATGTCTATTTCATAATCTATTACTTATAATAAAACTGTAACAGGTCCAATTCTGTACGTTGAAGATATTTTGAAAATTATTTTTGGAGGGCATTCTATAACCGATACTGAGGTCGAAAATGTATTTTTTTTAATTTTTGTCTGTCTGTCTGTCTGTCTGTCTGTCTGTCTGTCTGTCTGTCTGTCTGTATCACGGCTGAGCATCACGCCGAAACTACTGAATGGATTCAAATGAAACTTGGCATGATTTGAGATCTTACTAAGAGGTAGGACATAGGATACTTTTTATCCCGTAATCTAGCACGGTTCTTTAGGGAGATGGGATTAAAGTCAAAATGGGTACTTGGTAATACGCTTGGTCAGATTTTATCAATTTTTCTTTATAATATAATAAATATTAGTAAGGGAACACTCATAGAGAGTTGTTACCAAGGTTTTGTAATCGATCGGGTTAAGCAACGTTAGGTAAGGTCATTAAATAGATGGGTGACCGTTTAACGCCATTTGAACTAAACGGGTCCGTGCTTCGGAGAGCAAGTAAAAAGTAGGTCCCAGTTTTTAATAAAAAAGGAGGTTATGTATTCGATGCTAATGTCTGTTATTAAAAGTTTAGTTAACGTAAAAATAGCGCAGGCGGAGCTGCGTGGGTCAGCTAGTTTACTTATAATTTTGATGTACATGGTTCCAAAAAGTAAATAGATATGAAGTATATATCAGGCCTCCACCGCCATTCCTGTATTGCGTACTTCGGACGCTGACAGCAACTGATTGATGTGCCTTCTCCAAACCACGCCTTCATCCGTTTGGACTTCATAGTGAAGGAGACCAAGGCGACGTAAAATTGTCCCAAACTCCCATTTCTCCCTGGGGTTGGCGTAGCTCCGGGCTTGTACCCGATCACCGACAGCAAACTCTCTTGGTGTCGATCCAGTAACGGAAGCCAATCTAGGAGGAATTCGGATGCCGCGGAACATCACGTCTAATGAGGTCCGCACATCTCTCGCAAACATTTGTACATATGGCGTCCGCCCGTTTGAACCCGGAGTGCGCCTTAGTCTTAACTTAATAGATAACAATTTATCCTCTAGACTCCCACTCTCCCCCTCCATGGCATGTAAGGCTCTCTTTATGGTCTGCACACAACGTTCAGCTTGACCATTAGTGGCGGGATGGTACGGAGCGGATGTCTTGTGTGTAACTCCACAATCCTTCAAGAAGCTTTCAAATTCCCGCCCTGTAAATTGTCGTCCATTATCTGACACTAAAATTTCAGGTATCCCGAATGTACAGAAAATCTCCTTTAATTTTTGTATACACCAAGAACTGGTAGTAGTTTTAGTTGCTATAACTTCGATCCATTTTGTGTAAGAGTCCACCAATACGAATAAATAATGGCCTGAAACAGGACCCGCGAAGTCAATATGTACTCTTTGCCATGGTCCTGTCGGTTCTTCCCAATGATGCAAGGGTGCTTTTGCTGGTTCGTTTTGTTGTAACCGACAAGATCGGCAAGATTTAACTTTGTGTTCTATGTCTTTATCTATGTTTTTCCAATAAACATAACTTCGCGCCAAAAGTTTCATTTTAAGTATTCCTATGTGTCCTTTGTGTAATTCATCCAGTACACGATCGCGTAAAATTTTTGGTATCATGATCCGGGTTCCTTTTAATATGCATTCATCTTGAAGGGTTAATTCATTGTCTTTATAACCAAGATGTCGTAAAGGTGTACCTGCCTTTAAATATTGTAATAACTGCTGTAATTCCGGGTCATTTTTCGTTTCATTGGCAATTATTTCTGGTCGTACGTCTATAGTGTTAATCTGTTGAATTTGATATGCACAGTGCTGGTCAATGGAGCTTTCTTTAGTTGCTTCAACTGGGAACCGTGATAGGAAATCTGCATTGGAATGTTTCAAAGTGCTTCTATATTCTATGTCATAGTCAAATCCAGAAAGAAAATGAGCATAGTGAAATAATCTCACTGTGCTGAGTGCCGGTAACGTCTGGTGTGGATGAAAAATAGATGTCAATGGCTTGTGATCTGTTACAAGAGTAAATTTGCGGCCGTAACAATAGTGAAAGAACTTCTTAAGACCCCAGTAAATAGACGTAGCTTCTTTGTCAATCTGACTGTAGTTCTTTTCGCTGTTCGTTAAGGATCGTGATGCGAAAGCAATTGGCCGGTCTGATCCATCTTCAAGTCTGTGAGATAAGACAGCTCCGAGTCCTGCAGGTGATGCATCGGTAGCTAGCACTAGTGGTTTTGAAGGGTCAAAATATGTTAGTACTCTTTCGCTGAGAATCTCTTTCTTTACTTTTGTAAAACTTTCCTCGCATTTAGTTGACCAATAAAACTTGGTACCTTTTTTTAATAGTTCATTTAGTGGATTCGTGATTGATGCTAGGTTAGGAATAAATTTGTTGTAGTAATTAGCCATGCCCAAAAATGTTCGCAATTCATTTACATTTGTTGGACGTGCTGCGTTCGTAATGGCTTTGACTTTATCCTTGTTCTTATGTAATCCATATTTATCTATTGTATGGCCGAGATAATTAATACTATGTTTAAAGAAATTACATTTTTCTTTATTTAGTCGTAAGTTATTGTCTTTAAGCTTCTGTAATACTTGTCTTAAACGTCCTAGTAACTCATTTTCAGTAGAACCTTGCAAAATTATGTCATCGAAGAAACATTTGACGCCTTCTATTCCTTGTAATAGATTATCCATGAATTTTTGCCATAGACTAGGTGCTACCTTTACTCCAAACATCAATCTGTTCACTTTGTATGTCCCTTTGTGTGTACTTAAGGTTTGTAAAAGTGCGCTTTCTTCATCCATAACCATATTTAAATATGCTTGGCAAATATCTAATGTACAAAATAATTTTCCTCCTTTCATTTCTGCGAAGATGTCTTCGATAATTGGAATGGGATACTTTTCATCCTTGATCACCTTGTTTAATGTAACTTTGTAATCTGCACATAATCGAATACTTCCATTTGGTTTTACAATTGGTACAATGGGAGTTCCCCATTCCGATTGATCTATCTTAGTAATTACACCTTGTGCGCAAAGACGATCGATCTCTTCATCTACTTTTGATTTTAATGCGTAGGGAATACGTCTTGGCTTTATAAAAATCGGTTGTGAGTTATCTTTTAAATGTAAATGTGCCTTGAAATTGGGAATTTCTCCTAAGTTATTTTGAAATACGCTGGATGAGTATTCCTGAAGTATTTTATCTAGTTTATCAGGATTTGCGTTTTGTAACATTTTCATATCAGCTAATAGAATGTTTACTTCTTTCATCCAGCTTCTGCCGAATATTGGATCTACTTGTTGATTTATAATGTACAGTTTACCGTAAAAATCTTGATTTTTGTAAGTGCATTTTACGTATGCTACTCCAATCGGTCGTATTATTTCACCAGTGTAGGTCCTCAATTTCATGTCAGTTTTGAATATTTTTCTTCCTATATCCAATTTTCTGTATTGTTTAAATGACATGGAAGATAATGCAGCTCCGGTGTCGAACTCCATTTGTACTTTTTTGTTTTCGATTGTTATTGAAACTAAATATCGATCAGTAATTTCATTTGTTATAACATTAATATTTCCTGTACTGTCCATAGAAACGCTGCTGGAACTGTCATCGACCAGATTTGCAGTAAAGTTGTGCTGTAGACAAACTCGTGCTAAGTGACCGACTTTTTGACATTTTCGGCAAATAGATTTAATGGCACCACATTTATTAGCTTTGTGATCAGTCTTGCCACATCGAAAACATTTTCCTTGTAAACCCTTGATTGTAACCGGTTCTTTTACTGTTCTGGATTGTAAAGGTTGCATTGTTTGGTTCTTAGTAGGTAGTGTAACTTTATACATACGGTCTTCATTGTTTCTCATTTCGGAAGAAATTGTGTAATTCTCTGTTTTGCCCATTTCCATAGATGTAGCGATTTGCACTAACCTGGAGAACGCTGGTGTATCTCTGTCTTGTAATATTTTGGTTCGTATATCGCCATCTTTAAGTCCACGAATAAACTGTAATGATAAGAAACTCTCCAATGTCGATTTTTTACAGTGTTGGCATTTAAATTCACAGTTCGGACATAGCCTTTTAAGTTCAGAGGCATAAATCGCTACTGATTCTCTAGGTTGTTGGATTCTTGAAATAAATTTGTGTTGTAAATGCCAAATGCTCGGCTTTGGGTCAATATATTCTCCAAGGATACATGTCAATTCATTAAATTCTTTATTTAGTGGGTCGTCTGGAGAACATAAGTCGTATATTTTCTGATGTAAATCTGGGTTCAATGTTGCTAGAAGAATATGGACTTTGGCTTGAGGATCGTTCACTTTGTTCATTATAAAGAATAATACCAGTCTTTTAGTGTAGTTGTCAAAAGTTTCAGTTTCTTGAAAAGGCATGAAATTTAATTTCGGGTATGAATCTTGTTGCATGTTAGTGCAGCTTTCGTAATCGGTTGCGGTGGCCGGTGGTGTACTGATTACATTATTTTTTCTCATCGTTAATAATTTGCATTTTAGTGAAGTGTATAATTCTTCAAAATCAAACCTGTATTGAGTTTCTTCCTCCAACTCATCATCGTCTGCTCCAAGTTCTATTTCAGATTGTATTTCCAGAAATTTGTTCATGTTACCTTGTAATACTTGTAATCGGGTGTCAATTTCTTCTGTCGTAATATCATTTTTTGTAATTAATGTGTTCTCTGTACGTGTAAGCACGCCGCGTAATGACGCACGGGTTCTTTTAAGCTTTTTCACATCGAAATTAGGCATTTCGTCGCCAGATTGTTAGATAAAAGTTCTAATTAGTATGCATATATTATATAACATTTATTGAATGACAGGATAATGTCTATTTCATAATTTACTTATAATTTTGATGTACATGGTTCCAAAAAGTAAATAGATATGAAGTATATATCAGTTTCATTGTCAGTAAGACATAGATCTTTAATCTCACTAACAAAATGGTATGAATCCCTAGTGTGAGCCTCTGTTTGCCCTCTTAGTGAAAGAACTTTTGCTACGTGTTGAGCCAGTCTATATGTTGGTGAATCGATCTGGCTCACAATTGGCCATACAAGTATTGCTGTATCGTCTGCGAAGGTACCAATAGTGGCTGTACACGAGGTAGGAAGGTCAGTAGTATGAAGCAGATATAAAATCGGGCCAAGTACGCTACCCTGTGGTACGCCTGCGTTTATGGAGTATAACTTTGTAGTGGCTTCACCACTTTTAACATAGAAGTACATATCTATCTTTTAAATACGATTTTAATATTGAAAATAGTCCATCTGGGAAGTTCGCTTTGATTTTATACAAGAGTCCCTCATGCCAGACCTTATCGAAAGCCTGGGAGATGTCTAGAAACGCTGCAGCGCAGTATTCATTATCTTCAAATGTTTGGTGAATTTTATTTACGGGTCTGTATACTTGGTCTATAGTACCATGTTTTTGTCTGAAGCCAAACTGGTGGTTTGGAATCGAGTTTTTCTCTTCAATAATGGGCATAAGTCTCAAAAGCAGTAGTGACTCAAATACTTTGGAAGTTATAGGGAGAAAACTGATAGGTCTGTATGACTTTGGATCTTCTGGCGGTTTGTCTGGTTTAGGTACCATTAATAGGTGTGTCGATCTGGCTCACAATCGGACGTAGCGGAGCATTGGGTTTATGTACTTTGGGCAACCCATACAACTTTGGCGGTTTTGCACAAGAAGGTATCAGTGATTTGACATCAAGATTCAATCTCTCGGAGTTTTTCTTTACAATTTCACTCGTTGATTTGAAAATATTACCTATTAGTTGGGTCTGTTTTGACCTTTTTGTATGTACTTACATCCGACAAGAGTTGTTGTATTTTGAGATTGTAATCTTCCGTGTCTAAGATGACGGTGGCATTGCCTTTGTCTGCGCGTAGTACGGTGATGTCAGTTCTGGCACGTAGGTTTTTTTAGCCAAATATTGGTTTATGGGGAGATTCGGTGTGGGCAAAGAACTTCGACGCAACAGGGACGAGACGTCCTGACGTATCGCCTCCGAGTCCTCCTTCCTTAAGTTATTTTTAACCAGAACGTCCTCTACACTTGATATTATCACTTCATAAGGTATTCTTCTAGGCGCAATGGAAAAATTTAGGCCTCTTTTAAGCACTTGTATGGTCGGGTCATCTAATGTTTGTTTTGACAGATTGATAACTGCGCGTGATTCACTCGTGTATTATCGTGTTAAAAAGATTGACCGCCGTGTCCGGATACGGCCTGGAGAATATAATTACTATGTTTAAAAAAAATTGTTCTTATTTTGAAAATTGTGTGAGAACGACGTTCTTACCTACATTTCATTTAACACACAAACACAAATTCCTATTTTCTTATTCTTAATTACTGTTATCTTACAAAAGTGCAGGAAACCACAAAAATTTAAATAATTAACTTGGAAAAATTAAACATCTTTGCAGATCATTAAATACTAGTTTGAGAGTGGTACTTCGCACATGTCGCGTCCCCCATTTCATGCAAGGGGGAATAAATTAAGAGGGCGTCGCACGGAACACGACTTTAATTACTCGTAATAATCGCTTTCTGTTTAAAAAACAAGGTTTTAGGTATAAAGACCGTATTCACGCAAGTAATAATTTTATAAAACCGTTTATAACTATAAAAAATCGCTACATTACTCGCAATTTTCGAGTTTGTTTTCATTTACGCTTAGAGAAGTCTTCAATGCATATCGTAGTGTTGATAATATTCGAATTAGTGGTTAAATGAGGGGCGAAGTTCGCGTGCGGCCCTGCTGAGCTCCTGATGAAGGCCGCCATATGGGCATGACCGCTGTCAGGTGGTTTCTGAGGCACCTGCCAATATGAAATTGTAACGTGGCATCCGAACCGTAACGTTCGAGCCAATGAGGTTTCTTGGTGATACTATAAACTAATAGTATTATGTATCGACGTCAACTATTATCTTTATAGTATACAGGGTGTAAGGGACTATGTACCGAAAACTTTTTTATAAGATTTCTCATATTGGCCGTTACAACATTACAGAAACCATTTATATGAAAACTGACAAATGACTAACTTGTTAATTTTTGAGCATATAATGATTACGTGCGGAATAATATTTATTTTTCAAATTACATTGCTAATTTCAATCAAGCCATCTGCCAAACGTGGAGATTATGGCAACCTTTGTTCAGCACTGGACTTTTCGGCTGCTGATGATTACTAATTTTGCAGAAATAAGTAATTTATAATTTTTAAATTGAAATTTGCCTGTATTATTATACCAATAATAATGTTATCCTAATTTTATTAAAAGAAAAGCGGCATTTTATTTTTGGAAATTCATGAAAAAGCCGATGAAAAATTTCAACACTAGAATGTTCAGAATCATGTACTGGATCACTGGTACCTATCCGGTACTCAGAGTAATTAGAATGGAGCTAGTATCGCGTCGATTCCCCGAACAAATTTTTCGTGGCATTTTTGCGGGGTGCGGGAGGCGAAGTAAACACACACAGATACAATTTCACGCATACCCACACTATAATAAACTCGCAACACATTCAAAAAGATACGCACACAAATAAAGAATGACCTGAACATATGAACAAAAATTTGGCAGAGGGGTTAGCGCATCATGCTCTCTCCGGTGGTATTTCCTCTAAGATCCGGTACGATGTCCCGGATCTTACACCCCGTATACCCGTAGGGTGTCGGGTTAAGAATAGCACCCCCCCCCCCATCTCCTCCCGTTGGGTGTCCGTAAGAGGCGACTAAGGGAGAACAAGAAGACGGGATGGCAGCAGCGTCTTTTTATCGGATTATCTACGACCTAATACTACGATCCCCAAACCAAGCGTGGGGTGGGGTTCCCTTCTAAGGTCTCCCCTTTATTCAGATTTGGACGTCTTTCGGCTGCTAATGGTGATGACGGTGAAGAGATATGGCAAAAATGTGAATAGAATGTTCAGGTTCTTACATTGAATACTGAAAGATCGATCGAATAATTACCATTTGCATTTACCAAATAAAGCACACTATCCTCTGTTTAACATCCCTCCCCTTTTTTATCCGACCTCAAAAAATGAGGAGGTTATCATTTCGACTGTATATACCTCAAAGGTATACCTATGTAAGCTGTACCTTTGTACTATTCTTTCCTATATTTCCGTTTTCCTGTGTACAAAAATTATAAAATAATAAATAATATAATATAATTCATTTATTTTCTCATCACAATACATATTAAAAGTTAGAAATCAGTAACTACAATAACATTGTATTGTGAGAGACTGGTGCCTGCGATAGGTGCATGAAGTACCTGTGTTGCAAGTCACCAGGGCCCCACTCACAGTTAAGAGATGCTTAATAGTAGGTAACAATAACAATACTTAGTGAAGAGAAGAGATCAAGGCTTGCACTAAGAGAAAGGTAAAAAGAGACAAAAACAATATGCAATGGATACAATATGCAAGCGGATACACAAGGCAATACTGTATAGAATACACTACTGTTTAATAATAAGTAATTAATTATTGATAATAATATATGAAATTGTTGCACAACATGCACGAGTGTGTGTTCATAAACAGAGCCGAAGTCGAGGTTTATCATACGAGTGTTTTATCACCCAGTTAAAATATGTAGTTTCATACAATACTTTATCTGCACTCATGTAATATGGTCTGATCAGATACAATATATATAAATAAAAATATTTGTTGTTTTTTTTTATAAAATGCTTATTACGTGCGCTGTAGTTCACAGTGATAGTTTGTTGGTTTCCGATGATGATGATATTATCTACCTACACTTGTACCTTGATAGCTTTAGAGACAGACAGAATGGCGACAACGAGCTTGTTCGATTGTAGCTACCAACGAATTCATTTCACAAAACTCATCTTGTAGACGTCGTGTGACGTCACACAACGGAATTTCAGAACAAAACTTACATAATTCTGGAAGAGACATATTGATGTCTCTTCAACTAATTGTAGTTATTGTTATTTGTCACGGGTTCTTTCCTTACTGCAAAAATTGACATCTATCTATACTTATAATAAAACTGTAACAGGTCCAATTCTGTACATTGAAGATATTTTGAATATTATATTTGGAGGGCATTCTATAACCGATACTGAGGCCAAAAATGTATTTTTTTTAATTTTTGTCTGTCTGTCTGTCTGTCTGTCTGTCTGTAACACGGCTGAGCATCACGCTGAAACTACTGAATGGATTCAAATGAAACTTGGCATGATTTGAGATCTTACTACGAGGTAGGACATAGGATACTTTTTATCCCGTAATCTAGCACGGTTCTTTTGGGAGAGGGGATTAAAGTCAGAACGGGTACTTGGTTATACGCTTGGTCCGATTTTATAATTTTTTCTATAAAATATAATAAATATTAGTAAAGGAACACTCATAGAGAGTTGTTATCAAGGTTTTGTAATCGATCGGGTTAAGCAACGTTAGGTAAGGTCATTAAATAGATGGGTGACCGTTTAACGCCATTTGTACTAAACGGGTCCATGCTTCGGAGAGCAAGTAAAAAGTGGATCCCAGTTTTTAACCGACTATAAAAAATGAGGTTATGTATTCGATGCAAATGTCTGTTATTCAAAGTTTAGTTAACGTAAAAATAGCGCAGGCGGAGCTGCGTGGGTCAGCTAGTACTTATAATAAAACTGTAACAGGCCCAATTCTGTACATTGAAGATATTTTGAAAATTATATTTGGAGGGCATTCTATAACCGATACTGAAGCCGAAAATGTATTTTTTTTTAATTTTTGTCTGTCTGTCTGTCTGTCTTTCTGTCTGTCTGTCTGTCTGTCTGTCTGTCTGTCTGTCTGTCTGTCTGTCTGTCTGTATCACGGCTGAGCATCACGCCGAAACTACTGAATGGATTCAAATGAAACTTGGCATGATTTGAGATGTTACTACGAGGTAGGACATAGGATACTTTTTATCCCGTAATCTAGCACGGTTCTTTTGGGAGAGGGGATTAAAGTCAAAATGGGTACTTGGTTATACGCTTGGTCCGATTTTATCAATTTTTCTTTATAATTTAATAAATATTAGTAAGGGAACACTCATAGAGAGTCGTTATCAAGGTTTTGTAATCGATCGGGTTAAGCAACGTTAGGTAAGGTCATTAAATAGATGGGTGACCGTTTAACGCCATTTGAACTAAACGGGTCCGTGCTTCGGAGAGCAAGTAAAAAGTGGGTCCCAGTTTTTAACTGACTATAAAAAAGCAGGTTATGTATTCGATGCGAATGTCTGATATAAAAAGTTTAGTTAACGTAAAAATAGCGCAGGTGGAGCTGCGTGGGTCAGCTAGTTGTAAATATATGTATGTCTAACAAAAGATTTATTTGAATCTACAAGCGATCTAAAGAATTTCTAACTGTAAAAAGTATGACTTTCCTAGAGACTTAATTTTACTTAGGTAAACTTTAAGGCCATAGTTTAGTCTATATTGCATTGACTACAGAAAACTGTTTATTTCTTCTATTGGCACTCTTGTTAGGAATAAAGATAATATACTAACCTTTAAAGGACAGTGTTTGCGAAACATTTCTGAAGTGTTAATGGTGGATCTAGCTGAACAATATTTTTACATTTGCGTGCTCTGCAATAACTACAAAACCAAATATTATGACAATTATAATCAGTACATATTGCAATAAAGTGATATTCATTAAAACGATTCAAATTTATCTCTTCCAGTCAGACCAGGGGTCCATGTGGGCAGTGGCGGCGACGCGACGCGTGCCCGGAAGCGTCACGGCCGCGTGAAGACCGGAAATGGGCAGGATGACCGGATCCTATCTCCGTTCGGCTCCTGCCTACCTGCCGGCCATGTTGTTACCTCACACACGCGACACAATCATTACACACTGGACAGATTTTGGAAATGTAACTGTCACCCAGTTTCCTGGATGTCCGGGAAAGAAGATATTAGGTGCTACAGACAACACTGCTGAAGTGAAATAACTTATGTTCCAACGAAATATTGCCTGTGTTTTGACGTATGCTTAGTGGGCTACTGGTGTCATAGTTGTTCAACCTGCCTTAAGGCCACTGAAGATCTAAAAAGGCCACTTTCGGTGAATCATAATACTCATTCCCACCTCCTGTCAGCCAGGATCTACAGTTGTCGCCAGCGAAGACACCGAAGTTGGATCCTCGGGAAGTCTCGGGGAAACGCTAAATTGTCTTCCCAGGAACCCAGGAGTTAGATAGAATATAAACTTCACTTCCCTCACACAGGTCAATATAACCCTAGAAAGTAAGATTCTTACAGGTGCACAAACTAAATTTAGTCCACCTGTAAGGCAGCATGGAACCATCATAATATTGCTAGTGATATAAATAATACCTACTGTGCCGTCGCGGTTATTAGATATTCATACAAAAATAAAAAGTGTAACGTTTGCTTAGCTAATAACCTCCTCCCCTGACCGCACTAAAAAAGGCTTTATCAGAAGTATATCTAATATATAAAATTCTCGTCTCACAGTTTTCGTTGCCATACTCCTCCGAAACGGCTTGACCGATTTTGATGAAATTTTTTGTGCTTATTCGGTATCTATGAGAATCGGCCAACATCTATTTTTCATCCAACTAAAAATTTTTTTTTTTTTTTTTATGGCAAAACAACGTTTGCCGGGTCAGCTAGTATAATATATATCTTCATAACACGTCGCGGCATACCTCTGTGATAAATAGAGAAGAAAATATACTTAGTGCATACATTTCCCGCATCACCGAACCGGAGTTTGCGGAAGCCAGAACATCCAGCGGTTATCATTGCTAGAGTATATAATTGTTGGCAATTTCGCGTCTCCATTCAACCGGTGAATAGCAACCATTAGGCGCAGCCCTCGGTGCGCCCTCCTCAGCTAATAAGTGCATTTTCCTTCACAGGACTCCTTAGTGCCTAGTTAAAACCTCCTAGTTTTTAAAAATGGCCGACTTGCCGCCATTTTTATCGAGCAAATTGTTACAACCATTGTTAGAGGATTAATTGTGGGTATTAAGTAATTAACGTTAATAAAAAAATTAATTGTACATTAATTGGATTGCGTATTTATTTTTTATCACGTGGAAATGAAAAGGTGTATTTCTGTGCATTATTTATTTATTTTTATAGAACCATACTTACAAAGATTTATGCCGATTTTTTTTTTTGAGTCACACATATTTCATTAATTTAGTTAATTGTCATATAACACAAACAAGTTAACATAAACTTGTCTGTGTCATATAATTAGGCCTTTGGCATATTATGATTGATGTTTTTGCCTCAGAAATTCCATTACCTAGTATTTGTATTTATTCAAACCATAGCAAGCAAACCATATTCTTAACAGTTAGAGGTAAGTAAGTAGGTAAGTATAATATATGTATCTACAGAATAAGTTCGCAATAATTTTTAGAAATCGATCACAGAAAGCGATAAGAAATTCTGATTTTTAAAGTTTTCGAGTCACCAAAGTTGGTTTCTGTCTGTGACATTAAAAATCAATGCATTTCCGTTCGACGGAACGATTGTGAACGAAACTGCATTTCGGGCTCTAAAAAACCTACTCTGGACAAAATACCTTAATGTAAATGACCTAAGTAAGTATATTATTTGCAGCCAGTAAATAGGTACTTTATCTCCACAAGTGAGCAAAGTTATCAGTCAGTAATATAAATAAATTATTTAATTACTCTGCCCTTAAACTTGTTTCTGATAGCAGTCGGTTGATATCGCCTTCCCGCCCACCACGGCTTGTGGCTTCCACGCGATTCTCAGTCGGATACCAGATGGCGCTTAAATATATGTAAGTATACGCGTAAAACATAACAAATTACTGTAATAACTACCTACTTTGGCGGAACGCAAAAACAGGCAATCATGTTGTACCTACGTGTTGTGTATAAACATAAATATTATGTACATTTAGTACTTATGTACTTACTTACTTATATCTTTTTGAGAAAATAAGTATCTTAAACCAGATATCAGCTTATTCTGATAAATATTCTTCAGAGTGGAAGTTCATAAAAATTTACGTACCTAAGTACCTACTGTAAAATTCAAAGATGTACATAATAATGTAGGGCCAAATTATTAGATTACATTTGACATCTGTCAGTTTCGTTGTTCTGTCCGTTTCTTTTGTCATCTATCTATATCTATACTTATAATATAAAATCTTTTAAAAAAAAAATTGAACCGACTTCAATATCACTGAAAAGTATAAAATAATTTAAATATTATTGAAGTTGGTGTTAGCGTACCTGCTGTGTATATTTGGCACCAACTTCAATAATATTTAAATTATTTTATACTTTTCAGTGATATTGAAGTCGGTTCAATTTTTTTTTTAAAAGATTTTATTTTAAACTTTTTAGTGATACAGTGAAACCTGGTTAAGTGAGACATCAAGGGACCTGCAATGTCGTTTCACTTATAGAGGTATTCCACTTACCCAGTGTCTCAGATATACAGGTATAAATAAATATCTGTCTCATTTACAGAGGGTTCCATTAATAGAGGTGAGAATACAGGTTATTTCAGTTATACAGGTGCGATCATTAAATAAAATAACGTGTTAGTTTTCCTTGTCCTTCAGAACATTGTGATTCAATTTTATGTTTACTCTGAATTATTCTACAAAGAGTAGATTTTAGCACATTAAATTCGGCACAAACTTCTTCGCGTGTCTTCCCACTTTCATAAACGGATATTAACTTCAGTTTTTCATGTAATGATAACGATTGTAGCTTTCGTTTTGGCATTTTTCAAGTAAACATCTGTATGATAGTAAAGCGAAACTAAAACTGAAGGTAATTGAAGCTCAAAATTACTTACGTACTTGGAATTACGTGTGGAATTTGTGGGTAGAATAAGAATGAGTAAACAAACAATGTTATCTCAGTTACAGAGGTTTATGCATATAAAATTTACTCGCTGTCTCAGTTATAGAGGTAACTATGATGATAAATCGAAAGAACAAATCCCAGATATAGAGGCTTACCTCGTCCCACTAACAGAGGTAATTCAGTACCAAAGTGTTGGGACCTCAGCATGAGTTCCAGTTATGGAGGTTTCTCACTTATCCAGGTCTCACTTAACCAAGTTTCACTGTATTTTCATATATAAAGATTGAACCATCGAAAACCGTAAAATTATCTAGGTAGGTTATGATCACATCATCGTCTACATAGTTTTACATAATTCATGTTTCTTCAGAAAAAAATATCCGGTCGTAATGAAATTTGCATGGAAACATCATAGTAGTTTACTCTCTCGAATAAAAAAAGAATCATCGAAATCGGTTCATAATTGTCAGAGCAATGTAATGGAGAACATCAGTTTTATGGTTTTTACCAGATAAATTCCTCCACATCGTCCATGGTCCTCCAGGAAGTTCTTATCCGGTTGTAATAAAATTCATACAGATTCAATACAGTGGTTTCTTCTTTCGAATAAAAAAATAATAATTGAAATTGGTAAATATTTGCCAGAGTTGTGACAATTTTTGTCCGACCGAGCGAGTCCGAGCGACTAAAACGTCATCTATATAGGCTTTCTTGCAGCTCTCAGTGCGCAGTCACCATTCTTGGTTTTTCAGGAACTACTTATTACTAAGCAATATTTTTTTTATGGGACCCAATCGACGGATTAAAGAATGGATGGAAGAAAGATTTTTTCAAATCGGTTCATAATTGCCAGAGTTATGCACGAACATACATAGAGAAAAAAAATATATATATATACAGACGAATTGAGAACCTCCTCCTTTTTTGAAGTCGGTTAAAAACTGTAACAGGTCCAATTCTGTACATTGAAGATATTTTGAAAATTATATTTGGAGGGCATTCTATAACCGATACTGAGACCGAAAATGTAATTTTTTTAATTTTTGTCTGTCTGTCTGTCTATCTGTCTGTATCACGGCTGCGCATCACGCCGAAACTACTGAATGGATTCAAATGAAACTTGGCATGATTTGAGATCTTACTACGAGGTAGGACATAGGATACTTTCTATCCCGTAATCTAGCACGGTTCTTTTGGGAGAGGGGATAAAAGTCAAAATGGGTACTTGGTTATACGCTTGGTCCGATTTTATCAATTTTTCTTTATAATATAATACATATTAGTAAGGGAACACTCATAGAGAGTTGTTATCAAGGTTTTGTAATCGATCGGGTTAAGCAACGTTAGGTAAGGTCATTAAATAAATGGGTGACCGTTTAACGCCATTTGAACTAAACGGGTCCGTGTTTCGGAGAGCAAGTAAAAAGTGGGTCCCAGTTTTAACCGACTATAAAAAAGGAGGTTATGTATTCGATGCGAATGTCTGTTATTAAAAGTTTAGTAGCGCAGGCGGAGCTGCGTGGGTCAGCTAGTTATTACAATAAATATGTAAGTAATCGTAATTGAAAAAAGTTAAACAATTGTTCAGTTCTAAACTCAAAAAAAAAAATTGTATACCCGCCGTTACAGGGTTATGTTGTTAAATTTTAATGAAGTGTCAAATGTGATCTATTCAATTGGCCCTACTTTAATAACATCCTCAAGACGGCGTAATTGCCTGATATGATAAGAATAACTTCCGCACTCAGAAATCATTTATAATCAATTTTATTATTCTTTTAACATAATACAATAGGTATCTATACTAAGGGACGAGATAGACTCATTAATGAACTCAGAGTCCGTAAAAGAAATACTTAGTGAATGATTGTGAGAAGACCCGACCTTTAAATTACCAGATCAGTGATGGTCAATAGATATGCCATTAGCACACGAAAATTGAAACAACTAAATCCACCCGAATTGAGTGAACTAGCAGTAAGTCACGCGTCGGTAAATGACCCCATGACGGTCCTATTGGACCGGGATGCGCCGAACCCTCCCCGACAACCGTATGCTACACTAGCTATCAGACACCGGTCTCGCCGGCGAGGCCGAAGGGTCGTACGTATGCGACCTCAACGACGTGCATCACCCCACTGAGTTTCTTGCCGGTTCTTCTCAGTGGGGGCGCGTTGTGAACCGGTGGTAAACTCAGCCCTCTCTTAAGCGACAGCCCAAGCCGAGGCCGTGCCTCCCTGAGGTGCCCTTGAGTTCGTCGCTATTTCTGCCGTAAAGGCTAGATCGCTTCAAGCGCTCGCCTACTATTGTCCGGTGAAGCTGTAATGGCCATCTGCGGCCAACAGCGTCTATCATTCCCAAAAAAAAAAAGCGTCGGTAAAATGCAACGAACGTGATGTGTGCCTTTGAAAATCAAGTAGAATGCCTTCATGCGTATTTAGAAAATACACAAAGTACTGCACAAAAGTAAATAATAAGGAAAGGATACCTTAACTATATAGGTATGAGAAAATATTTTAATTACACGAGTCACAATTTATGTCGTGCATTAGTAGTGATATAACATATCCATGGTTTATAATATCATTGGTGATGGCTAAAAGAAAAAATATGGGCCTATATTTATCGCTATAGAGAGCCTAGGTTTGCCCCGTAGCACCCATTTGCTATATATTAGTCTGTTATTTCTTCCACGGCTAATTTAATTTACAAAATTATATATTACAACACCCAACAGACAGAGTAAAGTTTGCAGGCTGGAAGTCTAAAACTTAAGAAAAAAAATATATATATATATACAGACGAATTGAGAACCTCCTCCTTTTTTGAAGTCGGTTAAAAATCTGCTGTACCTATAGACCAAAGTATTCATAATGACAGACTGTCTAGTTTTAGATTATTAACACTAGTTTGGGTCTAGTTTTAGCGCCTTTTAAAACTGTAATAGCATTTACGCAGCTATGTTTATGTTAGCAGTTAAGTATAACCGCTGTCATTATTTTATTTTAATTATACCTGTAACTTTAGCACGAAGCAGTCGTTTCTTTTATTCCACTTTTGAAGCTGAAATCACAAGCCTAAACATGGCCCTGTCGCCGGATTGTTGATAAAAAAGAAGAACCAGTTGATTCCATAACAGTTCAAGAGTGCAAAAACCGAAGAAAAAGGCTCACTGCATAAGGTCGTTGAAAGGTCATTTCAATCAGACAGTTTTTTCATGTGCTAATTAGTATAATTCAATCATAATTTAGGCATTTACTAGTACTTGAATATATTTAAAGCGATTTGTGAATATTATATGTGAATTATTACTTATTTTAATTGTTGTAGCCGCACAGTTCAAAGTCCATCTTTGTTAACAGTTTTCTTTGTTTAAAATTAGTTTTTGATTTAGATACCTATTAATTGTCTAAACAGTTTTAAAGTCTTTTTATTGTATACATTCCAGAGTTACTGTACACCACCTTCCACAATGTCAGACGAAAAGCTTATCAGACAACGCGCTAGTTATAAGGGACAATTAACAGCGTTCTCAAACTATATTAGTTCCTTCAAGGAGAGAAAGGCTTCTTCTTTGACCCCTTCCGAGGTAAACGAATTGCTGCTTCGCATCAAAAGGATGGATAACGTTTTTGAAAGGTATGACGAGGTGCAATTATCAATTGAGTGTGACACAGATGATATAAACATTCAGTTGTCTGAACGCAATGATTTTCAGACTTTATACTTTAAAGTGGTTGCCCAAGCAAAGAATCTGATTGACCAATATCAAAAATCATCAGATATGAACGATGATGCCGGGTCTACCAAATCAAAAAGTCATCATAGTTTTGTTAAGTTGCCAACCATCCAATTATGTAAATTTAGTGGATCCTATCACAATTGGCTTGAGTTTCATGACACGTTTACAAGTCTAATTCACCTAAATGACGATATAGATAATATTAATAAATTCCACTACCTAAGGGCTTCGCTGGAAGGTTCTGCTGCACTAATTATACAATCAATTGAGTTTTCATCTGATAATTATTCCGTTGCATGGCAACTGCTGTGTGATCGGTATGAAAACAAAAGACTTTTAATCCAAAATCATGTTTCTGCACTGTTTAACATAGATGTAATTACTAAGGAATCGTCTGCTAATTTGAAAAACCTTATAGACCAGACGAATAAAAACATACGTGCCTTAAAATCATTAGGGGAACCCACAGAGCACTGGGACACCCTTCTTATTCACATCACTACACATAAGCTTGATAGCAAAACATTTCGTGAATGGGAAGAGTACAAAGGTCAACTAGGTACCGATAAGAAAATAACCTTTGATAATTTTCTAACGTTTATAAAGAATCGAGCTGATTTACTTGAGACCATTGAAATGTCCACTAACACTGGTACGAAAGCATCGACTTCTGTTGTTAAATCTCACTCTAAAATAAAAACTTTGCTTTCAGTTTCGGACAATGTAAACAGTGACAAAATCAACTCGAATTCTAAGCGTTGTCCTAAGTGCAATGGAGATCATAAGTTGGTTGGATGTCCCGAGTTTCTTGCACTCACAAATGAATCGCGTTTGAAGTTATTGCCTGAATTAAAGGTATGTTTTAACTGTTTAAACACCGGTCACTACGCCAATCGATGTAATAAATCGGGTTGTAAATTGTGTCACCGTAAGCATAATCACTTAATTCACGTAAACACAGGCAGTAACATCAAACCGGTTCCCACTAACACTTCACGGAATGCAAATGATACCACATATTATTCTAGTGCGCATACACCGCAATTGACAGCACCGTCACAGCCACCTGCAGCGAGCGCTGGCTTATCTCTGTCGGCGAGCGTCAATATGCAGTTGCATCCTCATAGCGAAAATAATGTTTTGTTATTAACAGCATTAGTTACAGTTATAGATAAGTATCAACGCAAACACATAGCCCGTGCATTATTAGATAGTGGTAGCACTTCATGCCTAATGAGTCAAGACTTGTATGAGAAACTAGGATTGCCAGCTAGTAATGTAAACAAAACTGTGTTAGGTATTAATAATGTCACATCGCAAATAAGTAAATATTGCCGTTTACAAATAAAATCACTTGATGATAGTTATTCAACGAATATTCAATGTTTTGTTTTGCCTTCAATCACAAGTAATATACCTTGCAAGCAAGTTGATTTGTCCAAATTAAACTTACCATCAGACATCTCATTAGGAGACCCTCTGTTCCATACCCCTGGATCAATTCAAATTTTGCTTGGTTTAGACGTGTATTGGGATATTTTAGGAACGCAGAGACTTAGTCTAGGAGACGGCAAACCGGTACTCTGTGACTCGAGACTAGGGTGGCTCGTGTCAGGTCCCATTAGTGGTGGCTATGTACCATCGTCTCAACTATCGTGTAATTTTACGAATATTACCACGACTTATGTTTCGGATGAGATGGATAATAATAATATTCAAAATCAACTTAGTAAGTTTTGGCAACTCGAAGAAGTAAGTTCAAGCTCTCAGTATTCTCCAGAAGAAAGGTCATGTGAGGAACATTTTGTTAAAAATACCATTCGTTTGGAAGATGGGCGCTTCTGTGTCAGGATTCCTCTCAAGCATTCTCCTGATTTATTGGGAGATTCTTTGCCACGAGCAAAGCAGTGCTTTTTCTCACTAGAACACAGACTTAACGCTAAGCCTCAACTGTATGCAATGTACCGAGATTTCATGTCGGAATATGAGTCATTAGAGCATATGACACGATGTCCTAGTATTGATTCGATACCAAATGCATATTTTATACCTCATCACGGAATTCTTCGTGACAGTACCACAAGTAGGATGAGAGTTGTATTCAATGCCAGTAGTCCCACTACCACAGGCGTTTCATTTAATCAACTGCAGATGGTTGGACCTGTGGTGCAAGATGACTTGCTGTCAATTTTGTTGCGGTTTAGGCAGCATAAATATGTAATCGTAGCTGACATCGAAAAGATGTATAGGCAGATAGCTGTACATCCAGATGATCGCCATTTGCAACAAATTATCTGGCGTAATAAATCATCAGATCCTCTCCAAGCCTACCAGCTAAACAGACTGGCTTACGGAACTGCAAGTGCTCCCTACCTTGCAACGAGGTGTTTAAAGTATCTTGGAGTAGAAAGCACAGATAAAATGGTATCAGATGCGATTATACACGACTTTTATGTCGACGACTTATTGTCTGGAGGAGACGACTTAAACGAGGTCATTGATTTACGTCATAAAATAACTTCTACACTTGCTTCGGCTCAAATGCATTTGCGCAAGTGGAAGTCTAATGATCCTCAATTGCTTCCTAAATCTGACTCCTCTCAAACGTCACTAAACTTAAACATAGGATCACTAGAGCCTAGTAAAACATTAGGTCTTGGCTGGTTGCCGCAATCTGATTATCTTTGTTTTCCAATGGGTAAATCTGTCGCCAATGGAAATACAAAGCGCGATATTCTTTCTACGATCGCACAGATCTTTGACCCACTAGGTTTACTGGCTCCGTGTGTTATAGTTATGAAAATATTACTCCAAAAGCTATGGTTGCTGCAGTTGTCCTGGGATGATGAGCTACCACAGGATATTAAAAAGTTGTGGGCTGATATTATCATTAATCTGCCATTATTAAAAGATGTTACTGTTCCACGTCGCGTCATTTGTAACTCACCTAAATTAATAGAAATCCATTGTTTTGCGGATGCGTCCGAACGTGCTTACGGTGCTTGCGTGTATTTACGCAGTGTCGATGATAACGGTGAAGTCTCAGTTCATTTATTGTTAGCCAAGAGTCGAGTTTGCCCTCTCAAACCTATGACGATCCCAAGATTGGAACTCTGTGGGGCGTTAATGGCATCTCGTATTCACGCAAAAGTAATTACATCTTTACGATTAGTGGTAACGCGTAGTGTCTTTTGGACAGATTCCACAATTGTTTTGGGATGGATAAAAATGTTACCAAGTAAATTGCAGCCCTTTGTCCGCAATAGAGTGGCAGACATTTTAGAAAAGACAGGCAACTGTCAGTGGAGACATTTACCTACTGATGATAACCCTGCGGATTATATTTCACGCGGAGTTGACATTAAATCTATTGCTAATTTAGATACATGGTGGTGCGGTCCAAACTTTCTTAGAAAGGATATGTCATGCTGGCCTTCTAAGAATATCGATGTGGGTAATGATTCACTACCGGAATTAAAGCCCAATATATCATTACATGGCATTGTTATTGATAATCGATTAAGTGGACTTATAAACTTTGACAGATTCTCTAATTTTCTGAGGCTAAACCGAGCTGTCGCTTATGTGCTTAGATTTATTAACGGTTGTAGGAAGCAGGTAGTTTCTGGCCATCTTCGTAGTGAAGAATTACAAGCAGCGTTAAATGTAATCATAAGACAGTCTCAATGTGAATCATTTCCTGAGTACAGTATGCTATTACACAATCAGGACTTGCCCAAGAAAAGTCAATTATTAAAATTTAATGTTTTTCTAGATGACAATAAAATTATGCGCGTAGGAGGTCGTCTATCAAATTCAAATTTTTCTTACGCTAAAAAACATCCTATTCTCATACAGTCCACTCACAGGTTTACTAAATTGTTATTTAAATATGAACACTATCGGTTAATGCACGCTGGGCCACAGTTGTTATTATCTTCTATCAGAGAGACGTACTGGCCTATAAGAGGACGTAATTTGGCTAGGCAGTGCTATCGACAATGCGTGTTATGCTGTCGAATGAAAGGACAGACTGTTAGTCCAATAATGGGCAACTTGCCGCAGCAGCGCCTTCTATCAGGGCTTCTTTTTGATAACGTTTCTTTAGATTACGCAGGCCCTCTTTTATCGGCATCACGCCAAGGTCGTGGATGTAAATTAGTAAAGGTCTATGTCGCCATTTTTGTGTGTTGTTCTACAAAGGCCATTCACTTGGAGTTGGTCGGCGACTTAACAAGTAATACCTTTCTGTTGGCTTTGCGCAGATTTATTGCACGTAGAGGAAAATGTTCAAACATCTATTCTGATAACGGTTCCTCGTTCGTTGGTGCTTATAACGAGCTATCCAAATTTATTAAAGCTAA
The DNA here is from genome assembly GCA_911728495.1 of Furcula furcula. Lineage (NCBI taxonomy): Eukaryota > Metazoa > Arthropoda > Insecta > Lepidoptera > Notodontidae > Furcula > Furcula furcula. The sequence goes on from OU452245.1 coordinate 8,824,038, forward strand.
CTGCAATTCGTTTTCCGAGGAAATGGCTAATGAGGGAGTCAATTTCCACTTCATACCTGCATATTCGCCGCATTTCGCTGGTTTGGCAGAAGCTGGTGTAAAGTCAACCAAACATCATTTAGTTAGGGTGTTAGGTAACTGTCATTTGACCTATGAACATCTTTACACGACCCTGGTGCAGATTGAAGCTATTTTGAACTCCAGACCATTGACGCCGCTCTCATCGGACCCGAACGACTTGACGCCTTTAACACCAGGCCATTTTATAATTGGACGACCATTGACATCGCTGCCGTCACCAAACTATGAAGCTCATTCCACGCATTCTTTGACTCGCTATCAACGCATTGAGCAATTGCGCCAACATTTTTGGACACGTTGGAGCAAAGAATACGTCTCAGAACTGCAGATTCGTATGAAATGGCGTTCCAGCAAAGGTGATCTCAAGCTAAACTCATTGGTACTCCTTAAAGAGGACAACATGCCGCCTTTAAAATGGAAGATGGGAAGGATTATAGCAGTCTATCCAGGCAAGGACGGTGTCGTGCGAGTCGCGGACGTCAAGACGTCTACAGGACTACTTCGAAGGTCTTTTAGTAAAATTTGTCCTCTACCAGAAGCTGAAGATTTTTGTTGAAAGACAGCCTTTCAACGTGTGGGGGCATGTCTAGTTTTAGATTATTAACACTAGTTTGGGTCTAGTTTTAGCGCCTTTTAAAACTGTAATAGCATTTACGCAGCTATGTTTATGTTAGCAGTTAAGTATAACCGCTGTCATTATTTTATTTTAATTATACCTGTAACTTTAGCACGAAGCAGTCGTTTCTTTTATTCCACTTTTGAAGCTGAAATCACAAGCCTAAACACAGACAAACCCTCTGACACCTAAGCAGAATTTTATTTTTATTTAAATTAAAGTCATCTTACACTCAATTAATTACTTATTTATGTTTTTGATGTCATACGAATTCTGTTTGTTGATCGCTCTAGCTAGTTTTGTTCTTATCGGAGGCGTTAAATGGAGTTAATAACCCTAGTTAAAGGTTAATAACCGCTTCTGTCGTTCCTATTGCAAGTGATATAGACTCGAAAACTATGTGTATTATTTTGTGCGTAGGTATACAGTATAGCACACGCAAGACTATGAACGAGGCAAAAAAAAACAATTTAGGTATACCTACCATTAACTTATTAATCTACTGTTAAAAGTAATTTAATCCATTTTCCACCCAATTTTAAACAAACAAGTTTTTAGCACCTTGTATATCAAATTACGCATAAATTTAAATTTTCAATAAATAATTCAACTGAAAATGTGGTCCACACAATTTCACAAAATAAAATCATAACATTCGTGTTTGCGGTGTCTTTTCGGCCAGCATGATTGGTGTAATTGCCAATTTGGAGGAGTTCCAACAATATGCACAGCGGCTTTTCAAACCTCCGTGAGCCTTATTTCAATAACACTGACAATGGACCGGATCAGAGTAAGTCACGACTCAATATCCTGGGGGCTTCCACCTGTGTTCCATATTTAATTTTTTTTTATCTTAATAATTTAACGGCATCACTTACTCTGCACCAACAAAAAAACGAGTTTGAACGAAATATTTCAACGTTCCGTAACTGATTGCCAATACTTACCTCACTTACCGTTTACTTACATACCCCATTGTGATAATACGCGTGTATTAGGTACATTGCATGTCATATTTATTTCAGTCTTTAAATGACGATTATTGATAAAAAACAGAAAAAAAATTGTAAGAATTTTTTTATTGAGTATATTTTAATTTTAAAGCAATGTATGACGATCTGGCACTTCAATGGCGACTTCAACTTCAGCCTGGTTCTCTTCACTTGTTCTGCTGCATAACTTGTTTTCCAACTTCACAATCTCACTGCGGACTAGTATGATGACGTAACATTGCATAGCTGCAGAAAAGAACGTATCATTAAACACCCTTGTGTCTAACTAACCTAATTTGTATTAAAATTGTATTCCTAGCCACTCATCGTCTATTTCTAAATAGTATAAAATTATACCTCGATATTATTATATCGATGAAATCATTTAATAAACTAGCATCCGCTTCTGTCTTTCTGTTTGTACACTCTGTTGTTCTAAAATACACGTTGGATTTTGATGTGGTTTTTGCCATTATCTAGAGATTTTTTCCAGAAAGTTAATGTGTAGCTATGAATCTTGCTTGCAATTTAATGCTTGCAATTTATTAGGCCTTGTTAGGGTGTAATATTATTTTCGGTGTTCTAGATCTCCTGGTTGCTAATTCGTGTAACAAATTTAACAGTAACACCATATAAAGTAAAACGGCAGCGCTGCCTAATGAGTAAATAAAAGCACAGTGTCCAGAAAGAGATATGATTGGCTAGATCTATAGAAATACTACGTACATCCAATGAGCGGAGTCTTATGCTTAGGTGATGGCTATTTTGCTCTTGATCCTGTCTCTTTAGTACTTACCTATAGCAAAACAAGCTGCGCACACGTCGTAAAACATCATTCGTGATAGAAGTATGAACGTGGGGATCAGCGCCGCTAGTGTGGTCCCTACTCCGTAGTATATGAACAGACGAAGCATCAGTATATCTTCCTGTAAACACATAATTTCGTTGAGCGGATGTATTGAATATCTAATCTTTCATATGGTTGATCGGCTAGAACTTCTGAGATTTGAGATCATAATTAACGTGATATTACTTTACAGACTCGAAGAATTGGCATACACAGATAAAACATGAATAAGATAAAATAAAAACATAAATGAATGTAACTTTCTACGAAAGGGTTGAGTAAACTAAACAATCGCCCAAGCTCAAGCCTTTAGCAATGACGTAAAACTCTTTGCATTGGGGGCTAAAAATTATAATTATAAATTATAAATTTTAATTTTAATTTTAATTATAATTATAATTAAAATTAAAATTATAATTATATTATAAATTAAAATTATTATCATGAGTAAACGACTGATTTACTCATGTTAACCATTATCATAGTTCTTCGTAGATTTGCTACACTCGTTCGTTCCTGAGGCTTACTTTTGGCTATTTTGGGAATTATAGCCAATTATCTCCTTGTTATTTGAATAATATCATCAAGGCTTATACAGCTCACAGTATAGCCCTTGTACTAAATACCGGGACTAACTGTTGCAAAACTGAAGAATTTATGAAATCAGTGACTGTAGGTCAGCCAATTTATTTGCGGGTTTTCCTTTTCAACTTTTTGCATTAGTAAAAAAAGTGTCACAAAAAACAAATTATCATCGTCAAAAAAAAATATGATTGAGTGTCAAATTCATCGCTTAAGTACCTACCTCCCATATAGCGCTTTTTGGTAGCCGTTACGAAACAAGTCGACACTTTTGTGTCGACACTGATTGATTCTAGTAACATTTTCTGGTCGCCGAGTCGACTTTGTTCCGTCGCTACGACTAAAAATGGGGAACAGTCGACACAGTAACATTTGGTTTTAAAGTTACGTTGCTGTGTGGTAACATTGTTCTTAGTCTGCGACCACTTCTCAGAAATCATTCGTTCTTTCATGGTTCTTTCATTCACTTTTTGTTTAGCGAAGTGAAGTTTTAAATGAAAAAAATAATAAGAAGAAAAAGTTATCGGCCATCATTGTTTTGTCAACATAAGTTTTTATTACTAAATTACTTGGTTTTTATCGTTCAAATAGAGGTGGGAAAGGAAATTCATTGTGTAATTTGTTGAAATAGTTTGAAATTTATCAACGCGCCATCATATTAATGTAATTTCACCTGTGTAGTACAATGTAAACAATATTTTTACTGACAAATCTTTACATTGGCTTGGCATTACCCAGAGCTTGGAAGCTTTTGCTTTAATAGATTAATCTCTTTTAATACTTACTATATATTATGGAACCAAGAATAAAACCATAAAGTTGGTAAATAATTGGATAAAACATTTGTATTTAAAGAAAATATTTAAGTCACAACTGGTCACTAAGTTACGAGACTGTGTCGACATATGTCGACGCAAAATCAGAAGTAGTTATAAAGTTACCGAATTTACAAAATGGTATATTGTTTCCAGCAATTCTCAAACTTTTGGAGGCCATACAAATAAAATGACGACTACAAGCAAATGTGGTGGCAAGTGTGGCAAGTGGTGATCAGGATCTAATCGATTTCTAAATGAATCATCAGTACGCAAAGGCATGTCCGTTCTGGGAAAACTCATATGCTGACCTCTTCTATCGTATTCTCCGATTACTGTACATTTCATGCATCCGTGGTAACTGTTAAACCCCACAGTCCCTGAAATAAAAAATATCACGAAATACTTATATATTACATTATTTAAAACGCACCGTACCTCCACTCCGGTACACTACTTATATATTTAACTAGCTGACCCGCGCAGCTCTGCCCTCGCTTTTATTACATTTTGCTCCCCTTTTCTCCCTCCTCCCTAGATAAATCTATCCATATCTCTCTCTCTTATAAAAAAAATCTAATTATATGCTCTTTCTCTCTTCTCTCTTTCCCCCTCCCGCTTCGGTTTCCGTCACACTCCCCCTCTTCCTCTCCCTGTTGTCCCCTCTCTGAACCCTCTCCCCTCTCTCTTCTACGAACTTGCTCCTTCTCACTACCCCCTTACTCCACCTAACTCCCCCGATCCCTCACCCCATCACCCCCTCCTCGAATCCCCTCTCCCTCTTTCTCCTCTCTTGCACCCTCCTCTCGTTCTATATATCCTCGTCAATCATGGTTTCAGCGGCATTAAATATACTTTATGACCTATTCTCAGACCTCCCCGATATGCACACAAAATTTCATACAAATCGGGTCACCCATCTGTTTAATGACCTTGCCTTATGTTGCTTAACCTTAACCTAGCGGTTTGAAATATACTGTATGACCTATTCTCAGACCTACCCGATATGCACACTTTCATACAAATCAGTTCACCCATCTATTTAATGACCTTACCTAACGTTGCTTAACCTTAACCTACCGGGGTAAAAAGTCCTATGTCCGTTTCCTGGTTCTAAGCTACCTCCCCACCAATTTTCAGCCGAATCGGATAGGCCGTTCTTGAGTTATAAAAGTTCTATAGTGATTGTATGTCCAATTCCGGGCGCTGTTCATAATGTAAATCACGCTAACATCGTAAATTACTGTCTAATGATATTCGATAATGAAAGTTCTTAGTGTTTCGCATCTTTTATTGTTGCGACTGTGATACAATACCTATACACTACCTGGACTTGGGGAGTTTCATTAAAATTTCATGAACTGGCTTTTAAATAAAATGAAATGTTATTTTTCCCTTGCCTATTTCTTTCCTAATCTAGAGATTTTAACTTTTCAAAGATATAATGTCATATTGCTATCAGCAAAGTACTTAGAACAATACAGAAATCTAATGAAAATTTCCTGGGTGTACCGGAACGGCTTACCCCTTACAAAAATTGACCCTTCGCCGATCTTATGCAAACTAAATGTCTGCTCAGTCCCTATTGTATATAGCGTAATAATACATATCTTAATGATTAACTGATCAGTCTATAATTACCCTATTCACATACAAAGGAAATTACGTGGTAATATGTGCAAGTAATGTTTCACTGCTTAGCCCCTATGAAACATAGCGTGATGTTTTATATACCAATTTATACCCCTACTTCTACATAACACATCAGTGAAAGTCCTATCAAAATCCATCCACGGGTTTTCGAATGATGCCTGGACAAACAGAACGACAGACAGACAGACAGACAGACAATAATTCCAAAAAAAATTGTTTTGGCCTCTATGTCGATAGTATAGTATAGTAACATAGAAATTTTGGAAAAATATTCAATGTACAGAAAAAGTGCTCTTTGAGTTTTATTATAGTATAGATTTTGCATTCACCTTTTATAAAGCACCTCGCAGGTGTATCACATATAAAGCAACGAATTTTGATGGTAACTATTTGCTTTTGAACCAGTAATCTATCATGAAGTAACTTTAAGAGCTAAAAATATGTACTTACTTGGAGGTAGATTTTCTGGAACCATTAATTTGTTTACTTTTCTGTAGAAAGTTGATGTGAGACGTGTGAGTTTCGGATTTTTACTCATTTTTAACCGACTTCAAAAAAGGAGGAGGTTCTCAATTCGTCTGTATATTTTTTGTATATATATATATATTTTATGTATGTTCGCGCATAACTCCGGCAATTATGAACCGATTTGAAAAAATCTTTCTTCCATCCATTCTTCAATCCATTGATTGGGTCCCATAAAAAAATTATTGCTTAGTAATAAGTAGTTCATGAAAAAACAAGTATGGTGACTGCGCACTGAGAGCTGCAAGAAAGCCTATATAGATGACTTTATGTCGCTTTTTAAGGACAAAAATGGTCATAACTCTGGCAAATATTTACCAATTTCAATGATTCTTTTTTTTATTCGAAAGAAGAAACCACTGTATTGAATCTGTATGAATTTTATTACAACCGGATAAGAACTTCCATGAACAATGTGGAGGAATTTATCTGGTAAAAACTGATGTTCTCCATTACATTGCTCTGACAATTATGAACCGATTTCGATGATTCTTTTTTTATTCGAGAGAGTAAACTACTATGATATTTCCATGCAAATTTCATTACGACCAGATATTTTGTTCTGAAGAAACATGAATTATGTAAAACTATGTAGACGATAATGTGATCATAACCTACCTAGATAATTTTACGGTTTTCGATGGTTCAATCTTTATATATGAAAATATCACTAAAAAGTTTAAAATAAAATCTTTTTAGAAAGAAATCTAACCGACTTCAATATCACTGAAAAGTATAAAATAATTTAAATATTATTTAAGTTGGTGCCAAATATACACAGCCGGTAAGCTAACACCAACTTCAATAATATTTAAATTATTTTATACTTTTCAGTGATATTGTAGTCGGTTCGATTTTTTTTTAAAAAGATTTTATTAACTACACTTGTAGGAACAGTTTGAAAAACAGTGTCTTATGACGACTTATTTATTTACATTTTAGCAATATATTGTTCAGTAACAATGTCGTAACGTTACAACACTTCGTGTAAGTATATATTTTAAATTACTATTCTGGTAACATAGTTACCACACCGTTACTACACATAAACACATTGCGTTTAAAAATAAGTCGACACAAATGTTTACGTTACGTGTGAACACAAAGACTACACATAGTAACTAAAAATTTTCTGGTCACATTGTGTGGGAACTGTTACCACACATAGAGACCAAACCCCACACAGTAACTATGTTTCGTAACAGTTACGAAACTATGCGACGTGTTACTGCTTTTATGATTCTGTGACCGAAAAGTGCTATATGGGCTAGTTTACATGCTGAAAAAAATGTGTCTCAGTGTAGGCATCAAGTCTGCTAGTGACGAAATAAAGAGTTGATATTTTCGGTATATGAGTATTAGGTATGCCAAAGTTCTTTCTCTCTGTTAATATACACTCAGCGAATTGATTTTTTTAACTATAAGTAAGCAAGCTGTATTCACTTCTAGTCTTCTAGTAGATGTCAATCAGATGTTGTTTTGTAGCTTAGATAAATTATCATGTGTGATTGTACATCAGTTTAGTGGATTAAATAAACAAAAGTGATACAGAATGTTTCAGTTATATTAATATTTTGCAATGACAATTCATTGTCAAAGGAACTGATTTGAAAAATAACTGTTCTTATGACTTTTTTTATAACTTTTGATCAAAGGCAAATACTTTTACAGTTTAATAAAATGTTGTACATTTTATTAAACTGTTAAAGTGAAGACACGAAGAGACAGTTAAGACTAGCAACCTCCCATCCCCATCTCTTCCCGTTGGGTGTTCGTAAGAGGCGACTAAGGGAAAACAAGAAGACTGGCAGCAGCGTCTTTTTATTTGATATACTTCCACCTATACTGCGAGCGCCATGACCAAGCGTGGGGATTATGGCCACCATTCCCTTTTGTTCAGCAGTGGACATCTTTTGGCTGATGATGATGATGACGTGCTAAGGCCGTTTCACACACGACAGATTGGTACACATTGGCGGATTTCGGTAAGATCAACACATTCTAAATTTATGTAAGTAGGAGCCACCCTCATGTTACGACATCCCTATTAACTTAACGCCCTATTATAATTAAATATAATTAATTAGTTTTATTATAATTAATTAGTAGATAAAGTACCTGGCAACCAGCAACAAGGAGCAAAACGTTCAGTATAACACTCATTCCAAATATACCGAACAATATCGTCGATGTGATCAGTTCTACGGACGTGTCGTTTGTAATCGTCCTTCTGTGCAACTCCGTCGTTATTGCAAGACTTGTTACGGCGATGAGGGAAAATATCTGAAACAAGTATACAAATTAAATTCCAATTTCAAATTCAAAAATATTTCTTTTAAATAAGTAGGCTTAACGGCACTTTTGAATGGTAATTTTTTTTAAAAGCTACCACTGGATCACAACGCGCCCTCAACTAAGAAGATCCGGCAAGAAACTCAGCGGGCATGTCATATTTATTCACTCTTTTTTTTTTGTTGCCACACGTTTGTCAAACGGTGTTTGTCTTGTTACAGTTAGACCAGCATCAGCGATGGTGTGTCCTGCCGTTGGAAATAACATTAAACAATTACAAATCCGTGTGTGGTTATTTAAATCAGGCGAGCTTATTGCCCGTCTCGTCACTAAACGCCGCACTTATCATCACTTAAATGTAGGTTTCTTTATTTACAAAATCTACACAACGTAATGAATGACTTAGAGTGCAACAGAAAATTGTTTGTTAAAGCGTTTATTAATGGGGCAATCTATACTTATAATAAAACTGTAACAAGTCCAATTCTGTACATTGCAGATATTTTGAAAATTATATTTGGAGGGCATTCTATAACCGATACTGAGGCCGAAAATGTAATTTTTTTAATTTTTGTCTGTCTGTCTGTCTGTCTGTCTGTCTGTCTGTCTGTCTGTATCACGGCTGAGCATCACGCCGAAACTACTGAATGGATTCAAATGAAACTTGGCATGATTTGAGATCTTACTACGAGGTAGGACATAGGATACTTTTTATCCCGTAATCTAGCACGGTTCTTTTGGGAGAGGGGATTAAAGTCAAAATGGGTACTTGGTTATACGCTTGGTCCGATTTTATCATTTTTTCTTCATAATATAATAAATATTAGTAAGGGAACACTCATAGAGAGTTGTTATCAAGGTTTTGTAAACGATCGGGTTAAACAACGTTAGGTGAGGTCATTAAATAGATGGGTGACCGTTTAACGCCATTTGAATAAAACGGGTCCGTGCTTTGGAGAGCAAGTAAAAAGTGGGTCCCAGTTTTTAACCGACTATAAAAAAGGAGGTTATGTATTCGAAGCGAATTTCTGTTATTCAAAGTTTAGTTTTAACGTAAAAATAGCGCAGGCGGAGCTGCGTGGGTCAGCTAGTTATAAAATAAAGTCGCTCCCGCTGTCTGTCTGTCCCTATGTATGCTTAGATCTTCAAAAATACGCAATGGATTTAGATGCGATTTTTCCTAATAGATAGAGTGATTCAAGAGGAAGATTTATATGTAAAATTAGCTGTTATATGTTTTTGATCTTTCTTTTCATTTTTCTTTTATTTTTTGTTTATTATTATATTTTATGCTTGGCATTCCGTGATGCCAGTTTTAGGTACTGCCAGAATACCAGCGCTGCGCTATATACACTATAGTGCAGCAATATGCTGAGGCAAAGCCCTGTTTGTCCACACACAATTACTGAAGATCTGATATTTTGTTATTTTTATATTTGTGTTACATAAGTGTTGGGCAAATAAATGCTTTTCTTCTTCTTGTTCTTCTAATAATACATGGATAATATAGTAAAGAAACTCTGATAATTTTAGAGGTTTCTAATGTGATGTCGTAAATAAACACATTTTTTTGCGCTTACATTGTAAACGCTGGCTGAACCCTACGAGATAGATCCAAATAATGTACTACAGTATTGTACACCTTAACAAAGTCTATCAAAAAAAATTGCGATGGTGTGTGTTTATCTGATAAGGATAACCCACAATAACCATTTTTTATCCTTTACTTTTTATGAGAAACACTTATTAAATTGTTGTTCATGCTGAATTTGTCCCTTCTTCAATGTAACGTAAACTTCACTAATATTTACACCAATATGACATAATAGCTGTGAACGTTGTTTATACCGCTAGGTTAAGGTTAAGCAACATAAGGCAAGGTCATTAAATAGATGGGTGAACCGATTTGTAACATTTTTGCATGTGTGCATATCGGGTAGAATCTGAGAATAGGTTGTAAAGTGTATTTCATGCCGCTAGGTTAAGCAACGTTAGGCAAGGTCATTACAAAGATGGGTTACGGCGGCGACTCCAAGGAGGACGGTGACGGGTTGCGAGCCCCGTCCCCGTGATGACAATGCCAGGTTTTTGGGGGCTATAATGCGCACTGAGGGGTATTTGGTGCAGATCCCACTGGAGGGCCCAGGTCCCCCCCTTATATGGGGGGGCGGGGACCGAAGCAGGAGGGGGGAAGAGAGAGGAGAGAGAGAACATAGAATTAGACTTTTTTAGAGAGAGATGGAAAGAGAAGTAAATCAAGGGAGGATCCCTCCTCCCTTTTCCCACGCTTTTATTACATTTTGCACCCATTTTCTCCCGAAAAGGGGAGCAAAATGTAATAAAAGCGTGGGCGGAGCTACGCGGGTCAGCTAGTGTATATTATATAAAAGAAAGTCGTGTTAGTTACACTATTTATAACTCAAAAACGGCTGAACCGATTTGGCTGAAAATTGGTGGGGAAGAGACGGACATAGGAACCTTTTTTCCCCGCTAGGTTAAGGTTAACGTTAGGTAAGGTCATTAAATAGATGGGTGAACCGATTTGTACGAAATTTTATGTGCATATCGCGTAGGTCTGAGAATAGGTCATAAAGTATATATCATACCGCTAGGTTAAGGTTAAGCAACATAAGGCAAGGTCATTAAATGGATGGGTGGACCGATTTGTATGAAATTTTGTGTGCATATCGCGTAGGTCTGAGTATATTTCATACCGCTAGGTTAAGGTTAAGCAACATAAGTCAAGGTCCTTAAATAGAGAGAGGTAGAGGGGATTCGAGGAGGGGGTGATGGGGTGAAGCATGGAGGGAGTTAGGTGGAGCAAAGGGGGAGTGCGGGGGAGCAAGATGGGAGAAGAGAGAAAGGGTAGGGAGTTCAGAGAGGGTACAAGGGGGAGATTAAGAAGAGGAGTGAAGCGGGAGGGGGAAAGAAAGAGGTGGGAGAGAGCATAAAATTAGATTTTTCTTATAAGATAGAGAGATGGAGAAAGAAATAAATCAAGGGAAGAGGAAGAAAAGGGGAGCAAAATGTAATAAAAGCGCGGGCGGTGCTGCGCGGGTCAGCTAGTTATTATATATAACTCACTATATTAATAATTCCGAATATAATAATCCCATAGCGTAATGGTACGCAACAACAACATCTCTTCACTTCCGGCACTGACATTTTGTAAAATTATTATTAATTATAAATTATTTATAGTTAGTTTATTATTATAGTTTGCTTGTTATTAATATCCGCACTAGAAAACGCACTATGCGCGTTAGCGCTGAACAAATATGTTTAATGTTGTGCATTTAATGACGATAATAAAATAATAATACAATTATCTCTTACTTTAATTGTAAACACGGTGCAATAAATTCACAAAGTCAATAAGTTCGATGCTCTATATAATCATTAGCAATATTGTTTTATCTGTATAAATACAATTAACAAATATTTACAGAAGCGTCGTCGCGTCCCATCATCATTTGACTTTAAGTAAAATGAGCCATGGAGGTTCCATCTAGCTACGTAATTTTAAAAGCCTTGTTTTCTGTTACCATAGATGGGTGAACCTGAGACATTATAGAACAGTTTATCTTTAAAATTTAAGTCCAAGGTAAGTTTTATACATCTTCCGAAAGACGTAGGTACTCTCGCATCGGTGGAAAACGCATCAAAATCCAATGTCAAGTTTAGTTAGCGAACAAATGGACATATGTTTAGTATTTATTTTTTAACCGGCTTCAAAAAGAAGGTTCTCTATTCGACGCGTATGTATGTAATATTGATAAAAATGCGTAATATTAATATATGTTAGTCTATGTGGGCTTCTAAACAAATTTACCAAATTTTATGAGTGTATGTATGTATGTATGTATGTATGTATGTATGTAGGTTTGTCCACCGATTTCTCAGAAACTACAAGTCCGATTTCGAAAATTCTTTTTGCAATAGTTAGAATATTGTTCAACTTAGGGTAGAGTACAAGTTTCATCAAAATCGGTCCAGTAGTTTAAGAGATATGAAATTTTTATGTTTTCAGTAAGTTACTGTAACGTTACGTTCGAGTTGCGTGATAGTGCTGATACCTATATTGGTAAAATAAGTCACTAAAAAGTGTTAAATAAACTATTTTATAAAAAATAAAAACCGACTTCAAAGTAAATTATCTAAAAAGCATAAAATAACGAAAATATATTGAAGTCGGTTTCAGCTGGTGATAGTGTTAGTTAACATGATTAGCTAGCACCGACTTCAATATATTTTCGTTATTTTATGCTTTTTAGATAATTTACTTTGAAGTCGGTTTTTATTTTTTATAAAATAGTTTATCTCCCTTCTATCATCAGATGATGAAACGCACTAAGACTATGTAGTCTCACATCTCACCCTTACGAACGTCCCATCAGTCGGGACTACGCGTTTTAGGCTCAATTCATACTAAGATGGCAGCGGCCGGCAGCGCACTTTCAGTGTCAATGTCAAAAGCGCGGCGCCCCGCTTGAAGCCGCTCGCGGTACCGCTTGAAGCCGCTCGCGGTCTCCTGTGGCCGCCCGCGCGCCTCATGTTTTAGGCCCAATTCACACCAGAAGAGCAGCGGACGGAAGCGGCGCGGCGCGCACTTTCACTGTGAAAGAATTTTAGACTTTATCTACAATACGTAAAAGACCAGTATCGCTTGAAAAGCTCAAAGAAGCCGCGCGGCTGCCCGCGCCTGCGTGAGCAGTCGCGGGCGGCCGCGCGACTCGTCAAAGCGGCCGCCCGCGGCTGCTCGAGCGTCCGCGCGGCTGCGCGGGCATCCGTGCGGCTACGGGGACTCGCGCCGCACAGTGGACGGAAAAACGAGGTTCCCTTTCGTAGGATTTTTGAAAAATTATAATAGTAGTGTATGATTTCTTGGTAAACCGTACGATATTAAAGTTTTGGAAATGATAAGCTTAGTTAAGATAACAACTGAATTTATTATATAACTTAACTAAATTAATGAATTGTATGAATAAAATGAAATAAATTTCTGCTTTGCTTTCTTTTTCTTTCTTCTTCTTCTTCTTGTTCAGAAAGAAGTGCTATGATAACCAATTCCATTTTAAAAAGTTTTTTACTTTTAGTTTATTTACTCCAAAACAAAAAAAAACACACCGTGTGTCGAACGAATCTACAAACTAGACTGAGCCAGCGGCGGCCGGTAGCGGCGCGAGGCGGCTGCGAGCGGCCGGGCGCGGCCTCTTGCGCCTGCTCTGCCGGCCGCGTCGCGCCGCTGCCGGCCGCTTCGCGCCGCTTCTGGCCGCTTCCGTCCGCTGCTCTTCTGGTGTGAATTGGGCCTTAAGCGATACTGGTCTATTACGTATTGTAGATAAAATTTATAATTCTTTCACACTGAAAGTGCGCTGCCGCCGGCCGCTGCCATCTTAGTGTGAATTGAGCCTTACTTCGTCATTTGGCTACAGCTAATAACTGGAATACTTTGCCTATTTCGGGTCGCTCCTCCAAAATTACATACTTACTAGTATTTTATAGTCTAAGATACGAGTAAGTATATTCTTTTAGGCTTGATTTGAGTTTTATTTTTTTATTTAAATTAAACATTTACAGTTTATTTACTAATATACTTAAACTAGGTACAAAACTTCGCCCAAGTTGTCACCACACTGGGATGGAAGGGTACCTAAAAGACTGGCGGCATTACCTCTTCGTATGGCCAAGCTTATACGAGTACGTTGGTAGAAAAAGCTACCTTGAATAGTAATAGCTTGACTTGAATGAGTTGGCTTTTTAACCGACTTCAAAAAAGGAGGAGGTTCTCAATTCGTCTGTATATATATTTTTTTTTTCTATGTATGTTCGCGCATAACTCTGGCAATTATGAACCGATTTGAAAAAATCTTTCTTCCATCCATTCTTTAATCCGTTAATTGGGTCCCATAAAAAAAATATTGCTTAGTAATAAGTAGTTCCTGAAAAAACAAGAATGGTGACTGCGCACTGAGAGTTGCAAGAAAGCCTATATAGATGACGTTTTAGTCGCTCGGACTCGCTCGGTCGGACAAAAATGGTCATAACTCTGGCAAATATTTACCAATTTCAATGATTCTTTTTTTATTCGAAAGAAGAAACCACTGTATTGAATCTGTATGAATTTTATTACAACCGGATAAGAACTTCCTGGAGGACCATGAACGATGTGGAGGAATTTATCTGGTAAAAACTATAAAGCTGATGTTCTCCATTACATTGCTCTGACAATTATGAACCGATTTCGATGATTCTTTTTTTATTCGAGAGAGTAAACTACTATGATGTTTCCATGCAAATTTCATTACGACCGGATATTTTTTTCTGAAGAAACATGAATTATGTAAAACTATGTAGACGATAATGTGATCATAACCTACCTAGATAATTTTACGGTTTTCGATGGTTCAATCTTTATATATGAAAATATCACTAAAATGTTTAAAATAAAATCTTTTTTAAAAAAAATTGAACCGACTTCAATATCACTGAAAAGTATAAAATAATTTAAATATTATTGAAGTTGGTGCCAAATATACACAGCAGGTACGCTAACACCAACTTCATTAATATTTAAATTATTTTATACTTTTCAGTGATATTGAAGTCGGTTCAATTTTTTAAAAAAAAGATTTTATAATAAGGTAGTTTGCTTTACCATCCCCGAATGTATCGCCGCTTTCCATCATATAGGATTGCAGTCAACAACATCATCACGAAGTCTGACGTCATGGAATGTTGATATTGAGTAAAAAACACCATGTAGATTGTGTCTATAGATACCTAACATAGTTACCTACTGGTTATCAAGATTATAATGGGTAAGCTAGTTTTCTTAACCTGCCACGATTGGATCGCGTCTTTCATCACTAACTGATATTGCAGTCAAGCACTAACTGATACCGCTCCGTGGAGTGCCGGGTTAGAATAGTATCCCCCGATCGGGGCTACAATGCGCCCCCCGGCGGCGGGCTCAAAGGCAAGGCACTGAGGGGCCCCTGGTGCAGATCCCACCGGAGAGCCCTGGGTTCCCCCTCTCATGTGCCGATGCGACAGCCGCGGGGG
Source organism: Furcula furcula (assembly GCA_911728495.1). NCBI lineage: Eukaryota > Metazoa > Arthropoda > Insecta > Lepidoptera > Notodontidae > Furcula > Furcula furcula. The sequence continues at coordinate 8,839,506 of OU452245.1, forward strand.
TTTTAGTCGGTAAGAATCCCACATACCCCGGTCGAGCCCCACGGGGATCTTTCGAAGATTTCCCCCGCGTCAAAAAAAAAAAAAAAAAATTATCCCCCTATCACCTCTCGTTGGGTATCGTAAGAGGCGACTAAGCGAGAACGGGAAGACGGGCAGCAACGTCTTTCTTTTGGATTTATCTTCCACCTATACTGTGATCCCCAAGCCGCCTGCCAAGCGTGGGGATTATGGCAACCCCTCCCTTCCAAGGGGGAGGCCTTTTATTCAGCAGTGGACTTGTGTCGGCTGCTGATGATGACTAACTGATATTGTCTATAGATAGATACTTATCCAACACAATTAGGTACCTAATGCTGTCTTCGCTAACGTTAATATCCTCAGACAGACGATCCTCTATTAGTTAAATCAGCAAACATACCGCTAATTCGGTTAACAGGAACCAGATGGTAATTGAACGAAAAATAAACAATGAGGGGAATAATCGGTTGTTTGTTGGGGGTCGTGCAGTGGGTGGCTCAATTATGCAATAACCAGCAATAAGCAAATTATTCGTTTAGTTCTCATCAAGAACATCATTTTAATACCTCAAAATTCATGTTTGATTATGGTAATGATTTCTATGCAGACATCTACGGTGATCGGATGAACCAGTGTTTAGATCAAAGAAATTGCATCGCTTTCGATACGTAAAACTATTGCTTTTTTTTTCGTTTATTCATTTCTTCGATCGGTAGGTACGTCGAGGATTCTGCGATGCTGGATGTCAATCGATACCTGGATACTGCTACGACAGTAAACACCTGCTCTGGTATAGGGTATATAACTTTTGTCTAAAATGGATCATAGTAAGGCACCAAATTGATAAGTCTACCAGACCTACCCACATATCAAGTCAGGACAAAGATATTACCTACAACACAAAAATGTGTTTGTTTAATGATACTGATAACGAGGTGAAGCTCTTCATCAGCAGCAGCAGGCGAAAGACGTCCACGGCTGAACAAATGCCTCTTCTGAGGGGGAGGGATTGCCATAATCCCAACGCTTGGCTAATCGCAGCACAGATGGTAGGTAATCCAACAGAAAAAGCACTGCTCCCCGTCTTCTTGTTTTCCCTTAGTCTCTTGGGTGGAGACGCGAGATGGGTGGGTGCTATTCTTACCCGGGCCAACTGGCTGAAGTAGGTACTTAATGAATGACCACTAATTTAGTGACATAAACCTTATTTTTTAATAACCCCATTCGTGGCAAATTGATGGTTTTACACGGCGGCCATGGCTGCAGGTGTGCAGGAGCTATTGTATGTATGACAGGACCGTATGGCTTCGCATCCAGCGTGACGTCCAACAGGTGCAATTCGGTACCATACTTTGTGTACGCCGCACAGAACCTTGAATGACACCAAAAATGGCACAGAATAGTTAATGTGCACTACAGTTATATTCTTTTTTGACGAAAAATCCGCCATGTCGCTAGTTAATTTTTTTGTGGGAGAAGAGGAGAAGAGAAAGGAGAATAGGAATAAGTGTGTTTTCCCCTCTAACAAACATACATTTAATATGTAATATGTAGGTAAAGTTAATGTTTCTAACCTAATCTAATTGAATAGACATGCCCTGTAATAAGATAAATCCAGTGTAGGTACATGTTTAACAAGAGGTACCGAGTGCATATACCATCAAGAGAAGAGTGGACGAGGAGACTAAAACTAGTTTTGGATCTCACCTCATAATATGGTACACTGACGGCTGTAAGATGCAGTCGGGCACAGAGGCAGAATTTATTCTAAGGACTGCAGTGTCAGTGAAATCATGGGGCATTATGCAGCCAGAATTAAAGAAACGCTAAGGAGAAATGTCAAAGGAAAAGCCATTTGCATTCTCAGTGACAGTCAGGTAGCTCTGAAGGCATTAAAGTCCTTCAGAATTGTCTCCAAATTAGTCAAAGAACACATCAATGTCACAGGCTTGAAGATACAACAACGTCAGCCTTATCTGGGTGGGCCTGCACATGAAGTCGTCGAGGGGAATGAGAAGGCCGATGAACTAGCGAGTAGGGCTGACTCAAAAATACATCTAGTTGGCCCTGAACCATTTGTAGGGATTCCTTATGGAACATACCACCCAGTGGCGTAGCGTGCTTTAGATGGGCCCCGTATCAAAATTTGTTGGGGGCCCAAATGATGGTATGGCCTAAGATTATGTGAGAACATGGATTTTACGAATTGTTGCTTACACATATTTGGGGGCCCCTGTATCCCGGGGGCCCCATATCATTGATACGGCTGATACGGCTGTAGCTACGCCCCTGATACCACCAAGCATTATATGCGAACGCTAGGAATGAACAAACGATAGAAAGGAATGAAGGCCTAAGCTTCTTCATTTCAAATCTTTGACCAGCACAAGGGTGGACTGTAGGCTTAAGATCACAAATTAGGCATCTAATGTGTCACTCACGGGACATGTTGGTAGGTACTAACAAGCACCTACACTACACAGAATGGGGCTACGTATCCGAGATAGTTACTTGCAGATTCTGTGTAGATAGAAAAACTAAATGTACACATACTGTGTGGCTGCGACGCTCTTGCACGAAGTAGATTGAGACATCTGGAAGTATCCTCTCCTACATCAGATAATGATAGCTACAAGCTGGCGCAATCATGGCATATTTTATGGAACTCTTCGATACGCCAGCAAAAGAGTAAGGGCTAGGGCAGGCACTATGGATCCAGTGGGGTTGTATTACGTGCGTGTTTTACCGGACCCAATTAATAGCCACCAACAATAGAATGGAAGCCAGAAAATAGTATTTATTTAATGGATAGGTAAATAAATACCATAGTTATCTAGTGGTATCTACTAGACAGAATTGTTTCATATTTATAAATTGCAATATAATACAGCCTTCGTCTACCTTTGGGTATCATATCAATAATAATCCCCCTCTTGGCCGAAACGACCACAGCGGCCAATCTTTCACAAGATCAGCCATGTACGCAGGAGATATTATAGTGCACAAGCGCTTGCGTAGACACAAGTGCACTCTCTCTTCCTTTATATAATACCTCTCAAAATCCGATGGGACGGAAGACCGACTCGACCTGGGAGAGGTTAGGCGCAGGACCGACTTTTTGCATGCCCATCCGACGCATGGATCATCTTATTTTGCAGACAATCAGGTGATCGGCCTACATTGTCCTAACCAGTAAGGAACAACTACTCAAAATTGTTGCCCCCCGCAGGATTCGAACCCACGACCTCCGGTTTACAAAGCAAGCGGTTTCCCACTGCTCCACGGAGGCTACAATCATATCAATACTTACTTTAAAAAACACTCCTATTTTGCGGGTTCGCACAGAGTAAAATATTTTGGTTAAGTTCGCATGCGAATCTGAAGCAGCCATAATATAACGTAGTATTTCTATTCTCTTTGGCAGTGGTGATATCCTCTTTGATGGAACGAATGAATGAATTTATTTTATCTGTGAATGGTTGATCTCGCTGGTTTTCGATTGGAATTGTGATAGAATTTTCTTGATTTAATACAATATCTAAATAGTTTTTATAATATAAAGTAAAGAAAACGTAAGTTACATAAAACTTATATATTAAAAACTAACTAACGAACCATTTTCATTAATTACATCTAATAGTTTTTTGAGGTTAGATACAATCGTGGAATTAGATAATTTTTGTAGCGGTGTTATTCTGAATTTACATGAATATCGCAGCTTTTGGCATTTAACAATAATTACGAGGTACGATTGAAACCAAAGAACAAGTTCCTGCTAGGTGGTGATGGTACATGTTTTAGGATGATGGAATATATTTTACTAATGCTGCAATAGGCAATAATCGATCAATACGATTCCTGTCAATTGTATTTTAATATATTATGTTTATCCGGGTACATCAGGGGCAATTTCTTTGCACTTCTACCTATTTGTGTACTAGTTTCATTCACCTGCTATTAATCAGGAAGCAAACCCTCAAATAAAAGGTTATCTTGCGAACCATTATTCTTCTAAATATCAAAATTTCATGTTTCATGCACCTCGACATGATAAAGTTGGTTGTGTAGTTTATTTGAATCTACAGATTAGCATTGCAAATCCAGCATAGCAATGCTGCTAGTGTTTTTGGTATGTTAACGCCCAAGTATATCTTAAAGTCCTTTCATCCTGCAGCTTGTCCCTTTGAGTAAGATACTAATTACCAAGACTGTTTACCATCCAAGTATCGCTACATACTATGTTATCCACTGGCTCCCGACATGCTCTGTGACTCTACTGTGATATTTATCCTATCTACAGTTGCTATCATCAACTGTCCAGAGTGCTATGGTGACAAATTCCAAAGAAGTAATACCAGTATAGATATATATAACCTAAATTATAAATTTTGTTTTCCTCAGAAATGGCTGCTCAGCTGTTCAACCGTATAGGTCAGGTGGGCCTGGGTGTGGCGCTTGTTGGTGGTGTTGTCAACTCTGCACTTTATAATGGTAACTTATCATTTTTTTTTTAATATAATAATCTTTATTAAAACTGCCCTGTACATATTTCTTAATACTTTACTACACAATTAACAGTGCTGCACACCGGCCGGTGAGCAGGATGCATTGTCTGCAAGACTGTGTATGGCTGTGCATACAGCGTAAGAGGCCAAGAAGCATACTGCAAACACATACATATACATTAGATTTACTGTAGAGAAATATGGCTATCCTGGCTGACCATAGAGGAAATAATGTGCATTCAAATTTTCCACTATTACAAACAAACTACCTACAAGTAATTTAGCTATTTTTTTAGAGTTCCATACCTAAAAGGTAAAAATATAGCCCTCCTGGGGCATTCAGGAAAAAACAGAACACTTATGGTATGTGGTATGCCTTTGTCTGTCTGTCATTCCAGTATTTCTACTAATGCTATTTGGTAAAATCTCACTTTCATTTATGTACAATATCAGCCCCTATTGAATGGGGTATCATAATTTTAAAGTGAGAATACTAAATCAAGTGGGGTAAATAAATAAAAAAGGACTTTACTTGCATATTACAATAGAGATATTGTTTAATTGAGATTTGGTACATTCCTAGCCTAGTATGGTAAGTATTAAAGTAGTAGTATTAAGATACATATAAGAAATTGTATTTGTGTATCAGTAACTGGTTCAGGCGAAATCAATTTAAATATAAAGACAGGACTGTATAACAATAAGTTGTATAATGCATAATAAAAAGTTAAGTACAAGAATAATTAACGACGACTGTCTCTGTGCGTTCTCGCCCAGGGATCTAGGCGAATTCCTCTTGGTGGGGGCTACGCCCCACTGCTGTGTTCTGATACCTCATCGTGCACCCCAAGCGTCGCCTTCGTCTAGGCCTTCGCCCGCTGGTGCATAGACAGTAACCATACACAATCTTCAAAAGGTTCTGGATAATATTAGAAAATGAAAATCCAGGATGTAGTTTAGAAGAAGTAAGCGAACAGAAGAGGCCAAATTCAAATTTACTAAAACAAAACACCAAAAACATAATATTTAAATGGATTTTTTTAATTAAAATCATCTCAAGTGATAATGATTTTTTAATCCTTCATGAGAAGCAAAAAAAAATATATATCTATCTTGCATTCCATTATTTGAAAGCATACAGTATTTTTGGTATTGGTATCTCATGGAAAAATATTGAATTCCAGTTGATGGTGGCCACAGAGCTGTGATCTTCGACAGGTTTGCTGGTGTCAAGAACTTGGTGGTGGGGGAAGGTACCCACTTCTTCATTCCATGGATACAGAGACCCATCATCTTTGATATCAGATCTAGGCCCAGAAATGTTCCTACTGTCACAGGAAGTAAAGGTAACTTAGTATAAAATATCTATTATTTTTTGAACAAAAAAAAAACTTTTTCTTAAGGTCGTCACAACACACCTAGCTATAATATATTAATATACTGTACTGTGATTTATATTATGATCAAGTGTCATATAAATTAATATACAGATTAACTATTTTGTTTAAAAAAGATTTTTCTTTTGATTATTTTACCCACCTTGGTTTTTACTTTTACTTTTCTTATCTTTGTAGATATTAAAATTACAACAATTGAGTTGAAGTATCCACAAGCGTAATTATCATGGTCACGGGCGGGGCGTTCGCCGCTTGCCGAAGACACAGACACCTGTATATTATAGCTAGGTGCATGACAGGCCTACAGCTTAAACTTAGTCACAAATATTCTAAACTTTATTTAACACAGACTACAATACTAGTTGGTTATAGGAATTTTAAGATAAATCACTGGATTTCATAGGACTGAAGTTGATTTACTACATACCTCTTAAATGTACATTCCAGATCTCCAGAATGTAAACATCACACTCCGTATCCTGTTCAGGCCGGTGCCTGACCAGCTGCCAAAGATTTACACTATCCTTGGAGTGGACTATGATGAGAGAGTGCTGCCATCTATTACATCTGAAGTCCTAAAAGCAGTTGTTGCACAATTTGATGCTGGAGAACTTATTACACAGAGAGAGGCAAGTTTTGCATAATATACCAAATTGAGTAATAATTAATATACTTGCTGTTAAACATATTGTTACGACCGGGACTTAAGAGTTAATTACTCCGTTAATTATTACTTAATTGCAATGATCACAAAATGCATTGTTAGTCTATAGGTCTACTATCGATCCGTATATAAAAATCTTGACTTCTCAATAGAAAGTTGTTCCCTCAAATTCGGCAAGTACTTAAGTATGTCCCTACCTACAGCTCGCTCTCGGTTCACTGCCCCGCCTGTTCGTTTAATATTTTATTTTATTTTTATTTATTTTTAATCTCAAACTGTTGCCTCTATTGTGTAGGGTCGCGTATATTCCAGACAAGGTAGTTACTAGTACCTTCGCGATGTTTCCACCCCTCTATTAATTTAGCTATATAAACCGACGAATAGAGGCGTCCACACAGTTTGTGCTCACAAGCAACAGCGGTAACATCTTAAGGAATCGTATCAGCGACCTTTGCGACGACTTTCGACTACTGAGATGTACTGTGTGACTCGGACTACTGTGCCTTATGTGTATAGTGTATACAGTGTGTGTGTGTACGTGGAATAAAATCTTCTTTTACGTTGATCGGCATTTTTATACCCACCTGCACGTAACAATATAATTGATTGAAATACTCAATAATATTGAAGTGACACACACCAATAATATACATACGTAGTAGTTGTCTGGTTGAATAGTACAGGCTCTGTCTACTTATGTTGTACATAAGTTTTGGGTCCTGCGCCGTACAATTAAGGTGTGAAGCTGTAGTCTGTGAATGCTTGAAATTCATCTAAGATGTATCCTAAATTAAGCTAGGGAAGACTTTAAGATGTAACTATTGATATTCATATTCAATGTGATCATTTAATAATAAACATGTAATTTAAACTAATAAACTGTTTATTATGGGGAATCATAATACTCACTACTTTTCTTATGCTTATTTCCAGGTGGTGTCACAGAAAGTAAACGAGAGTTTGACTGAAAGAGCAGGACAGTTCGGTTTGATCCTGGACGACATTTCAATTACGCATTTAACCTTTGGCAAGGAGTTCACACAGGCCGTTGAGTTGAAGCAGGTCGCGCAGCAGGAAGCTGAGAAGGCAAGATTCCTTGTGGAGAAAGCCGAACAGCAAAAGAAGGCCGCTGTCATCGCCGCGGAGGGTGACGCGCAAGCAGCCGTACTCCTGGCCAAATCGTTCGGAACAGCTGGCGAAGGTCTTGTCGAACTCCGACGTATCGAAGCCGCTGAAGATATCGCTTACCAGCTATCCAAATCTCGCAATGTCACTTACCTACCGCAAGGACAAAATGTTCTCCTAAATCTACCAACTCAGAACTAATCTCTGGTAGGCTAAGTTTGAAACGCCTGCTAACATCAGGGTTGGTTGGTACTGTATAATGCATTTGTTTTTTTAAAACGCTAAAGTATGCATCTGAAGAGTCAAATGATGGTGTGGTTCCGCCAATAATATAGATCGTAGTCCTTTATTAGTTATACGGAATATTGTAATTATGCATTAAACTATAATTTTGTTGAGGGTTTTGTTTTTTTTTACAGTTTGCCTTATACCTTATACTTTTTTTTTACAGTTTGCCTTATAGTCGAATAGTGTCTCGTTCGCGGGGCGGACCCGACAGGCAGGCAGCAAGATATTACTAACTGACCAATCCTCATAAGGGTATGTTATCCATGTCGGCATTAAATATTATGTAATGACACCCAAGCTCCCCCCCCCCCCCCAAAACCATATTCGTACATGGTAAAATTGGGTCGCGGCTAGCCCGTTGGTCTTGTACCTAGTACAAGACGAACAGGACGGTCACATATGACCCCCTCCAAAATCGTTGGCTGCGACCGTACCTGCTCCAGACTTTGATCAACATTTTTCTACCTACTACTCGCAGCAACCTATCTAAGGAATCCAAATTCCGCGGTTCTTTGGTGAAGAAATCCCGTGACCACCTTCCTGCTCTATCATTAGACCCTGATCATTTTTCTAGCAACTACTCTTCGAGACCTACCTAACGAGCCCAAACTCGGTGGGTCTACGTTTATTGGTGCAGAGATCCCGTGACCACCTTCCTGCTCCATCATCAGACCCTGCCCCCCTAGACAATGTAACATTCTACAATCGTTATCGCTAATAGAAAGTATAAAAATGTATGAGAATGACATATGTCATCGAAAAATCACGTGACAAATTATAGGGAATTGACACCGTTAGAGAATGAAGAAATAGATTCGCTATGAAGCGATTGCATCTTGTCTAGGCTCTGGTCACCATTTTTCTAGCAACTACTCGTTGAGACCTATCCAACGAGCCCAACCCCGATGGGTCTACGCTTATCGGGGCCGAGATCCTGTTACCACCATCTTGCTGATCATCATCAGACCCTGGTGAAGGTTACCATTTTATTTAGTACTAGCTGACCCGCGTAGCTCCGCCCGCGCTTTTATTACATTTTGCTCCCATTTTCTCCCTCCTCCCTAGATTTATCTCTCTCCATATCTCTCTCTCTCTTATAAAAAAAATCGAATTATATGCTCTTTCTCTCCTCTCTTTCCCCTCCCGCTTCGGTTTCCGTCACACTCCCCCACTTCCTCTCCCTGTTGTCCCCTCTCTACCTCTCTCTTCTACGAACTTGCTCCTTCTCACTCCCCCCTTACTCCACCTAACACCCCCGATCCCTCACCCCATCACCCCCTCCTCGAATCCCCTCTCCCTCTTTCTCCTCTCTTGCACCCTCCTCTCGTTCTATATATCCTCGTCAATCATGGTATCAGCGGCATTAAATATACTTTATAACCTATTCTCAGACCTCCCCGATATGCACACAAAATTTCATAAAAATAAGTTCACCCATCTATTTAATGACCTTGTCTTATGTTGCTTAACCTTAACCTAGCGGTATGAAATATACTGTATGACCTATTCTCAGACCTACCCGATATGCACTTTTCATACAAATCGGTTCACCCATCTATTTAATGACCTTACCTAACGTTGCTTAACCTTAACCTACCGGGATAAAAGATCCTATGTTTCCTGGTTCTAAGCTACCTCCCCACCAATTTTCAGCCGAATCGGTTAGGCCGTTCCTGAGTTATAAATAGTGTAACTAACACGACTTTATTTAGCTACAATTTTTGTAGATTAAAGTTCTATAGTGATTGTATGTTCAATTTCACCGATAGATGGCGCTGTTCATAATTGTAAATCACGCTAACATCGTAAATTACTGTCTAATGATATTCGATAATGAAAGTTCTTAATGTTTCGCATCTTTTATTGTAGCGACTGTGATACAATACCTATACACTACCTGGACTTGGAGTTTCATTAAAATTTCATGAACGACAGATTTTAACTTTTCAAAGATATAATGTCATATTGCTATCAGTAAAGTACTTAGAACAATACAGAAATAATGAAAATTTCCTGGGTGTACCGGACCGGCTTACCCCTTACAACAATTTACCCTTCGCCACTGCCATATCTTATGCAAACTAAATGTCTGCTCAGTCCCTATTGTATATAGCGAAATAATACATATCTTAATGTTTAACTGGTAGTAACGGGTAGTCTATAATTACCCTATTCACATACAAAGGAAATTACGTGGTAATATGTGCAAGTAATGTTTCACTGCTTAGCCCCTATGAAACATAGCGTGATGTTTTATATACCAATTTATACCTAGACTTCTACACAACACATCAGTGAAAGTCCTATCAAAATCCATCCACGGGTTTTCAAATGATACCTGGACAAACAGAACGACAGACAGACAGACAATAATTCCAAAAAAAATTGTTTTGGCCTCTATGTCGATAGTATAGTATGCCCACATAGAAATTTTGGAAAAATATTAAATGTACAGAAAAAGTGCTCTTTGAGTTTTATTATAGTATAGATCATCGGATTTTCTAAATTTCAGATCTTTCGGACTAATAGAAGTAATGAAAAATGTATTGTACACAAAATATCCCTACCTCAAACAGCTGGGCCGATTTTCATGAAACATAGTTAGGAACCATCTCGCCTAAACTAGCTTCCAAATAAAAAAACCGTATTCAAATCGTTCACTGGTTAGACCGCTACGATGCCACAGACAGACAGACTTCCGGACATAGGCGTCAAACTTATAACTCCCCTCGTTTTTGGTCGGGGCTTAAAAATATTGTGTGTGTGAGGATTGAGTGAGCACCCTCTGAAAAAAATTCAAAATATGCTAATCATTTAGGAAAAGTTCTAAAACTATTTGTAAAAAGATAAAACAAAAAAAGATATAGATATAAAAAGATATATGTATGCTCGCTCACTCAGTTCTCACAGACGACACTTCCAATCTGTAACAGTGGAGTATTGAGTGAGCATAAGTTTTTATTTGTAACATTTTAAATACGGCACTAGGCGATCTGTAATTAATTAAAAACATAACAAAACTTTTACTAAATCCTAGTATTCAAATATTTTATGTAAACATTTGGAGATCTGAGTGGTCAATATCTGAGTGATAATTAACACCCAGACACTTAATCGAACCCACAACCCATCAAGTAGCAGCCAGGGTGTCTAACCACTAGACCAACGCGCCAGTCGTATATCTTTTGTTTTATCTTTTTACAAATTGCGAGATCAGTATTACAAATAATTGTTTTAGAACTTTTACTAAATGATTAGCAATTTTTGAATTTATTTCAGAGGGTGCTCACTCATTCCTCACACACGCCACTGTTGAGTAGGGTATTGGATTAAAAAATTATAATAATGAAATGTACACAAAGATGGAATGGTAGAAAATATATTTCATCTGAATACTTTGGACTTAATTAGGTGAATCATTAACTTCATCTGGAATAGCCAGTACATCATTATGTGATTTAATGGGGTCTAATTTGTGCAAGATATAATCTCCTACTATTGATTTTCCAGACTCAACCATGTTAGGCTGATTAGGTTCATTTATTCCTAATGCCTTATCTTTATCAATTTTGTTGAAAAATAAATTCTCCCTTATACAAACTTGTCTTAAATATTTTGTCTGTTCTAAATTTAAACCTGCTGGAAATACCAGTTGAGTTTCTTCATTATTACTTTTAAAATTTCTTATTATGTTTTCTATTTCTTCTTTGAATTCATTACTAATTAAATCGTTTGCGGATTCTTTAATATTTTCTGTTACACACTTCATCTCGTTTTTAGATTCACGTGTTTTTTGTAACAGATCTAGTTCTGCTTGCATTTCTTTACTCTCTGGGCACAATTTTAATGCTCTTTTTAGTCTGTTCCGAGCCTCTGTATATGCTCCGATCATTCTAAGAGCTTTTGCATTTTGAAAGAGCACTTTACCATTGTTCCACAAACTGTTCAGTCTGCCCAGCTCATTACATGCAGTACATGCCTTGAAGGGTTTGTTGGCTTTGTTGTAACACACTGCAAGGTTGATATATAACTTTATCAGTAAATTCTCCTGCACTTTCTCTTCTGCTTCATCTGCAAGACGACATTTGTGAAGCATATGGACTGCTTTATTGAATAGTTGTATTGCGGCTATGTAATTATTTGACTTATATAATGAACAGCCTGATGCATACAGCTTTTTTACTTCACAGTGTACTCTTTGAAACATATTTGGTTCAGAAAACTGAATTTTCCTGAAAATTAAATTTTAATTAAATAAAAAATATACCCAAGACAGATCCTACAGGTTTTTATAGAGGTTATTACTGACTCAAATCAAAAAAATAAAACTGTACATCTTACCCTTCTTTTGGAGTTAATATGCTCTTAATGAGTTTGATAAAAAAAGCACAATCTGACTTTGGCCTGATTCTTGGTGGAATACCAATTTCACCATACATTACTTTGTGAGACAGGAGAAAAACTGATGTTTCCCCAACTAACATTGATTTTACTGCCATTTCTAGACCTGGTAACAGACCATTATCTTTCAAATCTACTTCCTAGAATTTAAAAAAATATTATATTATAATTGTATACATATCTGTTCATTATTATACATGTATATTCAAAATTTTGCTACAAAGCTTTACCAAGTTAGCTTACCATAGGATTACTGATTGCTCTAACATCAAATGGCTCAGCATCATTTTCCCAATATCCAGAAAAAGCAATAAACACAGTACAACCTTCATGAATAGGTAACCCACCACCTTCAACCATGATTCTTTTTTTTACTAATCCATACTGGTCTACAGTGATCATTTTTTTCTCTAATACATCAAAATGTGACACAGGCTTCCCGATAAAATCAACAGGGACTGGATCCAACATACTCTCCTCTCTCTGTATATCTGTGTCATCATATTCCTGATTAATCTGTAGTACAGATCCTGTAGTGACTACTTTGCTGAAAACAATACATTTATAATAATAATATTCTGAGACAATCCACACATGGTCATCAAATCCCACATTAGGCAGAGCATGTACTATGGAAACCAGACAACTGACACTTGATACATAAATACTATATTTTTTACTGTAAATAATTAAAAGTATTTACACATACATTCCCACCAAGTGTCTGGACACTTGGTGGGAATGGAACCCAAAACCTATTGGGTGTCTAACTACTAGACTAGACCAACAGGCCTGTAAATACAAATATATTATATCAGTGTCCAATATACTACCACCAAGCAGTAGTGTATTATAAGCATTGTTGTGTTCATGTATAAAGGGCACTGTGGCTGGTGCAGTTACCGGGCACAAGAGTTTACTAACTAATTTCACAGATGATGACCGACAGTGCAAGCCTCTAAAATAGGCGTGCAGCTTATGATAGACTATCCTACCGCTCGTCTTCTGAGTCATCAGGGGCTCAGTCTCATGCATGAGCCCAATTATTTCACTGGATACAGTGTCAAACTGAAACACAATAAATGTTGTTTTGCGGCTGCCTAAACTCTGTTATGATGACGATAAAGCTGTGATAAATAATTGCGATAATATGTAATAATACCTCAATTAGTAAAATATAATCCTTCCTTTGATTGAAGCGTAAACAAAGCATAAAGGGTAAAACTAAATTGTACATCTTGTATACGAATATTTACCATAGATCCAGGCCATTTTCTAGGACTATGACCGGCGATTGTGATTCCATTTTCGTTTCGAATAGCAAATTAGCCCTCTTTACAATAAATTGTATGTACAAATACCTAATTAATAAAACAAAATTCAAATTTGCGCGAATATGAATTGTACAATTTATTTATAGGACCGAGTCTATTTTGATGATTCGTTCGTTCGTTCGTTACCACAGAACACAGACTTCAAAAAAATACTGATTAAACCTCGGTGCACACCAAGGATTCTGTTTCATCTTCCTCCTCAATAGACCAAACCGTAGACAGAATATAACAAGACATCTAGCTAGCGTGCCGCCGATAAGGACAGAAAATAATCATTCGTACACATAACAAACGTTATGGATATTTATTCAAATGCGCCTATTGTGTAGTCTATACGATATTTCATAATGCAATTCAAAACTCCAAATCTAGATCGTGAACTAGAAAATTTCATGAGTACTCGAAGAAAACGCACCGGCGGTGCTCCATATTTTGAACACACGCTGAGGGACAAAAAATCATATGCTCTGTTTCTTTCTATCACATATAATATATACTCGAATTCAAGTATTCCGTCGTAAAAAGTAAATAAACATGGCGGTATTGCAACCATCGACAATATTAGGGAGGTGACGCCTCATGAACGAGTGAATCTGACCACATCATAGATGTATGATAAATCCCTTAGAGGAGATACCACTGGAGAGAGCATGATGCGCTAACCCCTCTGCCAAATTTTGTTCATATGTTCAGGTCATTCTTTGTTTGTGTGCGTATCTTTTTGAATGTGTTGCGAGTTTATTATAGTGTGGATATGCGTGAAATTGTATCTGTGTGTGTTTACTTCGCCTCCCGCACCCCGCAAAAGTGCCACGAAAAATTTGTTCGGGGAATCGACGCGATACTGGCTCTATTCTAATTACTCTGAGGATAAATCCATTACAGTATCGATATTTATGTCAGCAACGGTAGGATTAAAAAGAATACATTATTACTGTGAATTATTTTTATTGATAATTTCACCTTTATTTAAACAAATAACAACTCGAAACCCTTTAATTCAAAATAATTAACAAATGCGTCAGTATTAAAATGTTAGTTTGAGTGTACAACAATTTTACTTATTCTCTAGAAGATTGAATATAATACATCAAAGGATAGCATTTGGGATTTTTGCGAACCATTTTGTAACTTCCATCTTTTTGGCCACAAGCTGCAAACTAACTCTGATGGAAATGCGTGCGTAAAAATATTAAAGTTTATATCTCATAAATCGATTTTTATGAAAACATAAAACTAGAGATTTTGAAGACATTTATTCTGAGGAATAAGCAAATTCTGAGCTGGAGCTCGTCCCGGTTACATTTATGATAAATCGCGGTGTTTCACTTGCTGCATCTATTATGCCATCCAATTTTAACATTTTGTCTTCCTCCTTCTGCACATGTTCTATACATTTTTTCCACGCATTTGCTCCAATTAATGCCAAAGCATCGCGAAGTAACGTTTTCACCTCAGCCATTTTGAATATTTTATTGTTTCTTCCCACGTATGATTTAATTTGAGCCCAAATCAATTCAATTGGATTGAGTTCACAGTGATAGGGTGGTAGCCGCAAAACAGTTACATTTTTCTTAGCCGCCATGTTATCTACTACTTTTTCTTGAAAATTCAATTTGTCAAATTTTAATAATTCTTGAGCTTTTATTTCGTTTTCTTCATACGAAATGTTTTTATTTCGTAACCATGCTTTAATATCTGCTTTTTTCCAACTCATATTTGGCACACGTTCTATGTTTCGTGAGTGGTAAGGCGCATTATCCATCACTATAACAGACCCCGGTTCAATTTTTTCTAAAATTTTGCCAAACCTGGAACGAAAGAAGAATCTAAGTTAATGTAATTTAATTTACAAAATATTCCTTATTTATTTCCGTGTTGTATTGAATACTATGACAGTAAGCTAATCCACAAGACCGTCCACACCGGTGTTCATTAGGAAATCGGTCCACCGTGGTTCATTAGGAAATACAAATATATTTTAAAATGGCAGCGAAGAATTTGATGTTATCCTAAAACTGCAAAATACTAACCAATTTTCAAAATTATGAGCATCCATTTCCCCATGGTAGTCGCCATCAGATTTTTTAGCTTCAAATATCCATTCGCCTCCTTCCAAAAATCCATCTTCACTGCCTACGTGGGTTATTATTAGTCGTTTTCCTTTATTTGGATTTTTGAGACCCGTCGAGAGGCCTCTGAGGAATGCTTGACGATTGCACTCAATTGAGTTGTCAACTCAAACGTAGTCTACTGTATGACCTGAAAGAAATGTGTTATTAATAGGATAAAATATCAAAAATAATATAACTACTTTTAGAAAAAATTAAAAAATATATCAAAGAAAATTATCTAAAAGCATTAAATAAACGAAAATATATTGAAGTTAGTGCTAAGCATGTTAAATTATACAATTATGTATAACTTTATTAAGGCATTCATGACTCATAGAAATAAATACAACAAAAATAATACAAACACAGTGTAAACATTATATAACGATACAAATTTATAAATATTGATTGCAATATTTTTTTCGTTGGAAGTTAACTGTGTAGGTCTTGGCCTTTTTTTCATGGGACTACTCAAAATTGTCGGGGAGTTACGTCTCTTCCTTTTTGACGATGTAGGTTCAGATGGCCCAGGACGAGGTTCGCTCATCTTCAAGCACTAAAAACACATTTAGTGATTACTTATAATTCTTGTAATAAAGTCACCCATTTTATTTTGTTCTCACGGGAAAAAAGTTTAAAGGTACCTGGTACCTGTGGGGACGTGGGGTGATAGGGGTCGCAACCCCGCCGGAGTCATTACCATACTCTATGGGCCTCTTAGGGCCCACACCCTGAACGTGCAGAGACTCCGAAGATTATCACCAATTGAGCTCAACCCACTGGATGGTTCAACAGAGTGAAATCTATATACATTTTGTCAAGCCATCCAGTGTGTGGAACGAACTGATTTATAATGGGTTTTAACCCACTCGTGAGTTCCACCTGGGTAATTACCCATTTATATTTTGGACTCAAACGAAATAAATGGATTTATTGACTTGTTGTAATTACTAATAAAAAGTATTGACATAATTTATAAATTAAATATTCAAGCTTATAAAATAATGCTCATTGAAACAAATGAGTGCACGACAGTGCAAATGTATAATAGCTTTGGAGACTTAATCGTCAACACTTAGTAAAACTACATGTAAAAAAAATGGATGGAAAAAAGAACCTGTAGTGCATGTATGTGAATTGAATTTTTTTAAACGATGTTGTATATTTCTATTGATAAATGTATTTTTTTTACTTTATCATAATTTTTTTTTCTATTTACTTAAATTACTTTAAACTAAAATAATCTTATAAAATCTTACCTTATATACACACAAACACTTCAATTGAAATCTAATCGAGAGTATCAAAATCCTTAGATCGTAGCAATAAGTCGTCAGTCCAATCGAAAACACGGTCCAAATCACAAAGCAAACACAAAACCAAAAATCGAAAGCAAAGTCGTTAAAGAAAAGACACCAGAGAGCATTCAGTACGTACGACATCGATACGAAGCGACGAATGAATGACTATGAATAACACAATGAGGGTGTTCAAAAATGACGTGCACCAGGTGGCAGCACTAAGGCGTAAATCCCGGAACCTGTCAAACCGCATACATTTTCATATTCGGCACTCAATTTTATTGATATTTATTTAAATAAATAATTAAATACGTAATATAAAATATTATCTTACAATCAACATAATATAATCCGTGTAGACGTGGGCAGAGTAGCGATTTACTTTGAAATAGGGACGGCGGACCTACTGTTTATGTTGAATCTACCTCAGTTTAGTCTGAGTTTAATATAATACTTTTTATTTTATAAAATGATTGGTTGTGGATCAATTTCAAATCATTCAATATCGAGATTTAGATCTTTAAATATTGGACATCACTAATTTCCATAGACAAAGTGTGTGTTCTATATATTGACATATTTTATCTGTGGCATTCTCATGTCAAAAATATTTTATTTATTCGTATATCTTAAGATTTTAATTATATTTTCAGTAGTTTAACTAGTTTTCTGAATCAGTTGGATGTTTTACGTGTGTGTGGTGATAAATGGAAAGTTTTCATCTTGTATTGGTGAAGAAATTTAGGTTTGTTTTGAAGTACCCGGTTTGATTACAAAAAATGACTTTATATCTGGTTTTGGGTATATATAAATGCATTATTTTCTTGCGCGAATGAGAAAGAAAGTGGCAGCACTCTATTGGTTTCTTTCTTTATGGACCAAACCGTACACCTATGTTTTGTTTATTTCAAAATCATTTCCGATTTTCCAGCTAAATTAAAAAAAACTCCAACCAGTATTTTTTGGTGTTCCCAAGATTTTATTCATACGCAAAATTAGTTCATGCTTAAGAAAGGACCTAACTACCTATTCATCTAGACGGCTTCGTTTGATGACTGTATTGGTTTATAGACTGTGGTCCCGTAGACACCCTGCCAGTTGCCCTGTCAATTAAAATTATGTGTGTGTTTTCAAGTCAACAAATAGTCACCAACGCCGTGGCCTGCGCCGCCCTATCGTCTCTCGTTGGATATGTACAAAAATACACGCACAACAACGTTGAAAGTGAAACATGCCGAATTACCGACTAGTTCAACCAAATCGGTTTTAGTTTAAGTTACATCGTGTAGGTTTTTTAATACTTCAATCATATAAAACCAAAAAGAAAGACGCACATAGCTAAGCGAGGTGCGGCTCGCGCCGCCCCTCGAAGCCTGCCGCCCCGGGCCATGGCCCCCTTGGCCCTAGGGTAAATACGCCCCTGACACCACATAGTAATGAAACTGAAATGTTGGCCATTTAGAGAAACTCAGTCACACAAAAAGCTATTGAGAGAGCAATGCTGGAAGTTACTTTGCGCGACAGAATCCGAAAT
The DNA here is from genome assembly GCA_911728495.1 of Furcula furcula. NCBI lineage: Eukaryota > Metazoa > Arthropoda > Insecta > Lepidoptera > Notodontidae > Furcula > Furcula furcula. The sequence goes on from OU452245.1 coordinate 8,858,187, forward strand.
GAGGAGATTCACCAAACAACTAAGTTCACCGACATAGCTCTCAGAATCTGCTAGTTGAAGTGGCAATGGGCAGACCACATCGTTCAAAGAACCGATGACCTTTAGCCTTGGGGAAGAAGGATTCTCAAGTGACCAACGGAAGACACAGCGTGGGCAAGCCTCCCACTAGGTGGACTGCCAACATTGTGCGAATCGCAGGTAAGCAGGGGATGCAAATATACAAAAGATAGATATACAAATAGATGCATTGTGGTAGTGCAAAGGAGAGGCCTATGTTCAGCAGTCGTCCTACTGTGTGATGATGATGACATAAGATTGCATTGCAGTCAAGCACTAGATTATAATAATAATTCAAAAGTCTAGATATGTGTTTAGAAACCTTTTATTACCCTAACAAATACAGGCTCTTAGAGTAATTATTTGTACAGGATAAAATAGTAAATAAAAGTTATATGGTATGTCCCTAATTAATTTATGTATTCGATTAGATTAGTTATATGGAATATTATAGTGCATGAGTAATAGGGATTATTTAATTTTGACCTTTTGCTTTTTGATTCAATGATTGGCGCAATACCGCAATATACGATGAAATAAGATCGTCCATCTTGTAGCCCAACGATGTTTCACATAGAATCTTCGTTCCACGTAGGAAGTTTCCCATTGTCATATGGAAGAAGGTATTACCGGAGGACCAGTTGGACAGTTGTGAAAATGGATGTGTCACTAAAACATCCTGAAAAAATATTTAAAATGAAGTAAGTAAATTATTATTACTTATTTATTTTAATTATTAGTAAGTACTTAATTATTTTATTTTATAAGTAAGTAAATTGAAATATAAATAAAACTAAAAACACGATTTTTCTTTCTTGCTTGCTTTCTTCTTTTCCAAATAGGACCTACTTACAGCACTAAAAGGCAATAAATTATAGAACCAGCTGTTCTATTTGTCTGCCCCGTAAGGACCATAACGTAAGTCGTGTGTTAATATGCGGTAAGTACCTACCGAGTAGATGTTAAAGTTTATTTTACACTAATAATAATAATAATGCGGTAAGCTCAGTGGCGCTTGCCTTGGAAACAAGTTGCGCAGGTTCGAACCCCGGCTCGCACCTCTGATATCTTTAATGAATCATGTGCGAATCATCTTTGTACGATTGTTACCTACCTAATAGCTTTCGGTAAAGGAAAATATCGTGAGGAAACCTGCATGTCTGAGAAATTTTATCTAGGTCTTATCTAGGTCTCGAATGACGTGTTAAGCCGCCAACCCACACTTGACCAGCGTGGTGGACTATGGCCTAAGATGAGGGCATATATGGGGGAGGCCCGTGCCAAATACTCGGACATAAACAGGCTGGTATTATTTTACGCTAACCATTTTATATTTATCTGTTATTTTGAAAAATCCTGCCTTAGCTCGCTTTTGCTCACTTACGATATGAAATTCCAACTTCATGCGTTGTTCAAGATCCATCGGTGCTAGTTGTGCGTTGTACGTTGACTTATAAGTCAATGTTAGAGTTTTATTAAGTAGCTAGATACTCACTCGGCTTTGGGGGTGAATAACGCTGACACCGTTCTTATTAATTCCTATAACAACCATTTCTGGATACGAGGGATCTGATGTTTGTTTAACTTCAAAAAAAGCTGTACCGAACGTTGGCAATTTATATATTTTCTTCAAAAATTGCTCCTTCGCTTCATTATCTGTCATTGCAGCTTGCTGTAAGTAAGCAACATTGATTGCTGCCTTCCATTGGGAGTTCGATTGGACTCTAACCATATCAGGTGGAATGTAATCTTCAAGCATCTGTGTTATTTGGGGGAGCATTGATTGGTCACTGCCGTATCTCGCTCTATATACTAAGGCAGCTAATTCTAGTAGATCCTGCTTTGAAGTTTTATGATAGCCTCTTAAGTATTTAGGTAGTTCTTGCGGGAAATAAAATATTTGGTCTGCGTTTTTATCTCTTCCAGGGACTGTATTGATCCATAGCTTCTTCATAAAAAAAATTTGGTAGTTCAACTGCACAGAAGTTACTGCAATAAATACGTTTTATAAGATAAGCAATAAATATGTACTTAGACACATTCATATGAAAAAAACGTGACTTACCGCCACGAATCGGCCTGGTTTGTTTCATCCATTCCACAAGCTCGTGGATGAAATCAAAGAAGTAGTAATTATCTGGTACTGAGAATACTTTATCGGCTATTTTCACAAACAGACTAAAACCGTCGCTATTCTTCAGACTGAGTCTTCCAGTAATTTGTTCACAAAGGTCTCTAGCTTTAGTAGCGGAATCAACTTCAAACGCTTCATCTGTATCATCGGGGAAGTATACTTTATGATAAATCTGCATACTTCTGTGTTGTATAGCTTCGACTTCCACCACATAGGGCGAATACATCCTTGGACCCTTCTTTTGAGTTTTGAATACACGTTTTAAACATTCTTTTGCTATGGGATGAGGTCTTGTTTTTAGGAACTCGACTAGTTCTTTCATCAAGGTCTGACCGCAAGCAAATACCCCAGTAGCGAGCCATAGCAGTTCCCATCCTCTTTCTTCACTAAGCTGTATTCTGTTGTTTGTCAACTGTTTCATTATTTGGCAGTAAATTTCATCTCGTAAAGCAATTTCGGATATAGCAACTCTAAATATTTCATCTGTATATTCGGTAACGGAGCGCGCTTTGGGTGCTGGCATGTCTCCCATGTATTTTAGAATACCAAAGAAAGCGGAAATTGCTTTCTTTGATAGGGTCTCGTCGTCTATAATTTTCTTTAACAATGGCTGACGAAGTGGTTCTCTAGTGTGTGCCCATAAATCGCTTGCGATCGCTCTCTTAGCTGTAGTTAGAGTAGATTGTCTTGATACTGTAGCGTTGGTATCATAATTTTCTCTGAAATATTCTTTTGCGTATTTCTCTAGTGTGTGCATTCTCTTTCTTTGAATCGTATTGTACTTAGAATAAGATTTCCTGTCGATGTTTATATTGCCTTTCTTAAATGTTTCTAATATTGTGTTTGAGGGCATCTCCAGAGTAGGCAAAATATATACCTGTTCTGTTGGAAACAGGCCTTCATTACCATTGCAAAGACCATGACCCCATGTTGTATTCATTATAGTTTCACCGGTACAATCTTGCAAAAGCGTAATAAGTTCACCTTTTTTAAATTGTAGGAAAGACGAAGCGTCCGTATACCCCTGTGAATCAGACTGAGCAACGACGTAAATAGAACGTCTTTTTAATCCATCTATGATGTAAATAATTAGTGAACTCATTTCGCCAGCATCTACACTTCGGAATTCAAACTCTTCTTGCTGTATAGTTCTTATTGTTACTCTTCCAATGTTATCGTGATCCTTATCAGCGTTATATGCAACGTATGTAACTTCGGGATACGATATTTCCAGAAGAATATGTTCTAACTGGTCAACAATATAAATACCAGTCCAATTTACAGCGATAATAACGAGATCTTTACTTATTGATTCACCTTTTAACTTAATCGCTTCGAAGAATCTTGAGAATAGCATGGGCCATTTAAGTTTAGCGAAAATTACTATATCTTCTTTACATTTCAAAGGATCAATTTGCTTTTGTATACTTGTTGAGGACTCGAAAGCTTTTGTCACTAAATGTTCCCATTTTGTTAATGCGGCGTCATTTGATTGAAGGAATTGATTCGGTATGTAATTCACGATGACTTTTCTTAAAACATTTGGATCAATCCGATCACCATATTCTATATAATGTTGTTGTGCTGCAATCATAGCTAAATCTTTTTCTGAATTACATCTATATTCACCAAACTTGACACCTTTCACGACTTGATAATAAATTAAATTCGTAGCGACGGGATCATCAACAGGATTGTGCCAAGGTGTAAATACCTCTTTCCTATAGAACAATCTCCACGGAGCACTTTTCTCTGGTGTACCCTGCTCCTTAGCAAATTGTTCACACTGTGAAATGGCATCCATGATATGTTCACCTTCGCTTCCTAATGAAAGAACTTTGTCATATAACGTAATGTATAATGAGAAGCCGAATGTATCAATTAATCCTATATTTTCAGCAATTTGCTGGCATATTTCTTCGCTGTTTGAAGCGGAGTCCGATTGGACGGTTTTCATTGATTCGTCCATTAATGTCACTGTTAAAAGTATCGGCTTTTTTGTTTTCGTCGCCTGAAGCTCTAACCAACTTGGTGGCTGCGTTCGTGGACCGTTTTTGAAAGTTCTAATGAGCCTCCCTTCACAATATGGAGCATATCCCGGTGGACCAGACCGAATAAAGAAGCGTAGATACTTAACAAATCTTTCAGATGGTGGAAAGCAGCCAACGCACAGTGACATGAGTATCCACCCTCTTGCATGCGATGCTTTAGATGGGTTATTAGTAAGTTGCTTGCATAGCTGGCAGAAAATTTCATCTCTAAAATAAATAAAAATACTTGTTAATAAAATATATAAAAAAAATTAATTATACTGTAAACGTACCTTAACTCTTTTCTTATAATACCGTGCCCAATAATGAAATGCAATTTTTCTAGATTGGTGCTTCTTCGAGAATTTAACCACTGACTGTACATTTCATTAGTTACTTCGTCGTTGACCAAATTTTTCATTAAATCCTCATCGAATTTAGTTTGTCTTTTCAATGTTCTCGATATTAACTTGTTTTTGTTGCTTGGGCTATCACCATTTTGAAGATATTCCTACAATATTTAAATCAATAAGTTGCAAGAAAGGTTAACGAAAACATTGATCTAGATAAAACACTGATATACTAACTTCAAACTCCTTACTTTTCTGGAAAGCACGACCAATAGTATCAGTCAATTTAGTCATGACTGGTACATTATCCACGCGATCGTCCACATATTTTGGTTCAGATAAATCTCCCATAAATCTTAATATAGTGATCCATAAAGCTTGTGCTGCTAACTTGTCTACAGGAGATGGTAATTCTAATAGCGGATGTTTTAATGGTTTTCGAGAATATTGATGAGTAGCGTTACCCAAGAAATAGGTTGCTGCGAATTTTCTAAAATTAAACTCATCAAAAGGTTCTTCGTCTTGCTCATGTGGCATCGGGATCACACTTGCTATTTGGGGTTTAGCTGTAGTTATCTAAAATAAAAGTGAGTATTATAATTATTAAGCTTAAGAATAACGCGCGGAAACTGCCAAAAAATAAGCTTACCACACCAAACCCAGAACCTCTTACTGTACCGGCTGGAGTATTAGAATCTTTAAGGAAATCAAATACATCATCCACATATCTGTCATCTATGACCGTTGCATTCTGTGTATTAATTTCACTTGGTACATCCTTGACTATCCATATCGACCTCATCAGTTCGTTATACTTCTTCTCATAATCGTCCACTGCTGCATTTATGCTACTACCTGACTGCAATAGTACTTTTTTATCCTGATTAAATTGAACCAAATGCGACCGTATAACTTCGCGCTTTTCTTTAATTAATTTTCTAATTAAGAAACCTCTGCATTGGGCATGGAATTTTCGGAAAAATCTTTTCATGTTAACAAAAGTTTTTCGTAATTCTCTAGACTTTATTACAGCTTGTAATCGAAGGTATCCTCTCCTCATGGCCAAATATCGGCTTCTAAAGCCGCGAGCGCGGAAATTCTTTTGAACTGTAATAGCAGCAGCGCGCAAACGCAAAAACCTCCGTCTATAAATAAATCTTCGTGCGTTGGCTTGTACTTTAATAACGGCTGTTATCAACACTTTGTGCCTAAGATCTTCTAGTATTGTATCATGTATGTCTTTAAGAAAAACTTTAGTATGGCCCAGTCTGAATTCCTGGTCTTTCAAGATTTCGTTACAAATTTTCTTTGTAGCACTTTTACAATCTGTTTTTTCAGCTGGGGGTATACCGGGTATGACTAGACGATAACGATGAATAAATTCTGAATATGAATACCGTATAGGATACCCTGCTTGTCTTATTTTAGCCGTTTCCATTAATCCTGCATACCGTAGCTGTCTTACGCATAAAGCACGATCGAATATCTACAATAGAAAATTACCATTAATCTTGTAATATTTATACTACCATTTATTTTCGTTATTTCTTCATACTCATATTTACCTACCTTTGGCTTTTTGAACTCATTTGGTTTAATACATCTAACGAAAAATGGATGACACGCGTACAACGTTTTCATTAATACATCTAGAGATGTTTTAAACTGATGACTCAGTGAGACAGTTTTTCGATTTCCACTCTGTATAGTTGCGTGCTCAGTAGTAAATAAATTCTTCAAAAATTCATGACTGGACTCTAACATCATTTCTTTAACGTCAGCTGTAAGCATGTCTCTATTTTTGTTTAAAAAACCTAAAATAAAACGTATTTATTAATACCTACCTATCTAAGATGAACTCATAAATGCCTTGTCTTACCTTGTACTTCATAGTATACATCTCCAGCAAAATGCCGCACGCCAAACCTGTGTTCACGTGTAGATTTCGAAGTTATATAACAAGATTTAGTGTTATGGTTGCTATTCAGCTTGGACAACAAGGTAATGTCAGTCCCTTTAGGGAATCTCGACTCTTCATCAATCAAGGCAAGCAAGTTCATCGGTTTTAAGCCTAACATGTCCAAATTTTCTTGATTGTCGACGTAATGAATATTTGTCCATGTTATACCTTCTTTCTCATATTGTTCTTGCTCGAGTTTAAAAATATGTTTAACAAAAAATTGTTGCAAATTTTCGTTTGCATAATTTATGCATAATTGTTCAAAGCTATTACAATCGAAATTTTCAAATCCAAAAATGTCTAATATACCAACTGATCCACTCGAAAGTTGTTGGTCTTTAAATAATATTTTGTTTATCATATTCACTATGTACTCAAACATGTGACCGTATATTGCTTTGACGAGCGCGTCTCTACCCTCAATTGCGGATGCAGCTGTAAGCGTAGATATAACTTTATCCCCATGTGCAATGAAAGTTTTTCGTGTCAAAGCATCACAAAGGCGAGCTTTATTGACGCCTAGGAGTGCAGCAATTCTGTTTGCGTTGATTACATCAGCAACCTCAGAGGATTCGATGTTGTTAAAATTGAATGCCTTAAATTTCAAGTTGCCTAAATGCAATATGGCTGCAAGTAAACTAAAGATGCTCCAAACTTCGTTATCAGGAAAATTTAAGACTTTGAAAGCGGATCGTATGTCATTAAACTCTACACTGTCGTTTCGACCATCGCAATTGAGCGTATTTCCGGAGTTTAAGTAAGTGTAGTCTTCAAGTCGTCCCAATTCTAATTTCTTTTTTTCTTCTGGTGATAGTCCAGATACAAGTGAATAAAAAATATGATAATTTCTTTCTCCTTGATTTTGGAAAACTATACGTGATTTCTCTAAAAGATATTGGTCTATGTTTCCTCCTTCTATAACACCTTTCCTGCTAAAGTAGATGTTTACGTATTTACCGAATCTTGACGAGTTATCGTTTCTGACCGTTTTAGCGTTACCAAACGCTTCTAAAATTGGATTTGTTTCTTGAATTTGCTGTTCGATCCAAGAATGTTTGCCACTGGCCGCGGCCAGATACTGCAGTAGCAATTTTGTGCTCTCTGTCTTCCCGGCGCCACTTTCTCCACTAAAATATGACTACTATAAGTATATAGTATGTGATACAGTCATGTGAAAATTATAATTACATCTGTTAGCTTATTCTACTTTACCTGATAACAATACATTGATTTGAAGAAGTATCCATCAGCTCTCTATACGAATTATCCCCAATAGCAAATATGTGAGGTGGTATCTCTCCCATACTTCTCTCTTGATAGAAATTTATTTGGTCCATGGTATAAATTGGCAGAATCTCGTATGGATTTATGGCTATTAGCATTGTACCTGTGTATGTCTGAAACAGAAACAAAAAGGTCTGAGCGCATAGTGTTAGTACAATTTTCGATAAGAGGTTTAAAACTTGATAAAATCAAAATAGCAGTGCCTTATGAGCTTTTTTCACAAAATCATCTAATGCAAGTTTAGGTATTTTATGCTCGACGCGAGAACTCCGTATAGCACCTACACTTGGTGATATCTATACTTTACTTACCTATAATAAAACTGTAACAGGGCAAATTCTGTAAATTGAAGATATTTTAAAAATTATCGTTGGAGAGCATTCTATAACCGATACTGAAACCAAAACTGTATTTTTTTTTTCATTTTTGTCTGTCTGTATCATGGCCGCGCATCACTCCAGTTTTTAACCAACTTTAAACAAAGGTGATAATATATTCAACCCAAATGTATGTTATTAAAAATTCAACTAATCTAAAAAGAGCGCGAGCGGAGCTAGCTAGTTTAAAATAAAACAGTATAATTAATTTTAATATCATTTATTTAATTCCAATTAAGTAATAGAAAATTGAAACTGGAAATCCTTGTAAGTACCTACTTTATGTGCATGAAGTTAAATAAAATAAACTATTTAAAAAAATAAAAACCGGCTTCAATGAAAATGATCTAAAATATCAAAAAAATATATTGAAGTCGGTGCTAGCACATCATGTTAACTAACACTAGCACCAGCTGGCACCGACTTCAATATATTTTATGTTTTTTAGATCATTTTCTTTAAAGCCGGTTTTTTTTTAAATAGTTCATTTAAAACTTTTTAGTGACTTAAGCACTATCACCACAACTATCACGCAACTTGGACGTCTACGTTACAGTAACTTACTGAAAACATAAAAAGTCTATATCTCTTAAACTACTGGACAGATTTTGATGAAACTTTTACTCTTCCCTAAGTTGAAAAATACTCTAACTCTAGCAAAAAGAATTTTCAAAATCAGAAATGTAGTTTCTGAGAAATCCACTGACAAAACCTACATACATACATATATGTATACATACATACATACACTCGTAAATTTGGTAAATTTGTTTAGAAGCCCACATAGACTAACATATTTATATGAATACTAGCTGACCCGCGCACTTGTGAATCTAAACCATTCTCGAATCCCCTTGAACACACACAAACAATTTCATCAACATCGGTCCAGCCGTTTAGGAGGAGTTCAGTGACATACACACGTACAGTAGAATTATATATATAAAGATTACGCATTATTATTAATATTACATAAGCATACGCGTCGAATAGAGAACCTTCTTTTTGAAGCCGGTTAATAAAAGAAATACTTACTTAATAATTATTAAAAATAATAAAAACAACATTTCAATAATACCTACTGTTGATGACTGCTATAGACGATTTTGAGGGCTTAATGTGAAAACAAGCTAAATTAAATTTTGTTAAAAAAATCTGTTTAATATATGAATACTTACCCTTATTTCAAAATTTTAGCTACCCATATTTAATGAGACTACACAAAAATATCTAAAGTATGTACTTACAAAAACTCACTCTTATGTTCCCTTCTCATAATAGTTCGTTTTACGATAAGTCATTCACAGTAGAAGCTGTTCGTCTGTGGAATGCCTTACCGGTCACTGTTAGACATGCACCATCTCTGCCTATCTTTAAAGATCGTTTGAAAGCATTTTATTTTTCCCTATGAATTTTATATTGATATTAGCCGGCTGCATTCATTTATTTATTATTGTTGGTTATTTATATTTGATTCTATCAAATATAATATTTATGTATTATACTAATATTTATATATATATATTATTTTGCTGTTACGTATTTTATTGTTTATAGTTATGTATTTTTTTTTTGTTTTTTTTTTCTCTTTTCTAATTGGTTTGTATAAACAACCCCGCCCTGCAGTTCATAGTTCCTCTCCATACAAAGGTTGCCTGGTAGAGATCACTTTTAGTGATAAGGCCGCCCATTGTTTCATTCTATTTTACTGTTTTTTTTTCTCTTGTATTTTTGTATTTTTAATAATGGTGGAACAATAAAGTATTATCTATCTATCTATCTATCTTACCACCTACTGAATTTTTTGCGATTTAATTTAGTGTAAACTTTCAAGACTAAATATTTCAAAACTGACTACACTGCATTTAACAGGTTTTCGCAGTAAACCCTTATATAATGTCGTTATAATCACTAGATTAGACTAAAAAGCGTATACTAGTAGATTAAAAAAAAATCTTTTTACTAGGTAGGTAAGTAATTATGTCTACCTATTGTCTACGCGCCTACTATTGATGCTACAAACTTGATGTTATTATTATTTTAGGGCAAAAATTACTTTAATGATTAATAATAAAACAAAAACATTTTAAAACACTGTAATCTATCTAACTTAATCTTTCACAGATAAGTTTTCAATCGGTGTCACCTTAATCTGTTTATTAATTTAAATGTACACTCAAGGCACGACGAAGACTTGAATATTGAATATTTTTGAGGAACAAGTAGGTATATAAGTGAGGTCAAATATTGCGCCAAAAAGCAGAAGGCAGAAGTGTGTAAACTTTGCTGAATTTGGGTTATTGGCCCCCATTAAAAAGAAAGAAGAAAATATATATTTCGTTTGCTATGAGGTTGGGTAAGCACAATCTAAAACTATTCCAAGGTTTCTAATCGATAGCGTCAGTGGTTCCTTAAATAAATATAGGTGTGACAGACTGACAGACGAAGTCTCACCATAGGGGTTCCTTTTTTTAACCGACTTCACAAAAGGAGGAGGTTGTATAATGAAATGAACGAATGTATGAAATCCTGAAAACTACCATGTTATGTTTATTGAAGTTTTCATGCCGTCAATTATTCTCCTTGAAAAGGCGTGCGGATGTAACCGAATACTTACGTAAATGAGCTGTTTATTATACCGCATATGAAGGTTATGCAAGATGGTGTACTCTTGCAGCTCACCAAGCGTGATCATGTCTTCCACCCCCGCCACGGAGGTTGCGTGAAGAGGTTTAATGACATTTTGCACTGACGTCTTATACACCTTGCCGTCGTCATCACGCACTTCGATCTTATCGCCAAAGGATTTTAATATCTTCGCGGCTATTGGGATGTCGTACTCGGAGCTCCCTATTGGTTTCAACCAGACTTGGTCCTGGAACGGTAAGTATGCAGGATGCAGGTAAAATGTGTGTTTACAATCTTATTGCTATGAATCAGATGGTGGTGTTCAGCCATTTAAAAAAAATCACAACTTATGTATAGGTATGTATGGCCTAAGCCCCTTCAACTTGAAGGGAGGCCCGTGCCCAGCAGTGGGACATAAAACAAGGGCTGGTATTATTATTATTATGTATAGGTAAACATTTACTTATCTAAAAAAAAACAAAATACTATATTATGCAACTACCCGGGGGGTGTCCGGGTACGGAAAGCACCCTGCCATCTCCACCCGGACACCCAATGTCCGTAAGAGGGGACTAAGGGGAAGCAACATTTTTCTATTGGATTACCTACCACATATACTGCGATCCCCACGACGCGGCGACGACGCCCGCCAAGCGTGGGCGACCCAGGGACTACACCGGGTGTCGCCTACCTTAGCAGGACCCCACTAGTGTCTTGACTCTGAATCCGAATGACAATTAAATGTATTCAGAGCTGATTGCGGGCTTGTGGCTTTCATTGTTTTCAGCCGCTCTGCTGGAGAACCAACCTACTACTTTGAAAAATGTTTTTATTATATAATATTTAGTGCGCGCAAGGACTTGACTTCGCTACCTAACGCACACAGCACATTGGGACCGACACAAATTAAAAGTATGTTTACTGTAGGAGTAAGTAGGTAGATGCCGTGTGGGTTACTGGCATCACCTCTCGATTGCCCGACCCATTGTATCTCCCGAGGATACGTTCGGAGTATGGGCAATGGGCACGAGACGGTTTATCCTGAGCACCGGGTGGGTAATATCTCTCCTTTCGAGGTGTATTAGGGGGGATGTAGGGCCGAAAGGCCACGTAGGGTGGGGGCTATCGCTACCACTGTTCTCGATATTCCGTCCGAGCATGTTGGTTGAGGGTGGTGCAGGGGAGTGTCGCGCCAAAAGGCGCGGGTGTATGGGCGCCGTGTGAGGCGGCAGCTCGGTGCAACTTAGGGCCGAAAGGCTATAGGGAGTTTTATCACAGTGGTCGACCCTGGTACTTCTCTGTTGAGGGGAGTGGACTGAATTCATATCGTACATACATTATAGGTGGGTAGGTACACCCCGTGCGGAGTCCGGGTTAAAATAGCAACCACCCATCTCCTTCCTTTGGGTGTCCGTAAAAGGCGAGTAAGGGAAAGCAAGGAGACGGGCAGCAGCGTCTTTTTATTGCATTACCTACCTACATAGGTACTGCTATGCCCAAGCCGCCTGCTAAGCGTGGGGATTTCGGCAACCCTTCTAAGGGAGAGGCCTTTGTTCAGCAGTGGACGTTTCGGCTGCTGATGATACATTATAGGTACCTACTATAATGTATATGATATGAATTATGTTGCCTCAGTGGCCCAGCGGGTAACCGCTTGCTTTGCAAGCCGAGGTCGTGTGTTCAAACTAAATATCAGTGACATAATATTCACAAGTCTCATCAGCAACACCAAATTATGACACTGGGATTTTTGTTAGGTAGGTACCTAATAATTAAGCACGTTCATAGTTTTTTTTTGTAATTAAATGGTAATAATTCCTTTGATGGCCGCTCAGGATAGACCAAATTTTATAGCAGCTATAACGGGATGCACTTTATTTTACATTTTATTGTAAGTAAGTACTTATCTTAAATACCTGTCGTCATTATGTCTAAGTAACCGAAAACTAATAATGTCTTATTTAGACAGGGAATAGGTTGCTTCCATTCCAATAACAAGCCCTAATATTAAGAAATATGCTTACCGCTAGTCGTATCTGACCAGCCATCTTGGATTTTGAGATTCACTCCACAGTTGAATTTTGTACACAATTTAACTACATTCATAAGTATCTCGTGACGTCCACGCGAAGACTGTCGAACATTTATCAATAATACAACTCGTCTTATCACTATCTGATAGCAAGGTGGATTTATCGGAAATATTTTTAGGTTCTATGCTGTATACCGCTATCATTGTAAATGTTGATTATACTTAGTCGATATCATTTGCAATTATACTAATGACTAATACAAGTAATATCGTTGGGGATATTGCTTCGCAGTTGCATACTGTGAATACTAACTTGAAATAAAAATAGATTTTTCTTTGTACCACACTCCAGCTGGGGCCCTCTTTTTTTTGATGCGTGGGTAATCTTCTAAATATCCCCGGGAGCTGTGGGGCTCGACCGGGGTATGTGGGATTCTTACCCACTAAAACCCCAGCGGCTGTCGCATCGGCACATGAGAGGGGACCCAGGTCACTCCGGTGGGATCTGCACCAGAGGCCCCCAGTGCCTTGCCTTTGAGCCCGCCGACGCCGCGCCGGGAGGCGCATTGTAGCCCCCGGGCACCAGTCACGGAGCTCACGGGGACGGGGGTAGTAACCCCGCCGACGTCCTCGGAGTCGCCGCCGTACTCAATGGACGTCCTAAGGGTCCAGCTGGAGCCCTACCACAAGCTCTCACGGCAGTGTTAAATTAACCTTACTTTTACGTGGGAAAACCCGCAGATATTCACAGTTTACAGCATCCGTGGTTTACAGCGTCGTTCCTTTCTCCCGCGAAAATAAGATTACAATAACACCTGCTTAAACAGATGGTGGTATATCTCCTGGTGGTAGTAATGGCTGTGATCATGAGGGGTCAAGACTTTCAGTTTTCTCTTGTACCTACATTTTATTCGATTTTGATACTTACCGCCTACTGTTGAAGGTGCTGGTGTGACATGAAGAATGAAAGTTTAATCGTTTTCGTTAACCATGGAGGTCAACCGGGGCATATGGGAATCTTACCCACAACTACCCACTAAAATCCCCGCGGCTGTCGCATCGGCACATAGAAACCTGGTCTTTCTGGTGGGATCTGCATCGATATACTTTCGATGGGGATCTGTATTAAGCCTCACTGCCTTTAAGATGGATGGTAAAACACGCTAGCTTATTAAACGCCTATTCACTGTAGTCTTGAAGATACCCACATTATTATCTATTACAAAATAAATATTAATATTTGTAATAGTACGAACAGTACCCACTCAGACATGATTTTTGTTCGGGCATTCAAACACAACAACAACCAACAGTCCCATATTATTTTGACTTTCTAAAGCAAATTTTTATTATGACCATAGACCCTGAAACTAGGACATCTGGAAATGATTTTTATTCATTACCAAGATAACTATTTATCTAAATACATAGTCTAGCTTTATAGTACAATCATGGAAAAAAATATTATATAGACAGTAGCAACCTTGCTATTTTTTTGCAGGACTACAAGCATGAACTGGTCTAGTCAAAACACTACTAAAAGGTTTGTTCAATAACTCATAATATTCAGAATCTATTTTACAATTCAACAAACCTTGTTGATGTTGTCTTCTTCAAATAATATGCGCAAATCTTATTCTTAGCCTTTTGAACTATATCAAAAACTTTAATGGTATTAGTTAATAAATTTTATTTAAAAATAATGCAGTTACAAATAACTTAATCTAATGATGATTCTAAGTTACTTCTTCTTCTCATCCTTTTCTTTCTTATCTCCTTTTGATTTATCATCACCTTTCTTATCCTCTTTCTCATCTTTCTTTTCTTTTTTATCTTTATCCTCCTTCTTACCTTCTTCTGCATCTCTATTTGTAATCTTGTTATTAATCAGATTGTGAAGAGCAATTATAGATCTGACTAAAGCAGCCAAGTAGACAACAAGAGCTTGATCATTTGTCTTGATGTAAAGATTGTCAATGAAACTATCATTAGCAATATCTGGCAACAGGTTAAATATGTCCTGAAGCTGATAGATAATTTGATGGTTCATAGGTAACGAGCCAGCGCACACTTGACGGAGGTAGTCTCTAATCTCACTGAGCTGAGAGTGAAGTCCTTTCAGACCCAACAACTGGTTGGTAATTCTTTGTGAAAGACTCCCCACTGTTGTATCTTTAATATCCCTCAAGAGATGTTCAACACCAACTTCTTCTGCCTCTTCAGCACCAATCTCACTTGGCACGTGTTCAAACGTTCTCGATGTGGGTGTGCCATCATCATGGACCTCTTCAACAGCTCGATAAGCTTCTGTTGGTAGGCCAAGGTCTTTGGGTTTAGCATCAATAATTACAAGTACTGAGTTAGGGCAGTACCGTCGGATCAACTCATTGATAGAAACATCATTCTGATGTAGTTTTGGTCCAGTGTGGTACCAACCTACAACCTTCTCTCGAGCATTGACCTTCTTGAACATGCCGTACATATTCTCTAAGTAATCATGATCTAAGAACCAAACAGACTTGTCCTTGTCATCTTCATCAAATGGTACTGAAATTAGAAAAATGTTAGGTTTACTATTATGGATGAATTGTTATCACTTTTCATTGTGGAATAATCATTGTGTATCTTATTAAGTAAATGTACGACCATGGGCAATTTTGTATGGAGTCTGGGCTTAATACTCAGTGATAAAACCAATGCCATTTGAAAGCGCTTGGAGTGTTACTTCATGGTTTAGAGTACTCAAAAAAATACATCATAAATTATTTTGATTTTTTCTTTTAAAATCTACAAGAAACACTGTTTGTGCAACAAGCAGCATGCTATGATTACCATTTGATTTGTGTCTCTTATTTCTTGGAAGTTAAGAATTACTCATTTTCAGATTTTGCAGAGCAAAAAGGAGCAATAAACCATATAGGTGTGGGTGTTAGATTGGCAATTTTAGTGTGCCAAAGATATAGTATAACAAAGGTAGCAATGAGGCCTCCTTGGTGCAGCAGACAGCTATGATCACTTTACAATGATAGGTGAAGTTGGTTAGCACAATACAGACTGACACCTGATTGTCTAAAAATTAAGATTTTCTATCCATTGAATGGGGGTAAAAAACACTGGCCTGCACTTCTCAGTTCCCCGTTCATCTCTTCCCAGTTATGTTGGTTGTCTTTCATATCTGATTGTTCTGATTGTGATTGTTGAATAATCAGAGTAAAAGAAGAGAGTGCACCAATATGCCTGCACAGTAACTGCACTATATCTCCTGTGCAGTTGGCAGCTGATCTTAGTCACTGCTTTCACATTGGCAAGGACTTAGTTTTAACGCAAAGTCATCCATTGTTAGATTGTCTACTTTTTATAATATCTTCTATAGAAACCTAGTAACGATGGCGTGTAAAACTAAATCATTTATTTAGAAATAAGTAGAAAGAGCCGAGACAAGGCTGCTTGAATAAGAAAAGGAATAAATACCTGCAAAACTGTTAGAGACGTCCAGGACACCCTTGGCTCTCCAGCATCCCAATAGTACACCGACAACTCGTTTCTGGTTTCCAATTTTACCCATCCGATTGAAATGGTCCACTACACTGAGTAGAACCAGTGGATGAACCACAACTTTTGTAGTCACTACTTCTAGACTCGGCATTGTTATTTATTCGAACGGTACTTTAACAGACGACAAAACAATTCAGTAATAAACAATACTTAGATATTGTAACAACATGAACCGTTCGAAATCACAATTTTTTGACGATTTTTGCCAAGCGAAGCGGCAATCAAATAGATCAAAATTAAAATTTGACAGTCATCGTCATTACAAAGAGATAAAATCCATTTCCATGTGAAATGTCGTTCCATTGACATTGACAAATATTGACAATGACAATCACATGGATTATAATATAATACCCCGTTTACACGGGATGAAACTTCCTAAACTCGTCGCCAGTTTCCCTTTCCTAGACTCAAAGATGCGATCGGAGCTTAGAAAGGGTTAGGGAATCTATGGTTAGGGACGTTAGAAATGCGCCACAGACGCATTATAGAGATCTCAGTTTCTTTGTAGCTTGAAGAGAATAGAACCACGACTACGTGGACGCTCCACATTCTCACGAGAATCTCGTGAGTTAGCGGCACGAATTCTTTTCGGATTCGCGTTCGTTTCCACAGACATATGTCTGTGGTTCGTTTCACAGGATACCTACCAACTTTGTTTGTTTCCGCGCGAGTTGCGTGCGGGCCTTTATTGGCACATTCACATCATGTTAGTTTGGAGTGTGTCAAAATGCAAACGCAGTAGATACAGTACATATTTTATTAATAAGTACCTATTTTAGGAATCTATTTCTGGATTCTAAATCAATGAGATTCAATATAGGCTGTAGAGGGCCTTAGGTTTTTTTATTGTCCATACAAAGGCCTCTGTTAACCACGTAGTGAAAAATCTTAAATCTATGTGTATCAGTTTTCCAATTTCTTAGAGTGTCACCTAGCGAGAAGTCGACGAAGCATGTACAAACTGTTAAGAATGAATTCATTAAATTCAGCTGTCACTCAATAGATGGCGCATTTAAGCATCTACGTACGAACGAACTATTTACAGATACACTGAATATTAACTTATACAATTAATAAAAACAATAGTACCGCTACTGAACAACAGAGGCCGTGAAACACAATTTACATTATTACTGAAATTTCCGTTCAGTTGTTATAACATAATACGATTTGAAATTTTGCAATACCGCAGGACGTATAATTAGGCTTAGGGGTATTGTAACTAAATATGCTTAATTTCTTTGGTATACAAGACCTGACTTATTATTACCTGTGTAATAAGTTTACGGGGTATATTATCTATCGCTATGTTCGCCAAGTAAGGCCCCTGCATAGCCTGAATATTGAATCTCTTTGCTTTAAACGTAACTTTATAATAAATTTATTTGTATGAAAGTATACATTGTTATAACACACATCAAAATTCGAGTATCTTTATTGCAGTTATTGCTATTTGATGTTGGTTTATATACCCCTGGTGCTATGTAAGGTTTTAAATTAGAATTATTATAGTTTTTATAATACCAGTCTTTCCCATCTACTTCTCTTGTTTTTGTATTTCCCGTAGAAATTATTTCAGAAAATCTAGTCTTCGGTTCTCTATTTGTGACAGGTGAATAATTACTTCTAATGTCATATTGTTCTACTTGAGGGATTTTCACTTTTGTAATAGTCGCCGGTCTGGTAATAGTGTAGTTTCTTGCAACCAATTCTGCTTGGTTTGGTACCAAAACTGCAGAAAGTGCTGTGGGTTGCTCATCAATATGTTTCTTTGCTGGTGGTTTCGGGGTAATCATTGTAGATGTTGTATAAGATAAGGTGCTACTTTCCATCCAGGCTTGAAATGATATATCACTGGCTGTGTCTGTTGTAATCAACATCCCCTCCTTCTCGGTTACCTGTGTTACCGTTAGATTCGATTCCATTAAATTGTATTTAGTTAAATTATTAGGATCACTCTTTTGTTCTTCAACATTTTTAGTTCTGTTGTAAGCAACATGTGTTGTATTGTCGTCATCCAAATATGCTTGCAGTTCATGTATTTCGCTCTTAATTTTTTGATGCGTTGTGTTATTATATGTTAATTTTGTAGGTACTCTAGTGGATAGTTCAATAGTGGTCTGTTTTATTTCGCCTTCCTTACTGTAAGAGGCTTTACCTTGCGTTTTTACAACAGCATTTGAAAGATTTAGTGAAGGATCAGGTATTGGCATGAAACCACCTGCAGTTGTTGGCAAAATAGGTGAGAAACCACCAGTCTCAAACTTAGGTGTTTCAGTCATATGATATTTATTAACGCCGTGTGAATTTTTCTTGTCTGGCCAATCCACTTTTCGAGCTGTATTCAAGAATTTTCCCATGTCTATTGGTGGTAGAGGCATGCCGAAAAATGTAAAACCACTATTACTTGTAGGTTTAGTAGGAGGTGGGCGATTATTCTCGGTTAAATTTTGAATTTCAGAGTAAGGAAGTTTTAAAGATATGTTAGTTTGAGATGTATTAATACCATTATCTAACTCATCCACCAACGTATCGTTATACGGATAGTCAACGTAATCGTCATAGAAATATTCGGATTCTTCTGGCAGTGGTTTATTTATTTTATTCGTATGATAGTTGTTTTTGATATGTGATGTGTAGTCTTTTATTTTATCAAGAGTTGAAAAGATTTGTGACGTGGCTAGGTTAGGTAATAAAGCCTCATTCTGGTGGGTGAGGCAAGGTATCTCGTCGTCATCATTTATAGATATATTTGGGCAATCGTGTCTTCCAAAAGGCATTCCTTTAACATACGTCCCATCAGCACACTTAGGTCCTAGAGAAGATGACTCAGATAGCCATGATTTAAGCCAAACAATATGGCAATTGCATACTAATGGATTACCTGAAATAATAAAACCATTTTAAGATACAAGATTTACTTAAATTTAGAGACCATGTTGTATGTTTTAGTGACTTACCATCAATATCCAAGATTGCAATGTTATTTCGTAGTTTTGCAAAAATAGTTTCTGTTACAGTATTCAACTTATTATGCCGCAATGATAGAACTTTCAGCCTCGGCATATAGTCAAAAGGCTGCCCACTGATATGGCATAGTAGATTGTTATCCAAATTCAGTTCAACTAACCATTCCATATATTCGAACGACGCTCTTGCTAATTTCATAAGTTTATTGAAGCTTAAATCCAATACTTCTAAAGAAGACAGTTGCCTCAACCCGGAATTATCAATGTTAGTTAATTGGTTGTTGCTCAAATTCATATACTGCACAAATGGCATGTTGTCAAAAGCTCGGGGCGATATATATTGTAATCGATTTCCCTGCAATTCTAATATTCTTAATTTAGGAAGATTTGTAAATACATGATCTGGTAAGTCTATTATAAGATTTCGACCTAGATATAAAGATATTAAATTGGGTAAATCTTCTATTGCTTTCGGATGAATAATTTCAATGTTGTTATTATCTAAATTAATTGTTTCAAGGTCTCTTAAATTTTTAAAGCTTCCTGTACGTAATTCTGTCAATCTATTATTGGGCATTTTAAAATTTAACAGTGTGTCAATGTTGGTAAGAGAGTTTCCATCGAAATATTTAACGAAATTGTAACTCGCATCTAATATTTTCAATTTTGTCATCATTTTTAGAGATGAAGGCAACTCGTGTAAACTATTAGATGAAATGTTTAATACTTCTACCTCTAAAGCCTTGCTTATAATACTTGGACTTATACTTTTTAATTTATTTTTACTGAAATCTAATGTAGATAATACGCCATTGTCTTCTATTGCTATAAAATCAAAATTTTCTATAGTATTTCCATGTAAATTCAACTGTTTTAGGTAAATTAATCTGCTGAAACTTTTCGGTTGAACTGTAAGAATTTGATTATCGCCTAAATCTAAAATCTCTAAACGTTCTAAGTCAGCAAATGTAGAAACTTCTACTTGTCTCAATCCATTTCGTTTCATATAAAACCTTCGTAAATTATGCAAAGTTTTTAGACTAGCGTTAGGTATTTTCTGTATCCCATTACTAGAAATATCGAGGGTCCTCAGTGAGGGTAAATCTAAGTCAGGTGAAGGGGGCATAGGTAAACTTGTTATTTCATTGCGTTGTAAGTATAGTTGTTCCAGGCCTCTCGGTAATCCTGGTACAAACTCTATTAGTTTGTTAGAACTGACATCAATTTCGTATAAGTTTGGTAAATTTCTAAAAGTAGCTGGATGTATAGAAACTAACGCATTCTCTGATATATTTACAAACTCTAGTAATGGCAATTCCATGAA
This sequence comes from Furcula furcula, assembly GCA_911728495.1. Taxonomy (NCBI): domain Eukaryota; kingdom Metazoa; phylum Arthropoda; class Insecta; order Lepidoptera; family Notodontidae; genus Furcula; species Furcula furcula. The sequence goes on from OU452245.1 coordinate 8,878,890, forward strand.
TGTTATGGGATCTATTACATTTAGTTTGTTGTTGCTGAAATTAATTCGTCTTAATTCTGGAAGATTATACAATATTTTTGGTTGCAGTCGCGTGAAATAGTTATAAGATAAATCCAATCCTTTAAGAGCGGGTAAGTTCCAATATGGACCTTCGTTTATATCGGTCAATGAGTTATTAGATAAACTTAATTCTCTCAATGCAGGCATCGCAACGAACGCATCAGCTTGTATATATTTAATATTATTCTTATTCAGATGTAATCGTTCCAAATTTGGATGCCCTCTTAAAGCACCTCTTGGAATTTCTTGAAGTAAATTGTCGCTCATGTCTAGGAACTTCAGTCGCGGCAAAGCGTCGAGTAAGGCTCTGAATTCAGATATATGCATAATTTTATTGCCAATGAGATAGAGTTCTTCTACTCCACTACCAGATTGTTGTAGAAATGACTCCGGGTGTATTTGCTTTATCATATTATAATTCAAATCAACCACTCGTAGCTTGGGAACTCTATGGAATGCGCCATGGTGTATGACATTAATATAGTTATTTGAAAGGAAAATATTCTCTAGCATTGGTTGATCAACAAAGGCTCCTTCGTTTAATTTATCAATCAAGTTGTGGTTTAGATTTAAATAGGATAAGTCTGGTAAATCTCTAGTAGCTCTCCCAACCATGGTAGCATCAGATATTTGGTTATGGCTTAACGATAGCTCATTTAGTGAAGGCAGTAAAGATAACGCCCTGATGTGAATGAGATTTATTCCACAATGCGTTATTTCCAGTTTTCTTAATTTTGGTAATTTGTAAAATGCATTTTCTTTTAAGATGCGAAGATTCGAGCTACCTTGTATGAAAAGTTTTTCCAAATACGGTAAATTTTCGAAAGTGTTTTCTCTCCCCCTTTCCCGATTGTATATTTATGTATCGCAACTTTGGCATGTTTGTAAAAGTAGGAATTCTCTTAAGATTATGTGATTGTATTGTTATGGCTTGAAGATTTTGAAGTTTCGTTAAACTTTCAGCTGGAAGGTTTCTCAAGTCGTTTTCCACAATGAATATTTCAACCAAATTCATTTCTTGTGTTTCCAACCAGGCAGCTGATAATCGTTCTAAGCCATTGTGTCGAAGCATTAATCTTAGTATATTTACATTTTGAAATATCTTCCCAGGTAACGAAGGGAGATAATTGTTTTCAATAATAAGTTCATCTATAGGTTTTCTGACAAACTCTCCTACTTTCTGAACACCTTTCAATACTTGTGGTAAATCGCTGTGTGTACACCTGTTAAAAAAATCTTTTATTTATATTTGATTTTCTGAAGTGTTTAATTATTAGTATCTGAAGATAAAATATACTTACCATATCTGAATATCTTCATGTCGATTTGTACAAATGCATGGCAGTATTGTCTCTGGAGAGGGACATATCTCCATTAGACCCGACACTGAAGAAAGTATCACGAAAAGGACCCATGAGACTACTGCTATTTTCTTTGGTTCCATTCCTCCAATACTTTACGTTACTCATTGTAACAGTGCCCTCTTTTGCTTAATGCTCCGCATCTGAAATAAGGACCAACGAAAAAGAATTTATACAAAATTTAGACGTGTGTACCAACCTATGTAAAAAATAAGTTTTCAAGCGCTTAAAATCTATATTTATTGAAACTAAATATTTACATTTTATTTATAAACATGTACAATTAAACTAGGTAAAAAACTTCCTCAAAGTCGCCGCACTGGGAGGGAAGGGTACCTAAAAGACTGGCGGCATTACCCCTTTGTATAGCCCAGCTTATACGTTGGCAGAAAAAGCTACCAGCCCGGCGGTCTCCTGAGACTTCGATAAGTTTGGATGAAATTTCTTTCACCAAACCGTGCGTCTCATGAGACCAAGGCCCCATGGTCTCCACCGCAAAGGGCGCAAATATATAGCTCGAACCTAGAGCTGCATATTTGCGCCGCTTTGCATCACTTGCGGTCGCCGCAGCCCCTCCAGCCGCCCTGCAAGTTGCCGGTGTGTGGGACGCACTGCGGGTTTCTTGGTTTGCCAATGTTCAAATAAGCCATCGTTTGATTGTTTTTGCTCATAGACTCAGATCCGGACATATTCTTTCAAATAAATTTAGACACCTAATGAAAAAATCTACAACACCGAATTGTGACATATGCGGGGTTGTAGAAGATGTTCACCATATTTTGGAAGAATGTGCCGCAAGTCGCATCCCACACTAACGGCTTCCCATGTTGCCATGGTACTAAAATGACACCATCAGCCCTTAAATATTTCACTTTAGCCATAACGTCACTGACATAAAGTGGGTACAGTTTTAAAACGTAAATAACATGTATCGGAAGCAAATTTTATTAAGCGCGCTGGTGTGATGTAATGTTATTCGTTATCAGAGCCAGTCAAATTTTGATACAAACTGTCCACCTAGAAATGACCTGGTTTTTTTGTTCAAATGAAAACAAATTGAATGGATAGGCTAATAGGTAAGTATGGGCATAGTATAACAATTTTAAAACTGGGGTATGGTGTAACGTCAATAATTCATTAACAATTATACGCTACGCTACGTCCCTGATTACTTAACCTTTTTCTCTATATTCTACAATACAAAAGAAACGTCATCCGGCCTTCTCAAGGACCGGCGGCACCGGCGGGCGGGGCGCTAATAAAAACAATGAAAATGAGTTACAATGGCCATGCGGTCCGGTGGTTGAATACACTTTCACTTCTACGCTATTGTTATTATCGGCGAACCATGTTGTACGTGTAATCAACACCTACCATTTACGTCATTTTGTTTGCGGTTATGCAACCAATTGAAAATAACGCTTCCGCAGATGTAGGCTAAAAATGACCACCTCATAGAGGTGAAGTTGCAAAATACTTATCCCAACAAAACAATAAATGTAACTGATAGGATATTCATCTTTATTTCAGCCCCTATATTCCTGGGTGCAAATTGTAAAAAATTTACCAGTTGGGTCCCGTTGGGTATCAGTAACAGGCGACTAAGGGAAAACTAGAAGACGGGCAGCAGCGTCTTTCTATTGGATTACCTACCACCAATACTGCGATCCCCAAGCCGCCTGCCAAGCGTGGGGATTATGGCAACCCCTCCCTTCTAAGGGAGCCTTTGTTCAGCCGTGGACGTCTTTGGTTGCTGATGTGATGTGATGTATCTCCAGTTTTACGGTTGTGGAGGTCATATAATATTAGGACGTAGGCGTAGGTATAAAAGCGTCGTTTCGCACTTCCTATTGACAAATAAGCTGGCCAATACAATGGCTCTAAATTAAAGCTAAATTTCTCAACTTCATATCAACCTACATAAAATGTACACGCGGTGCTTAAAAAATTGCACAATAATTAAACAATAGCAATCTTGCTCAAAAGAAATTTGCATAACAACGTACGAGTATTTAATGGTTTATACATTGGGGAATGTTAAAACATACAGTAACACTATCCGTTTATTAAAATACTAGCTGACCCACGCAGCTCCGCCTGCGCTATTTTTACGTTAACTAAACTTTTAATAACAGACATTAGCATCGAATACATAACCTCCTTTTTTATAGTCAGTTAAAAACTGGGACCTACTTTTTACTTGCTCTCCGAAGCACGGACCCGTTTAGTTCAAATGGCGTTAAACGGTCACCCATCTATTTATTGACATTACCTAACGTTGCTTAACCCGATCGATTACAAAACCTTGATAACAACTCTCTATGAGTGTTCCCTTACTAATATTTATTATATTATAAAGAAAAATTGATAAAATCTGACCAAGCGTATAACCAAGTACCCATTTTGACTTTAATCCCCTCTCCCGAAAGAACCGTGCTAGATTACGATATAAAAAGTATCCTATGTCCTACCTCGTAGTAAGATCTCAAATCATGCCAAGTTTCATTTGAATCCATTCAGTAGTTTCGGCGTGATGCTCAAAATATCTTCAATGTACAGAATTGGACCTGTTACAGTTTTATTATAAGTATAGATAGATATAGAGATCGACCAATAGACGACCATTCAATAATGTTACCAATATTTGCTGCTTGCTCAACAGAATTGTCATACACGATACGGTGGATCAAGAGTGTGAAGAAAAGAGAGCACTCGTGTGAGTGCTCTCTTTTTCTATTCAATGGGTTGCAAGACGACACTAATGATGAGAGTTTAGGCACTGCTGGACTGATTTTATACATGCCCCTCTGTAACACGGATCAATTTACTGTTTGGAAAGGTGCTAGCGATAGCAACGTTAACAATATGTGATTTATACATATTCATAAGCATCAAGCCAAAATGGCAAAATTTTGGCACGCCGGGCAAATGTCCGGGTCTTTGGCATGTGGCGAGTTTTTCTCTTAATCGTTTTGTGAGAGTCCAGGTTTCGCATCCATATGTTAAGCATGGTAGTATTCAGGTGTTAAAAGCCTTCCTTTTCAGTGACATACTTAGTCTTTTGACTTCATTATCTCCTTAACGGACAGTATTTTTTTCCAACCAGCTGCAATGGTTCATGCTGCAATGCTCATGTTGGTTTCCTTTAACATTTGGTTTTCGATGGAAATGACTTGACCCAAGTATACATACTCTTCTACATATTCCAGGGGTATATTGTTAATTTGGATTTCGATTTTAATGCTGTTAGTCATTATTTTGGTCTTACTAATATTCATTTGACGGGCCCGTTGTTTTAGTGGTCAGTCACCCTGCCTGCTAACCGATGGGTCGTGGGTTCGATTCCCGCCAAGTGTCTGGGTGTTGTTTATCTATTTAAGTATGTATTTACAAAAAAAGTATATAAGTATTAGTATCAGTTGTCTGGTTTCCATAGTACAGGCTCTGCCTAGTTTGGGGTCGGATGACCGTGTGTGGATTGTCCCAAGATATTATTATTATTATTATATACTAGCTGACCCGCGCAGCTCCGCCCGCGCTTTTATTACATTTTGCTCCCCTTTTCTCCCTCCACCCTTGATTTATTTCCCCTCTCTCTCACCCCATCACCCCGTCCTCGTATCCCCTCTCCCTCTCTCTCCTCTTGCACCCTCCTCTCGTTCTATATATCCTCGCCAATCATGGTATCTGGGATTCTTCCCCACTTAAACCCCTGCGCATCGCCACATAAGACGCCTGGGACCTCCAGTGGGATCTGCACCAAATACCCCTCAGTGCGCATTATAGCCCCCGGAAACCTGACACCGTGATCACGGGGACGGGACTCCCAACCCCATCACTGTCCTCCTCGGAGTCACCGCCGTCACCCATCAATGTAATGACCTTGCCTAACGTTGCTTAACCTAGCGGCATGAAATATACTTTACGACCTATACTCAGATCTACCCGATATGCACACAAAATTTCATACAAATCGGTTCACCCATCTAAGTAAATGTATTTTGATGAATAAAGTTATATATTATTATTATGTAATGACCTTGACTTATGTTGCTTAACCTTAACCTAGAGGTATGAACAACGCACAGCTATTTTTTCATTGGTGTAAATATTAGTGAAGTTTACGTTATATTGAAGAAGGGACAAATTCCAAGTTATCCCTAGAGATAAACATATAGGGCCTAGCATCGCGGGCTTTTCTGTAGACCTTGTTAAGGCGTACAATACTGTAGTACATTATTTTGATCTATCTCGTAGGGTTTAACCAGCGTTTGCAATGTAAGCCCAAAAAAATGTGTTTATTTAAGACATCACATTAGAAACCTCTAAAATGATCAGTGTTTCTCTACTACATTATGCATGTATTATACATATAAACCTTCCTCTTGAATTACTCTATCTACTAAGAAAAACCGCATTAAAATCCGTTGCGTAGTTTTAAAGATCTAAGCATACATAGGGACAGACAGACAGCGGGAGCGACTTTGTTTTATAATATGTATAGATATATATTTATCACGGGTTATACCCGGTCATTTTAGAGGCTTGCGTGGGGACGGATCTAACACGTAGAGGCCCTTTTTAAGAAATAAATGGTGTGTAGGACACCTCCCGAGATCAATTGCTAAGATGGTGAAAAAAAGGCAGTTGACCTCGACAGATGTAGGAACTATTGTAAGTACATGGAAAGATTATATAAGTCTATGTTGTTGAACATTTGATGGGCTAGAAGCTAGGCTATTGCAAAGGCCGGGGTCACTTGCCATAATTACATTCATAATTATGTTGTGGCAAGTGGTGGCTTGCCACCCACTAGATGGGCTCCCCAAATGATCGTCCGATGACGACAGAGAGCAACACCGGTGTGAGTGACTCAGGGGTGTCGAGAGGTGTGCTGCGCTTTCTCCGAAGTTACTCGCGGCGTTATGCCCTTTAACACTTCCACCCCTGGAGCATATAGCTCTAACAGCTCCTCTCTGGACGGCCAATTAAGGCAAGCCAGAGCCGAGAGTCCTGCGGGCCCCCTTCGGTTTCCACTTGGCCGACGAAGACACGCCGAGGTGGGGGCCCTGACCGACTCTCTGGAGCACTCGGGTCCGTGGTGTCGCTACGCACCAACAGCTCGCCACTAGCTGCCCTGCGATTTATTATTATTATTATTATTTGTAGTCCGATTCTTGTGATCTCCTTGTTTAGGGTTTGAATCATATTTTCCAGCTTTTTTGGATTCTCTTCTCAGCAATATTAGATCGTCGGCAAATCTTAGGTGGTGCATTCTTGATCCATTTATATTACTTAATGCTATAATCTGGCCAGTCTAAGTTGCGAAATATGGTTTCCGAAACTGCGGAAAACAATTTTGGGGATAATCTCCCTGTTAATGGATCAACCAGTATTATGCTAACGCAAAGTTTTTGAAGTCCCGTTTGTAAATCCGCGGTTCCCGGCTGACTTAGTCACGGAGGCTACAAATCTACAAAGGGGTCGTCCATTAATCACGTGAGGCTCGAAAGGGGGGGGGGAGGGGTTCCGAAAAAATCACGAAATATCACCAGGAGGGGGGAGGGGTATAATGAGACATCACGTGTATTTATTTTTCGTTGAATGTACGTTTTCTAAACCAAACAGCGGCACGTGGCCTTGACTCACCGTTGCCGGCAACGACTTCCCCTTCAACATTTAATCAGTTAAGTACCTGTATTTAAAGTTAAAAAGTATATTGAAATTTTTTACATATGGTAGGGGGGGGGGGGGTAGTTTAAAAACCTCACCACATATCACCAGGAGGGGGGGAGGGGTTAAAAAGTTGCTAAAAACATCACGTGATTAATGCACGACCCCAAAACAACTTTACAAGATCGTAACGTACTACTCACGTACGTAAATACATAGGTGCATACATACTATCGCGGACACGAACGGTATACCAGTTGTCAACCAAAATCATTTGAACGACGCTACGTGAGCTTACCCCATCCGCACGTATTTTGGGTCGGCTCGTACAAGCGATTATCGTCCTAAAGGTGATACACCGCTTGTGACCGCGAGAGTACATAGGTTAAAATTACAATATGAATTAGAAGTAGGAATAGTATACTAGAATAATGTCACATTCATTACCAATTGGTAGGCCTGCTCTACAATTTGGAAACCTGTGATCATGCGGCGGGGCTACCATTTTACTATTGAAATAAATCAGATGTAGTAAATACATGTATTTACTGTATACCTGTTGAGTTTATGCCTTTTTTTGTCGGGGAAGAAACCTTCAAAAGGTACCCGGATTTTTACTCACTATAACCTCCCCTGTGTCTTTCATCGGCGCTATGGGCATTCCATTCGGACCTCGCGAGACCAGAGTCTGAGGGAGTTTATGCTTGGTAAAGTCAGGCTAATCATCAATCATCGATGAGTCATCAATTCGGCGAATCATGAAGTAATTGAAGAAATTGAAAAAAATCTAACACAGGATGTGTTTTTTTTTTAATTCGACCTACAATCATTATTCGTCGAAACAATGATCTAGCTGGAGAGACGAATCACAGTCTACAGTAGGTACTAAATCCTTACAAAGAGCTACAAGAATTGATACAGCCAGTGTCACGGTCGATACATGGCGATAAGCATACATGCCACAAACGGGACTGGCAGTCATTAAAGTACAGTTATCGCATTTGCTGTAACTGTCGCTTGCTCTCATCCCACAACGCTGCACATTAGGCCCATGCATGGGTATGACGTTGAACCGTGATATACCTATTGCCACAAAGGTACCAATTTTTAGGGTTCCATACCTAAAAGGTAAAAAAATAACCCTTATGGTCTGACTTCCTCTGTCTGTCTGTCACACCTATATATTTCAGCAACCACTAATGCTATCGATTTGAAACTTGAAATAGTTTTAGATCTTACTTACCCAACCTCACCACAAATGAAAAAAAAAATGAAAAAAATACAGTTTTTTTAATAATCCTATTAAAACGTCGACGAACAAACTTAGTTTTGCGGTTTGGTCTTTTGTTATCTGAGGTGTATTACTATAATACATCAAAAGATGTTAAGGAATCCTCGGTGCGCGAGATCAACTCGCCCTTAACCGGTATTTTTTTAATTTTCGAGATGAAAACCTTCGATAGGTTCACGGGACCTGTCAACTGGGCGCTATTTGGGATTCTTACCCATAAAACCCCCGCGGCTGTCGGCACATAAGAGAGGGGACACCCGGGCTTTTCGGTGGGATCTGCATCAGCAGCCCCTCAGTGCCTTGCCGTTGAGCCCACCGCCAGGGGGCGCATTATAGCCCCAAGGGAACCAGACACGGCGCTTACGAGGACGGGGGTCGTAACCCCGCCGCCGTCCTCCTTGGAGTCACCGTACTCAATGGACGTCGTAGGGCCCACATTCCGAACGTCCAGCGACACCGAATGAGGAGATACCATGACTTATCCCAACGACTTAGTACTGTAAGTTTCCATGTCCTTCGGAGTTGTCTCAGACCCTAATCACAATCTGTCTACCAACTAATCGTCGAGACCAAATTCGATGGGTGGTGCAACAGTCTTACTTTTTTAAATCCAGCATTACTGACTCTTTTATGAATCCGTCCACTACCAGTCCAGGGACTATGGTCTGATTGTTGACCACTGTCTATCATCGTTACGAATCCTGCGGGATATCCCTTTAGAAACCGATAATCCATTGATATTTTACAATGATATGTTACTTACCTCTTTATATATTACTAGCTGACCCACGCAGCTCCGCCTGCGCTATTTTTACGTTAACTAAACTTTTAATAACAGACATTCGCATCGAATACATAACCTCCTTTTTTATAGTCAGTTATAAACTGGGACCCACTTTTTACTTGCTCTCCGAAGCACGGACCCGTTTAGTTCAAATGGCGTTAAACGGTCACCCATCTATTTAATGACCTTAACTAACGTTGCTTAACCCGATCGATTACAAAACCTTGATAACAACTCTCTATGAGTGTTACCTTACTGATATTTATTATATTATAAAGAAAAATTGATAAAATCGGACCAAGCGTATAACCAACTACCCATTTTGACTTTAATACCCTCTCCCAAAAGAACCGTGCTAGATTACGGGATAAAAAGTATCCCATGTCCTACCTCGTAGTAAGATCTCAAATCATGCCAAGTTTCATTTGAATCCATTCAGTAGTTTCGGCGTGATGCTCAGCCGTGATACAGACAGACAGACAGACAGACAGACAGACAGACAGACAGACAGACAGACAGACAGACAGACAGACAAAAATTTAAATAAACTATTTTAAAAAAATAAAAACCGACTTCAAAGTAAATTATCTAAAAAGCATAAAATAACGAAAATATTATTGAAGTTGGTGTTAGCGTACCTGCTGTGTATATTCTGCACCAACTTCAATAATATTTTCGTTATTTTATGCTTTTTAGATAATTTACTTTGAAGTCGGTTTTTATTTTTTTAAAATAGTTTATTTAACACTTTTTAGTGACTTATTTTACCAAGATACGTATCAGCACTATCACGCAACTCGAACGTCTACATTACAGTAACTTACTGAAAACATAAAAAGTTTATATCTCTTAAACTACTAGACCGATTTTGATGAAACTGGTACTCTACCCTAAGTTGAAAAATACTCTAACTATTGCAAAAAGAATTTTCGAAATCGGACTTGTAGTTTCTGAGAAATCCGCGGACAAACCTACATACATACATACATACATACATACATACATACATACATACATACATACATACATACATACATACACCCGTGAAATTTGGTAAATTTGTTTAGAAGCCCACATAGACTAACATATATGAATATTACGCATTTCTATTAATATTACATACATACGCGTCGAATACAGAACCTCCTTTTTTGAAGTCGGTTAAAAAATACATTTTCGGCCTCAGTATCGGTTATAGAATGCCCTCCAAATATAATTTTCAAAATATCTTCAATGTACAGAATTGGACCTGTTACAGTTTTATTATAAGTATAGATTTCTTATTTTGTATATACTATTAATGCCGGTGCAGTTATTAACATTACACAATCATGTAAAATTGAGGAGAAACTAGTACGAATCCGCAGCCCGTGGAAAACCATGTATGATAGTAAATTACGCATAACGTAACTTATTACGCCCAACTAACCCAGTGCCCTGTTTGTGGAATCTTTGTGTTCAAACATTTACAAATCAGAAACATGAGGTAGAGTTTCTGCGTTCGTTATATGCATAAAAATATATTACACAACTAGGTAGATTGTTTTTGTAGTTGGTCTTTGACTACCTCACTCACAAACGTCAGTTAATTATCGTTAATTCTCTCATTTTTACGGATGGTCATGTCAAAACTCGGTCCTGCGCCTGATATCTCCCCGGTCGTGTCGGTCTTCCGTCCTATCCTACGATTCCATCGGAATATGAGAAGAAAGGAACAGAGAGTGCACTTGCATCTACGCAAGCACTTGTGCACTATAATATCGCCCGTGTAGATGTTTAATCTTGTTAAAGATTGGGCGCTGTGGTCGAATCGGCCAGGGATGACTATAAAAAAGTTACATTGATTATGTAGCGTTGTCAGCGCCGCGGGGAACCGCCTTGCAAACATGTCACTATTCTATTTTGCAACGAGCGATAACATTGTATACCTAGTTGTCCCTTGGTACAATAAAATCCTATCACCTGACTGCAAAGTTATCAGATCACGGATCCGCATCAGCTAGGAGAACATTATATACTTAGGTACTATTAAAATATATTAACAACTAAGAATTAATTATAAAGAAACATAGCGGACTAGACATTGAATCTAAAATGTATCTAATTTATATTTATGAACGGACCTATTTAACTGTTATTTCTAATAATAGGTTAGGGTACATGAACTAAACCTTGATTGACCTATATATCTACCACCTGTAAAATTAGTGTCCCTTTGTAATTTTAAAATTATTTGGTTATTACCATGGTGATTGTTATTACCATGATGATTACGGTAATCATATCTCTGCCGCACAAATAAGATAGTTGGGATAGATTAACCCTGGACTGCTTCTCGTGAGCACCGTGTTAGGTTCCCGAGGGACTACAATGCGTCCCTGGTGGCGGGCTCAAAGGCAAGGCACTGAGGGGCTCCTGGTGCAGATCCCACCGGAGAGACCTGAGTCCCCTCTCATGTGCCGATGCGACAGCTGCGGGGGTTTTAGTGGGTAAGAATCCCACATACCCCGGTCAATCCCCACAGCTACCGAGGATCTTTCGAAGATCTACCCCGCGTCAAAAAAAAAGATAAGCCGAGTGGAGATCACTATGCGAGAAAACATCCTTTTAGCAGGTAGAGTGACGATATAGGTACCTACTTACACAAAGCGGCTAAATGCCTAAATAATAATAAGCGTGAAATTACCGGGCACAAAGATTTAATATCTTATATATATATATCTATAGACTGCGGTGACTGCTTAGGCTTACCATCAGGCGGGCGGTACGCTTGCTTGCCATCTTGTTAGTATAAATAATAATAAGTCTAGGCAACTAAGCGTAGCTGCAACACTTAACAGTTTTATAGCTTCAACCTTTGACTTTGAAAGAAATCGCATTATGAATCTAATAAATCCAGTATGGATATCAAAGTCAAAGTCAAAAATAGTTTATTTCAAATAGGCTTAACGCTAGCACTTTTGAAAGGTCATGTATTTTTTTTTTAAAAAAAGCTACCACCGGATCACAACGCGGCCTCAACTGAGAAGATCCGGCAAGAAACTCAGCGGGCTTGTCATTTTATCACTTTTTTTTTTAAACAGTGTGTCATGTTACAGTTAGATCAGAGCGACAGTGTGTCTTGCCGTTCAAAAGATCAAATAATACAGGGAAAAAAAAATAATAAAATACGACGAAAGTAAGTATAACAAACTAAAAAGCCAAAGGGATAGTAGTCGGACCAGTCCCCCCAAGCAGCACCCGCGCACGATATTATATATTTTTGAAAATCTTGGAAGCACTTCGAATTTCTAACTTACATAGTGCAGATTTGAAAAAAGCATTACAAGTGAATAAACTAAAAACAAAAACGTTAAAACCACATTTGTATGTTTACCGTCATAGATGTAATAATCCGAACGGAAAGGCAATTTCTCTGTAAAACCAATGGACTCTACTACTTATTACGTAACCGATCACCAAAACAAAACGAGTCTTAAACGAGCGAGGCTCATGATATCCAAACACAGACTGGGATGCACGGAGTACTTGGCATGTAAACACCAGACTTTCGGTTCACAGCTCGATGCGCACCAAGTCACTTGTCTTTCACCATTGTAGCGCGTGCCGTTGCCCGTAACTACCTATTGATATTACGTAGATGTGAAAGTAGGCAGAACATAAAATAGTTGCATGCACCTTCCTAATTACTATTAGAAGATTTAAGTTGAATAAAATATGTTGGACGTTTGAGTATAGTCCAATATTCGAAAACTCTGGAACGGACTTAGCATTCGACATTTTGTCCGATTAAAAGGTAGAGTCGTGCGTATATCACCATTTACTATATTATGGTAGAGCGGCTTGTTGGGTTAAGCAGACTAAGGTAGGTAGGTTGTTGGGTAAACAGACAATAATTAAAAAAATAATTAAAAGGAGGCACTAGGGCAACGAGCAGCAGGATATATTTCCTCTCACGCCCCACTTTCAGTACTTCGATACTAACACGATGAAGACGATGTGTAGGCATAATAATTTCACTTAGGTTTTAATCTTTGGCAAGCCATGTTGCAAAATAAGGAATGCAAGAGACTTATCTCGATTAATTTGAACGATGTGGCAACTAGGAAGGGTGTACGATCGGACAATAAAATTGTCATGTGTAATTGCTCTATTGAAATACAACTTTAAAAATGTATGTAATATACAATAACCGCCGACAAAGGAAAATCAGCAAAACCATCAGATAGCTTGTAGCTAATGCTATAGCTATTATATCAATTTCTTACAGTAGAAATTGTCGAAAACGTTAAAATACCCACTGCTGCACTTAAACATGACATCTCACATCATGCATGCGCGTGCACTAATGATATTATACTATACTAATAAGATAAGACTAAGATAGACTATATAAGCTACGTAAACATTAAATATCGATGTAAATTATCTACTAAGAATTAACTTATACTAACGAATGAAATTCTATTTAGATTTTTAGCATAGTTTTTATTTTTTTCTATATATTTTTCTTACTTTACCTATACATTACCTCATGAGCACCGTGTCTTACTTAATTCATTTTAATATTATTTCATTTTATATACTTACTTAATTAATTTTAATATTATTTCAATTTTCTTTGTATATTTTCTATGCGTGACAATTTATCATGGTTAATTTTGTACATACTTACCTAGAATAGGCGTGCATATCAGATATGGACTTTATTCCATTTTTAGTGAGTGATTGATGTGTTCGCTGTTGGTGTATCAAATAAAATAAATAAATAAATGAAATGTGATTTAATTATTTCTATGAAATTTGTGTATTTGAATAATTTGCCAATATTTTCGATTTTTCTGATGCGGTTATTCAATGCAATTAAAATGAAGTGACACTGTCGATGAGACGCTCCATATTATCTATATAGATAGCGGTGATTATTTCCATCCATGATTCTTAGTTTTGATTGCGGCCTGCAGACAAGTTTTTTTAATTATTCAATTAACTTAATAATATTTAACTAGTACCTAGACTATTATGTATTCTGTGCTGGTACCTAGCTACAGCAGGTACGGTCTTTTGTTATACATATACACATACGTACATATATATATTTGTGTGAACGGAAATTATAATTAGGTACATACTACATATTATAAGCTACTAGCTGACCCGCGCAGCACCGCCCGCGCTATTTTGGTAACAACTAGCGCTATTGAATATACTTTATGACCTATTCTCATACCTACCAAATATGCAGTCTAGCCCTTTCGGAGGAGTGCGACCACAAATACCATGAGACGTGATTTTTATATACGTTTATAGAACTACATCTTATTTAAAAAAAATCGCGTGTCACTGTGTTTGTGGTCGCACTCCGCCAAAACGGCTCGACCGATTTTATTAATAAGATTATGAAATAGAATAAACACGTGATTACGTACGTAATGCGACAATAGATCGGTAGGTATTCTAATAATGAAATAGCTGCAAAAGTTGTTTGCAAAACTTGCTTATATCCTGTTCACCTTGTCAGTTCTATTAAAAGGTTAATAGTACAAAAATAAAACTGATTGAGGCCATGTTAGATGTGAGGAGCCGTAGAAATTAGCTTGTGTTATAATAATGCCAAGGAAATGGGAAATCGTACTCCGCTGCCTGAGGGGGCGCACTATAGCCTAGGCCAGGGGTGGCGAACCTTTATTTATCAACGTTTCGTGATTTTTAGCAAAAATACTAAATACTCACTAAATAGATACCTACTAAAGAAATCCGTTAAAATTATTTATCCTATTATTGTCATTTATTTTTTCAAAAATATACTTTCTTATTTTGAGAAAAATAATTCTTAAAAAAATTACTTTTTTCTCAGTTCTTAATGAACTTTGTGATAGGTGGCGTGCCCAAAATATTGCCATTGGTTCGCCATCCCTGGCCTAGACCAAAACTTATTCTTAGGTATTTACTTAGGTATATACTGACCATAGCAAACAAAATTTTCAGCGTATAACTTGTTACCAGTGGCCAACAAAACATTTTTTTAAAGGAAATATTATATTTGGAATTTGTAATACCGCATTTAGTGATGCAGTATTACAAATCTCAGTAGTATGATAAAATAAAAGGCCGCTCTACGTAGAGCGGAGAATATAGGTTAGAGAAATTAAATATAATGTATATATCTTATATATTTATTTATAGGTAAATCATTTACAGAAATTAAATATATAAGACATATATTTAAATTCTTCGTCTGACTCTCGCACCGCGGTCTGGAACTGTTATCTCCCTTTGAGCATATAGGTAGATACTTCCCTGTTTCCTTGCAATTTCCGCAAACGTAAATTTCTCGTTTTACGCACGAGCAGCGCCTAAAACGCTGTTTGCATATCCATTTAAAGGCATTTTATTTAGCACTATCAATAATTTAGCCTTCGAGTGACCATCTCTGTTTAGCGCGTTTAGTTAATATACCTAGCCTCTTAGTCCCATTATGGGGGCCCAATAGAAATATGACGAGGTATCCCCTTGGGTCGCGGACAAACAGCGAGAGGGGTTCATAATAAGGATACTAAATGCGACCTGGAAGCGGGCAAAGTCCCGTTGTAGGCTCTGCGTCGTCGCCAGCACGCCAGGTTCCCGGGGGCTTGCATTTTTGCTCCCTCCAGGATGTGCTCTAGTAGGTAAGGGAGACGAAGGGTCCAGAGTCTCTCCATAGCCTTGGCGAAGGTCACCAATAAGGTTGTAGTAGGTAAAAATCCTATACAACCCGGTCTCCGAGTATCTTTTGAAGGTTCGCTTCCCGACAGGAAAAAGAAGGTAATATAGTCACATTCGGCAGAAACCATTGAACAAATGTCTCAATGTAGTGACTTAGAGCTGGTGCTTTTAACCTGTGAAGCAAAAATAATTTGTGTTATAAGTTTGAAACCTGTAAGTATGTGTTTGTCTTTCTTTTACGTCGTAGCTCCAAAACTAATAAGAGTTTTTTCTTGTCTAGGTACTTACTTTGTGTTTAAATAATAAAATGTAAGTAATTTAATATTAAACACTTTATGCCTAACTCTAACGATTGAGTATCTTCTATGCTATTTATAAGTTAGTAACTAATTAGCTTACCTAATGTGGTACATACATAACTAGTTCCCAAGACGATAATTTCGTACGTATTTCGAACCTACTCAATATTCAAAGTCAAGAGTATGCGTAAATTAATATACTTACTTACGATATAGATGGCGAGACACACCCACCTGCCTGAGCCAGACACTTTCAGATGCTGCGACATATTTCTTAAGGCATACGTCGATAAGGTTCATTTTATTCGTAAGCAATAAACACACGCTTAGATACTTGCACGTGTATAAAGATATCGCCACAATGATTAAATTAGGTAGGTTATTTATTTATGCGTATGATAAAATGAATTTATGATGAAAGGTGCATATTAGAATTACTTATTAGTGCTCATAAAAAGTCTAGATAGCCGTTATTAAGCCACATCAAAGGCCTAACGACAGATTAAACAAACTCTGATACACCATTTTCGTTACGACAAAAACACCCTAGGGTAAAACCAAGATAGTTGTCCCAGGGTATAGTTGCCCCGATTGTAATTTCTCTAGTTTGGCGGATGAATCACATGTTATTTTTATTTATCTATCGAGAGACTCTACAACCACCACTAAGTTGAACGTGATGCATGTCTCTGTGCGATTGCATGGAAATGCAAGGTGAAATCAAAGTTTTTGCGGGATATATTATGTCCTCTTTCTCAGCGGGGCATCTATCCTAAACATAATTTAAATGGATTAGGCATTTATATGTGGGATAGATGCCCCAATATTAAGAGGTCAGCCAAAAATCGGCAATACTCTGGAAATATTAAACATTTTGTTTTTCCTTGCATCAATTCAAAGATAATAAAACAAAGTACCTACGTTACAGATTAGCTACAAATAAAGAATTTTGCTTTTTTTACTGAGAGATACCTTACAAACCAATATAAATGCAACAGTGACAGCTCAGTGGGCGAACGCTTGCCTTGGAAACAAGGTGCGCAGGTTCGAACCCCGGCTCGTGCCTCTGATTTCTTTTATCAATCTTGTGCGAATCGTCTTTGTGTGATTGTTACTAGTTTTCTATGAAGGAAAACATTTTGAGGAAGCCTGCATGTCTGAGAAAGCCTAACTGGCTTTCACCAGTTAGGCTTCTCAGACGTGCAGAATCCACCAACCCGCACTTGGCCAGCGTGGTGGACTATGGCCTAAAGTCCCTTTCTCTTGAGGGGAAGCCCGTGCCCAACAGTGGGAGAAAAATAAGATGTTAATAAAGGAATACAAACATCACATCCACACTAACAAAATCGCCCGATGCGGCTCTATTCTGTGTGGCGTTCCCTTATTAAGTATCAGTTTACAACCAGTTTCTATCATGCAAATGCCCGTCACTGTAGGTACTAGTGTTACTTAGATATCGATAGTTTGATGGTATCGATAAGTAACTATTTCATTTAGGGCCATAGCTACAATGAAAAGCATGTCCTGAACTGCTAAATAAAGCAGGCTATGCTGGGATTAGCTGGAGCTCTCTCCCCATTTATAATGTACTAGCTGACCCACGCAGCTCCGCCTGCGCTATTTTTACGTTAACTAAACTTTTAATAACAGACATTCGCATCGAATACATAACCTCCTTTTTTATAGTCGGTTAAAAACTGGGACCCACTTTTTACTTGCTCTCCGAAACACGGACCCGTTTAGTTCAAATGGTGTTAAACGGTCACCCATCTATTTAATGACCTTACCTAACGTTGCTTAACCCGATCGATTACAAAACCTTGATAACAACTCTCTATGAGTGTTACCTTACTGATATTTATTATATTATAAAGAAAAATTGATAAAATCGGACCAAGCGTATACCAACTACCCATTTTGACTTTAATACCCTATCCCAAAAGAACCGTGCTAGATTACTGGATAAAAAGTATCATAGGATACTTTTTATCCAGTAATCTAGCACGGTCGGTTGAGATCTTACTACGAGGTAGGACATAGGTCCTACCTCGTAGTAAGATCTCAAATCATGCCAAGTTTCATTTGAATCCATTCAGTAGTTTCGACGTGATGCTCAGCCGTGATACAGACAGACAGACAGACAGACAGACAGACAAAAATTAAAAAAAAAATACATTTTCGGCCTCAGTATCGGTTATAGAATGACCTCCAAATATAATTTTCAAAATATCTTCAATGTACAGAATTGGACCTGTTACAGTTTTATTATAAGTATAGATTTTTAAATTTTCGGACGGAGATTCACTGACCACATCGTTCAGTGAATATCCGTCCGAAAATTTAAATTAAAGCTTGAAATAGTCAATCAGATACAAAAGAGTAGATTGTCGATATTACGTTATTTTACAGAAGGTTCGCTTACAGTGTTATAAGTTTAATTTTTTATTGTCGTTGATAAAAAGAGTGTTTTTATTTGAAATCTGGTTAAATCGGATTTCAAAAAATCTGTTTAATCCAACGAGATTCATCATTAGCAGCCGATAGACGTCCACTGCTGAACAAAGGGCTCGCCCTTAGAAGGGAGGGGTTGCCATAATCCCCACGCTTGGCAGGCGTATTAGGTATCGCAGTATGGGTGGTAGGTAATCCAATAGAAAGACTCTGCTGCCCGTCTTCTTGTTTTCCCTCTTACGGACCGGAACGGGAGGAAATGGGTGGATGCTATACCTCACGGGTAAAGATATTCAATATAGGCTATATCTGCTTCAAATGTTTATTTTGATGATTGCGTTTTCCGAAGTCGTTTTAAAATTAATATTTGACTACAGTTATGAGTAACGTTATGTCAGAAGATATCAATGCCTTATATCTTTTACCATAAGTTACTTAGTAAATACCTTTACAATGAAATGACTCTGTTTAAAGTTTCAGAAAATATCTGCTATAGAAAGAATTTATTCGCAGAAGAGCTACCAGACCATTACCTTGTGTGTTTTAAACAGCAGCTGTTTATACAGCAGCATGTAAACTCTGGGGTGTTTCTAGGTGAAGGTGTTCTGTTGCTAGAGAAACTAATTCACTCAAAAGGCTTTTTTCACAGATAATAAGAAGTAGTGGGGTAATTTACATTTCTAAATCAGCCTTGCCTTTCCAATAAATAAAAAAATCATAACAAAAATAAACCGATTTCAATAACACAAAAGTATAAAATAATATTCCTAAAGTAGGTGCTAAAATACACAATAGGTACGCCAACACCAACTTCAATAATATTTAAATTATTTTATACTTTTTAGTGTTACTGAAATCGGTTTAATTAAAAAAAAAGTATTTTTAACCGACTTCAAAAAAGGAGGAGGTTCTCAATTCGTCTGTAAGTAAGTATATTTTTTTTTTCTATGTTCGTTCGCGCCAAAACTCTGGCAATTATGAACCGATTTGAAAAAATCTTTCTTCCAATCATTCTTCAATCCATTGATTGGGTCCCATAAAAAAATATCGCTTATGAATAAGTTGTTCTTGAAAAAACAAGAATGGTGACTGCGCAGGAAACCTGCAGGAAGGCTTAAAAGATGACCTTATGTCGCTTTTTGAGAACAAAAATGGTCATAACTCTGGCAAATATTTACCAATTTTGATGATTATTGTTTTTCAAACCTATTTTTGACTGAAGATATGGTAGAAAGGAAACTTAGAGGTCTCGATATTTCTAAAGGAGCAGGAGATGATGGAATACCTCCTATATTTGTTAAGAATACTGCCTCATGCCTGGCTCTACCTTTGTGCTGGATCTTTAACTTATCCCTTTCTACTGGTAATTTCCCAGCGCAATGGAAAATTGCTAAAGTGGTACCTGTTCCCAAGAATGATAATGTTAGCGATGTAACGGAGTATAGGCCAATCTCATTACTCTCGGTCTTTCCTAAGGTTTTTGAGTCTCTTGTCTGTCCATTCCTTCAACACTATTTTACAAAATTTTCTAATTTACATCAACATGGATTTGAACATAAAAGATCAACTTGTACAAATTTAGTTACTTTTACTGAAGACTTAAGTGAGGCAATCGATAATAAAAGTCAAGTAGATGTGGTGTACCTGGACTTCAGCAAAGCGTTTGACACAATTCCCTTTACAGCACTGCTACAGAAATTACAATGTTATGGACTTACTGGTACTATGTTGAAATGGATACAGTCATACCTTAGAGACAGAAGCTTTTATGTTGTTGTAAATGGCTATAGTTCGAATAAGCATAACATCACTTCGGGTGTACCCCAAGGCTCGCATATGGGGCCAATTCTGTTTAGAATTTTCATGAACGACTTACCCGAATATATCAAGCATTCAATACCGTATATGTTCGCCGATGACCTTAAACTGAGCAGGATTGTTGAAAAGTTTGATGATGCTGCCTTGTTGCAAAGCGACTTGAATAACATAGCGCAATGGTGTGAGCTAAACGGTATGAATCTAAATATAAAAAAATGTTACCATATAAAATTTACCCGTAAGCTCTTTCCAATAGAAACAGCATACTGTATCGAGGGAGTGACCCTTCAAGAGGTGAATTCTATTAGAGATTTAGGTGTCTTATTCGACTCTAAGCTTACTTTTGTACCTCACGTAGACACAGTTGCAAAAAAGGCATCAAAACTGATGGGTTTCTTATTGCGAAATGCTAAAGTATTTCGCAAACCCAGAACTAAGGTTTTATTGTATAATTCCCTGATCAGATCTCACTTAGAATACTGTAGTGTAGTCTGGAGGCCTCACTATTCTACACATATCTTAAGACTAGAAAGAATCCAAAAAAGATTCCTCTGGCACTTAGCCTTCTCGGCGGGAGTAGCGAGGTCTGTACGGTCATATAGTGAGAGACTAGCGAAATTTAACATGATATCCTTGTCAAATAGACATGAGCTCTTAGATGCTATGTTTATATTAAAAGTAATTAGGAACAAAATCAATAGTTCACAAATACTGACTAAAATTAGATTCCGAGCACCAAATCGTCTTCCACGACACAAAATAACACCATTAGCACCGCCACCAAGAAGTACCGTACTAGGTGCCAACTCACCGATCCCACGACTATGCAGGATAATCAATAAATATTGTGACAAGTTCGATATACATGCAGACTCATTGGCTAGCATTAAGAATAGTATTATAAGAGAAATGCGCACGTGATTATGTACGATTAATTTTAATCTTGTATTTGTTAGTTTTAGCACAAACAATCTTAATATTCTCCATATTATTGCTTTTGTTATTCATTTTTGGTACTGTTGCTGATTAAAATGTGGTATCTACCTTTAAGTAGCTTATACGCTTGAAATTGTTATTCACGCATCTTTTTTTGTGTATTTTTAGTGTGTAAGCTGTTGGTGGATTAATAAATAAATAAATAAATAAAAATTATTTTTTTATTCGAAAGAAGGAACCACTGTTAGGAATCTGTATGAATTTCATCACAGCCGGATAAGAACTTCCTGGAGGACCATGAACGATGTGGAGGAATTTATCTGGTAAAAACCATAAAACTGACGTTCTCCATTACATTACTCTGATAAATATGAACCGATTTCGATGATTCTTTTTTTATTCGAGAGCGTAAACTACTATGATGATTCTATGCAAATTTCATTATGATAGGATAAATAGATTCTGAAGAAACATGAATTATGTAAAACTATGGAGACGATAATGTAATCATAGCTTACTTAGATCATTTTACCGTCTACGATGGTTCAAAATATCACTAAAATGTATAAAATAAAATAAAATAGTGGAATATAGAACCTCCTCCTTTTTTGAAATCGGTTAAAAATATAAGTGCTTTTCGATAATTTTTAACTTTTAACATTATGACCGATATATCGATAAACTATCGATGTTTTAGCACGCTACACTGTAACAACCAGTTACCGTTTACTTTACACAGTGCTTAATCGTGTTGCTGTGTGTAGAGTCACACCTCCGATGATGTTGTTCCGTAACTTATATCGTAACGCTATTAAATTGAGTGTAAGAAATTATACCGTTAACAACATAGCTAAAAAGCCACCTAAAATTTTAATTACTGGTAAGTGTTTTATTCGACAGTCTATTGCCCATATAAGTCTAATTTAATGTCAAAATAATATCTTTAAAAATGATCTTATATTTTTCTGTTAGTAACTAAAAAGGTTTTTAATAAAAAAAGGATATTTTTCAAAAACTGAGAGCATTAAAATAAAAAGCCTTTTAATATATTAACTCATATATTATTTTCAACTTCTTTGTTTATTCCATGCCATAACCACAAGCTAGCAAAATAATAATTTAATGTTAGCTTAAGTTTAAAATAATAATAATTTATTCTTGCAAGTACCTATTCAAGTAAATGTTTTGTACTGCTTAAATATGAAAAAAATATATTTCGCATCGCCTGTCTATTATCTTGTAGTCACACTGCATATCCGGCTCAACTGAATTTTTTTTTGTGGGCAAAGCTCAGTGCGTCTATTAGGATTAGGTAATTTAGAGTTTCTACTGTGTCGAACTGTATTTTTTTTAATATTCGGCATACTTACTTACAAGGTTCTGTTGCATTCTTCTTCTTTTCGTTTCGACGTGAATTATTTGAAGTCAATACTTAGTGGTGGAAATGCCTATCGTCTTGTCGTTCAGCATGGTCCTTAGAAGCTGATTCCGAAACAGGTACTTACCTATTATTTCGCCATTCGTGAAGGCTCTTTAAATGGACCCCAACTCTTTTTCAGTGGTACCTGGCAAGTATTTTTTTAAAGAGGGGCCTGAACCCATGAACCCATCTGTCTGTTTTTGTTCTATCGGCAAATTAAGTACTTTAGACTTCAAAAATATTAATTACATGCAATTTTTGATCGCTACTATACATGCATACTTACTTACCTACTAATATGTATGTAAGTACATTAGTAAATATACTTAGGTATGTACATACTAGGTGTGAGTACTAAGACTTTACGTCCGATTGCCTTATGTAAATCCTTATGTACCTAATACATATGGATGTTTACGAAAAAATATTACTAAGGAAAGGGAAAGTAGACACTTATTAAAAAAATACCGGTGAAGAGCGAGTCGGACTCGCACACCGAGGGTTCCATACCATCTTTGGACGTATTCAAAGTTATTTTACTATTCGTGCAACACCTCAGATAGCAAAAAGTCGAAGTTTTTTAGGATAACTAAAAAACTGTAGAAAATCTTTTTTTTTTTTGTAAAATATAGATAGACATGTATTACCAAAAATTATTTCAGATTTTTCCCTCCACAAACTTCGGAGATAAAGGGGGTGGGGGGTTGTTAATGGTATTGTTTGACACTTTTGATTATCAGCCAAAAACTGCGTGACATAAACCAAAATAAAAATCTGTTTTGAGATGTACAAATGAAGCCCTTTTATATGATAGACTCGATATAGTAGTATCACTTTGACATTTTGATGACCCATTTCGACTCCCATTAAAAAAAAAAGAAACTAAAAACAAAAATATATTATTTCATTTGCGACGAGGTTGGGTAAGTAAGATCTAAAATTTTTCCAAGTTTCAAATCGATAGCGCCAGTGATTCCTGAAATATATAGGTGTGACAGACAGACGACTGGCGACGAAGACAACTTCAATAATATTTAAATTATTTTATACTTTTGAAGTCGGTAATTTTTTTTTTTAAAGATTTTAATGTGAAGAAGATTTTCAATTGAAATTTTACCATTTCGAAATCATCGATCCCCATCTTTCGGACTTGTTTTAAACAATCTTTCCGATAGTGCTTGTGGTAGGTATATCATCATCAGCCGAAATCTTTGAGTATTAACGAAAGACGTCCAATGCTTACTAAAGGCATCCTCCTTGGAAGAGAGTGGTTGGTTGCCATAATCCCCAAGCTTTGCTTTGCTTTCTGTAGAAAATTGCAGCAATATCGATGATGTCATTGCGATTATTGTATGGTCGTCGTGGTATTTAGCTATTCCTAATTTCTTTAATTTTTGTAAAGGTTTTTTGGCTGACTTACATATTGTTCAAAATGCTTTGAATGTTTGTGGGAAACTTCTTTGAAAAGTAAAAAAAAAGATAGATGCAATCGGTAAAGTCGTTGTTAAGTTATGGAGTCCCCATGGGAAATGGGGATTCATTTTAGACTAGCTGTCCCACGTATTTTTGTAATTTTCTGCGTAACCTTCTTATTATTTTTTCTGTAAGAACCTGCGATAAAGTATTAGAAAACAGTTAAAAAAAGATGGATGAAATCGGTAAATCGTTATCAAGTTATGGCACTCCATAACTTGATAACAACTTAACCGACCACAGGAAAAAGGGATTCATTTTTGTTGTATATATTTTTGATACTTAGATAATATTTTTTTTTTGTAGTCTGATTTCATTATTGAGAAAGTAAGAACCTGCGATAAAGTATTAGACAACAGTTAAAAAAGATGGATGAAATCGGTAAATCGTTATCAAGTTATGGCACTCCATAACTTGATAACAACTTAACCGACCACAGGAAAAAGGGATTCATTTTTGTTGTATATATTTTTGATACTTAAATATTTTTTTTTGTAGTCTGATTTAATTATTGAGAAAGTAGAAAGTACCTACTAAATCAATTTTACAAAGACCGAGTTTTTACACTGCATTGTCACACGATTGCATATTTTAATCTGTCTCAGCTTGTACATATCACAGAATATTCTTATACCGTTTAGGTTTTATTACAGTCTAATTGTACTATTTAGGTTATCCCTATATTTAATAAGCCTGAGCGGCCTTAATTTACAAGCTGATTACCTATGACAGACTTATTTATTGTTTGCGTTTAAGATCGCTCTATACGAAATGTTGCTAACGTTTTCTTATGTCATTGTATAGTAGGTACCTACATAACTGATGTATTTGCTATACGTAGTTGACTTAGATTTTGTTGACAATTAGTATTATTGTAGTTATTTATGTTCTTACGCTCACCACACTTATTATTCCTACGTAAACTATCTACGCATGTTTATGAATGCTGTATAGCCGGATACAACCAGATCTCTATGTTTGCAAAAACATTAGAATCTATTCATGGAAAATAGCACGTAGTTTGGTTTTCCGACGCCGTTATTATGATTCGACGTAATCGCGCACCCGAGATTACGTCGCACTACAATTCAATTCAATTCGTTTATTATACGTACCTACCTTTCTCTACACTATGCCATTTATACTGTGACTGTGCCTAGTAATTTTATTTAGACATCTATTTTACTTGCACTAACTCTTTTTTGGCACCTTCAACAGCCCTATTGGAAACGTGTCTTAATATCGCGCAAAAATGCACACTACCCTTGTGGTGCTCGCGACGACGTAGGGCCTACAACACGTTGTCACCCACCTCGGGGTTTATAGTAGAGACGCACTGAGCCCCACCCTGTGCGGCCGTGACTCACGTGTGTTGTTTATTACCTAGCGCGTAGCGTTACGAATTATCAATGTCACAACAAACCGCTTAGTCCGGACTGATGAGACGTTTACTACTTTTTTATTTTTATATACTACCAAGGTGGCAAGCAAGCGTGCGGCCTGCCTGATGGTAAGCAGTCACCGCAGCCTATAGACGCTAGCAACACCAGAAGAATCACTAGCGCGTTGCCGACCCTTAAGACATTAGATATTAAGTCTTTGTGTCCGGTAATTTCACCAGCTACAGCGCCCTTCATGGCGGAACACAGCAATGTTTACACACTGCTGCTTGGCGGCAGAATATCTGACACTGCGGTGGTACCTACCTGGACCTTGCACAAGGAACCTACCACCTAGTAAACGTAATCGGGAATGTAGCAGGCGCGCGTCTCGTCGTCCGATGATAGGGTTTAGACGCAAATGGTCCACTTCGCATATTATCAACTCGACTTTTTCGCAAATGGTCCACTTCGCAAACGGTCCACTTTGCAAAATGTCTACTTTGAAAATGGTCCACTTTGCATAGTGTCTACTTCGCAAATGCTCCACTTCGCAAAATGTCTAGGTACTTCGCAAATGGTCCACTTCGCAAAACGTCCACTAGAAGGGGGGAGGTGGAATCAAGTCATGTAATTTCTGCGCACACTCTCCAACATGTATTTAGTAGAATACCGAGAGGGTTACAGTTACACACACATATGAATTCATGAGAATGTAAATCTTTGCAGTAGGTTTCGCCCTTGATAGATGTACCTATACTTCGACCACTATTACGAGGCTTTTTATGTCACCACGATAAGTAGTACCGTGTCGAGTTATGTATTTTATTCTGCCTTGTACCAATAAACGTAGATAGAAAGTACTTTTATCAGTAAGTATAAAAATTAATTAAGTATAAATCATCTGATACCTACCCATTCAACAAACTGTTATTGTCTTAAGTACATGCTAGGCACGCATATGAGATTATAACAATTTATAATCTCATATGCGTGCATAATGCGTACAACGATATAACATGATCGTGTCGGCGATTGTACGAGAAACAAAAGAATGCAAATTCTTATCAATCGTAGTTCAACCATACGTTTTCTATAAGCGAAGGCCGGTTTGTGCTGGCTGCCGTCGCGACATATACCTGCAATTATAGGATTTATAAACATGTTCTAACCCACTATAAAATCTTTACAGGTGGCCTCGGACAACTTGGTGTAGAATGCGCTAAATATTTAAGAGGGAAATATAGTAGAGAAAGTGTCATTCTGTCCGACATCATTAAGCCAACTGAAGAAATACTGAACGACGGGCCGTACTTATTCGTCGACATTCTAGATTTTAAGGGATTGCAGAAGATCGTCGTGGACCACCAAGTGGACTGGTTGATACATTTCTCGGCGCTGCTCAGCGCGATCGGCGAACAGAATGTCCCTTTGGCCGTCCGTGTCAATATTGAAGGAATGCACAATGTCATGGAACTGGCCAAGCAGTATAAGTTAAGGATATTCGTGCCCAGCACTATCGGGGC
Organism: Furcula furcula; assembly: GCA_911728495.1. Classification (NCBI taxonomy): domain Eukaryota; kingdom Metazoa; phylum Arthropoda; class Insecta; order Lepidoptera; family Notodontidae; genus Furcula; species Furcula furcula. Next base: position 8,906,066 of record OU452245.1, read on the forward strand.
TTTCGGTCCCGACTCGCCGAGGAATCCGACCCCTAATGTGACTATACAAAGACCGCGGACTATTTATGGTGTTTCTAAAGTGCACGCAGAGTTGTTAGGTGAATACTATTATCATAAGTTCGGTTTGGACTTCCGTTGTTTGAGGTTCCCTGGTGTGATATCGAGTGACCCGCCCGGCGGTGGTACAACCGGTAAGGCTATTGAATTTAGTATGTTTTTTTTTAGGAGCCCTTAACGCTATCCGGCTCATAAAGTGTAAAGCCTCAATGTAGAGATAACTAAATGCGTATCCATTGTTCAAAGTCAGGGCTTAGGTCAGGTGGTACCTAAAACAGTCAATGTGCTGTCTTCTTATCTTCCGTACAATGGTAAGGTTGTGAACCACGCCGAATATTACTTTGATTGGTAGTTGCGAAGTAATCCCCATGTTAAAGGAATCGTCCAGGTACACAACCTCGCAGTGTCAGATTCTGTCACAAAGCAGCAATTATGCAGACTGAAGGGCTCAGTAGCTGGAGAACTTACCAGGCTCCAAGAGACTTATTAGTAACTAACAACAAGCGGCTGTTATGTTAAATGCAACAGTTAATAACGTTTGTGTAAAAAGTTAAAATAGATAATTGAAATTTTCTCCGAACTGTTCAACTGCTCTACTAACTAAGAAGTAGTTGAAATAATTAGACTACTTTGTTGAACTGGTTCGAGCATATTGAAATAAGTAGGAAGTTATTCAATGAAAAATATCAATCATTTAATGTTGTGCAACTCATATGTGTCGACGGATTGCTGACGGAGAGTTGGCCCAGAGAAATGTAACTCGTATCTATAGATTTTTATAAACTGGCCGGCCAGCCTTACGCAACTCATTTAGAGCTCCAGACTTTTTCATGACTTGGCCATTTTATTGCGCAGTACCTACCTATTAAATTATATTGAATGCCAATAACAAAAGTATAGTAAGTATAAAGGTAATGTACCTACTGGTCACAGACCACCATAAAAATCGTAAACATATTGTAGAAAGATATTATAAGAATTGTTATAGTGCAACATAATTAACAGTCTTCTTGAAGGTTCGGTAAATTTCTTGCGTATTTTTGGCCACTAATTGCATGCAAAACCACCGCTTAACTCGTCCGGGCCGTAATATATGTTACAATTGGGTATTAGAATTTTTTTTTATTGATAAATGGAAAGATCATATATAAGTTTTATAATAAAACTATTTTTAGTTTTTTTTTATTCGCAATAATTCAAAAGTTATTTCAAAATAAATATAATTTTTGAATCCAGTACCGGAAACACGCCGACAGATCCTGAACAAACCCGAGCGGGTGTGACGTCATAATGTTAAAGCTATTTGATAACAGTACAGCGTCAACGGCTATTACACTTGACTAGACAATAATATTGAAAATTTATTGCTAAAAAACGACTCTGAACAACGCTAAACGACACTGAACGACGACACTGAACGACGACACTGAACGTCACTGAACGACACTGAACGACACTGAATGCCACTGAACGACCACACTGAACGACACTGGATGACACTGAACGACCCTGAACGACGACACTGAACGTCACTGAACGACACTGAACGTCACTGTACGACGACACTGAACGTCACTGTACGACGACACTGAACGTCACTGAACGACACTGAGTGACACTGAACGACACTGGACGACGACACTGAACGCCACTGACGTCACACTGAACGTAACTGACGTGACACTGAACGACACTGAACTGAACGTCACGTTAGTGACGTAGTGAATAACTATTTTTTTACTTTTTTGCTTTAAATATCAATATTATTAATAATAAAGTTTAAAAAAAATAATTGACCTAATTTGATCGAGAGGGCATCGATCTATTATTTTTAAGTCTAAAACACGACATAGATAGCGCATTTATGCGTTTTGTGCGAGTCGGTTTAGGTAAAGCCAGGTGGGCTATTCACCCTTCGGAGTCGATGGACGTTCGGGGTGTGGGCCCAAATACCTCCATTGTGTACGGCCCGTGAGCACCGAGTCTGGTTCCCGGGGGGCTACAATGCGCTCCCCGGCGGCGGGCTCAAAAGCAAGGCACTGAGGAGTTCCTAGTGCAGATCCCACCGCAGTCCGGGTGACCTCTCTTTCTCACTTTCTTATAACACATACGAAAATGGGTTTCAGATTACGCCATCGCCATCTTCCACGATATTCTCCGCAAAGGCCAATACCAGTGCTATTTGAAACCCGACACCAGACTCCCGATGATGCACGTGAGGGATGCTCTCCGTGCACTCTCGGAATACCTCGAAGTGCCCAATCAGAAGCTCAACAGAAGAGTCTACAACGTCACCTCAATGAGTTTCACTCCTGAGGAGTTAGCAGAAGCCATGAGTAAATACGTGCAGGATTTCAAAATCACGTATGCGCCCGATAGCCGGCAAGATATTGGTATGTATCATAATTTTATTATGCGTATTTCATTACTTTTCCAAAACTGCAGCACTCAGTGTACCAACATTTTAATACAAAATCTAAACTAAGTAGGGGATCAGATAAAGACTCATTAATAGACTCTGAGCGCGGCAGGTACACACGAAAATGGACGCAAGAGAGTGCTAGGCTCAGCTTGATTTTGCTTTTTATGGGACTAACCCCGCCACCAATTCCCACCAGTTTGACTTCTGTCAGACTTACCGCGGTTTGACTATCGGCGATGGCTGCAACTAATTATTACTATTAGAAAAGTTTAGGTACAGGAGTTAGAAATAATAGAAATAATATAAAATACACTGCTTTCCTTTGCGATGCGAGAGACAAGTAAAAAAACCTGCCAAGTGCGAGTCACACTCGCACACCGAGGGTTCCATACCTTCTTTGAATGTATAAAAGTGACTTTGCTATTATTCATCCAACAACTCAGGTAGCAAAAAGACCAAACCGAATAATTAAATTTGCTTGTCCCATGTTTATTCAAAGTTTTTTAAAATGATACTTGGGTATAAGTACCTACTATTTACAAATATTTTTCAAAAGGTAAAAATGAAGCTCTTTCTTCCTAGGATGTACCTACCCAGGTAGTGGTCTCACTCTGCAATTTTGATTCCAATTTTCTTTATTGAAAAGAAAGTAAAAGAAACAAAAGAATTAAGTTAAAAACTACGTGACTAAAAAAAACTGTATTGAAAAAGAAAAACAGTTTAAAAAATTGTTTTTTAAAATGCAATTACAGCCCGTTCCCAAAACAGGTTTTATCACAGAACACGTACTTAAACCATTTAGGGAACCATTAGTAGGTAGGTACCTAATGTTACGGATTGACTATGCAATGTCAACTAAACGCGATTACTAGGACTAGGTCTCGTACAAGGAAGTCACCACATTGTAGGTTGCGTACCCGATATGAGGTTAATTTAATGCATCAGGTAGGTAGGTACATTGAGTAAAACACCATACGTTCTTAACGCAACTGAGTAAACAGTCACTTTAACTTGTCTGCAACATGGCGTAGCAGATGATTCTCCATAAATACAAAAAAAAATATTACATAGGTACTTACCTACTACTATTTGAGTCCTTATTTTAGTATTTACTAGCTGACCCACGCAGCTCCGCCCGCGCTGTGTTACGTTAACTAAACTTTCAATAATATACATTCGCATAGAATACAAAACCTCCTTTTTTAAAGTCGGTTAAAAAATTGGACCCACTTTGTACTTGCCCTTCGAAGCACGGAGACGTGTAGTTCAAATGGCTTTAAACGGTCACCCATCTATTTAATGACCTTACCTAACGTTGCTTAACCTGATCGATTTACAAACATTGTTAACAACTGTCTATGGGTGTTCCCTTACAAATATTTATTATAATTATAATGAAAAATTGTTAAATCGGAGCAAGCGTATAACCAACTACACATTTTGACTTTAGTCCCCTTTCCCAAGGGAACCGTGCCGAATGTCGGGATAAAAAGTATCCTATGTCCTACCTCGGAGTATTAACTCAAATCATGCCAAGTTTCGTTTCAATCCATCCAGTAGTTTCGGCGTGATACTCAGCCGAGATACAGACAGACAGACAGACAAAAATAAAAAAGAATACATTTTTGGCTTTAGTATCGGTTATAGAATGCCCTCCAAATATAATTTTCAAAATATCTTCAATGTACAGAATTGGACCTGTTACAGTTTTATTATAAGTATAGATTACCACTACACGCTATTATAAGACGTAAACGCACCAGGTTTCATTAAAATTTTAGATTAATTTTACGATGTCAATCAACTCTGTGTACCAAATGGATTTAATATCTGAATCAAAGATATTTCAAATCTCATATACTTACTGTTTACCAGGAGTGTAGAGCAAAACATGTCTAGGTGCTTATTTCAGCCGTTTTTATAGTAATAATGGATTTAACAATTGTGAATAAAAATTATTAATAATAATAATATCTTGGGACAATCCACACACGGTCATCCGATCCCAAACTAGGCAGAGCCTGTACTATAGAAACCAGCCAGACAACTGATACTAATACTTATATAAACAGACACTTGGTGGGAATCGATCCCATGACCATCGGTTAGCAGCCAGGGTGTCTAACCACTAAATTACTATTATTGTTTAGATCGTTGTTGAAATGCGCAAATATCATATGTACCTACTTACCTAGTAGCAACCTTGCACGGTAGAATAAAATTCAGATCCCGTTGCTTGGTCCGCGCTAAAACAGCCAAAACCCGAGCAAATCTCCGTACCGCGCGTCTTCATAAACGCTTCCCAAGATGTTTAACCCTGTATATAACCTTATGTGCATATTCCAGCCGACTCCTGGCCGCAAGTGTTCGACGACAGCGAAGCCCGACGAGACTGGAACTGGAAGCCAGAAGTGGACCTAGACAACCTCGTGACGCTTATGATAAAAGAAGTCAAAGAGAAGATTGCACTCAACGGATTCTCAAATTAACGACGACCAACCTAATTTACAGAGCATTAGTCTATTGCTGGGTCTTTTTTAACCGACTTCAAAAAAGGAGGTTCTGTATTCGACGCGTATGTATGTAATATTAATAGAAATGCGTAATATTCATATATGTTAGTCTATGTGGGCTTCTAAACAAATTTACCAAATTTCACGAGTGTATGTATGTATGTATGTAGGTTTGTCCGCGGATTTCTCAGAAACTACAAGTCCGATTTCGAAAATTCTTTTTGCAATAGTTAGAGTATTTTTCAACTTAGGGTAGAGTATAAGTTTCATCAAAATCGGTCCAGTAGTTTAAGAGATATAAACTTTTTATGTTTTCAGTAAGTTACTGTAATGTAGACGTTCGAGTTGCGTGATAGTGCTGATACCTATCTTGGTAAAATAAGTCACTAAAAAGTGTTAAATAAACTATTAAAAAAAAAAAAAAAAAACGACTTCAAAGTAAATTATATAAAAAGCATAAAATAACGAAAATATTATTGAAGTTGGTGCAGAATATACACGGCAGGTACGCTAACACCAACTTCAATAATATTTTCGTTATTTTATGCTTTTTAGATAATTTACTTTGAAGTCGGTTTTTATTTTTTTTTAAAATAGTTTATTAACTTCTACATAACCAATACTTCTACTCGGTTGTTACCTAAAAGTCCAAGAGACCGTCCAAGGAGAAATCATAAGATAAAGAAATAATTTTTATTTGGTAGCACTCTTGTTAGTTAGGTATTCTTTCATAAGGTAGCAGTGTTGTGTTCCGGTCTGAGGAGCATTGTAGCTGGGAAAAGACTGAACTCAAGGAAATTACGTCTTACGTGACGAGCGGCTGAGCTTTGCAACTGTCAATTTTAAAAGCGTGGCTCTTAAGACCAAGCCTTGACCAAGCGAATGTCTAGCTAGTGATATCAAAGCTGCACAACAATCAGTGGCGTGCAGTCCAATGAGGCAAAGACTTTCGTCCTACGACTTCTCTGAATGATTATGATCTAAGTGCTAAACTTCTTTTTTAAAAGAAAAATATGTCTGTAATATCAGTTTATAAGGATATTTGTGGAGGAACAATAATAACACTACCTGCCGCACTCACAAACGCCAATTAACTTTAATTCTAATTAAGTCTCTTTTTAAAATCTATTTATTTCGAATGTCGGAGCCGTTTATGATTATTTTCGGTTTTTGAATACAAGATAATTGATGTCTTTACTCACTATCTGCGTATTAAGTTTTAATTGGCTTCGAGTGTCGAAATAATCCGATTACAAAAAAAAAGATTAATGATCATTAACTATAATTGACGTTTGTAGGTTCGGCAGTAAGTCACAATCATCGCAGACATTTAAAATTATTTTTTACCTACGCTGCTGTCGTAAAGTGTGCGCACGCCAGTGATAAAATTAACGATTCCGCACAATTGTAAGATTGAGTGATTGCGATTTGTTTTATGAGTGACTGCACCAGACTGTACTTGCCAACGAATGGGTATTTTACTACGACTACCGGCACAGGCCCAGCAAATAAAATGGTTTTAAGAAGCGGACGATCCCGTCTAAATTTGAGCAGCTAAATCTGAGAAGTTCCTTTAGAGAAGATTGCAGCCAATAACAATTCGAGTGACATTTATTTCCTGAGGTCAGGGAGCTATATTAGTACGAGTTTTGATAGTTAAAAAAATCGATCAAGCTGATAGTTTTCTACCGTAACCTTTAGTAGTTTTGGAAAATTACCGCTAGAGGCACTGGTGTAAACTGTTTAGAGAAAACTGAGTGGTCGATTTCGTTAATTGTAAATCACGGACCACGGGGTTGGAAAGGTGGGGGTCCGTACTGGACCCCCAGATTGCCAGTGTTCTATGAGGAATCGTTGTTTGGATGGCTAAGGGCCATCGTTTGTTACCTACCATCAGTGCTATCAGTGGGGCCGCGGTAAAACACTAACATAAACTGAGACAATTTGGCCTTAATCACGGTGCATTCCCAACACCTTGAATCCTATATGATTCAGCATCTACAATGATTACCATTGAATACACCAAATGTTTGCTATTACGACGCTAAATTGTCCTTGCCTGCGAAACGAGGTTTTTTTTACTATTAACCATACAATTACCAGCTTTTATCTTATTACACTTTCAGTACCTATAGGTACTTTATTAGGCGATGCTGACGTGCAAAATAATTACCGATCTCAACTTAAATTATTACCTAATCTACTGTAGATAGGATAGGATTTCGATCTTATTAGCGACGACGTAAGAATATTCCTTACGACATTGCATGCCTAAGTACTATTTAAAACTAACTACCATTAATGGAAGGTCATAAGTAAACCTGCAATATAGCGCACAAATATTAATACGGCCTACATTCATTAAAAATATAATTTTTATTTAAACACAAGTCAGTTTAGAACTCAAGATTTAGAAAGATTTCATATTTATGGTTTCTTCTACGGCACCATTTGTCAATGCTCTGTAATAAGTATATACTTATAGCACAAATGTTATGTATGATAGACAATTGTTAAAATATTTTCACTAAATTTATATTTAAAATAAACATGTAAGAACCATGTTATTGTTGTTTCATTCTATCCATAAGTACACGAAGCAACGATTCTATATTATCTAACAATTAGGAAAATAATAAGACAAATTTTCGCATCAATTCCTTTATTTAAGCGTAAAACAAAATAAAATAATATACTTTAGCTTAGTTAAAGGGGTTAAAACAGTGTCAAGCAATAATTTAAATCCACTACCTGAATATACAAAAGAAAATCCTACCACGAGATTTACTGTAGAGTTTATTTATATATGATTCCACAAACCAAGACAACAAAGTCACATAATCCAAAATTCCCGCGGACGTAAATACTTTCAGACTTTAAGTTACAATCATTTTTATTCACAACAATCTCATGGTAGGGACCAAACAATGACTTTATAACGACACAAAGTGAACCTTACATATTAAAATGACTCAATTCACACTATACACAACTCAGTCTTCGTAACGTAAAAGGTCGTATCCACTATTTTGATGTTATTACTGTGCAAGACATAACGTCGCCTACAACTACTTAGGTTGATCATATAAATAATAAAAAAAATACGGCAGACCCTTCAGCCAGTTTAGAACTATACGTCAAGAATATAGATATTAGATTTATTAATTGAAAAAACACAATCATGAGTAGGGACCGAATTTATATGTAAATACGTACATAATTTCAACAGTTTTTGTTCTTTAAGTATATTGTTTTCTACACGAATCATGACATTTGGAACGAGAAAATGCAATTTTTATTATCCATATTTTGCCATATTTCAGAGATATGTTTTAACAAAAATTATTATATTTCTGTAAAAAGAGTAGGTAGCAAATGGATGTATACGAAACAAATAACTTACGATACCGCATAGGTAGGTAAATGACAAAAAAAAAGTTCATATGGCGTAGCAACAATTTGCGAATGAGCAAACTATTAATTTTCTGTAAACGTGACACTTCGCAGTCGCGGCTCGTTACAGTAAGCAATCACCGCTGAAATTATTGTTCATTCCCGGTATTCACAACATCAATCAAAAATGAATGTCACGGATACCAGTCCGTCAGTTCAGTGTGCAAGTATGTTCCAGTCACATACTGTGATGTTGAAAGATTATTCAGCCAGTAAAAAGCCTTATTTTGAACAAACAAAACGACCTTGAATTTGGAAAATTTAATCAAAAATCCATTCATTCATTTGGGACCTACGATGCACAGACAGACAAACATAGGCGTCAAACTTAAACATAGGCGTCAAACTTAAACATGCTTTTTTTTTTGCATTGGGGGTTACAAAACATCAGATCCGTGTACTGCAATAATAGAAATACTGAAAAGAACTGCTACAGAACTGAAAGTTTTCGTTATTTTTAACTCCATATTTTTCCATATTATCGATTTATTGTCCATATTTTCGATTTTTTAGTCCATATTATATGTTCATATTTTGGATTTTTTTAATACATATAAATCCGGTCACTAATCATGAGTTACCGCCTATCCCACAATTTACTGAAAGGGATCAGAGTCAGGTTTAGTTGGTTACTAACATAACCGCGCGATTCGCGAACTAAACATACACATGGTCCGTTTACACCACCTAGTACCTACAGAGTTCTGAGATCGAAGGCAAAAACGTGCATTTTTATTTTCCTCTTTAGCGATAACTGTCGAAACTGCGTCAAATGTAATGTAAAACTGAAAGCATGATCGTATTCGTCAACTATCGAAACTGGTACACACAGCGATACCTCGAACTAGACTGTTTGGACTTGAAACTATTAAAAGCTGTATGCTATGAATCGTGCGAAAGGGTGCGATATGTTGTTGTTATTTCGTCCCGCTCGGCGCGTCCTCGACCGCATGCCCCGTCCCTTGTTATTGTTTGTGTAGCCGTGTGTACCTACCTACTAGGTAAACACAGACGTGCGAGGTGAACGCTTTCAGCGAACGACAGTCGATCAAACCGGTTTCGATGTGCCGTAAACTGAAGCGGTTATACTATTCGTGTCGTGTCCGAGGGTGGCAATCGACTTTATAGAAACAGTGCCGTCGACCTCTCCACCTTCTGATGTAAACGAGCCATAATATTATCTCGGAAATTACAACCATTGATAAACCCGCCTTTTGCCCCGAGAATTTTCACGTTATTTGTTGTTTACAAATGAGAAGTATCAAGTGATATTGAACACCACTTAGAACTATGAATACGGCTTAAATAAAATGACGTACTAGTTAAAGATAGATTGAGTGAATCAATTGTACGATCGAACCATTCGGCCAACACCTGAGTTTTCTTCATGTAAGTCTTTGGAGAACGTCAACTAGACAACTCAAACAGAACCTCCTTCTTTGAAGCCGGTTAAAAATTAGTATATTTGAACGCTAAATCTCACGACAGTGCGATCAACTCGCGCAACGATTTTGTAAGGACAACGCTGAAGGGAAATTTTTATTCATATTCTCTTTGCGGTGTCACAGAATCGTTCAGTCAGCTAGGTTTATAGTCAAGACATGCAAAATAGTGGGTACGCAGTGTTACACGTCAGCAACAGTCACCTTATATACATTATACCTATTACGATATACGCTAGCTATGGACGTGACATTACAATAGGTTTTTTTGAACAGGTGTTCAAAAACTTCGTTACAAACATCAAAGACAAAACAAAATCATCCCTAGTCTTGAATAGTGCAACAATTTGTTAAAAAAAAACACTGTATCGATCTTTGTAATGTCAAATATTTTGTTTGTAGTCTTAAATATTCGCTTTTGGCAGGACATTTCGATTATCGATGTTCTCATTTAGTAGTGGCACTATTCGAGACAAACGACGAATGACCATTGACTAAGTGTCAGACAGAACCATAGATTTGTAAAAAAATCACTATGTCCAGAGCCATCTATTGAGATAAGTTGTGTCCATGATGTTTTTTCTTTATTATCTACTTAAAATTTAACAATGGACAACTCCCCTGTCCAACGTATAATAATGAGTATGCCAATTATTCATATTTTCTATTTTTTTTATTTATAGCATATTGATGTCGTTTAAATATTTGTATCGATCAGAACATCAATATTATTAAAATAATAAATATTTTTTACCTAAGACCATCTTAATTTAATCATACCTGAAAACATTTTAAAATAAAAATCCAATTTGCACTATTCTCCGCCACATTGTAGTGCCAAAAATGTATACAAAATCATCATCCATATTTAAAATAAAATTATATTTCTAGCTGAATCTAGCCAACTTAAATTTAATGCACCATATATGTATTTTACAATAGTTATTATCACAAACGCCTATTTACATGTCATTGTGAATGTTTATAATGGCACTTGCGTCACAAGAAAACTATGTTTTATAATAAATTCAGAAAAATGCATTCCTCATTCTTAAAAACAACAAGATCCATCTATCTAGTTAGGTTTATAGGTTTACCCTTTTGTAATGTGTAAAGTCAGCTATCTAAAACATAAAAGATTTGACATTTTATTAATGAGAAGTAAATAAAATTGAATACTGATTGATATACTTAGAAGTATGTTTTATTCTATCTAAGCAAAAAAATCTAAAAGTCCTGATATGTCCTAACAAATCCGGACGGATGGTCATCCTACCTTTACCTATGTACCACCTATGTATTCTTTAGTAAAAATAAGATAAATGCAACTGAATTGTATTTGTTTTTGTACAGGACCTATGTTATATTAATAAGAGTGCTGGTGGCCTTAATATGATATCGAATTATTTCATGTTCTCCATTATGTTCTCACAATAATTATTATCTATTGATAAGGCAGCTACGCAGGTAAATTACCGGTTCGGATTCTACTATTACAAATTAATTCACTAAATAATGTTTACTAATTTCAAACATAAAATAAGGATTAATTATATCTAGCTAAATGATTGTGACCAAGCTAGTGAATTAATTTAACATATTCATTCTATCCTTCTCTCATGGTAGTTCGTAGAAAGTAGCGTAATAAAGTTAATAACAGACTTTAGGCAATTAACATTAATTAACATTAAAAATACAGGGTGTGGTTCTGCATTCTTGCCATATTTACGGAGGTTGATATATATGATATATTTAAAGAACATAAATCAATATTAATAATAATAACGTAAAATTATGAATTATTTTTATGTTTGGTACGTAAAGAAATCCCGTGTGCAACCGTCACTATAAAATAACCCCGTCTGGCACCGCTCTTCGCGCAAAGTAGATAAACAAGAGTACACGCGGTTTGCCAACCTTGGGACCAATTCTGAGCCCTCGAGAGCTCTTATTCTGGTTGAACGTTAATCGTGAATCATTAATTATCTTTTAGTTATTAACCACTGAATTATTAAACCATTTTTAATCAATTAACATAATCCTTAACTGTTAGGTCTACAAATATGGCAAAAATGCAAAACCACAGCCTGTATGTATCCAGTCCCATTGTAGTAGAAACACGTAGAAGTTTGGAAGAGTCTACAAGTACAGCTACTGTTGTTTTTTTTATTTAATGAGTAAGTAAAATCGACTCCCTTGCCCCAGCCCGGCTTACACCAGTCCAGCGAACCATGGAACCATCTCATCTCGTCTGGTGAAAAATTTGCTTGTAAACATGCAAACTATATGCCAGATTATTTGTGTTAGTTATTTGTGACTGTATATTCAGTAACAATTAGTTACCGTTAGAATACCTACTATCATCAATGTAGACTTCGAAAACAGCTATAGTGATTAATTATGTATGAGATAGACCTAAAACATTCACAATAACTTACAGATTCAATTATTTTATACCTTAAACGAATTCGTAACATACATATTTATATAAGTAGCTTAAAAAAAAGAGAATAAATCTACTTGATTAAAGTACCTCACCAAATTACGTTAATAGGATAGCCAGTTGCTAAAAATATATACGTATAATAATATCTGTAAGTACTATAAGCTACGTACACATTTATGGCAACAACATTGTCAATAAAACGCGATCAATAATGCAACAAAATATAAACAAAATCAAATAAATTTAAGTAAGTACATTAATTAACATAAATATAATTGGTTATAGATTGAAATAAATTTAAAAACACCAACTCTAAACAGTTATTTAGGACGATAAAACGTTAATCGGTCGTAAGAAATGTTTTTTGTATTCATGTTATAAAAATGCAATTATCTCAAATGCTTAAGTAAAATATGGCGACCCTTTTCTATTTTGATAAAAGTGATCATCAATAAAAATATATTTTGTATTATTAAGTAGTTAAGTTAAAATAGCGTTGCTGTATTGTTTTAGCTACAAAATAAATCCCTAATATAAAAAATACACAAAAGGATCATCATTGAATATTTTCAATAGGTTTTCATATGGGCAGCGGCATCTGGCAATACTAACATAAAACTTAATTTGGTAATAAAAAAATGGCAAGATTCTCTTTAATGGGCTATAGTAATTCCAAAGTAGGTAATTAATATCTAGACATTGCCTCATTTAAATCCTTAGAAACATATCCAACCGGTCTAATTAGTGCGAGCACTGTAGCTTCTGATTAACGAAAAATCTATCAGAATATTTTGCTTAACCAGTTCGTGGTCGTTAATTAAATTGCATACGCAATTTAATGTAAAAGTCAATAAAAAAAAATATACTCTAAAGAAGCTAAATCGCTAAGATTTTGAACTTATTTATCATATTTACACTATAAATCGTAGTTTCGGTTTATTATCAAACACATTTCCAGTACTATTGGATTCGTAATCCCCATTATAATTTTCCAAAATTAAATAGTAGGTAACAATTGTGAAGGAGCCGTGTCATTTTTACCGGCGTCCTCAATCCAGGCGCGGACAAAGGGCGCAGGAATTGCTCCCTTTAAACTATGAAAACTCCTCACGCAGCCCTCGACGAAAGTGACTAGCAGATTCAGGTATTTATCAAACCCTGAACAAAATTTCCCTCACGTCCCGGTACGCGCCTGCAACTCAATTTTTTGCTGGTAACTTCAAAACTTTATTAAGTATAAGCCATTCTTCTGGTCAATAGTCTATTTCGATCAGAAATATTACCGATTTTGCCACCGATCGTATAAAACCAACATTTGCTTGTAGAATGTTATCGATATTCGCATTATTTCTTATAAACGTAACCTTCACGCTTCGAATCTATTACAGTTGCAACAATAATTATAAATAAATCACTGCATCATATATAAAATTAGATTCATCGTTACCAGTCACAATGCTAGCAAAAATATTGATTCTCTTCATCATACTTACAAAATTGACTCCTGGGTGACTCCTACTCTGCTTTCAGATGTTGTTGTTCCCTGGTCATGTTGAGTTCTTTCAGGCGTTGCCTTAGCTGCGCCTTCTTTAAGTTTGTCATTATTTGCGTGGATTGGTATAGCCATGAACCCTGGAAGTATTATTTAAACAGTAGGTTTATGATTTTATACTATTAATTTTGATTATTTTCTATCTAGATGTGGGAAATGCGGGGATGGTACTGTATAGTCACTGTTTCCTTCCGAGTCGCTGGACGTTCGGGGTGTGGGCTCTTTGAACGTCCATTGAGTACGGCGGCGACTCCGAGGAGGATGGCGGCGGGGTTGCGACCCCCGTCCCCGTGATTACCGTGTCAGGTTCCCGGGGGGCTACAATGCGCCCGTCGGCGGCGTGCTCAAAGGCAAGGCACTGAGGGGCCCCTGGTGCAGATCCCACCGGAGAGCCCTGGGGTCCCCGCTCTCATGTGCCGATGCGACAGCCGCGGGGGTTTTAGTGGGTAAGAATCCCACATACCCCGGTCGAGCCCCACAGCTCTCGGGGATCTTTGGAAGATTTCAAAAAAAGTATATAGTCACTGTTTATAAACTAACATTGTACTTTCCACTTGCGATGAGGTTGAGGTAAGCCATATTTAAAATGGACCCTAGACGTCCATCGAAGACGGCGCGGTGGCGGCGGGGTCGCGGCCCCCGTTCCCGAGAGCAACGTGTCTGGTACCCGCGGGCCCCCCGGCTCAAAGGCAAGGCATTGAGGGATTCCTGGTGCAGATCTCACCAAAGCCCAGGTTTTCCCTCTCATGTGCCGATGCGACAACGGCGTTAATCCCTGTAATCCCTCACAGATCCCGAGAACCTATCAAAGATTTCCCTCTAAAGACCAAAAAATATTTATAAGTATTCCGAAGTCGAAATCGATGGCATTAGTAATTGTTGGTATAACAGACAAAGCCGCACCCCAGAAGTGTTCCTTTTCTACATTTTTTGTTTGGAACCCTAAAAAGACAAATCCTTAACTAATTGGCCGTGAAACTGAATACTTCTAACTGTAATAGGTACACCAATCTGGTATTGATTGGATTATTATAGCTTGGATAGCTTGTATTGCTTGCTTGTTATTTTTACAAACGGGACGTTTTGTCTTAAATAAGTAGTGATCTAGACAAGTACATATCTACTTACCACCATTATCATGCAGTTTAGTAGTATAGGAATAGAGAACACGACGGATATAAATAGGCCTTTACTGTCGAAGTATTGTTGTCTAGAGAATAGAGTCCAATTTCTTGCCGCAACCTCGTTAATATTCTCCGAGAAATATACCAACAACACTGAAAACATTTTCACGTGACGCGTTAATTAAATATGTACATATTTATATCCATTGTTACAAAATACACATAATTAAGTGGTACAACGACAGTTTAACATTACAACTCAATGAAAACAATACATAATTCTGGTTTCTAATTTAACAGCTCTTCATGTTGACTTTTACGAGAATTAATATGGTAATAAACTTTGAAGTAGTTACTTTCACGAGTTTTATTGAATTTTTAATTATTTTTTAATGTCTGTTCCATGGTTACAGTCTTTTATGTAGTTTTTTTAACAACCCTTGCTTTTGTCCCACTGTTGGGCACGGGCCTCTCCTCAAGAGGAAGGGGCTTAGGCCATAGTCCACCACGGTCGCCAAGTGCGGGATGGCGGACTTCACACTTCGAAAGCTGGTTAGGCTTTCTTAGTCATGCAGTTTCCTCACATGTTTTCCTTGACCGACAGTCGCAATCGCAAAAAGACGATTCGCACATGATTAATTAAAGAAATCAAAGTTGAGAGTCGGGGTTCGAGCCTGCACACCTTATTTCCAAGGTGAGCACTCGCCCAGTGTGCGGTCACTGCTTTTTATGGCATAATACGTATTTTCTTAATTATTTTTCTATTTTTGTCCAGATCTGTGCAGGAAATATACTAACACTGTCTTGCGGTTTTACAGGCTTGATTTTTCAATAGCATGTCAATTTTTACCCGACTACGGAACGGAGGGAGGGTTATGATTTTAACAAGAATGTATGTATGTATGTATGTTCATCTGTTCCCGCATATCTTCTAATCCACTTAACATAATTTGACAAGTAGAGTGTCGTTAGAAGCGTCTTGATTGTCCGCTGGTTATAGGCTACATATATAGGTAATATCACATTATTAGACTGCGATTTCATCCGTAGTCGCGTTTTAGTTTTTAAAACTTATTACTTGTTTTAATTCTAGTTTCGTTAACGGTAAATGCGTTGACGACCTAGCAGTACCCTCAGGTAATGGGCAGGGTTTTTTTTTAACACTCTGTATATACTTCCATCATCATCAGCTGCCTGGGCACGTCCACTGCTGAACAAAGGCCTCCCCCCTTAGAAGGGAGGGATTACCATAATCCCCACACTTGGCAGGCGTTTTGGGGATCGCAGTATAGGTGGTAGCTAATCCAATAGAAAGACGCTGCTGTCCGTCTTCTTGTTTTCCCTTAGTCGCCTCTTACGGACACCCATCAGGGTGGGTGCTTTTCTTACCCGGACACCCCACGGGTATATACTTACCTGAGTAGAAAAAATATATATAACATGTTTAAAATAACTTACGTAAAATTATAAACAGAATAACTTGAAAATTTCCATAGTTTCTTGTTGAAAAACATGTAAAAGTTACTATAATGTGAAATGACAATAGCGCAATAAGCCAGGGGTCTCGCCATTCAATCTAAAAATAATATGAAAATAATTAAAATGAAACTAATTTTACGTTTTTTTTTTTTGAAACTTCGGGTAATTAAAATCAAGAATAAACCGCGATATAATCCGTAAAATTAGTTTCATTTCAATGTGTAGTATTCGCGTAAATATCAGAAATCATTATGAAAATAATTACTTATAACTGATACTGATTCTGGCCAACTGCAGTATAAATAATAACATTTAATATTTATGAAAATATTGTCTATTGACACCTTGTATATCCTTATATATATAAGGATACTATATTCATAGTCCACTAAAAGCAAAATACATACTCTTTGACCATATATAAACTATTGAACATTATCAAAAGATTTACATAACATTCACATACATTTGTATTGGGTGGGACACAGAATACCCTTATGCACAGAGTTTATCACACTGTTACTGTGTTGTTTGTTTTTTAGGTAGTACCTAATAAATTATGATGACCATAATATATTAAGTACACAGTTAGGTGTAAATATTTTTTAGGATTTGTACCAGGAACGCCAATATTCCCCATACAAATCAGATAGGTTTTTAACACGCTGTATACTAAAATATACAGTTACAATGCTACAAGTGTTTTTTTGGCACTTAGGTGACATTATCAGGAGTGTGTTGTTGTGCTTTCAGGGTTACTAGTTTATCAAATGTCCCAACTTTTCTGTACGGTTTTTCCCTGTTGTAACTATTTTACTGGACGATGTCTTGGCTATTATTGCTTTATTTGGTAATCTTGCTAGTACACAGCAAGGCACCCGAAATATAAATAGGTATGTTATGGTTTGTGTCAAAAAGCTTAGATACATACAAGTAAACTGATTTATAATTATTGTGCAATCAGAGTTAAGGATTCAAGATTCACATAGATGGTAACACCGGTTACAGCTGTCAAAATTTAAACATTCACAAAATGACAGCTTAGTTCAGATTTTGGCCATGTGCCAAAACAGTCTTGTAGCACTGTATATAATATGTATGATTGTATTGAGACACTGAATATTACCCTCAGCAATTAGACAGGCTTTTATTAACACTCTGTATTATGATTTACATTGCAATGTAAGAGTCATATGAATGTATCTACATTTTTAAAATTTTACCCAGAGAGCTAAAAACTATGAAATTTCTTCTCAGCTTTATAGGCTTTATAACAGGGGTTATAATCCAATTGAAAAAAGAAAAATATAATATACTGATATATTCACGAATTATTAAAGCTTAGAAAAATTGAGAATTTGAATTATTGTTTAGGTATGCTAATATAGACTATTTTTATTTTGGTTGTCATGTGTTAGTGTGGCCCTATTTTTAAACTTGTTAAATTAAAAACATTTTTAAATTTTATGTTATTAACATACTTACATAAATCGTTCAAAGATAGATTGGCTCTTTAAAGTTGACATCAAATGGAGTAATATTAACTGCCAGAAACCTATTATAGTGGAACCCCGGTAATCCGGCCCCTGTCTGATCGGGCCCCACATAATCTGACATGCTAATCACTGTAGTATGATTTATAGTTCAGATAGAAACTTATCCTTTTGATCTGTAATTTGTCAGATAACAAGGTACACTATTTCAAAAAATTCAGGTTTACCAGAATTTATCAGAATAAAAAGTGCTGTCTAACAGCACACTTTATTCTGATAAATTTGATAGTCTGATCCTGCCCAGCAAAACGTTTGTCAGATTACTGGGGGGTCCACTGTTAAATAGAACAATATTTTACAGTTAAGTAATAATAGCTAGCTATAACTAATAACAAACTAATAAAAACAAATTTAATTGTACTTGTGATACGCTTTGTTGGTTCTATGGAATGTTATATTTGTGTCGTTTCGTTTTTATGGAAATAGTGAAAAATTGACTAAATCATTATGTTGTTTTGGCATTTCATAAAGGACCACATTCTAAAAGTTTAAAAAAATAATAAAGGTTTTTGGTAGATACATTCATCCATCTGGTTCTTACATTGCACCATTGTGTAACATTAATGGACACATCAAATCAGTTGAAGGTAATTAACATTAATAAGTACTCATTACCCTTAGATGAATTATATGTCATCTAAGTCATTACCATATGCCCCACGGTCACTAGAACGCACTACACACGGATTAATATGGTGAATATAAACTAACAACACCCACCAGTCTAACAATTACTGGTATATTTCGCTCTCACGCAAGATCCTCAGACCGGTAAGGATCCGAGGTCTAGGATAAACCACACTGATTATGTTATGTACTTTTGGGGCTTTGATTACAAACAAGTTAGATACTACATATTTGCCCTATCACGTCAGTATGCGGTACTTACACTGCGAAGATATGATATAAAATCTGATATTTGATTTACTTCAACAAATTCTTCCATGTTATATTATAAACTATACACACTAAAACCGTCTGAAATAAATATATTTGTCCTCAAATTAATTATTATTTAAATAGGCTCGAAGTTGAATGAAGTTGAGAGAATAGGAATACGGCCGAATCTAGAATCTATTTTAATGATCGATGATTGATTGAAACATAGAGGTAAGGTGTTGCAATCGTTTAATAATTTTCCACCTATACTCAAGTCAGACAGTATTCTGTCAAAAAACATTTTCATTGGAGTAATTTTATAAATGCAAGTTTTGAACAGAGTATATTAATTTATTTATTTATTTTATTCTTCATTCACAATTGTAGGTACATAGGCGGACTTAATGCCTTAGGCATTTTCTGCCAGTCTACCTTAGGGTGATTCAGAGAAGATTCGAGGTAGGTGCAAATAAAAAGAAACAAAATAATCCAAGCAAAACAAAGATAAAAATTATTAACTAAAATATACACAAATAATTAATACAAACTAATTTATAAAAATATATAAATATTAAATAAAATTCATAACTAAAAATAATTACTATATACTAAATATAAATATTGAGTATCAATAAAATTAAATATAAATACAGTAACAACATATAAATACTACTATAACAAAGACTCCAAAGGTTGAAATGATTCCAAAGGCAAATTATTAATGTGTTCCCGCAAAAGCTTTATAAAAGAAAACATGGTTTTGGCCATCCTGATATCCTGAGGCAGCGCTTTCCAAAGGAGTATGGCCTGAAGGATGAGTGCAGAAAATCAGATCGGTGTAAGGGGCATTGCAGAAGAAGGTTGTTATAAGAGCGAAGGTGTCTATTATGGAAAGAAGATAAATATTGAAAATGAGAGGATAGCTACGCAGGAAGAGAAGTAGAATTGTCGCGACGCGATGTCGTGATTGCGGACTTCTAAGTGAGAAGTGTGGCAACACTGAATATTGGCGCGCTTCGTCCGCTGTCATTCTCTATGGTAATGAGAAATCGTTCCTTTTGCAAACATGGCGCTATAATGAGAAGAAGTAACAATTAGTTAAAAAGAAACTTGTGTTTATAAAGTGACTTAGATTGGAGGACCTAATACAACAATAACGAAAGCTAAATAAGTAGTTAACTAAGGCCTAGACGATTAAGTTCATAATATATATATTTCTAACAATGTGACAACTCAAGCGCATGTAAGTGACGCGCTGATGGCGTACCTTCTTTCAGTGATAGATTCTTATTGGTATTGAACGCGCACATGGTGATAAGACTCGAACAGATATGCATACTTATTATTTCCATTTAAAGGTAACCAAAGGTTGATATGAGCTGACGGGTGTCGACCCGCCGCGAAGAACCTACATCGTTTATCGTTATTACTTGAAGGTTGTACCTACGAATGCTGGCGCGAGTGGACGGGTGGTGTCGACCCGCCTCGAAGCGGCATAGCTGTCCCAGGGTTGGACGTGGGCAACCTGACCTATGAAATGGCGTGGCCAAGAGGTTATGTTAGCAGCATACCTACTCTGGCCCGAGGCACCGAGGTAGTCGGTGTCATCGGGCATTATTATTTTATACAGGTGGTGTACGACTTCCCTGGACATCGGGAACCTGGAATGGCGAAGCAGATATACGGACAAGACTGGGAGTGTGATGTAAGACGAGGGACTAACAGAGACTCTGAGAACATTTAACAGGTATGAAGTCTTGTTAATATTTCATTTAAATTTTTTCATCATATTCGTTGCGTATACCCATTTACATATAAATAAGGAGCCATAGAGTGTGATCAATACGTACACAATTCACATACCAGAGATTATATGGGTGCGTAACTACAAGAATGAAGTAAAGAATACAGAGTAGTTAAAGCTCTAAAAATTCTACGCTGCCGAATATTTAGTCACTTAAGTTGTGATCTACACTCTGACACGTGATCATATCTACGTAAATTGTAAACAAATCGAATGCATTATTTAGAAGCCTGCCAAGTATACTTCGAAGTATATTTTTTATTATTATTTGATTTGATTGACCTCAATATAATAATAGTCTAAAGTTAGAATAGTCATATAATGGCCCTTTTAAATCGTACCTTTTTATATGTAAACTTGCTGACCCGTGCAGTTCCGCCTGTGCTCTTTTTACTTTTTTAGATGCCCGTATAGGCTTATTATGTGAATAAAACACATTTTTAATAGTATTAGATACATAGGTACTCGTCTAACACATAACCTCCTATTTTGAAGTCAGTTAAAAACCAGGGAATAAATTTACCTGCCCTCTGAAGCACGGAGACGCTTAGAATGGAATTAAATGGTCACCATCTATGTAATGACCTTGCCTTATGTTGCTTAACAGGGGCGTAGCTACCGCCGTATCTGCCGTATCAACTGTACGGGGCCCCCGGGCTACAGAGGCCCCGTTTACCATTAATTTAGGCCCTCCAACATTTTTTTTATACAGGGCCCGTCTAAGGCAGGCTAAGCCACTGTTGCTTAACCTTTTTTTTTTTTTTTTTTGACGCGGGGGAAATCTTCGAAAGATCCCCGGGAGCTGTGGGGCTCGACCGGGGTATGTGGGATTCTTACCCACTAAAACCCCCGCGGCTGTCGCATCGGCACATGAGAGGGGAGACCCCAGGGCTCTCCGGTGGGATCTGCACCAGGGGCCCCTCAGTGCCTTGCTTTTGAGCCCGCCGCCGGGGGGCGCATTGTAGCCCCCCGGGAACCTGTCACGGTGCTCACGGGGACGGGGGTCGCAACCCCGCCGCCGTCCTCCTCGGAGTCGCCGCCGTACTCAATGGACGCTCAAGGGGCCCACACCCCGAGCGTCCAGCGACTCCGAAGGACTGTTGCTTAACCTAGCGCTATGAAATATACTTTACGACCTATTTTCAGTCAGACCTACCAGATATGCACACATCATACACATCGGTTCAGCCGTTCCGGAAGAGTTTGATAACAAGAGAAATAAACTTCGGAATATGCGCTGTTCAAGTTGTAGAGTAGCCTTAATCCGCGTCCGCTGCTGCTGATGCTGAACATCGAACATTTCCCGTCCACTGCGTTGCGACGTGCTCAGTGTTCAATGAATTATGAACATCCCATTTGAAAAATGAGCTCCGACGAGGAAGATGTGAACGTTGTTTTGGCTGTAGTAGCTTGTTCTCGGAAGAAAAAAATAATTGTATCTTCTCGTCCCGCTAATTTTGTTCAGAAAATAAAGATTCTATAACAAACCACTTAACGCGCGAAGTCTTCTTTCGTCAAAATCGAACATAAACGATCGCGGGGGATGTTTTAGAGAGGAAATGTTCGAGAGGTTTTGCTCGACAAAACACTCAAGCCACGCCGCTTATCTAAAGTTTTCGAATAAAGTTCTATTTAAAACATGACGCAGCGGACGCGGCTTAAATATTTACTCCAGCGAAAATGTTTTTTGTGGGCTTTTAACCCTTCCGGCCCGGTGAAGCCCGGCCGCTTTTCGCGCGCGCACGTTTTGTGAATGCCTATCAGGGGGGTGCAACTCCCATACATTGGTGGTTATTAAAATGTAAATAGAAGCTACTGCCATCTGTGTTACGGTGTCCAAAAATATAGTTTTACCTAAACGCCGTTAGAAGGAGCTAGTGTGTAATTATATCTCGCAAGTAAAGTATAACAGTGGATGCGTTTACATCCAGAGTACATTTGCAAGCAGTATTTATGTCTTTTCCATAATATTTTTTTTTGTCACTGGAATATTAGAATTACCTAAGGAATTTTGAAATTTATTTATACAGAAATAAACTATGTAACGTTCAAGAAATATAAATAATTATTGGCAAGGCAGCGCCATCTAGCGAGCTAAAGGTATAACGTGCTAAGCAACGCCATCTAGCAAACAGACCTTAAATTATAAAATTGAAAACTAGAGTTGCGCATCTATCTCAGTATATTAAGTATCATCTATGATGCCTATGTTTTTCGGTGCGTCGCCGGCGCGCTGTACTATTAGGTTACAAGTGGTATAGAAACATAACTACTCAACCGATTTGCGTTCTGTAAACTGAGTTCTAATGAGAAAACTATAGCTATCCAGTATATACTATTTTTTGAGTTATAAATATCGATTTTCAAAGGGAAAGTCAAAAATAGATGGATTTTTGGCAAAGTAGATTTTACCTATTTTTGAATTCGATTTTGAGGGTAGAATATTGACTCAGGCACTAAGAAAAATCCATTCTTTGCATCCAAGCTCCTTTTTATACAAGTTTTAAACAAAACACTACCAAAAAATCGAAATGAACTATTTTTTTTTAAATTACGTCACTGCGCGTCATGACGTCATGGTATGCAAAATTTTCGATAGTTAGATTGGATTTTATGACTTTATCTTTGAGTTATTATCGTTATGATGTAATTACAATGTATTTACTGTTAGACTTCAAAACCGATATAAAATTAATTGTGGGTAGGATAGCCGAACGCGCTCAGCGAACGCATATATAAATCACTGCTCTAGCGGTACCGCAGTCATTCGTTTCTCAGATCTCGTACAGTGCGGAAGTCTCAGTGAAGTTGCTGCGTCATGGTGATTACTATATATTCCTGCTGCAGGAGTGTGGTAATAATTCTTCAGTGGTATGTTCAGTTTTTATTTCAGTAAGGTGGTCCAGAGATAATGGTTTCTGGACAGATTCTTTTTTTAAAAATAATATTATTTATGGTTTCCAACATCAGAAGTGGGATAGGCTTCTGGCCTATTCGCTTAGCTTCCTGATGCAATTTCTTAAATTGGATTCCATTAGTCACCTTTGGTTTGGTTTTTCCAGAAAATTGCCTATGTGGGTAGGTGGTGTTTTAGACGGTTGTCGCGCCAACGGGTTCATGTCAGTATTCTTAAGGTTTTTGTTGTTGTGGTTGTTGGAACACTGGTGACTAATAACTGTGTTTGAAACCTAGTAAGATTGGACATGTTTTGTGAAGGAAGGCCGAGGCGGTTATAGTTTGGTGGATCGTAGAGGCCTAGTATGTTGACTAGGGCAGATTGTTTCCATAAATTTGATGTGATTGCCTACCTGATCCTTACGTACCTGGCAAATGTTTAATTTGGTTTCTGTAGTTATGTTCACAGAATGTGTAAGTGCTAGTCGCCAAGGCGATGGTGGCATTAGTGGCTGCATTGTGGCATGGCCGCCCTAACGGTGGCGTGGCCGCGGTGGCGTGGCCGCCACATCACGGTGGCGACGGGCCGCCACACGACGGTGGCGCTGTGCCGCCACATCACGGTGGCGTTGCCGCCACACAACGGTGGCACTGAGCCGCCACACGAAGGTGGCGCTGCACCGCCACACGACGGTGGTGCTGTGGCGTTGCCGCCCACACGGTGGCGTTGGAGGCTATCGCTGTCATCGTTGGTCACCGCACTGCACACTGGTGTTTGTCGCTACGCCGTGGCCGTAATGGCCAGACACCGAAGTAAGAAAAGAAGCTGCAGTTGTGTGTGGTAATGACAGCCACACTGACGTAAGTTGTACACTGTTGTTTGATAAAGACAGAGGGTATGTTCTATTCGAAATTATTTATTGGTCAGGAGTAGACTATGGGAGCAATACGCTAATTGTTTACTAGTGGTTCTCAAAGTAATACAGAATCCAATTTAAAATTTGGATATAATTTATGATTGGTGAGGTTTGTAGAATGCTTGCCCGCCGAAAGTGGTGTTTTGATGTGCTGGTAGCATACCATTGTGTAGGACTGGATCAACTTATTTGACATACCTCTACGGTGTTGTGGTCGCTGTCTTGGGTTAGATTCCCAAATCTGGCAGTTAATCTCTTAGTCTTGTTTGATTCCTAGGTCTGACAGTGTAGTTGGACGGTCTAAAGTTGCGAAATACGTAAATGGCAAAGGGTCATTGCCTGGTTTAATGTCACTGACCTAATTTGCGATTGGGCTTGCGCCTTTAAGGTGCTGTGGGTCAGAAGGAAAAGTGCTTGCGTTCTATTGTTCTGTCTGCATAGGAAAATACAGGCACGTGGGTGTTAGCTGTGGCGTGCTGAGGCGGATGGAGTCTTGGAGCGTGCGCTGTAGAAGTATGGTGCATGGTGTCCCGAAGCATGCGGTGGAGGACGTATGCGTCTGTCACCAAGGCGTCGTGTGCATCGGGATCTTAAGTATTTTGTTATGTATTGGGAGACGCCCATGTAAAGCCATTCACGTGGTTTTGGGGTGACCACGATGTGTTTGTATTCACCGTCATTGGGAGAGACTCAAGTAAAGCCATGTGCACGTGGTTTTGAGGTGACCATGACGTGTGAGGGTAACGGGTTGCGTCAGCGGGGCCCACGCTGACTAGAGACCTGTGTAAAGCCTAAACATTTCGTAGGTTTTGGAGTGACCTGTTATAGACCGATGTAAAGCCTGGTTGCGTACAAGGTATCGGTTGCGCAGGAAGAGACCTGACTAAAGTCTGTGACTAATTGCTTTCTGCTACGACTGTAGATGTTACTGACTTCTTTTTTTGTGTTCGTCAGTGTTTTGTGCAGGACAAGACAAGTCAATGAAACTGGGGTGTTTCTCTCGGAGAAGTCATCAAAATTTAGCGAGCCCGAGGACGGCCTCATGTCAGGAGGCCGTGTTAGACTTCAAAACCGATATAAAATTAATTGTGGGTAGGATAGCCGAACGCGCTCAGCGAACGCATATATAAGTCACTGCTCTAGCGGTACCGCAGTCATTCGTTTCTCAGATCTCGTACAGTGCGGAAGTCTCAGTGAAGTTGCTGCGTCATGGTGATTACTATATATTCCTGCTGCAGGAGTGTGGTAATAATTCTTCAGTGGTATGTTCAGTTTTTATTTCACTAAGGTGGTCCAGAGATAATGGTTTCTGGACAGATTCTTTTTTTATTTAAATAATATTATTTATGGTTTCCAACATTACAACAATTACATTACAAATAATAACGAAATTAGACCAAAATTAAGAAACAAACAAAAAAATCACTTATGGTGTTTTTTTTTTGTTTTTTCAGTTGGAAAATATACAATATTTTGACAAAATACGCACTAACTACCCTCTACACAGCTTTAATATTACGTTAAAACAAAAAATAATACATTTCACCTGAAAAAAAAAAACTTACGATTTAAAACTAACATTCCGTGACCACAACTTTTAGTCCGTCCAGCCGAGACCAGCAGACTTTCGTAACTGAATTTATTTATGACTTAAAATGTCAAAAGAACTAATGAAGAACCACGAACCTGTAGTTTTTACGAAGTAAATATAAATCCGTGTGAATAACGGGTCTATTTCAATGATGATACTATAAGGTATCCATATAGCATAGGGTTCCCATACAAAAATTAGATTACTACCATAAAAAAAAAAAGAATTCCGTTAACGGCGGATGATACAAATACGTATCACCCGGGCCTGAGGGAGTCTTTGCTGTGCGTTATGTCATGATACAAATACGTATCACCAGGGCCTGAAGGGTGGGGTATTCTGACTTAAATTCAGGGACAAATTTATTCAAATGTTTGCAACACCTTGCTTTACTCTATGATTCAATATAGATAGTTTGATAGATAGGTCCAATCCGTAGACAGAATATAACAAGACATCTAGCTAGCGTGCCGCCGATAAGGACAGAAAATAATCATTCGTACACTTAACACACGTTATGGGTATTTATTCAAATGCGCCTATTATCTACACTAATATTATAAAGAGGAAAACTTTGTTTGTTTGGTTGTGATGAATAGGCTCAAAAACTACTGGACCGTTTTTAAAAATTCTTTCACCATTCGAAAGCTACGTTATCCACGAGTAACATAGGCTAAATTTTATTTTGGAAAAAATAGGGTTCCGTAAGATATTTGGGTTTTTTCGGACACAAGGTGTAAAAAATCAACCAGAAAAGTTACCTATTTTGCGTACGCTGCCTAAACTATAAAAGATAGAACCATAAAATGTTCTAATTAATTGTAGATCTTATAAATATCTACAAAAAAGTCCGCGGCACACTGTCTATGTCGAGGCCCAACAACCATTTTTTTATTTAAAAATCTTGAATTTTGTTTGGACTACATATAAACGCATTTATTTTACTCATGCTATTAATCCTTATCAAAATAAATTATTTTATCATTAAGTACAGTTTATGTAGATAATATTTGGTCTTTGAATGATTAAAATTGGACATTTGGTTTTGAAGTTATGGCGAAATTAAAATATTACGATTTCTGCTGCACGGCCCGTTGCGAAGTGAGCGTCACCAAGGCGGGGGTGCGCATGCGGGGAGGGGAGTTTAGATCTATGAGTAAGGTACCCGCGCGGCTCAGACGCGAGGTCGGCTCCCTCTCGATTTTTTTTTAGATTTCTTTCTTAAAACTACACCTACGCAAAAGTTCTTCTCAGAGTTAATCAACAGTTCTTTTCAGGGCTAACCAACAGATATTTTCAGGGGTAACCAACAGTTCTTTTCAGGGCTAAACAACAGTTCTTTTCAGGGCTAAACAACAGTTCTTTTCAGGGCTAAACAACAGTTCTTTTCAGCGCTAGAATATTACACGCTGTTAGCATTTTCTTAAACATTTGAAAATGCCTAAGAGAGCCAGGTCTCAACATTCTAAACATAGTTCTCAAGCACGGGCAGCAAGAATATGTCGTATGGGAGAATCTTCACCTGAACGTTCACAACGCCTTGCTGAACAAAATCAGAGAAACTCTCAGGTACGCGCACGAGAGTCGAGTGTCGAACGTTCGCAACGCCTTGCACAACAAAATCTGAGAACCTCTGAGTTACGTACACGAGAGTCGGGTGAACCGATATGTATGAAATTTTGCGGGTAGGTCTGATAATCTATATATATAAAAGAAAGTCGTGTTAGTTACTTCACTTATAACTCGAGAACGGCTGAACCGATTTAGCTGAAAATTGGCAGGGAGGTAGTTTAGAGCCAGGAGAAGGACATAGGATACTTTATATCCCGGTAGGTTAAGGTTAAGCAACGTTAGGTAAGGTCATTAAATAGATGGGTGAACTGATTTGTATCATTTATTTTGTGCATATCGGGTAGGTCTGAGAATAGGTCATAAAGTATATTTCATACCGCTAGGTTAAGGTTAAGCAACACAAGGCCAGGTCATTAAAATGATGGGTGAACTGATTAGTATGAAATTTTGTGTGCATTTCGGGTAGGTCTCATAATAGGTCGTAAAGTATATTTCATACCGCTAAATTAAGGTTAAGCAACATAAGGCATGGTCTTTAAATAGATGGGTGAACCGATATGTATGAAATTTTGCGGGTAGGTCTGAGAATAGGTTATAAAGTATATTTTATGACGCTGATACCATGATTGACGAGGATATATAGAACGAGAGAAGGAGAGGAGAGGGTGATGGAGTGAGTGATCGGAGGAGTTAGGTGGAGCAAGGGGGGGGGGAGTGAGAGGGAGCAAGTTGGGAGAAGAGAGAGGAGGGAGAGGGTTCTGAGAGGACAACGGGGAGAGGAAGAGGGGAAGTATGACGGGGACCGAAGCGGGAGGGGAGAGAAAGAGCATAGAATTAGATTTTTCTTATAA
Organism: Furcula furcula; assembly: GCA_911728495.1. NCBI lineage: Eukaryota > Metazoa > Arthropoda > Insecta > Lepidoptera > Notodontidae > Furcula > Furcula furcula. Next base: position 8,934,616 of record OU452245.1, read on the forward strand.
GAGAGAGAGATGGAGAGAGATAAATCAAGGGAGTAGGGAGCAAAGGGGAGCAAAATGTAATTAAAGCGCGGGCGGAGCTGCGCGGGTCAGCTAGTGTAGTATAAACGATATTTCATAACGCAATTCAATACTCAACTTTCATAACTCCAAAGCTAGGTCGTGAACTAGAAAATTTCATGAGTACTCGAAGAAAACGCACCGTAGATGCGCCAGATTTTGAACACACGCTAAGCGACAAAAAATCATATGCTCTGTTTCTTTCTATCACGTATAATATATATAAATGCATCCTTTTCTTGAGCGAATGAGAAAGAAAGTGCCAGCTCTCTATTGTTTTCTTTCTCTAAGGTCCAATCCAATACGAATCCAATGTTCAATATGCGTAGCATCCCTAATACGTCTGTGGTTCAATCAATCATTAAAATAGACATAGACTCTGCTGCTCTGAAGTTTGTTCAATGTGCGTTCAATCAATTTATATTATTTTTTATTTACCTACATAATTCTATTATTATTAATTAATATGGTGTCTAATGTTTGCTTTTGACCAAGAACTATATCTAAAAATAAGCGATTCAATATGTTATGTTAATAATAATTAAGTTTATACGTTTTTATGATGTTCTAACAGATATTGGTGATATTTATATAAACAAAGTTCGCAAGCCGGTGGAAAAATGATCAATAATAAACTTAGCTCGATGAGATTTCTGTTTGCTTGTGTTATAATTGTGGTTCGAGATGAACAAGTATTTGGCAACTTGTTAAATCGCTCGGGCGATAGATTCTCCCTGGACATTACCGGTTGTGCTTTATATCACAAACTGTGTTCACATTTGGAGGAAGATCTGGGCGTACTCTCTTGTGCCCTAAATACTTCATACAACAAGACTCAGATTCCTGCTGTCTGCCAACACCAGCTATGGGCTCATCAAGCTAAACTTTCTGACAATGTTTACTTAGACTACAAACTCAGGGAAATATGTAAGAATGAACCGTCAATATTGAATTGTTTAAACCCTAATGAATATGGAATAGACTGTGTGTTGAAGAAAAAAGCAAGTGTGAGGGACAAAAACAATTGTTGGTGGACAATTAACAAAATTGAATCACTTATATTCAATGACTGGCAAATTATTGGTAATTTTCTCAAGAATTGTAATGATGACATTGAAGCACATACTTGTGGAAGAATACCTTCAGATCCCAAAAGTTTGTCACAGACACAGACTCTAAAATGTTTGCAAAATACGGAGCTGAATATTCGGCCAGAGTGTCAGTCTGAAATTACAGTACTCCTAGAAATGAAGTATGGAAATCTTCAGTTAGATAAACTTATATTTGCTGCATGTAATTTGGACCAGAAGACTTTTTGTCCTGATGAAGTGCCAGGTTCATGGTTGATGTATAAATGTCTTCTGAGACACAGATATGAAAATGGTAACAATTTAACTTTTTACTTAATGTAGGTATATAATTATGGATCTGATTGACACTAACTGCATTATCTGTTTTCTTATTATAGGTATGAGGAAGAAGTGTCAAGACCAACTGTTTTATGACCAAAGAAATATTGTAATGAATTATAAAATGAGCAAGGGATTGGTCAAATCTTGTAAAGAAGATATTAGAAAATATCATTGTCGAAAAGGAGTTGTAGAGGATAAGGATGTGAGGCTTGCACAAATTTTATTATGTCTAGAAAGTGTGTCCAGAAATGAAAGCACAAAATTATCCCCAGAATGTACCACTGAAATGATTGATCATAGGAAAATGCTTATGGATGACTATAGACTTTCACCAGAGTTGATGCAAAACTGTGCTAATGACATCACTAAACTGTGTAGAGGTGTTGAAGCAGGGGGCAGAACTATTCATTGCTTGATGGATCATGCCAGACCAAGGAGAAGAAAAGATAAACGAATCAGTATGGAATGTCAAAAATCGTTAGAGAACCTTGTCCAAGAGGCTGATCCAGGTGAAGATTGGAGGGTAGATCCAATTTTACGTAAAGCCTGTAAACCAGTAGTAGATCGAGCGTGTAGAGAAGTCAACTATGGAAATGGCAGAGTCATGTCATGCCTGATGGAGAAACTTGGTACCAATCTGATGACCAATGACTGTGAATCAGCTTTATTGCAAATCCAGTATTTCATATCAAGGGATTTTAAATTAGATCCTCAGTTATACAGGGCTTGCAAATATGATGCTGTCACACTGTGTAAAGCAAAAATTCAGTGGGCTGATGCTAGTGAACATCAATCAGAAAAGGATCCTTTGGTTCTACCTTGTCTGTATAACCATGCATATAATACTGATTTCAATGGCAAATTAAAACCAGGCTGTGAACAACAAGTGAGAAAGGTAATGAGACAGAGGGCCATTAGTGTGGACCTGATGCCAGAAATAGAAGATTTCTGTATGGATGACCTGATTAACCTGTGCTTTGAAAATACTGGTAAAGGAGAAGAAATATCATGTTTACAAAGTAAGATAAAAGAATTAGGACCAAAATGTAGGGAGATTGTTACAAATTTCACAGAAACCCAGAGTGGTCATATAGAGCTTAATGCTGTTGTAAATATAAATTGTAGAGTTCCTATTGAGAGACTATGCTCATCTGAGTTGAAGAGCAAAAAAGATGAGGATGATATAATGAATTGCCTGATTATGCACAAGAATGATCCAGAAATTAAAGCCAATGTCAACTGTAGGGCTGCTATAGAACATGAACAATTGATCTCTTTAAAAAACTATAGGTTCACAAGGAAATTTAAAAATGCTTGTAAATCATATGTTGTCAGATTCTGTCCAAAAGCACAAACCAAGTCTCAAGTTATTACATGCCTGAGTGAAATAGTGAGAAATGATACTATCTCAAGACGAAAACATACAATCTTTAAGGACTGCCGTCAACAGTTGAGACAACAGTTGTTTCAACAAAAAGAAAATATTGATTTAGATCCAGAGCTAAAAGAAGCATGTAAAAATGACCTTCAAAAATACTGTTTAAATGTTCCACATGGGGAGTCAGCTGCTTTGGAATGCTTGCAAACAGCAAAGGGGCAGTTGTCAGAAGGCTGCAGAAAGGCATTATTTGTCCTCAGAAAACAGGAGTTCACTGACAATGCCATTGACTATCATTTAATTACTAGCTGTAATGATATGATAGACTTGTATTGTCACAATACTGAAGCATCAAAAATGTTGGAATGCTTAAAGGTAGGAAAACTTTAGAAATGCTTAACATCAATGAAGGTTTTAATATACTTATACATAGTTTTGAATGTGCAAATATTACTTGCAGGCTCATCGTCAAGAACCAGACTTTGATGACAACTGCAAAGTTGTTATTGTGAACAGAATGATAGAACAAAACATGGATTATCGTTTTAACAACAATTTACAGAATGCTTGCAAATCTGACATTAGTAAATATTGTTCTGAGGTCATTGGTAAGTTTTAAAACTTATTTAATCATTGAAATGAACCTACATTTACGGGTCACTGGAGGATCCGTAAAGTTCCGTCCTGTATTCAGCACACATGGACACGCAAATAATCAGAAACATGGTCTGTATGTAAAGTAGTTTCATTTCAATGTGTAGCATTCGCATAAATAAAATTAAATTGATTGAAGCATATTCTCTGCACATACCAATTGACTAAAAGCATTTAAGTAAATAACCTTATTTACTTTCTAGCTAACGAGCCACAAGTGGAACTTCAGGGTAAAATGTTGTATTGCTTAAAAGAGAAGTTTAGGGAGTCCAAATTGACGACATCTTGTGAGAACGAGTTGGCAAATGTGCTGAAAGAGCAAGCATTGAATTATCGCCTCGACCCTCTGCTTGGCAAATTGTGCAGTGCAGAAATACAGACTATTTGCACAATGTCAAAAGACATTACAAATTCCGATGGACAAGTGAGCTATTTATTATGACAATTATTATTTTCATGAGTCAGCCTACCCTTTACATATTAGGAATAGCTTTTGTAAATGTAATATGAGCAGGGCTTAGTCTGCAAAACATTGGACAATGTTATTATTAACATCATTCAAAGATTTTATATGAATGTTAAAATGTACAAGATAAAACTTAGTGCACCTATGCATTACATACTCGCATTAAATCTAACTGCTGGGTCTGTTAATTATCTTATGGGTATGTTATTTTATTATCTTGTCATATAGTGTTAGTGCTCAGGGCCCTATAAGTGCAGCAGTTAGTTACATAGAGATTAGACATTTAAGCCAAGACAAAGACAGATGTAGTATTGAGCATAGAAATGTTTTTTATTTCACTTAGTGATGGAAGCATGCTTATAAACAGTTGGGATGTACTGCTGCTCGCCACCCTAGAGATTTGTTATTGTGTCCTAATTATTGAACACACATTTCTTAAAATAGGACCCTCAATTTGCATATATATTTTTAATGTGATATTATCAATTATCATTCTTCATTATTGTTTTTTAAGGTTGAAGAATGCCTGAAAAATGCTCTTTTGAATCATAAAATCGTATCAATTGAATGCGCCCGCGAAGTAGCTCAAAAAATAGAAGAGACTGAAGTCGATATTGAAGTGGATCCATTGTTGGAACGCGCTTGTGCTTTGGACTTGTTGAAGTATTGTAAAGATTTGGATCATGGTGCTGGCAGGCGTAAGTTGAAATCCCTATATTTGGATATGCTACAACAAATCAATGATGTCACAATCATGTTTTCCAATATAATACTTGCAATGAGATGATGATGATAGTCTACTATATATATAGTGATGATGAAGGTCTAGAGTGGTTATCCTGGCTGCTACCCAATAGTTCATGAGTTGATTCCCACCCAGGACAAACATTTTTGTGTTGGTGTTATTTATCTATATAATTACAAAACAAAAAATAAGTATTTGTTTTAGCTGTTGATACATAATGGTGAGTGAATTGTCGAATATATCACTATTATTCTATGTAAATAAACCAACCACAAAAACATTTGGGAAAAATAATTGTCAAAATTGATTCAGCAGTTTTTGACAAAATTGACCACTAACATACATACAAGTTGAGTACAGAACCTCATTAAAGCTTTAATAAGTTTTATATTTTTATTTTAGGTTTGAAATGTCTCAAAATTATTCTAAATGATGGTAGTAGAAAACTAGAAGCTGAATGTGAGAAATCCCTTTCACGGAGATTAGAAATGTATAAACATGTGGCTGCAGTAAGTATACATTTAATTATTAGTGGTTTGCCACAGTGAACGCGCGGTGACTTGAGCCTAGCGCGGGCGCGGCGGCGGGCGCGCAGGGTGGCCACACTGACGCGCGGGCTGTTGTGGCGATAACACTTATTGCAGGTGTCGCAAACCTTTTATGAGAATTCTGTATTTTTTACTGGATAGGCCAATCCTGAGATGGGAGGCGTTGATCATAAGAGATGGTGTGCTGGGTGCGCACGAAATAACTAAAAACAGTTAAATGAGTGGAGATTTAAAAAAAATATATTTAAGAATTGAAATTGTAGTCAAAAAAGTTTATTTTATTTATTAAGGAACATCAACAATATACATATTATACATTTACAATTTCAAATGTCCAAAAAAACCTTTTTTATACATGTATTTAATAATAAAAAAATACTTAAAACGAGCGACAAGACCGAAATGGTTTGATACCCCGCCAGCCGCGCGATCGGTCGCTTGTTGACTAGGCCCGCAGTGTGGCCAGAACGAGCGGATAGGAACGTTTGAAAAGTACGCCCGCTAACTCGCTCAAGCCGGTCGCGCTAGGCTCCCGCCTAAGTCACTTCAGTGTGGCCGTAAGCGGCGGTTTCATATGTTTGATATTTCGCGCCCGCCGCCGCCGCCGCGCTAGGCCTGCAGTGTGGCCGACCACTTAGTGTTCTATATAATATCAGTGATCTTTAAATGAAATACTTATAGTTGTTTCTTTTTACAGATACATCTGAATGGATTTGGTGACATATATAATGAAATATCATCTTCTGCATCCAAGAAATACTTTATAGTTGTAGGCCTGTCTATTGTAGCTTTAATTTTTGTATGTGGCTTATACTGTGGCAAATTAACTAGACAAGCTATGTATGTTAAGAAAAAATAGACCAATATTATGTATATTATTACAATAAAACAATAAAAAATCTCAATTTTTTAACACTTACATTTTATTCATACTAATAATACCAGCCCTTATTTTGTCTCACTGTTGAACACGGGCCTCCCCTCAAGATGAAGGGCCTTAGGCCATAGTCCACGCTGGCCAAGCGTGAGTTGGGTTAGATTTTATAAAACAACATAAAAAATTACATTCTATCATTCTTGTTTCTATTATAGTAAAGTTGATGAGTATGTGAATGGCTCCATTTAACATCACAAGTCGTTAACACTTAAAACAGAAAGACTAATGGAGACAAAATTAATAAAGCATATTTTGGAATGGATGTTAATGAAGATCTTTACATTATTACTGTTCCAAATCTTACACTACAATAATTAGATGAGGTGTACTGAATTACCATCACATTGCATCATCAAAGTCCATTTCTTCAAAATCATCTATTGTTTCTTTTTTTACCACATTAGTTTTAATTTCTTTTTTCACCTCTACCTTGATGTCACCCTTAATTAGTTTTTGACTCTCTTCAAAATATTGGTTTGGATGGTTGATTCCAATGCTCAGGTCAACATGATGCACAGCATCAAAGTATTTACTGCAAGCTATTTGGAAGTGTCCTTTCTTTGTCATGTCTATTACCTCACTCATAACTGAAATGAAAAAAAAACTTTCTTGTTTTAAATGACAGCATAATTTAAGTTGAAATGTAATGTAACAACAATAATTACTATATGGTTTAAGCTCTAATACAAAAAGGAACTTACCTTGTGAATCATAACCATATCCCTGTAGTCTATTCTTTAGAATACTGACATCACAGTGCCTAAATGGGCACCCATGACAATCCCCTGGCCCCACATTTGTATTTATAATTTTTAAACAACTAAATGGGGTATAGTTTTTCTTACTACCTTCTTTACCATAATTGTACCTCACACTATAGGCATACTGTTTTTCAAACTTATCAAGATCCATGATTTTGGTGAATTCTTCCCTCCAGAACCTTAGTGAGTCTTCAAGAGTCACACCAATTCCTTTTAAGAATAGGCCATATTGCAATCTCCCTCCATGTTTCAAATGGTGTGCCATTCTTAGTTGCTCATGAAGTTGGCGCATACATAGTGGGAATGATTTTACAGACAAAGAATCAAGACTCTCAATAGGTACAACAACTTTTGCATCGCTGTAATCATTACCAGAGTATGATTGATGCAAGCCTTTTAGTAAAGATACCAGTCTCTCATCTTGCTCGATCTCCCCGAGGTGATGGCAAGCTACAGCTAAACTTTGCTTCAGATGGGTTCTATACTGGGCAGAGAGCACCGATATAAAATCTTTATGAGGGATGTATGCATATCCACTACTTAGGTACACTTTCCTTGTTTTTACCAAATCTAAGACTTCATAAAACTTCACCTTGTAAAACTTCATGTTGTCAACATTTGTATATGGTGTAGATTCTCTCAGATTATGTATGATCTCACTCTTTTCATCATCACTTATATTTGTATAACACAGATTGTTAATTTTGAAAAAAATATCTATTGCCTCACCTCTCATGGTTGCAAACCTCATTTTAAATAATTCCAATTCTCTAGCAATGAACCAACGTCTCAGTTCTTCTGTTCTGCAATAGGCCAGGCGAAGTATAAAGTGAGCAATGTGATCCTTGCGTCTTGCTTGTAAGTCGGTATCGGAGACGCTGCACCCTGACTTCTCCAGTAATTTAGCATAATATTTGAGACCCTGACTTCTCATATCACTCACTATAAATTCCGTCCATTCATCAGAGTACATCCTCAATCCTTTGAGGGTTGTTGCAGTAGCTAAACATCGGAGTAAAGTCACTCTTTCCAAAGCCAAGCTTTCAAATTCCTGTAAATTTATGTTCTCAATAGGTGGAATTTTATACATTTGAAGATCATGAGGATATGTTTCCGCTTGGTTTCCTATAACTGGAGCTCGTGTGGACTTCCTTTTTATATTTAAATCCATGATAACATATAAATGGACAATTTCTCAAAACGAAACAAAGTTTTAAACCTAAAGAAATTGTTTATTCCGTCAGATATCTATCACAATCACAACCGACCCAACAAAATCAACACTATTCAACAAACAACCAACCACGAAACCTCACTCAGCACGAAACATTGGATTTGGCGCCATTTTTGGCATTGACTGTAATGACAATTGATAGATTGACACTATTTGACACTGCTGACAATAATCTCTGCATTTTTCTCTCTCTTGGATTTAAGATTATAACTTGGATTGTACAAGTCCCAGCAATTCGTATTTGAAAATTTAGTTTATATTCAGAAAAATATTGTATCTTTTAAAAAGTACAGTGCGATTCATAGTGTTAAACCCGGAACAAACACAATCTTGCTTGTTTTACATTCAACACGTCTCCACAGAACAAGCAAATCGTTTATGGGCCAAAGTATACGCTTCTTTATCAAACTGCCACAGGATAAATTTAAACCTTTGCTAAGAAGCCGGTTGTCGAAAAAGGCTTATTATAACATCTCGGATTACCTAGAGGATAAAGCTGCGTGGGCATGAACTGCTCAACTCATGCAAGCTTAGAATTGTAGGCTTACAGTTTGTAACACCTCATAATCTGGTGGATTACTGATGGCTGTTCCACAAGTCAATTAATTGATAATATACAGACTATGTGAAAGTGTTTTGTGTCTTGCCTGACGAGGTACTACTTAACTGCAGAAGTTAAATGTGAGCCATTGTGATTTTGGTTCGGTCATGCTCGCCATCGAAAAGTCTTTGCTTGTGGCGGCTTCGTCTGGCGGGTCACCCCCTTCCCTCTAATATGGTTGAGGGGAGTGATGGCTGCTGCTCGAGTCAACTCGTGCGCGGGTGCTGCTTGGGGGGACTGGTCCGACTACTATCCTTTTGGCCTTTTAGTTTGTTGTAATTTTTGTCGTAATTTATTGTTTTCTTCTTTTCTCCCTTGCTTTATGTTTCGAACGGCAGGACCAAGAAGATTACATTTACAACACTGGAGTATGCAACGCAAATAATATCTTGAAGCCAAAAAATTTGGCCTTGAATCATTTCACTTATGTTTTTTGTCTCTTTCATTAGGATGACCACGACGAATCTAAGTTTAGGATAAATACATACGGATTACGTATAAAAAAATGAAAACGTAAGATAGGAATATATCATATAAAACGTATTTTATAGTAAGGGCAGCGTTCGGGAAATCGTGTGCTGTCAGTGATACCTTAAAGCACAGAGACATAGTTGTTTACTATTGGCTCATTAGAAAGCTCCAACAAGCAATGGAGTTAGCTATGCCTAAGCATATTCATCCATCCTCCATTGCCTGTTCATTTCTGATTTTATCACGTAGCGAAACCTTGGGGTTACGTAGAAGAGCCGTATATGAAGTAGAGTACCCCTATAGCTTTGAGAATATTCTAGTTGAATATGCAGTGGGCGGAGCACATAGCTGGAAGAACCGATGGCCGTTGGGCAAAAAGTTTCTAGATAACGACCACCGTCCGGAAAGTGGTGTGTAGAATGGCCCCTAACAAGAAGGTCCGATGATGGTATCACACGCGTGACAGGAAGCCAGGGGATGCGAGTGGCGAAAGTCCGTTAAGGGTGGACGTCATTGGGGGAGGCCTTTGTCTGGCTGTTGACGTCATTCGCCTGATGGATGCAAGGATAGATTTTATAGAAATGAAAAACAACAATATAGTATATCATTTATTAACATTCATAATATTCATTATTATACAAGCCAGTCCGTAAAAACATTTTACAGGGAAATTTCACTAATGTTTGTAAGCATTTAATGACAATCCTAAATCAAAAGGAATAAAATACACAGATTGAAGGGTTCTGTCTAGGATTAAAACGATTATTAATATTTCTGCAAGATATAATGCGATACCAAATAAAGACACACAGCGAGCTAGTTTTACAGAGAGAGAGTAGTGAACATAGATTACTAGCAAGAGACATTGGCATGACGTCTTGACATATAGAATGACATCAGTCTGTAATGATGGTTTACACTTACAACAAAAAGCGGTTAAAGCGTTTGCTATGACTGTACATTTCTACGTAATTAAGGATTTGAAAAATAAAAAAAATATTTTTTAAATTTATTTTAAAACTTTATTATTAATAATATTGATATTTAATGCAAAAAAGTTAATCACGTGACTATAAACGCGCCAAGATTGGTCACCATATAGGTGTTACGTCATAATGTTAAAGCGATTTAATAACAGTAAAACAAAGTATGCTAAAAACAAATTTTTCTCCCGTGCCATAGATACTTATAACAATTCATTTAGTGACATTGACATTTACGCGCTATCTAAGTCTACTTTTAAAACCCATGTTCTACATAAAATAACCAAGTCCTAATAATATTACCCATTACCCGCAAATGGTATAAAAAAAAAATTACTTTCCCCTAAGCTTCATAACTTCATAAAAGCTACTACCTACTGTAATTATTTCTTTAAACCTTATTATTATTATTTTTTCTCCAGTTAGATTTGTTTTCACGCATAACCTATACCATTTACTTTTTTATTGTCTATACCTTTAATATTGTTTAAAGTTTAAGACATCATAACTCGTTTATGCGCTTCTTATTGTTCATTTTACTATTTTTTTTTTGTATATTGTACTCTTCTACTTCCTTGCTGTTCACTGTTTTATTTGTTATTGTATTTGGATGCACATAGGGTATCCTCCTTTGGCTAAGGTGTATCATATAAGATTTGATTTATCCATATATTGTAGATTATGCTGTTTGGATACCTTAATAAATAAAATAAAATAAAATAACAGTACAGCGTTAACGGCTATTACAGGTGACTAGACAATAATATTGAAAATGTATTGCTAAAAAACGACGCTGAACGACACTGAACGACGACACTGAACGTCACTGAACGACACTAAACGTCACTGAACGTCACTGAACGACACTGAACGACGACACTGAACGTCACTGAACGACACTGAATTACAGTGACGTTCAGTGTCATCGTCCAGTGTCGTTCAGTGTCATTCAGTGTCGTCGTTCAGTGGCGTTCAGTGTCGTCGTCCAGTGTCGTTCAGTGTCATTCAGTGTTGTCGTTCAGTGGCGTTCAGTGTCGTCGTTCAGTGGCGTTCAGTGTCGTTCAGTGTATTTCAGTGACGTTCAGTGACGTTCAGCGTTGTTCAGAGTCGTTTTTTAGCAATAAATTTTCATTATTATTGTCTAGTCAAGTGCCGTTGACGCTGTACTGTTATTAAATAGCTTTAACATTATGACGTCACACCCGCTTGGGTTTTTTCAGGAGCTGTCGGTGTGTTTCCGGTACTGAATTCAAAAATTATATTTTTTATTTTGAAATAACTTTTGAATTATTGCGAAGAAAAAAAAATTAAAAATAGTTTTACTATAAAACTTATATATGATCTTTCCATTTCTCACAAAATAAATATTCAAATACCCAATTCTCCTTCAATTCCTTCAAGAAATATGACAACAATTATAATAATTAATTAATTAATTTTATGATAATTCTTGTCATATTTCTATAAATGTAGAGTCAGGATTGACTGATGCAGCTCTGATATTTGATTGAGCTATACTTGTAGAAGAGCCTATGGTGCTAGCCTAAAATATAAAAAAACAGTTATTTAAAAAGTATTTTTGAATGACTGGCTTAGAACCATTTCTTACGAGGAAGCAGAGTCAATTCTACATTTTATTAAATAAAAATGCACTCTTAATTCATATCTCACATATACACACAAACATTTACACACGTAAACGCTCACGCACACACACGTAATATTACTACAATTTTTACAATTTTTTTCTTTTTTCCCTACTGTATATTTTTCATTTAACTTAAGCTAAAGCTTATATGGCTATAGAAGAGCGGATCCGTTATACTCAAGTATTATTATGCATAACTGAGGGATCCAACCTTGTATGTAACTATTTTAAAGTAAGTTAATGAAATAAACATTTTTGATTATATTTTGATTACCTTATTCAAAGTTGACCTTAGTCAAAGTTGAAACACAATCCTGGTCTGTGTGGGTCATAGTCCCCTCTGTTTTAAAATGTAAGCTGCTGCTAATGTAAGCTGACAGATATCATGGATTAATTTATCCTTTATTGGTACATTGGCTAACCAAGTATTTCCTTTTGCAACACCTTTCGGGAAGCTGAAATATAAATATGATTAATATTTTGTTACTAAAGTCCAATAAATAATTCACTAGAGTAAATTGACATTTGCTAATGTCACTTTGTAAAATAATATTGCCATATTAACAGTAGTAGTGATGTTCCCATTCTATAGCGATGCAATTACTTGCTCAAAGTTAATTAATGAAAACATATCTAATACTAACAATAATTTTAATTAGAAATTATATTGAGTTGTCAATAGATGATAACTATAAATAAATCTAGTGAAATTGACGAACAACAAGGCTGCATGGGCTATAATTTTCACTAAGTCAGTGGGAATAAGTTGACCTTGGCTTTACACACGCCGCGTCATATTATTCATCATTTGGCTTCTAATTTCTGGTCTGAGTGGACGAATGTTTCTTTTGCTCGCAAGTACTGACTAAGTGATCAATAGAATCATTTTGTCACTTCACTATTTCTTTTTTCATCAAAAACTGGTAACACAGTAAACGTCAGTTTACTCTAGTGAATTAATGATATGACTAAGTACTATTTCTATCAGGGCTTACTTTCCAGGCAGAATTTTGATACATGTTGGCTTTTTATCACGTAGCGTATATACCTAACCATAACTATTATTATGAAGATTTTCATTAATACATTTTCGGAATACAAAATCTGAGTCTAGTTCGCTTAATACTAAATATATAAAAATAATGTATCGAAATTATATTGTATTTCAGTTGGTACAACTTCGGTATATTTTACGTCTGTGGCGGCTATGGGTCCTCTTATGAGTGCAAAAATATTATATTTCTGACTTTTAAACATTAAACTCATACTTATGTATAATTACGTATCCTTCTCGACTCAGAAAATCTTAATTTCAGTGTTAATGGTCACCCTACTGATGTAAAATGTTTATTTAAAATTAGATGATTATAGAGCATAATTGACAGAATAAAATAGGTATATCATCTAAATATCGCCACACAACACTAAAATTAATCATTATTGACTTGTTTTTAACATGATTCGAAGGTAAAAATGTATGAATACATTAAATACGGTTATTAGCAAAAAAATACACTAACCTGTGAAACTTTTTGTCCGAATTTGGCTTCCAAACACTTCTGCAATTGTGTACAACATGTTACATTGTTTAAACAGCGAATCTAATGAGAATACAGTTTTATTTGATCTTTTAAAAACCCGAAGTGGTAGAAAACATATGACGGAGCGGCCATATTGTGTTCAATGAGAGTTGCCATAATGTTAAAACGGCAGCTACCAACAATTAGGGTAGTGAAGGGCTGGTTTAGGAATATGATTTCTATATAATTTATTCCTAACGTCCATAGACAGTACTCAAGTTGACGTGGATGTAATTTTTCTTATAATTCATTTAAGGTCTGTCAAGAGAACCACGACCCACGTTGCGAAATCTTGAATTATCACAATTCACACAATCAGGATTGGGATTTTTTGTGTTAATCATGGCAATTTTAGATAAAGTGTGAGAGGGATAAAAAACATAACTAGGGGTGAATGAACCTGTCTTCAATAATTTGTTCTAGGCGAAAACTCCAGTGTTGTAAATGTAATCTTCTTGGGCAGGACACACTATCGATTCATTTGTAACAAAACAATGTTTAAAAAAAAAGTGAAAAAATGACAAGCCCGCTGAGTTTCTTGCCGGATCTTCTCAGTTGAAGCCGCGTTGTGATCCGGTGGTAGTTTTAAAAAAAATGACGATTCAAAAGTGCTAGCGTTAAGCCTATTTGACATAAAGATTTTTGAGTTTGAGTAATAATTAGTTTAGTACATACCAAAGATATAGTGAAAATCCTAAATCTATGGTACATATCAATACGCTCTGCTGAGATTGGCAGAATCGTGTTAGGCCTAGACTCAATGGAATAATGCCAAAAAAAATATTGGTATTTGTTTGCATTTGCTTACTGGCTCACACACAATCGCTCATAAACGGCGTAGTTAATTTTGTTAATTCAATTTTTCCTTACAAAAAATTTCGATTTCTGCATGTAACGTGACGGACAGACAAGGACACGACACGCATACTTTACAATACACACGCTATTTCCGGTTTACCTCCCTATCATCGGCCGTCATTCCCTCAATTTCCCTCTTTCTTTCCGTCTCTTGATTTCTTGCATTCTTGTCAATCAATCTGTCAAGTTAAGCTGTCTCATGGAAATTGAATTTATTTATATTTTCATTTGAATTAGTAATTAATATAACATAGGCAGACAGTGAATTATGTATAAATGTTTAGCGGAAAGTAATAAAAAGATAGTATCGTGACTTTGGTGTTTAATAGATTACCATAAATTTAAAAAATGGTATCTAATAAGATGCAGTCGTCATTGGATGATTTAGTTCAATATACGCAGCTTTTTAAGCCGGTGCCGACTGTATTGCAAGGGACGGTGCTTCCTTTCCTGCTCATTTATCCCGTGGTGTTTTATTCGTGGATATTTGTGTATGGTTTTGAAGAAAACTTGGAGGCTGGGTTCGTCACTGTTGCAGCTGTGGCCACGATACAGATTCTCATATGCCTCTGTTGCTATTGGAGTGTCCACATTCAGTGTTTCTTGTCCTGTTCCTCTGTAAGTATTTTGTCTGGACAAGTCATGGGAAACTTTAAAACAATTTTTTTTTATTTACTTATTTAATTGTAGGTTAAAGATCCTATTCAAGCTGAAATAGTAAAAGTTGTGCCAACGTCTAACAATGGATTTTCTGAAATTGTTAAACTTCATCACACAAAGGTATGTTCATTTATGAATTGTATGCTATATCCCAAAAAAATTATAATAATACCCTGTTGATAATGTCAATAAACGTTATACTAAATCTATGCTTTTGCATAAAAATTATGTATGTCACATTAGTCAACAGTAGCAAATGTCGAAATAATTTGAAACAGTACATGGCTTGTTTGTATAGCAATCCCGTACAACTGGTTTAATTTCATTTTCAATATTAAATAATGTGAAAATACAATAAAGACACACTATTAATGTAGTTTGTAAAAAATTTCAGTCAACCAAAAAAGGAAGCGTCCAGCCTGATGTTTGGTTTACCTTTCAAAAAAGCAAATACCTATATGATTGGGATAAGAAGATTTTCCATACCATTGAGTTTCCCATCCACAAAACATATGAGGAGTATATGGAATCCAAAGGCTATTCAGATGACGAGGCCATTGAATTAGCTGAAAAAGAATTTGGGAAAAATGAAATGTTAATGGTATAATTTCCATTATTTTTTAGGGAATCTGGGTTTCATTTCAAGACATTGTTACGCAGTGGCGTGCACAGAGGGTATGGCAAAGAAACATATTTGGCTTGCTTAACCTATTATATGTATACCATTTTAAATATCTATAAGTTAGCAGATACTATATATATATATTAATCTGCATTTAAAAACTGTAATAACATTATTCAGAGGGTCCATACACACAAAAAGGTATTGCCTAACCTATGATATCTCTAAATTATCTTAATTTAAAAATATTTTGTACTGACATGGTATTAACATGAGGTTTTTAAATATAAATGGATATGTCTGTAATGTTAGTTCATTTAAGGATATTTGTGGTGGCACACTAACAAATAGCTTATAGTACAGATAACTCCCAGATATTTTTGCCTACTTTCTGTGCAGGCCACTGTTGTTACGTATATAATAGTAGTAAAAAGTACATATAACATATCATAATATTCTGTGAATTATTTGTTCAGGTGTCTGGTTATCATAGCCCATATGATGGTAACCAAACAACTGATACAAACACTTATATTCTTTTTTGTAAGAAAATATATAGAAAACCCAGCACACAAATGAAATGAAATGGTTGTCCTGGGTGGGATCAATTCTTACTAGGTTGTGGGTTTAATACACCCCTCTACAGGGTTTCCCATGGGGTGTCTGGGTTAGAATAGCACTTCCTCCCATTCCATCTCCCATCTCATCCTGTTGGACACCCAACAGTTAAGAGGAGATTAAGGGAAAACAAAAAGATGGACAGCAGTATCATTCTATTGGATTACCTACCACTTGGTAATCCAATAGAAAGATACTGCAGTGTATAACTCCTAAACTATTTTAGTAAAGTATCACTATTGATACTTTACCTTTTAGTAGACATAAAGTACAAGTGTCATTCATTATTGCATATCATAGTCATTTAATAAGTGTGTGGGAGGAGGTCTTTCATTGACCACCACTGGTCATCGGAACACCAATTAAGAACCACCACACTAGAATAATAGGCCTGACTAGTGGTTCATACTCCTACACTGTCTAATTTTTATTATATTCCTTATGGATCTGAAATACTAACATTGCTTTTCTCTTTTCAGGTTGTCCCAGAATTTATGGAGCTTTTCAAGGAAAGAGCCACCGCTCCATTCTTCGTTTTTCAAGTGTTCTGTGTAGCACTGTGGTGTTTGGATAAATATTGGTACTACTCTATATTCACTCTCATCATGCTTGTCATGTTCGAGTGCACCTTAGTTCAACAGCAGCTCAGAAATATGGCTGAAATACGTAAGATGGGAAACAAGCCATACAACATTAATGTGTACCGCAACAGGCGATGGCGGCAGATAATGAGCGATCAGTTATTACCAGGGGATATTGTGTCTGTAACGAGGTCTGTGAATGAGAACCTCGTTCCATGTGACATTGTCCTTCTCCGAGGTTCTTGTATAGTTGATGAGTCTATGTTAACTGGTGAAAGCGTTCCCCAAATGAAAGAATCTGTGGAAAATGAGAAAAATCTTAAACAAAATTTAGATCCGGAGGGTGATGGTAAGCTACACACACTGTTTGGTGGTACCAAAATCGTTCAACACTCTTCACCAAGTAAAACTGTTTCACCTGCTCTGAAGGCACCTGACAATGGATGCATTGGATATGTAATTCGCAATGGCTTCAATACATCTCAGGGAAAATTGTTAAGAACAATACTGTTTGGGGTCAAAAGGGTGACCGCTAACAACCTTGAGACATTTGGTTTTATACTGTTCTTGTTGATATTCGCCATTGCAGCTGCTGCTTATGTTTGGATTAAGGGTTGCGAGGACCCGGAGAGGAACAGATATAAACTGTTTTTAGAATGCACACTCATATTGACATCAGTTGTACCTCCAGAATTGCCTATTGAACTATCTCTAGCAGTTAACACATCGTTGCTATCACTGTCTAAGTTGGCAGTGTTCTGCACAGAACCATTCCGGATACCATTTGCGGGAAAAGTAGAAATTTGCTGTTTTGATAAGACTGGTACTTTAACGAGTGATAATTTAGTCGTAGAAGGTGTGGCCGGTATAGGCGGTCACACTGATGCTTCGGTCATTCCACTGTCTCAGGCGCCCATGGAGACGATACAAGTATTGGCGTCATGTCATTCCCTAGTGCAGCTCGATGACGGAGTTGTTGGCGATCCCTTAGAAAAAGCGACTTTAAAAGCCGCCGAATGGAACCTCACGAAGGGAGATGCCGTCGTTCCAAAGAAGGGGAGATCACCGGGCCTTAAGATCGTTCACAGAAACCATTTCTCGAGCGCTCTCAAAAGGATGTCCATAATAGCTGGATACCAAGTCAACGAGCGCGGATTCATCGAAACTCATTACATTAGCAGCGTCAAGGGCGCACCAGAGACAATTAAAACCATGCTCAAAGAGGTTCCTAGTCACTATGATCACGTTTACCTGACGCTGTCGCGGCGGGGAGCCAGGGTGCTGGCATTAGGCTATAGGAATTTAGGGAAATTAAGTTCACAAGAGATAAGGGATATGTCGCGGGAAGATATCGAATCAGATTTGACTTTCGTTGGGTTTGTGATAATATCATGTCCACTTAAGAGCGATTCGAAGAAAGCTATTTCAGAAATTGTCCACGCGTCTCATTCCGTCGTTATGATTACGGGTGACAATCCACTGACAGCATGTCACGTTGCCAAAGAATTGAAGTTCACCCAGAGGGAAGAGGTTTTGATTTTGACTGAGAACTATGACACTTGGGGCTGGAAGTCCATAGATGAAGAAGTGGACCTCCCAGTTCAACCTTTTAAAACAGTAAAACAGTTGACTTCCAAATTCGATTTGTGCATAACAGGGGAAGGATTGACCTTCCTGAACGAGTGTCACCATAAATTTTTGCTTGAGTTGATGCCTCACATTAAAGTGTTCGCTAGATTCGCGCCCAAACAGAAAGAGTTTGTAATAGTTACATTAAAAGCCTTGGGCTACACAACCCTGATGTGTGGGGATGGTACTAACGATGTTGGAGCTTTGAAACATGCTGATGTAAGTACTCATATATGAGGATCATGTTTATTCAGTTCTTTGATTTCAGTGTTCGCTAGACTAATTTACTGTCTGTCTCAGTGGTCACAAGTGTTTGTTGATGGATTCTACCTGATGATAAGCGGTGATGTAACTGTCGATAGAAGCGCACTAGCCTTGACAACACAAGGAAAACGACCCTGTGTCTGTGTCATATAGCTGTGCTAGCAAATCCGTGAGAAATGGTCCTTCGAGGGCCAGGACTCCTCATAGACTATCTTCTATCACTCCTCCTAGACATCCTTAAAAGGTGGAGCTGCTATGTCAGTCGTCATTTTCCAATTGTGAGCGTTATTATTTCTTTTAAGTATACTGTTCATGATTCTACAAGTCGGCTGCCGCGTAGGACGACTTGCACCGTATTGCAAGACACCCCCAGTTCTGCAATGACCAGGGCTCCTACCTCCTTATGGGAAAGTGTTAAAGTTATTTTACTTTTAAGTGGCAGATGTACGCAGTTTACAGCATCGTTTCTTTCTCTCGCGAAATGAATTGGGCGAAATGGCCTTTATATGATGGACTTTAACCTCGGTTATTCACGTACTGGCAGGTGGGTGTAGCGATCCTGCCCAACGCACCAGAGCGACCGCGGGAGAAGGTTCGCGAAGAGCGGTCAGTCGAGCCGGAGCCTCCGCGGAGGACGGTCGCGTCGCGCTCTGACGCCCGCGCTGAAGCCCGTGCTGAGGCTGCGGCCCGCCTACGCCGCGCCATGAAGGAGCTGGAGGATGAAGAGCAGCCGCAGCTCGTTCGACTCGGCGACGCCAGTGTCGCCGCTCCCTTCACTAGCAGACTCTCCAGCATATTTTGTAGTAAGTGCAATACAACTCTTTATTGTAAACACCGTTATTTTTTTTTAGATCTAAGTAAGTACATGCTGTTTAAATCCTAGCCCTAAAACGATGGATGTTATAAGTCTGACTCCTATGTCTGAGATACCTTCCTTCTCATACGATTCCTCCTTATCGGGTCCGTGATTACAATAGGCCACGCTTTTTGATCCAATGTCATCTGCAGCATTCTGTGGATTGGTATATCTTGACTCAATACAATGCTTAGACCTTTCCAGACGAGTGAAGAGTCTATTCCTTCGATAGGTCCAAAAAACTAGATTCACGATCTGAACGATTCTGACTAGAACTTGTTAAGAAAGGCATTCATGATTATCATCATCAGCCCACAACTGTCCACTGCTAGACATATGCCTACCTCAAGGCACGGCACTCATCTAGTTTCTGCCAACCTCTCTGCGAATATCGTCGCTACACCTGGTCACAGGGCGTATACTACGCTTCCAGATTCGCGGTCTCCACTCCAGTACCATTTTACCACAACGGTCATCGTTTCTACGGCAAATATGTTCCTTTTGCTCTTGAAATACTAATGAATTTGTTTTTATCTTTTTCCATGTGTAGTCTGCCACATAATCAAGCAAGGACGATGCACGTTGGTGACGACGCTGCAGATGTTCAAGATCCTTGCGTTGAACGCTCTCATCCTAGCATACAGCCAGTCGGTATTGTACCTCGATGGCATCAAGTTCAGCGACACGCAAGCCACGCTGCAGAGCCTGCTGTTGGCGTCCTGCTTCTTATTCATATCTAGGTCTAAGGTAACGCTATCCACAGTAACTATCCGTAGTACTGTCTATGTCATAGATAAGAGTATAGTACTTAGAAATAGATAAGTAACTCCCACGTCAAAACGTGCCCCCCAACACCAGCGCCTGCAGTGGACGGTTTTGAAACTCTAAATAACCTCGGACATTTTTAATAAAAAAATAGCTAAAACTATGTAGTATCCGATATAAAGCACGCGGACGTCAATAGTATATGCATAGGTATTTTAAGCATTAAAAAAAAGATTTCATACGGGCTGGGATTCGAACACGCGCACCCAAGAACTGAACTCGTATTAATTTAAACACAACCTATTTACCAATCCTATCATATTTTCATTTCTAAAGTAAGCCGAACAGAGAAATGTTGCAAAACACTCCGCATGAGGGTGCTACGGGTAGCTTTTTTCATTTCTTCTAAGATACTTGGTCTATGTAGAACATATTTACGAATTAACGCGTGGTATAAAGACAGTACTATTAAACTGAAGATCGGGCTTGATGGTGTGCCTTGGAAATGTACTGATTATGAAGATTCATTTTATTTGTTGCAGCCATTAAAGCAACTATCAAAGGAGCGTCCCCTGCCTAACATATTCAATGTGTATACAATCATGACGGTGCTGACGCAGTTCGCTGTCCACTTCCTGTGCCTCGTATATCTCGTCCACGAAGCCAAGATACGATCTCCAGGAAGGTAAGATCACACTTTCGGTACATGTGAACTATGGAAAGAGCTATGCTTGGAGTTTCTTTGCGCAACAGAATCCGGCATGAAGAGATTCGCCGAAGAACTAGAGTAATCGACATAATTCTCACAATCTGCAAGTTAAAGTGGCAATGAACAGGCCACATCGCTCGATGAACCAATGGGAAAGAAAAGTTCTAGAATGGTGAACACGAACCCAGTCCTAAAGCCACTCAGGTGAAGAAAGACAGCGTTTTAGGCCCTTTTAGACCCATTTTGACAAGATATTTGCTGCCATTTTATTTTCAAATGGCCAAATTCTTGGCTATTGTTTAAATTTTAATGTAATTTGTTTAATTCGTCTTTAAAATCGCCATAAGTTTGGCCGTCGCGTGCATAATTCTAGATGGACTGAATTTTATAGAGACACCAAGCCGAAGTTGGACATGGATTTGGCGGAGGACGAGGAAAGGGAATTCGCCCCGGATTTGCTGAATAGCACTGTATACATCATCTCGATGGCGTTGCAGATATCAACATTCGCTATTAACTACAGGGTATGTCATTTTTTAACAAACTTCAAAGTTGTTTAGATCCTTATACTTTGTCCATTTTATTATTGGTTTTTTGACAGTTCGACGTTTGAAGTTTATAGGAACGTGAACATAGTAAGTAAACGAAAGAATCGATATCGAAAAATGTACATTAGATTAAATTTTTTTTTTGATTCTGACGACTCTTTCTTTGTTATATTATGCATGAGGCCCTCAAAATAAAATGAATGAAAGTAATGAAAACATATTACACCTTATTTACATATTAGCATTTATTTCTATCGATTATTTGTAATCTGTGCCACAATCGTAGTAATCGTTATGTGTGGCAACTCACTAAAGTGCGATACGCGTCCATGAAGTACAATATTATTTCTGTGAATTTGTAACTTTAACAAAACGAAACTTTATGGGCGTCAGCTGTCAAAAAACCAATAATAAAATGGACAGAGTATACATACCCTATTTTGAATTCTTATTTTTTTGCCTGAAAGAAAGAAGGTAATATTTTTAACTTTATTTTTTAATACTTAAGTTCCATTTTTCAATACATTTTATTTTGAAATGCTTATGCTATCCCTATGAAACTACGCGATATCTTCTCGTCTGGAATGCATATGGATATACATGGTACCGAGACGGGGTCCCTAATTCCTGGCCGTTTAGAGAAGTTCAGAGACACAAGCTATGCTGGAGTTTCTTTTCGCGAACTCCGAAATGAGGAGATTCGCCGAAGAGTCACCGACATAGCTCTCAGAATTTGCAAGTTGAAGTGGCAATGGGTAGGCCATATCGCTCGAAGAACCGATAACCGATAGGGAAGAAAGGTTCTCGAGTGGCGACCACGAACCGGAAGGAAGATGCAACGTAGGTAGCCCTCCGACATCGCAGGTTACCGGTGGATGCAAATAGCCAGCGGTCGTTCATTGTGGCGTTTGAATGTCTTCCGGCTGGTGATAATGATGATGATACATATATCTTGAAACTTGTGTTTTTTTACTTTTTTTATATTGTTGTATATCTTGAAACTTGTGTTTCTTTTATATTGTTTTAATATTGAAACTTGTGTTTTTTTTGCTTTTTTATATTGTTGTATATCTTGAAACTTGTGTTTCTTTTATATTGTTTTGTATATTGAAACTTGTGCTTTTTTTAACTTTTTTATGTATTTTTATTAAGGGGGAGCCATTCATGGAGGGTCTCCGCGACAACAAGCCGCTGTTGTACAGCATCGTGGCGTCCGCGGGGGCGGTGCTCGCGCTCGCCGCCGGAGTCTTCCCCGACCTCTCTAACATGTTCGAGATCGTATACTTCCCACCGGACGTGAGTATCCAATCCACTGTTGAATCTTTTAGAAGTCCTATTTATTTAAGTAACTTGCAAGACGTAGGTTGAATCGTCTGAGGATAGCCTGTTTTACGTCAAGGCACTGAGAGGTGCATATAATAATAATAATAATAATATTCTGGGACAATCCACACACGGTCATCTGATCCCAAACTAGGCAGAGCCTGTACTATGGAAACCAGACAACTGATACTAATACATATATACTTTTTTTTTTTTCGTAAATACATACTTATATAGATAAAACACCCAGACACTTGGTGGGAATCGAACCCACGACCTATTGGTCAGCGGGTAGGGTGTCTAACCACTAGACCAACAGGCCCGCCGATATCCCACCGGAGAGCCCAGGCCTCCCATGTGCCGATGCGACAGCCGCATTGGTTTTAGTGGGCAAGAATCCCACATACCTCGGCTGACCCCCACATGTCCTGGGGACCTATTAAAGGTTTCCCTGGGATAGCATGAATAATAATAAAAAATGTAAAAGTGTAACATGATATTATACTTCACCTACTTACCCATCAAGTGTCAAGATTTGAATTTCTTTGTGTTACGGTATACAGCTTCAAGCTATCGCAATCATGGTTACCATAGTACAGGCTCTGCCTAGTTCAGGATCAGAGCACCGCGTGGATTTTCCCAGGATATGTCACGGAGTTTTCAATATAAAGAAAGCGTGCATTAGTAAATTCTCATCTGTTTTGTTACAGTACCGGCTCATATTAGTACAAGTTCTGATAGCTGACATGGTGTTTGCGTATTTGGTGGACCGGCTCTGCCTCTGGCTGTTCGGCGAGGGTCGCGCGACGTAGCGACGGACTCCCCGCGGTTTTCTATGTAAATATCTAAATAAATGGAGTGTTTATTACGGTGGGCGTCATGAGCGTAACCGCTCATATAATGCATTTATGTATGATTGGTAAATGTGTCTATGATATTTATGGTATATATTAAATAAATTGTGTAGCCTAATTGAAATGTGTGTTTTATTTGCTTCAACTAAACAGTACCTGACATTCTTCTGTAAGTATGGCGACCTTATCAGTTATAGATTTCATCCATTTACTTACAAGTATAACTTTAAAAATTTTAAAAGACCCCCGACATCGGTAAACAAACTATTAAAATTACTTTCCTGTACTATTATCAGACCCTGATCAGTATATGTCTAACTACTCGTCAAGATTTAACCAAAGATTTATAATTCACCATTCTTCTAACAACTACTCGTCGAGACCTATCCAACGAGCCCAAACACGATGGGTCTACGTTTATTGGGGCCGAGATCCTGTTACCACCTTCTTGCTGATCATCATCAGACCCTGGTGACGGTTACCATTTTATTAAGTATCATCGGATTTACAAATGTTCTAAATTTCAGATGTTTCGGACTAATAGAATGTTACGTGTCGCTGCCGACAACACTCGAATGACTCCGAAGGAGGTTGGTGCCAGCCGGTTGCGCCGAGTGTATAGTTGTCTCCGGCTGTATAGTTCGAGACCGTGTGTCTAGATTTTGATATAAAAAAGATATATTGTTGGACTGGGTGTGTTTGAGAGAAAAAGCGGGAGATTGGAAAATTATAAAATTCAGAATATAAAATTGTCATTTTATTTTACATTCAGAAGTGGTATATAGAGGACCCAAAATGAAAAGAATAATAACAAAAGGCAATATCTCTAACAATTCGAAAAAATGTAAACCTAATTCTGAGATCGCTACAAGTGCTGGAACACTACATGTAGATCAAATATCTAACCAGGTGTCATCAAATAACAATGATTCTGATGAAGATCTACCTCCGAACGTATTACTTAGATACTGGAGCACAGTTGAATGTAATATCCTTAAAAGCTGTTAATGCTTTAGATTATAATGTTCAAGAAACAGACGCGATACTCAAAGGATTCACTGGAGGTACAGTACCGGCTATGGGGCGAGTAAATCTAACAATGATCATTGATGGATTGAATTTCAATACGACAGCTGTGGTTACACACATAAAGCTGCCTGCTGATGTTGATATACTTATTGGGCAACCAGTAATTAACTCTGAGGGCATATCTTTAGTAACAACTCAGAACTCAGCCTTATTGCAAGAAAATAATATTTACGATGATTGCGTCTCAGAAAAATACAAGATCACGAGCCTTTCAGATGTTCAAATTCAACCACAAGAATCCGTATTCGTTGAAGTAAATATTGTGGGGAATACTCCAGATTGTGATGTTTGTACTTTACCTAGATACTATGACTTAGATAACAAATACTTCGCGGTACCAGCTTCTTTACTAACCGGACAAAATGGATACTTACGCATTTACAACATGGGACACGAGCACATAATCTGGAAGAAAGATGAACTAATTACTCGAGCTACGCCTTGTGAACGTTTGCAAAATGTCTCAGAGGAAAAATGGGAGAAACACCCCTGCTTAAACAATTACAATGACGTTAAGCTACCTGCTAATAATATGGAGGTGCGTAATTGCTTTTAAATACTTAATCTGTCTGTGGCTTCGAGCCTTCTGTAATAAAATATTCTGTCTGTCCTGATGTTTCTGTCTGTTCTGCATCAGTTTCTGTCTGTTCTGTATTAGCTGTGTCTGTGTGTATTACTATCTTATAATTTATACTGCAATATTCTGTGATTTCTGGTACTTAGCCTGCTGGTTACTTAGTACTGAATTACTGATTCTGAACTAACGTTGTAAGTAACGAAATATGTGTTGTCACTCTGTCTGGTAATGAAGAACGCAAAGGCTCGCTTTTATCATCCAGTTCAGATGTAATGCAACTTATTTAAATCAAATATAGATTTATATTATCCATATTCATAAAAAGCGGTTGTACTTACATATAGTTTACATTTAGACTTAGTTGCCTGTTGCACATTCTCTGCATATGGCTGAAATGACTGTCTGGGTTAACGACACTAGAATAGATTTCACTTGCGATTCACAGAGGCCTGACTATCGAAGATTTGAGCCCGCAAAGTTAATACAAGTCAACAATATAACGGGTCTTACACCAACTCATACCCTTGAGGATTTACGTAAATTAAACATTGCAAGTACACCAGTCTCTCAAATAGATATAGGAGATTTATCTAATTACGACCAGCGTCGATTGTACGAGCTACTACTCAATTACCAAGATTGTTTTGCTGCTAATTCAAATGATCTCGGTATAACAAATTTAACTGATATGAATATTGAATTAACTTCGAAGATTCCAGTCTTTCATAAGCCATATAGGCTAGGGCATAAAGAGCTTGAAACTGTACGAGCGAAAGTTAAAGATTTATTGGGTGCAGGGATCATCAAGGAGTCACAATCTAATTACGCGTCACCAGTTATTTTAGTAAAGAAACGAAATGGAGATAGTCGCCTTTGTGTTGATTATCGAGCACTTAATGCGATAACGGTAAAAGATCGGTTCCCCTTGCCTCATATTGATGATCAATTAAATAAATTAGCAGGGAAGTGCTTTTATACCAGCCTAGATTTGGCACAAGGCTACCACCAGATTCCTCTAGCGAGCGATGCTACAAAATTTACAGCTTTTGTTACTCCAGAAGGGCAATGGGAGTATACGCGAGTTCCTTTTGGGTTAGCCAATGCACCGGCTGTATTTCAGCGGACAATCTATAAACTACTTGGATCATTGCGTTACGAGGAAGTTCTGACCTTTATGGACGATCTATTACTACCATCCTCAGATATAAACGGTGGACTGTTGATATTGGAAAAGGTCTTGCAACTTATGAGGAAAGCTAATTTAAAATTAAATTTAAAGAAGTGTGCGTTTCTTAAATCTGAAATAAACTATTTAGGCCATGTTGTAACACCTACCGGAGTACAGCCTGGTGATCGAAAACTAGATGCTGTAAAGAATTTCCCTACACCAAATAACGTCCATCAGGTACGGCAGTTCATAGGACTGTGTTCATATTTCCGCAAATTTATACAAAACTTTGCAATAATAGCGAGACCTCTGACTGAATTAACTAAAAAGAACGTGAATTGGATCTGGGAAGACAAGCAAAAAGAGGCATTTTTGAAATTAAAATCATTACTTTGTAATAAACCTGTTTTAGCGTTGTACAATCGGGAGTACGACACGGAAATTCATACAGACGCCTGCAAACTAGGCATAGCAGGTATTCTCCTCCAAAAACAACCAAGTGGTGAGCTTAAGCCGGTAATATATTTTAGTAGGGTAACAACAAAGGAAGAGATGGTTTATCATAGTTATGAATTGGAAACACTGGCTGTTGTTGAGTCTCTGAAACGTTTTAGGATTTATATAACTGGTATACATTTTAAAGTCATAACAGACTGCTCAGCTGTGAGAAGCACTCTCACAAAACGAGATTTAGTACCAAGAATCGCCCGTTGGTGGCTTCAAATACAAGAGTTTGACATGGAAGTTGTGTATCGACCTGGTACTAATATGCGCCATGTTGACGCACTTAGTCGTAATCCGGTACTTGAAATTTTAAATGTAGAAATCACGGAAGATTGGTTCCTGACAGCTCAGCTTCAAGATGACCAGTTAAAATCTATTTACAATCAACTAAAAAGCAATAATCCCAATAATGATGTAAAGAATTGTTATTGTATTAGAGATCATCGAATCTATCGGAAAACACTTAATGGCGAACGTCTTGCGGTACCCAAAGCTGCTCGTTGGCGAATAATGAAAATGTTTCATGATGATATCGGTCACGTAGGTTTAAAAAGATGCGACGAAGCTATTAAGGCAGACTACTGGTTTCCGCGTATGAGTCGATTCATTCAAAAATATGTCAAAGCTTGTTTAGAATGCTTATTTAAGAAGGGCAATTATGGAAAGCCAACCGGAAAAATTTATCCTATACCTAAGCCCGATCAGCCTATGCATACCGTACATATAGATCATATGGGACCGTTTCAAAAATCTGAGAAAGGGAATCAATATGTATTAGTAGTCATTGATTCATTTACAAAATTTATTGCAGTAAAACCTACCAAAAGTACACGTTCCGTAGAAACAGTTTTAGTATTACGTGAAATATTTGCTATCCTTGGTTATCCGAACCGCATTATCTCTGATAGAGGATTATCGTTCACAAGTAGATACTTCAAGGAATTTTGCACTACTCATAAAATACATCACACACTTAACGCTATATCTGTACCGCGCGCTAATGGACAAGTGGAACGGGTAAATAGGACCTTGCTAGATGCTTTGCGCACCAGTACTCGAGTACCATCTGCATGGGACACAACAATACCTGAAATTGTAATGGGGATTAATCACACAGTACATGATACAACTAAATTCAGTCCTTATGAACTAATGTTTGCACATAAGAAAAATTTAGTGCCTGATTTAGCTGGGAATAGTTCAGAGATTTCTTGTAAACAAAAAAGGATCAGGGCAAATGAAAATATTAAAAAGAAGCAAAGGTATATGGAGACTAAGTGTAATGAGGGTAAAAAGGAAGCCAGAAAATATCAAAGGGGCGAATTAGTATTGTGGAATAATGCGTTTACGAATTCAGAGACCGGAATAAATCGAAAAATTGATAAGTTATATGCAGGGCCGTATAAGATTATTCAGGTATGTCTCAATGATCGTTACAAAATCCGCAGTGTAAAGGGAATGAAAGGATATAAGAGCTTTGTTGCAATGGTACCAGCTGACTCATTGCGCCCATACACAAGTTCCGTCAGTCATGAAACAGACTCTGCCGATAGTGATAAGGAAATTGTGGAGACGCAAGATTTAATAGATCTGTTAGAAAGTTAATTTGGCGTAATCTGTCGGTAACTGCTGTACACATCAGTCATTTCAGCCGAAACAAACAATCTGACTGTTTATCTAATGCTTTTTGTGAATACCATATGGTATTCACTTGCAGGATGGCCGATGTTACGTGTCGCTGCCGACAACACTCGAATGACTCCGAAGGAGGTTGGTGCCAGCCGGTTGCGCCGAGTGTATAGTTGTCTCCGGCTGTATAGTTCGAGACCGTGTGTCTAGATTTTGATATAAAAAAGATATATTGTTGGACTGGGTGTGTTTGAGAGAAAAAGCGGGAGATTGGAAAATTATAAAATTCAGAATATAAAATTGTCATTTTATTTTACAAGAAGTAATGAAAAAGGTCTATTGTATGCAAAATACCCTACCTCGACTCGTAAAAGAGCTGATGGTCTTCAAACGGCTGGACCGATTTTCATGAAACATAGCTAAGAACCATCTCGCTTAAACTAGCTTTCAAATATAAAAAACACCATTCAAATCCGTTCACTGGTTGGACCGCTACGATGCCACAGCTGTCTGTGGCATCGTAGCGGCAATGTATGTCTGTACATACATTCTCTTTCTTTCACCGTTTCTCTCATGGGCGTGCTGGAAGAGATTTCTATAGAAATAAGCTCTGCCTTTGTACCTGTATTCTCCTAATACTTCTCTAACCATGTTTGTGTGTACATAAATATATAAATAAATAAATAATACATACAGACAGACATACATACAGACAGACAGACTTCCGGACAAAGGCGTCAAACTTATAACTCCCCTCGTTTTTGGTCGGGGGTTAAAAAAACAAAGTGCTTAGCGGTAAAACCCCTGAAGGGCTTCCCAGCCATGTCAATCGGTTTTGTAGTTTAGTTTTAAATAATTAGAATGTTTAGTATACGCTAAATGAGAGCTCATACGATCTCGACATGCATGGCGGCGGGGTTGCGACCCCCGTCCCCGTGAGCACCGTGTTACGCTCCCGGGGGGCTGCAATGCACCCCCCGGCGGCAGGCTCTAAGGCAAGGCACTGAGCGGTGCAGATCCCACCGGAGAGCCCTGGGCCCTCTCATGTGCCGATGTGACAAACTGCGGGGGTTTTAGTGGGTAAGAATCCCACATACTCCGATCGAGCCCCACAGCTACCGGGGACCTTTTGAAGGTTTCCCCGCGAAGAAAAAAACTAGTTCTAGCCCTCTTGTCTGGTGGAGCTTTTATGGCCATTTGCGCCCAACAATACTATACTCGTACAAAAAAAAATATTTTGCTGAAATTACAAGCAGTAGCAATATGTACTCTACAATATTTAAGTATCTGGTCGTTGATATATTAAAACAAATCGGTGATCTGATAAAATCTTTTTTTTTAAAAATTGAACCGACTTCAATATCACTGAAAAGTATAAAATAATTTAAATATTATTGAAGTTGGTGTTAGCTTACCGGCTGTGTATATTTGGCACCAACTTCAATAATATTTAAATTATTTTATACTTTTCAGTGATATTGAAGTCGGTTCAATTTTAAAAAAAAAAGATTTTATTTTAAACTTTTTAGTGATATTTTCATATATAAAGATTGAACCATCGAAAACCGTAAAATTATCTAGATAGGTTATGATCACATTATCGTCTACATAGTTTTACATAATTCATGTTTCTTCAGAAAAAAATATCCGGTCGTAATGAAATTTGCATGGAATCATCATAGCAGTTTACTCTCTCGAATAAAAAAAGAATCATCGCAATCGGTTCATAATTGTCAGAGCAATGTAATGGAGAACATCAGTTTTATGGTTTTTACCAGATAAATTCCTCCACATCGTTCATGGTTCTCCAGGAAGTTCTTATCCGGTTGTAATAAAATTCATACAGATTTAAAACAGTGGTTTCTTCTTTCGAATAAAAAAAGAATAATTGAAATTGGTAAATATTTGCCAGAGTTATGACCATTTTTGTCCTTAAAAAGCGACATAAAGTCATCGATATAGGCTTTCCTGCAGCTCTCAGTGCGCAGTCACCATTCTTGTTTTTCAGGAACTACTTATTACTACGCAATATTTTTTTTATGGGAGAAAGATATTTTTTCAAATCGGTTCATAATTGACAGAGTTATGCGCGAACATACATAAAAAAAAAAATATATATATACAGACGAACTGAGAACCTTCTCCTTTTTTGAAGTCGGTTAAAAAAACCACTTTCGGTGTATCATTATATGAATAAGTTTCGTTTAATTTTTCTTTGTAGGGCGGCATTAACACCCAAAAATGAGTCTGCTAATTAGTGCTAATAAATGAATTGAGTATGATTCACTTATAATGTGTGACCATTTTTCAAAAACTAGTACAATTTTTAAGGATATGCTTGAATTTAAACAAAAAATTCATTTTAAGTGAATTGCTTGAATTGGCCTTTTTACCCCTGCAGATATACCTACTAATCTGCATTTGGCTTGTGTCGTTCGTTTAGTTTAGGCTCTAAACAAATCCTCAGCGCTCATGATTGCAGTAGAAAAAGCTAAATAATTAACAACAGAGGTAAAATCTATAACGGCATTTAATTTTCATTATATACATGTATATCGCTTATAAAATGATATAATACACTTAAATGCGAATAGAATGTCGAATACGTAGTAAAGTCAGTTCTGCATAGTCATGGCCAGGACTAGCCTGTTCAATGGCCGTACCTAGCGCCTAACATTCCATGGCCTACGCTCGTGCTATGCCCATAACCTGTACTTAGGCCGTGGCTAGCTCCGAGGCTGCTATGGGCGTATCCTCCCAGACCAACGAGCCCAGCGTAAGAAGGGATCGAGTCTATGGAGACAGGACCGACGGGGACGATGGAAGCCGCGTGGCCGCCAATTTGCTGTCTCGTGGGATGCATTGATGCATGATACATTGGCGCCACCGCCGCTGGACTGCTGTGTGGTGCTGGGTGGAGCCCTGACGGTCCATCTCTTCGGACGACCGCATTGAACCCGTGGACCGGGTCCGCGTAGTAGTCTACTACTCTGAGAGTGCCGTCCGGCTCTTGAAGTGAGTAGGAGCCCTTAACGACGCCACCGTCTCTTGTCTCCGTTTGCGCTTTATTGTCGCCGGTTGCCGGATCACGGACTGCGTAGTTGAAGCCGTAGTTTGGGACTGCCTGGAGAACATATAAATGTATTAAACTTTTCATTTCAACGGAGTTAAGTAGTGTATGTTTCTTTTGTGTTGGAAAGATTGGTCGAAGAGCAAAATCTAGAGCTAATTGATCGGGGTGCCTCGCTCGTGCGAACATTATTGTCTTGTTATGCCATTCGAACAAGCTCTTTCTACGTAACCCTTAGTAGGTACACTTATAAAAGCAGCTTTAAGATAAACTAATATATTCGCTTTGCACTAACAGTAAGTAGCATTACCTACGCCATTGGTATATTATTATACTAGCGGCCCGCCCCAACTTCGCACGGGTGTTTAAATAGTTTATATACGAGGTGTAAGGGACATCGTACCGAAAACCGATACCAGGGATCCAGTACATGATTCTGAACATTCTAGTGTTGAAATTCTTCATCGGCTTTTTTATGAATTTCCAAAAAAAAAATGCCGCTTTTTTTAATAATATTAGGATAACATCATTATTGGTATAATAATAAAGCCCAATTTCAATTTATAAACAATAAATTACTTATTGGTGCAAAATTAGCAATCATGAGCAGCCGAAAAGTCCACTACTGAATAAAGGCCTCTCCCTTAGAAGGGAGGGGTTGCCATAATCTCCACGCTTGGCAGGCGGCTTGATTGAAATTAGTAATGTAATTTGAAAAATAAATATTATTCCGCACGTATTCATTACATGCTCAAAAATTAACAAGTTAGTCATTTGTCATTTTCCTTAAAAATGGTTTCTGTAATGTTGTAACGGACAATCTGGGAAATCTTTTATACAAGTTTTCGGTACATAGGGACTATGTACCTAATATATTTGTTTTAAGGTTTTTATACAGGGTGTATGGGATTACAACCTGTATAAAAACCTTAAAACAAATATCTTTCTGATGGTAAAAATCGCCTATAAATCCGTTGCGTGGTGCAGGTAGGAGTAGGATATACAGACAGACGCCGGAACTGACTTTGTTTTATACAATAATGTATAGAAAATATATCTATATGGTATTATGCCGTTGCAAATGGAACCATCTACCTACATAGGTATACAGATATCTATTTTACATACATACATAAATAAAATCACGATTTTTTCCCGTAGGGGTAGGCAGAGTCCAAGGGCCGCTTTCGGCCTCCGTGAGAAACGAGACGTGATGGGTGGCGAACCACATCGCCGCCATTTTGGTTAATTAAATTATTTATATGATTGACCATTGCGTTCTCACGAATAAGGAGGGAAAGGGAAGGATAGGTGTTGTGAAAAGGAAGATTGGCAAGTTAGAGTGGGAAATAGGAAAAGTAGGATATTACTGCCCAGGAGGGCAAGGGATGGGACAGTAATAGCAAAGGGAAGCCTGGGTCGCATACCCGTATACATTTATCTATTTTACGGTTGTTAAACAAGACTACCAACCTGCAAGTAAGTCGTTGATAATGGTGTGTATTGTATATAGCTTATCCTTTAGCATTCAGAGGAAACCGGAATTCAAAATGAAAAAAATGCATGGTGCTGGGAGCTAGTTGCATATATTCTACATAAAACTAGCTCCCAGATCCCGGCCCATTAAAGGTCTAACTCTATTAATTAGGTATGTAATTACGTACTTATTCACGAGTTAGTTACACAGGTACTTACTATTTCATCAACCGGCAAGGAAACTGCTAGCCCAAGCAGGCTAGTAATCTGAAATTACACAAAATCATTAATTTACATTAATTACATACAGCGATCTATACTGCAGTTGGTTATAATGAAGTGTTTAATTCTGTCTACTAAATTGATCGCCAATTACAGGATGTTTGGTAACGAATACGCTTTGAAAACAAATACGGGATTTTATAATTTATTGACGATGTTTTACCTAACTAAGTAATGTACAGGCGATGTTGATTGTATTTCATGTTTAATGGAATGATAAGTTAGTAATATTAAGCTTATAATACGACCTTAAATAACGTGTATAACAGGTGCCTACTTATATAAAAATTGTGGCGTCGGAGATTCGATTAACATGTTTAACATGCGATGGTAAAATTAGTTATAACAGCCTTATAACAGCTAATAAAGATATTAATTTCTAAATTGGAGTTCTGATTTTGAAATTTATTTTAAAGTAGGTACTTAGCTATTATTAGGTAAACGGTGTAGGTACCTACTTACAGTAGAGTTCGATTCAAACTTAAAGGCGGTACTGTGAAGTTCATGCATTGCGGCTTCGCGTATGTACAGTCAAGTTGACAATCGACAACCTCGGCATTACCCCGCAGCGACTTGAGCCTAAGGCGCAATTCACACTAAGATGGCAACGGCCGGCAGCGCACTTTCAGTGTGAAAGAATTTTAAACTTTATCTACAATACGTAACAGACCAGTATCGCTTGAAAAATGAGGCGCGCGGGCGGTCACAGGAGGCCGTGAGCGGCTTCAAGCGGCGCTGCGTGCAAGCGATATTCGTCTGTTACGTATTGTAGATAAAGTTTAAAATTCTTTCACACTGAAAGTGCGCTGCCGGCCGTTGCCATCTAGGTATAAATTGAGCCCAACTTCACGGCGGCCTTTAAGTTTGCATCGCACTGTACCTAGTAACGCTATCGTCAGGTAACATTTAGTAGCCTTAAAATACATAAGATAACACCCAGCCAAATATATGTGTACATATTTTTAGAATTTAAAATGAGAATCTTACCGCAATATAAAAGAACATTTTGCGCAGGATGTTCAGTGTAACAGAACGTTATACGAATAGACTTAGTGCTATTGTAACTGCAGTTTCGACGGAGGTTCGGAATATATACACACATCGACTCCATATTTGTCAATTTTGTATCTACTATCCTTCGTAGTTTCACGCTTATTGATTATTCCGCATTACGTACAGTAATGTCGATACTTACCTAAATGTTTTCATAACGTGTCCTAAATTGTCGTAATTAGTTAATTGGCATTGGTACTTAAGTACTTAATATGGTAAGAGGTTAGACTTTGTGTCGCGCGGGAAGCCGCTTGCTATTCGAACTGGCCGCGAGTTCAAATCCCACAGGAGCAAAAAAGTTTATATAGATACTTAGTTGTTCCTTTTTGTTTCTATAATACAGGCCATCACCGGATTGTCTGCAAAGTCCATGATGGATGATCCATGCGTCGTACGGGCATGTAAAATGTCGGTCCTGTGCCTGATCTGACCCGGTCGTGTCGGTCTCTCGTCTCATCGAACTGTGAAGGAAGAAAGTTCCTAGTGAATATGTGTCTACGCGTAGATGGCTGAACTTGTGAAAGATTATACCTACTCTTTATGGCTTGTTATCTTTTCCTGTATAAAATCCTCTATTTTTATATCTGTGCCTTGACAGTTAAAGTAGGTTTGAATACCATCGCTCGGGGTGTGGGCCCCTTGAGCGTCCATTGAGCACGGCGGCGACTCCGAGGAGGACGGCGGCGGGGTTGCGACCCCCGTCCCCGTGAGTACCGTGACTGGTTCCCGGGGGGCTACAATGCGCCCCCCGGCGGCGGGCTCAAAGGCAAGGCACTGAGGGGCCCCTGGTGCAGATCCCACCGGAGAGCCCTGGGGTCTCCCCTCTCATGTGCCGATGCGACAGCCGCGGGGGTTTTAGTGGGTAAGAATCCCACATACCCCGGTCGAGCCCCACAGCTCCCGGGGATCTTTCGAAGATTTCCCCCGCGTCAAAAAAAAAAAAAAAAAAAAAAAAAAAAAAAAAAAAAAAAAAAAAAAAAAAAAAAAAAGGTTTGAATACCATGGGCCCTTTGAACGTCCATTGAGTACGGCGCACAGTGTTTTTTTTACCCCAAAAAAGTGACATCGTTATTTTATTCATGAAATCTACAGAGCTTTCCATTTTGAATGCTAGAGTAGAACACCCGGATATTAATTCGCCATAGATTGTCTAAAATATTTTTTTAAAGATTTTTTGACCTTGTGCTCGAAAATTGTAAAAAAATATATAAAATAATAACCGTACACAAATGATAGTTTAATTCGATAAGGGCTTATGAAGCAAATCTGGGCGCATATTAAACCGTCTTTATTTCAGTATAAAAGCAGATATTAACGATACTATCGGGATTTTTCATGTTTTTGGTTATGATTTTTTTCTGACTTTTCTAGGCTGAAGTAGAAGGTCGGTCTAGGACAGAAAGATGTCTTTAGCCAAGCCCAATAACCCATAAAAATACCACCTTCAAACAACGCGTAGGTTTTGAGAAAATGAATTTTAAAAAAACTCGTTAGGGCTGCCACTGCAATTGACCTTTGCACTTAACACTTTCCATTGAGAACATGAAAAATATTATAATGGTTAATCATTCCGTAGAGGAGAATGGTAACTTGGGTAGATAATAATAAAACGAAACGAAGCGAATGAGCAGAGCTCACGTGTTTCATGCTACGTTTCTTAACACAGTAAGTTATTTTGGTTTTCCTCGCAACTAAGTACACAGCGACAAATACGATAAAAACAAAATATGAAAATTATTCTGTTTTAAGATTTGGTGTAATTTTCTGGGGGTTTTCAACAAATAGGGACATTATTTTCAAAATGCAAAAAAGGTGCATTTAATCCATGTGTAATCTACAATGTACTGACTCATGTAAACCATTCTTCATTAAATACCAAATTTTAAATTTACCTTCTCTATATATATTTGAAATAACAGATTTTGTAAAAATTAATCAAAAATTATTTACACGAGAAAATGATATCTGCGATAGGAATAGACGAAATAATAACACATCATGTCTAAGATCGTCTCGGACAGCTCTTTTACATAAAAGTATTTATTGCATTGCGCCTAAGATATACAATAACATTCCGAAAGAAATTAAAGACCTTGAATTAAACTTATTTAAAAAGAAATTTAAAAAATATTTAGAAGATAAATGTTACTACGAGGTGTCCGATTTTTTAGCAGATCAGTGAATAATATGCAATTTTTGTGATTCCCTTAACTATGTTGTAGTATTTGCATGCTTTCTTTCTTGGCAAAATATGGAGAGACTTTTTAATATATATTATCTGTATAATACCCATATTTGTGAACAATAAATGATTGATTGATTGATTGATATATACTTATGGTATTTGGCGCACGCGTTTTTTTTTCACTTGCCCAATTAAAGGTGAGTGAACATACAGCCCACTTCAAAATTATAATCTTAAGTGATAAAATGCTAATATTTTAATAGTTCGTATATAAATTATGAATAATTAGATAAAATAAAAGTTCATTTAACTTAATTAAGGACGAAAACATTTTTTTATTCCAAAAATGTATATGGATTTTCAGAGGCGGTTTGTGCCTCTGAAAATCGTGGTTTCTCTCTCTCTCTTCGTGGTTTTATAAAAATATATCACCCGGTTAAATTAAGAATGCTCTGTTTACTCGCATAGAACTTGCAGTAAGGTACTAATTTAACTTTATAGGGATAATTATATCACGCACTAGTGCGGTTAGTTTTACGAGCAAGTGTGTTGAAAAAAATATTATTTCGATACAACACCATTATCATTACCTTTATCAACAGCCAGATTCAACCTACAGAATGAATCAAAATAAATCTGCATAAAATGGATTACTGCGTATTTGTTGTATTTTTGGTATTTTATGAATATTTCGGTTGTATTGTAATAAAGTTCGTTTGACTGTAACATTTTCTAATGACGGATTATGTGTGGTGCGGGAAGCAGTCCACTCTCAATAGGCTTTTGCTAAAACCCAGCGCACATGGTCCGGAAGAAAGGGGATGAGGCACCGTGGAGCCGTTACAGACCCATTGCACTTCTTTGCCTCAGCAGGGGCTTACCCAAACTGCAGGGAGATGTCCGTCCGAGCCGCGACTGGAGAGCTTACTGCTAGGGGGCATGAGTCTGGCAACCCTCATGTTGGTACACAAGTAGCAAACGAAGCTGTAGACTGCGCCACAGCTGGTGTTTCACAGCCATCAGAAGTATCCGCAAAATGCAGAAGGACCAACCAGATTGCATATCTACGAATGTTTTTGCGCAAAATCTAAAAACTGCATCCCGAGAAGATCTTCCATTTTCAAGGGTGCGTCCCATTTCATATAAAGTTCTTTGGTCTGTTTTCATTTCAATAACGTTCATAAGATATAATAAACATGAGATATAACAACTGTTGATATAATTTCTTAATAAATCACATTTATATATTCTAAAACTTATTTCGTATAATGTTATTTGGATATTATAATGTTTATCTAATCGAAAACATTAGTTCTATCGTTTAAAATATACGGGGTGTAAGCACAAAATATAGAGAGTACAGAAGGCAAGCTCATGTATGTACCTCACCTTTCATACCTACGTTCGGCGGTCGCGTTCGGGTTGTCAACTCTGGCTTATGCGAAAAAACTATCGTGGTAGTGGCACTCGTATCCTCGTTCTTTAATTGATTGGTGATAATAAAACAGGAAGAACGGAAATAAAAACCGTTAATTACTAAAATAATTAAATTTTTAACACTTTCAAATTTAATGTTGTCTTTCACTTACGCGAATATTACACATTGAAATCAAATCAAACTACTTTTACCGATTATATCGCGGGAGGACCATGTCCTCATGCTGCAAAGAATTCGAAACGTCGGGATAGTAAAATCTAAATAAACCACGATATAATCCGTAATAGTAGTTTGATTTGACTTTCAAATTTATTACACTTTCGACGTCTCGTTGTTAAGACGTGTACGTGTTGTACTATCGTTTCGTATTGACATTCGTATTTCGAGACCTACCCAACGGGCCGAAGTGCAGAGTTCCCGTGACCACCTTCCTGCTCCATCATCAGACCCTGATCACCATTTTTGTAACAACTACTCGTCGAGAACTACCCAACGAGCTTAAACATGGTGGATCTACATTTAGTGGTGCAGAGATAACGTGACTACCTTCCTGCTCCATCATCAGACCTTGATTACTATTTTTCAAGTAACTACTCGTCGAGACCTACCCAACGAGCCCAAATTCTGTGGGTCTACGTTTATTGGTGCAGAGTTCCCGTGGCCATCCTCCTGCTCCATCATCAGATCCACAGACAGACATACAGACCGATAGATAGACAGACTTTCGGACATCAAACCAGTAACACCCCTCGCTTTTGGTCGGGGGTTAAAAATACAAGCTAGTTATTATAATACAAGCAAATACCTATTTACCTCTGTGAAACAACTCGTAGCTTAAAAAACGACAATTCACCGAGTATAAAATAGAATTTAAACATCCATTTACTGAACAGGTGCAATAACCATCTTATTTAATAATAATAATACTAATTATTTCAGATAATGATCCATAATTCATACAATTATAATATTAATAACAATCAGTAATAAATAATATAATAATAATATGTTAGTAACAATATAATCTATGAATTATATTATTCATACTCCATCTTTGCTCAAAAAATATCACAAGATGCGTACGACGCTTGTCTGAGGCGGATAGCAACCGCGTTCGCATTAGACTGGGATAAACCAAGAATTCGTGTCCGTGAGCGCTGTCTATGTGTGCGTTACTCGAGCGCCCATTGTATGAAGCTTGCCTTCTGTACTCTCTATATTTTGTGGTGTAAGGGACATTGTACCGAAAACCGATATCAGGGATCCAGTACATGATTCTGAACATTCTAGTGTTTTCATCGACTTTTTCATGAATTTCCAAAAAAAAAAGCCACTTTTTCTAATAAAATTAGGATAACATCATTATTGGTATAATAATAAAGCCTAATTTCAATATACTAAATAATTTCAATTTAAAAAAATACATATTTGTGCAAAGTTAGCAATAATCAGCAGCCGAAATGTCCACTGCTGAACAAAGATCCCTTAGAAGGGAGAGGTTGCCAGGCGGCTTGATTAAAATTAGCAATGTAATTTGAAAAATAAATATTATTATTTTGTTTTTAGCATATTAGACTAAATAGACGACGATGTATGTCGTTTGAGTGATATATCAAAGATTTTGTAATTATATCGAATATTACTTACCCCATTTTCGAAGTTACTTGACACCTTTTTTAGCTATGACCTTTTTGACAACCCTAATTGCCCAAGATAGACCTCGGAACAAAAAAAAAATATTTCTCAAAACCTACGCGATGTTTGGAGGTCGAATTTTTATGCGTTATTGGGCTTAGCTAAAGGCATCTTTCTGTCCTAGACCGACCTTCTACTTCAGCCTAGAAGAGTCAGAAAAAAATCATAACCAAAAACATGAAAAATCCCGATAGTATCGTAAATATCTGCTTTTATACTGAAATAAAGACGGTTTAATATGCGCCCAGATTTGCTTCATAAGCCCTTGTCGAATTAAACCATCATTTGTGTACGGTTATTTTTATATACATTTTTTTACAATTTTCGAGCTCAAGGTCAGAAAATCTTTAACAATTTTTTTTGGAGAATCTAAGGCGAATTAATATCCGGGTGTTCTACTCTAGCATTCAAAATGGAAAGCTCTGTAGATTTCATGAATAAAATAACGATGTCACTTTTTTGGGGTAAAAAAAACACTGTGCGGCGGTGACTCCGTGGAGGACGGCGGCGGGGTTGCGATCTCCGTCCCCGTGAGCACCGTGACTGGTTCCCGGGGGGCTACAATGCACTCCCCGGCGGCGGGCTCAAAGGCAAGGCACTGAGGGGTCCCTGGTAAAGATCCCACCGGAGAGACCTGGGTCCCCCTCATGTGCCGATGCGACAGCCGCGGGGGTTTTAGTGGGTAGGAATCCTACATACCCCGGTTGAGCCCCACAGCTCCCGGGGAACTTTCGAAGATTTCCCCCGAGTAAAAAAAAAACCAGTTTGAATACCAGAATTGATTATTTTTAAATCTTGAGTACCTAATCGGGTTAGGGTTGACTTGAGTGTAACAAATGGCGATGTGCCATGCGCAATTGCCCATATTAAGTCCATGGGACTAAATGCCTAATTAAATGGACTTAATTACTCAATTCATTATGCTACTAAAAACGTTGTTATGGAAGAACGATTTGTTAGGTAGGTACCTATTGTAATTATAAGACACGGTTGTTTTTTGTTTGGCTTATTACGTTTGTAATACGTCGGCTTCCGTTTTTATTTGGTTCGTTGACCCCTTGGCAAGTAATGACAAGACTAATCATTAACATTCTTGTAACAACTATGTTGATAAAATAATGTTTTTGATATCATTAAATCGCAACAGTTCTGTTTAATAAACATGTCAAAAGGATACAAATATAAGAAGGAAAGTAATCATTGTTTAACTTATCTTTTGTGTCAAGTTTATGGCATTCGCGGATACAGGCACCGGGTGCCTTAATTTTTCCCTTTTTTTTCTGTAGGAAAGGAAACCATTCTGTTACAGACTTCCGGTCCCTGCTCAACTTTGTGCACCTAGATAATTATATATTGATTATATTTGTGATTTAATTTGTTCTATACCATGACATTATTTTGATTTGTGTTTAAATACTTGTTTGTAACTACCTACTAAATGAAATATAATTATGTCGCCGTGCGCTTG
Organism: Furcula furcula; assembly: GCA_911728495.1. Taxonomy (NCBI): domain Eukaryota; kingdom Metazoa; phylum Arthropoda; class Insecta; order Lepidoptera; family Notodontidae; genus Furcula; species Furcula furcula. The sequence goes on from OU452245.1 coordinate 8,976,012, forward strand.
ACAGCTTCCGGCGTAACAAAATACTGATTATGAGTAATATTTACATTAGTTGTGGTTTATATGTATTATTGATCGATAATTCTCCTAATTAAATCTCCAATCTAAATAGTATTAATTAATGTTAAATATGTAATAGTTTTTGTATATGTATGATTCTTGATTAGCTTATCTGTTTGCCTATATATACCGGTGTCACAACGTTCGATTCATTCATTCTGTCACCGTCGTTGAGAACAGTTGTAAGTGGAAACTCTGCACGATTGTTTATAAAATATAATTGACTGTCAAATGCTTATGTGTTGATTATTGTGACCATCCTGATTACCTGAAGTATTACACTTCAGAAGTGGGATATATTAAGGCCCACATGTTGATGGAATTGGTACAAAGATTTATGGAAACTACACAACAATTTCAAGAGATGACGAAGAAAACTAAGATTTTTTCTTCTTCACCTGACTACGAGGAGATCGATAAGGCATGTTCAACGAAAAAGGCGCCGCGGACTTCAAAACGATGATGAGATTATTCCATTATACTACCGGATGAAGAATCAAGCACCGACAAAAAATTAAATTAACCTGTGGGACGACATGTATGATTGTGGCGAAACTGTTCGACAGCTCACCGATTAGTCTTCAAGGATCCACAAGAGATCGGAAATGCTACGCGGTTAGGAGAGGGCCATGTAGTACGGGGCTGCAAGATGCCGTGCTACGAGGCGCTGCGGCTGGCTCTTCACATCGGCACAAAAGGTCAGTAGCGTTTTATTTTAAACTTTTAAAATGTTTATATGGACTTTTACAGGAATATAGCAAATAGTAATAGTTAGCACCTTATTGCATGCGCAGACACTGGTAGTAAAAAAAAAAAAAAAAAAATCTTACAGTACTTAAGCTTACGAAGCTCGTAATTTAAAGCCGAGGATCAAACCAAACCTTCTATAGTTAAAATGAAAGGATTTGGTGGTTGATATTCAAACTCATTGGAAACTTCTTATATTATTATAATTTTCGTGTTTTGTGCGGTATTGTTGATTTTTGATGATGAAAATCTTGCTGATAATTAGTCTTAATAATTGGGTAGTCAATGGTAAATCAAGATATTTTTAGTTACCTCGGAACATTTTATAAGATTAATTCATAACTTTTTATATAAAAAAAAAACTTAGTATGCAACAATCAATTGAATTCCTAGTCTATTTAGAATACAGTAATGTAATACCGCCACGATATTATGCATTTGTACAAATTTACGTCAATATCAACCCGAACCTTATATTTCTCACGAATACTTATTGTTGTAGTGGAGTTGACAGTAATAATAATAATACCAGCCCTTGTTTATGTCCCACTGCTGGGCACGGGCCTCCCTTCAAGATGAAGGGGCTTAGGCCATAGTCCACCACGCTGGCCAAGTGCGGGTTGGCGGACTTCACACGTCATTCGAAAGCTAGTTAGGCTTTCTCAGACATGCAGGTTTCCTCACGATGTTTTCCTTCACCGAAAGCTAGTAACAATCGCACAAAGACGATTCGCACATGATTAACTAAAGAAATCAGAGGTGCGAGCCGGGTTCGAACGTGCGCACCTTGTTTCCAAGGCAAGCGCTCGCCCACTGAGCTGTTACAGCTTTTTTACAGACAGTTGACAGTAGTCGTATCAAAAGGTTGAGGAATTGTTTTTTGTAGTTATCCTCTGAGATAATAATTATCACAGAGTAGCAAGCATAATATACTCTTAGCAAGCGGGGAAATAGGTACTGATGAGAATTATATATGAAATATAACAATCTTATGACAATAAAATACAGTAAAATACAGTTAAATAAAGTTTAAAGGTTAATAAAGTTTAAAGGTTAATAGAGTTTAAAGTTAAATAAAGTTTAAAGTTAAATAAAGTTTAAAGTTAAATAAAGTTTAAAGTTAAATAAAGTTTAAAGTTAAATAAAGTTTAAAGTTAAATAAAGTTTAAAGTTAAATAAAGTTTAAAGTTAAATAAAGTTTAAAGTTAAATAAAGTTAATAATAATAAAGTTAAATACAGTTAAATGAAGTTAAATACAGTTAAATACAGTTAAATAAAGTTAAATACAGTTAAATAAAGTTAAATACAGTTAAATACAGTTAAATACAGTTAAATACAGTTAAATAAAGTTAAATACAGTTAAATACAGTTAAATACAGTAAAATACAGTTAAATACAGTAAAATATAGCAAAATATAGCAAAATATAGCAAAATATAGCAAAATACAGTAAAATACAGTAAAATACAATAAAATACAGACACCGACAAGGTCCATAATGGGTTATATACAGAATTGAATTACTTAATGCATAATTTTAGTTTAAGTACCTGCCCGCGCTGTTTGACACACCGGGTGTGTTCAGCTCAGCTCATGTGAATGTACCCAGTGCCCCATAATTGGACAATCTGGCTTACTAGGTACTAATAACATTCAGCATGGTGTTGCTACTCCCACGCACTGTACGCATCAGTGTTGCAATACGTTATGAGGGAATCTGTCTATCTATGCGAGTCTAGGAGTTGTAGTGGAAAAAGGGGTTTATTCTAGAGTATATAATTAGACTACAGAGCGCACAATGCACGTACTGCTAAATAGCAATATCCATCATAGGAATATGCCTCATGTCCTTAGACAAGCGTTAATTATTTAGAACACAAGATTTCCGCGGGAACACTGCGGCCGGGATAGACTCAAATTCGTTGCATAGCTGAATATAAAAAAAAAACTTACTAATTTGTTTGGGATGCGTCAATTAGGATTAATGTTGTATATTAGGTTTACTCGCGGATTTGCTGATGTCTCTAGGTCCCACGCAGTAGACCAAGAAGGACGTAGAATAGACGGGGTCCTGTCCAAGAATCTATATTCCATGCTGAGCAAGTACGCTTGGATTAGGTGGAGGAGTACTGTTGAAAAACCAATCTGTTGGCGTTATATAACAGATTGCATATTTAGTAATTGACTAGAGAAAAACAATTTTTATCATAGCTAAGAGCTAGATACATTAGCAGTTGGTCACTAAAACGTTATCGGATATATTTCATTGGCATCCCCGAGGATGCAGAGTTGGACTGCGCCGCATTAGAGACCACCTTAGTTATTATTCCCCGCATAGCTCGCTGATGGCATTCAATTTAAGACTTTGATCTACTAATAGACTATGGACTGTGACCGTATTATTATTATTATTACCGTGTGAAAGTATTTTCTAAAGCTGTTCGTAAACTGTAATAATGTAACTTTATAACATTTGAAACATCTGCATGTATACAAATCTTACCATGATCTCGCTAATTTATAATACTGATTTTGCGATCGCTAGGTTCCCTCCTTTTCAGCCATTATTCGGGCATCAATTCACGTATAGAGGAAGTGCGCTAACTACTCTGTAGGACAACGTAAATGCGTATGTTACTAGAAAAAATAACGGATTGTACCTATAAAGGGTGTAAAGCCGACCACTCAATAGATATGTTATAAGTTATATCAAGGGCATGAAAAGATATCGAAAATTTATTCCAATAGTACGTGGTGAAGTCCTTACACCATATACTTCACCCATACCTAATGAGAACATAGTAGTATCCTCCGATAAATAGAAATAGTTAATGTATCTAACATAATCATGAAAGTTTAGTTTGACAGGAAGCTGCATCGCGCGTCAGACTTTCAATATTATTACGCGTCGCGCGCCAGTTTTGGGGATATGTAAGAGTGATACTCATTATTGGTAACTCACGAAAGTGATTATCAATGATTACTGATGTAATTAATAATCCCAACAAATCAATGTAAACTGAATTTCACCATCCAATATGTACATAAAAGCTGTGTGATATGGATTAGATTGGATCTGTGTTATATGGATTAAATAAGATCTGTGTGATATGGATTAGATTGGATCTGTGTTATATGGTTTAAATAAAATCTGTGTGATATGGATTAGATTGGATCTGTGTTATATGGTTTAAATAAAATCTGTGTGATATGTATTAGATTGGATCTGTTATATGGGTTAAATAAAATCTGTGTGATATGGATTAAATTGGATCTATGTGATATGGGTTAGTCAAAGTCCGTGTTATATGGAATATGTTGGATCTGTGTTATGCGGGTTACATAAAATCTGTGATATGGATTAGATTGGATCTGTGTTATATGGATTAAATAAGATCTGTGTGATATGGATTAGATTGGATCTGTGTTATATGGGTTAAATAAAATCTGTGTGATATGGATTAAATTGGATCTATGTGATATGGGTTAGTCAAAGTCCGTGTTATATGGAATATGTTGGATCTGTGTGATATGGGTTAGATATGGTCTATGTGATATGGATTAAATTGGACCTATTCTTATTCTTATTAATTATTGCACACAATAATATTACACATTATTATAAAATAAAGAAAATTAATGTACAAAGGCGTACTTAACCCAAACATTGAGTTTTCTGACAGCTAACCTTTGAGTGATGGAGAATTTGGAGAAAAATTTAAATACTGTTGGGGATACAAACAAGTGTACAACAAATTACTACATCCAAAAATACAAAGTAAATTATGTAATAAATAAATAAATTAAATATATAAATAAATTATAATTAAATATAAAATAAATTATGTAATATATATATATTTATATAAATAAATACATGGATAAATTTATAGGTACATTGATATGAAATAATCTTTAATTCTGTGAGATATGGGTTAAATAAAAAGCTGAGTGATAAGGGGTTAATTAAATGCAATGTGATAAAAATCTGTGTGATATGGAAGTGTGATATGAAAAAAAGTGGGTGATAAGGGATATATAAATGCTATGTGATATGGGGTTCATTAAAGCTTTGCGATATGGAATAAATAAATGCTGTGTGATAAATAAAAACTTTGTGAAAGGTGATAGATATAGGATACATTATGAATATAGATGTTGTCATTCATGAATGCAATGATAGAAACTGAGATCGGGACATAATTTATGGTTTAATAATAGAGCAGTAGCAGCAGCAGCAGCAGCCTACAAGCTTAATACCTATTAGTTACGACTACATGTAATAATGTAATGTATTAATTTAATAAGTGATGCGGCATGGAAATGTCAATGAGGTTGACACTGAAAAACAGCGCTGCGCCGGGAATCTGGATTTCCGGTGCAGCATATCGCTGAGTTGCCAGCCCCGTTTGGCGGAAGCGGGACGCACAGTTGCCACATTTATCTCGTTATGTTTTTTTAGTTAAGTTTTTTTGTTTTATGTAGTAAGTTTGTAAGTTTTTATTTTGTATATTTTTGTGTGTGTCGTTGTCCGCCGAATAAATGTACTTCTTCTTCTTCTTCTACATGGATAAATGTTCTGCTTTTGTATTTTTTTCTTTTCAGATGCTGTATATCCGGGACAAACTAGGCTGAAAGTGGTAATACTGATCGCCGTGGGGCACGGCAAAGCAGGATGGCCGAGTGTTACAGACTTCCGGTCCCTGCTCAACTTTGTGCACCTAGATAATTATATATTGATTATATTTGTGATTTAATTTGTTCTATACCATGACATTATTTTGATTTGTGTTTAAATACTTGTTTGTAACTACCTACTAAATGAAATATAATTATGTCGCCGTGCGCTTGACAGCTTCCGGCGTAACAAAATACTGATTATGAGTAATATTTACATTAGTTGTGGTTTATATGTATTATTGATCGATAATTCTCCTAATTAAATCTCCAATCTAAATAGTATTAATTAATGTTAAATATGTAATAGTTTTTGTATATGTATGATTCTTGATTAGCTTATCTGTTTGCCTATATATACCGGTGTCACAACGTTCGATTCATTCATTCTGTCACCGTCGTTGAGAACAGTTGTAAGTGGAAACTCTGCACGATTGTTTATAAAATATAATTGACTGTCAAATGCTTATGTGTTGATTATTGTGACCATCCTGATTACCTGAAGTATTACAATTCCCTTTTGAGTCTTGCGTCACCAAGGCTTCTTTTTATTTTATTTTATTTTTTTTTTTTTGACGCGGGGGAAATCTTCGAAAGATCCCCGGGAGCTGTGGGGCTCGACCGGGGTATGTGGGATTCTTACCCACTAAAACCCCCGCGGCTGTCGCATCGGCACATGAGAGGGGAGACCCCAGGGCTCTCCGGTGGGATCTGCACCAGGGGCCCCTCAGTGCCTTGCCGTTGAGCCCGCCGCCGGGGGGCGCATTGTAGCCCCCCGGGAACCTGTCACGGTGCTCACGGGGACGGGGGTCGCAACCCCGCCGCCGTCCTCCTCGGAGTCGCCGCCGTACTCAATGGACGCTCAAGGGGCCCACACCCCGAGCGTCCAGCGACTCCGAAGCACCAAGGCTTCTGTCGCAACTTCACCCAGAAATTGACACCAACTCCCTTTGGGCATAATTTTCGGACCTAAAACTGCTTGCAATGTTTTGATACCACGGCTCTCCTTTGGCTGTGAAGTTAATTAAAGAGAGATTAATGAAGAAATTACTTCACATTCTGAAAGTGCTGTCTCCCGTTATGTTTAAATTTAAACTTTAACCACCGCGCTTTCGAGTGGTCCCAGCAATCACATTTAAAAGCATCACCAAGGTATGGCACAATCTACGAAGTCGAAATGCAATTTATATAGGCGCGCACTTGCAACTAATTCGGCCCGAGTCGACCGCCTCATTACCCCTTTTCAGTAAAACACTCTTTCCACTCAGACTTACACAAATTCACATTTGCAATCAGAGCCCGGAGAAAAGTTCCTCCTCGTTGCCCCCTCCCGACCCCTGCCCGTACCTCTCCCCCACGCCGCCTTTAATTAACAGAAAGTGGTTCATTAGAGCTTATTCATTAAAGCAAGGAGTAATTAGCGAACTCTAATGAATGCTGTAATAATGTAAGAGCGGCCGCGTCGGACTGCGCCACGACTTCTAGATTAATCTAGATGCTGGAATAATTTAGTAATGGCGTTAATTTATTACCGAGCTGATTGCGGGAATTAACGGGATACAACCTACTGTGCACGCGGCTTTGTGTATTGATGGTAGGTACATACGTCAAGTAACAATCCATTAAGGATTGAATGAGGAACGCAAATCGTCGCTCGACGTTGCCAATGTATTTAACCGATCAGTGTATTTAACTCAATAGATCTGGAGATCTACCATCAATAGCTTTTGACGAACTTAATTTAAATCTTATAATAAACTTGCAATCAAATTTCATAAGTACTAAACTTTTGATTCCGAGGGGATTCACTTCTCATGTATATTTTTGCTGGATTTTCCAACATAAGCTTAAGCGCGCAAGTGATTGTAAAACGTGGGGTTTTGATCATAATCTGGTAGAGAAATTTTGTTTGCTTGTTTGATAGACTGCAGTATAATTATTAGACATTATTGATACCATTGTTGACATAGTTAATTATCTTAATAATAATAATTTAATCATTAATTTAAATAAAACAAAGATTATGCATTTTCACCAAAGAATAACACCACACCAACTTGACATAACATTTTATGACTTTAAAATAGAACAAGAAAATGTTGCTAAATTCCTTGGGCTTTAGTTAGATAGTAAGCTAACTTGGAAAACCCATATAGATATCTTATGCAAAAAATTACACAAATCGGCCTATGCACTATTCATGTATTTATGCTGTCGAAAAAAGTTAATATACAAACCCTACTAACTGGGTATCATGGATTGGTAGTTTCATTGATACGATATGGTATTATTTTTTGGGGACATTCAACAGACAGATACGCAGTATTTAAAGCTAAGAAAAGATGCGTAGGTAAGATCAATATCTGGTTTGACTACAAGAGACAGTTGTGTTCCTACATTTAAATTATTAAAAATTTTAACAATGCCAGCACTTTACATTTTAGAGGTTGCAATCTTTGTTAAAACAAATCCAAACTTATTTCAAAAGTTATTTATTTATTTATTTATTTATTTACACTTAAGTACAAACACAAAATACAGAACACATAAAAAGGAAACAGAAAGTTCCTACACATATTGATGTGACTGCGCATTGGCGCAGTGCTCCAATTCGAGCCCAATACAACAACATACTATGCTCTCATAAATGTAAAATTGCACTAGCTAAGAAAAGTATACTTGGTATGGCACCTCAAATTATAATAAAGTGCCAAGTAATTTAAAAGATTTAAATATACTGTTTATTTACAAATATGTACACTTAAACTAGGTAAAAAACTTCCTCGAAGTTGTCGCCGCACTGGGAGGGAAGGGTACCTAAAAGAATGGCGGCATTACCCCTTTGTATGGCCAATATACTTAAATTATTAAAAAAATATATTTTTAATTGTTTCTTTTATCTCTATTAATATCTCTGATAGTAAACTATCAGAGATATTAATTAACAAATGTTATTATAATATAGACGACTTTTTAAATGATAAATCATAAATCACTATGTTATAGTTAAGTATAAGAATGTAATTTTAATTTTTATTAGAACAAAATTGTTATTTCAGTGCAGCAATAATTATATTATTAAGGTTGTCTGGAAGAAATCGCTATTAGCGATAAGGCCGCCGTTTGTACTATTCTTTATTGTTTGTTCTATATTGTTGTTATTTGTTGTTTTTGTTTGTATTAAGTCGTGCCATTTTCTTGTTCATTTGTTTGGTGTACAATAAAGTATATTCTATTCTATAATAGAATATGTTCTTAGGCTGTGTAACGACAGCACATAGAGCACTTAAAATTGATCTAAGTTAAAATTATATTCACCACCTTATTGTATATCACCTATGTACACGAAATAAATTATTTGATTGATTGATTGATAGAGTATAGACTGTCCGACGAATCGGACACAGTAAGCAAGCATCATGCAGCTGACCGAATTGTTTTCGCCCAAAAGATGATTGTCGTGACCGTTTCAGAAAGTTTCTGAACTGATTTTACCCAGGATCTTGGATTTAGCTGTCATTTGAAATGCCAATATCTTAGACAATACGTCTAAAATTTGATTAAAATTAAGTAAAGGAGATTGTAGAGTGTTTTTAACTCGGCGGCGTCGCCTTCAGCAAGCTAAAATTCCTTGTCAAACACAACAGTCAAAAAACATTGGGTAAATCTGTCGCTAACCATGAAGCGAACGTCCATCTCGTCTCTTCACTAAGTTGCAATAAACTAACAAAAAAAAAAAAAAAAAAAGTAACTAAAATATTTGTTAATGCTTTCTCCACAGATGCCACAGATAAGCTAACAGAATGCGTTTTAACATCTAAAACAAGTTTTGCCGAAGGTTTAGCCATGGGTTCAACTATTAATGTTTACATAGCCAACTACATGCGGATGCCGAATAAATACTCCGCATCCGTACTCTACATGGAGCAAACGAACAATTTACATAAAGAAAACACCGTATGACGTCACTGGAGGACTCGCCTTCATTAGTATTCCTCGAAATAGGAGGTCGTTACGTTGTTAGCAACGAATTTTCTTACGATGTACGAGTCCGGGCGGCATGTTAGGGACGGATGGCTGGACATTGAACACGCATAATGATGTATGCTAACATTATTAAAGTATACCACAATAATGCGAACCTGAAAGAAGATAGCGTACACTGCTCCGCTCAGATTTGTGTCCTTATTTGTTTTAGTTTGTCTTAGTACTAAAGTGGGTTAAGTATTTATTAGTTAGGTATACCTTCAGCAATGACTACACAGCTATTATTTTAATCTGGTTTCGTTACTAGTTTAAGAGTGCGTTCTCACTGTGCACTACTTCTCATAAGCAACTCTTTTATATAAAAATTTTTAAGTATTATCGTTAGAGTGGAATAGAGCCGGTGGTGATATACATTCAGGAAATATTCCCATAATTATTTAGGAGATTGTTGGAGAAATGTAAAAGTTGTATGAGTGTATTCATAGGACCGGCTTTCAACTCTTCGATTAAACAAGTATATACTTACTATATAAAATATTAAAAAAAAATCGAACCGACTTCAATAACACTGAAAAGCATAAAATAATTTAAATATTATAGAAGTTGGTGTTGGCGTACCTGCTGTGTATATTTGGCACCAACTTTAATAAGTAATATTGAAGTGGGTTCGTTTTTTTTTTAAATATTTTTTTTATGCTTTTTAGTAATATTTTCATACTAAAAGATTGAACCATCGAAGACGGTGAAATGATCTAGGTAGGTTATAATCGCATTATCGTCTACATAGTTTTACATAATTGTTCTTCAGAAACAATGGTTATATTGTCATAATGAGTCATAATGAAATTTGCATGGAATCATCATAGTAGTTTAATCTCTCGAATAAAAAAAGAATCATCGAAATTGGTTCATATTTGTCAGAGTAATGTAATGGAGAACATCAGTTTTATGGTTTTTACCAGATAAATTCCTCCACATCGTTCATGGTCCTCCAGTAAGTTCTTATCCGGTTGTGACAAAATTCATACATAATCATTCATTACAGTGGTTCCTTCTTTCCAATAAAAAAATAATCATTGAAATTGGTAAATATTTGCCAGAGTTATGACCATTTTTGTCCGTAAAAAGTGACATAAATTCATCTATATAGGCATTCCTGCAGTTCTCCTGCGCAGTCACCATTCTTGTTTTTTCAGGAACTACTTATTCGTAAGCAATAATTTTTTATGGGACCCAATTAACGGATTAAAGAATGGATGGAAGAAAGATTTTTTTCGTATCGGTTCATAATTGCCAGAGTTATGCGCGAACATACATAGAAAAAAAAAATGTATACAGATGAATTGAGAACCTCCTCCTTTTTTGAAGTCGGTTGAAAAGCACAAAAAGCCCGACTGCGAACAAACGAATTGGGCTTAAAATTAATTATACATACTTAAGTACATAGTCTGGCATTCAATAGGTGCTGTGGCCGTCAAGGTCGTCTTGAAAGGCTTCAAAGGAAACTAGAGTGTTGACTTAGTAATGTTTATTGGCTTACGTTTAGTAGTTCTATAAGCATCGGATAATATGGATAGATGTGCCCTGATTCCGGGCCTTCTGTAATGAGCGCCGTGCGAATGGTTGTGCGCAGCCCGACCGCGTCTGGTCTTGCTGGTGTGCGTGAGAGTGTGATTTTTCACGCATTCGAATATAAATGAAGCTCGCTTTGACAGTGCCTACCCTACCTTACAGGATCGCAACTCAGGATGATATCCTGAATTAGGTTACCTGTATCTACAGGGATCTGTTGTGGACCCCCACTTCATTTGTCCTTATCAATGCCGGCACAGAACTAACATACATACTTTCAACAAACATAGTCCTCCTTCTGGGACAGTCGGGCAAAAGGGGAATGCAGTACGAGAGAGCAATTGTTTTTAGCCAAAAAATTCCAGATTCTAACCAATGATGTCAAAAGTTTTCCTGCCGCGAAACAAACTTGTATCGCGGGGTGTACAGTGGCCAGGGCTGCTCGAAGCGATCCTCTGCGACTTACATGTCGGATAATTTCTGCGGGTGATAAGCCCACCGACTTGCCCACTCGGTTAACAATCTCGAACTCCCTACAATGTAGTTCTCTTTTCAAATTTTATTACCTACTGAAATAAATATGGTTAATAATATGTCGGTTACAAGCCGTAAGTTGTGTCTTTTTTACCCGACCACGGCAAAGCCAAACGGACGGTTATGATTTTAAAAGTCTGTAAACAAAACTACTCATACGATTTGAATACTCTTGATGACTGTTCTGTCAATTGATTCGGTTTATTATAGTAAAAAAAAAATCTGCAAACAGATTTTTATTTTTATGGTTCGTACTTTACGATTTATTCGCGGGGCTTATCGCCGAAGTTTGTGAAGAAAAATCTAAAATAATTACAGGTAATCAATGTTTTCGTATGTAATATTACAGGAAAATCAAACAGTGTTTCCAAGTAGCATAGTTTTTTAGATATCTACCAAAAATTTTGACCATCTAACTTAGTTATGCGGTTTGGTCTTTTCGCTAACTAAGGTGTTGGATGAATCTTTAAAAGGTCCAAAGAAAGTACGAAACCTGCGGTGCGTGAGTCCGAATCGCACTTGACCGGCTTTATCTTTATGACCTTTTACGAAAACATTGGGATGATAATTTAGGTATGTTGTTTTTGCTATCCTCAGACCATAGGGATTATTTTTCTTGTACGAGTATCATCATCAGATGATATTGTATTATATTTCTTGTATAACCGTATAAAGAAACACTTCGATGCAAAATATAATTTACTTACATAACAATATGTCGAGCCAGTTCAACCCCGCCAGATGGTAACTCGTATCAATTAATGTGGCTGCTCAATCCACTAAATTCAGATTGATTTTATTGCCTCTAAGGCTCTAGCCATATTGACATAACGCAGGCAATCCAAATAGCACCTGAATGAGCAAATTAAAGATGGCTTTTGTCAATGAATGAATATTTATTATGAAACACCAAACAATAATTAAGGACAATGCTAGGACATATGGTACTAAAATGTGGTCCTTAACTGCTGGCCGTTTAGAGACGCTCAGAGTCACACAAAGAGCTATTGCTCGGAGTTTCTTTGCGCGACAGAATCTGAAATGAGTAGATTAGTCAAAGCACCAAGGTCACCGACATAGCTCTCAGAATCTGCAAGTTGAAGTGGCTATGGGCAGGCAACATCACTCGAAGAACTGTTGAGGATGGAAGGTTCGAAAACGCAGCGTAGGCACCCCACCCACTAGGTGGACTGACGACATGTGAATCGCAGGTTACCTTTGGATGCAAATAGCCAATTGTAGTTCATTGCGCCGGTGCAAGAGGGAGGCCTATGTTCAGCAGTGGACGTTTTCCAGCTCATGATGATGATGACGGAAAGTGATACACCAGCCAGTAGACATGTGCACTGTATCTACTGCCGCTCGTTATCCGAGACATTAGTAAGTAATTTCAGCAGCTGCAGTTCCCTTTACACTGGGACAGACAGAGCAATGTTTACTGCTAAGCGGCAAAACATTTGAAAATGCGGTGGTTTAAACAGTTAAAACTACCAACTAGTTTAAACTATAAATACTTCTATTTCAGTTAGGTAAGTAAGTATATTAATTTCACGTGTAGTTTGCATATTATAAGGCGAACTGTTTTGGCCATTAACGATGTGAATATTGCAGGGCTGCCGGGGGCGAGTCTATTGATTAGTCCCCCGCGTGCGGCGGCCATCATTCATTCATCGTCGAGTCCGCACGTCACTCAGGGCTGGCGGTGTTTCCCGCAGTTTTTGGTCGTTTTCCCCAGCGCCTCGCCACAGGCCGTGGTACATTTTTGATGGTGCGTCAGGAAGGAAGCCCGCCTGCGTAATTGGTCCTGCCGCCGGATAAATTCTGACAAAACCTCGGCCCTCGGCCGTCGGAAGTCGCTTAATGAGATGTGTTGAGGATTAAAATGATAAGAACGTATAAATAAAATTTACTCGTAGGATAAATTAGGAAAATGGGAGTACTGCTTATTGAGTTATTATATCTACAACTAGACCTAAAACCTGAATGATACTGGTATTTTATAGATCTTTCTATTTCTCGTAAAATTGAAGAAGACTACTTTAAATGACAAACTTTGTTAAAACTCCCACTTTGCATAGATACATCATTAAGGCGGCAAATAATTTCTACTAAAGTTTACAATGTGGTAGGTCCTAGAGCAAGAGATTGTCACCGAAATATTAGGTAGTAATTCTCCTGCCAAGCAGCAGTGTGTAAACAGCTGGGCTCGGAGACGTAATCACTAATATCTCAGGTGACGAGCGGCAGTGGAATGCAGCTGACCACGGAAAGAAGTGTCGATTTGTGATCCGGTGGTAGATACAGCCCGCTCTCTCTTCTCAGCTCAAGCCTAGGCCGTGCCTCCCTGAGGTGCCGTTAACTGCGTCGCTTCCCTGCCTTTCAGGCTGGAGCTGCTACTGCTCTGGATAAGCGCTCGACTCTCTCATCCGGTGTAGCTGGCCATCTGCGGCCAACGGTAACCTTCATTCCCGAAAAATGTTCTTAAATCTACTCTATGTGACGTGATGATACGAGCCTCCAAGATTGGCTATTTTTTTTGTTTTTTATACTATCAAGGTGGCAAGCAAGCATGCGGCCCGCCTGATGGTAAGCAGACACCGCAGCCTATAGATGCTAGCAACACCAGAAGAATCACTAGCGCGTTGCCGACCCTTAAGACATTAGATATTAAGTCTTTGTGTCCGGTAATTTCACCAGCTACAGTGCCCTTCACGCTGGAACACAGCAATGCTTACATACTGCTGCTTGGCGGCAGAATATCTGACACTGCGGTGGTACCTACCTGGACGGTTCCTTGCACAAGGAACCTACCACCTAGTAAAATTTTGAAAGCGTGTCATGTTATTTACTAAAATAATTGCTAAACATTGTTTTCAGTATTTACGTAGGTAATCATTTATTTCCCTTAAACCAGTCCACTGTGAAAAACTGTATTTGAAATTAACAATGTATCGACAGTTTTGTGCGATATTTTTCTGTCGCGTCGCGCAATACTTGCCTCCACAACAAGATAATCCAATTGTGAGTCCAAATTCGTGCCCAACAGCCGTGAGGCGCTTTCGTCTGTGCACTCCATTGGTATAGTACCTACTACCTGTTCTCGAATGTGAATAATTCCAAAAGAATGCTTATTATCTTACAGTACTTTCTGATAACTATTTTGAAGATTCGTACTCTGTTATACCGTTCTTTAGCCAAGTTATATTTAATGGCTACAAGTATTAAACTAATGGTATTCTTAACACTGACGATATCTGTCCCCCCCCTTATTATTCCCCTTAATATTATAACCCATAGCATTAGCAGCAGCATAGAAATATCGTTAAGTACTCGTACACTTAAATGAAATTTGTTTAAAGAAAAAACACTTTTTCACAACTTCCGTGCCAGTGTTATTTGAACTCGCATCGAGCAATTTTAAATCAATCGAGAGGTTATCGTAGAGGTTTAGGATAGGGCCGATATGATATAGATGTTCAGGCTCAGATTACAAACCGATACGCCAATTCAATAGATTCCGCGTGGACCCACTGAGCACGTCGCATATTACAGCACAAAAATACCAATTTACACATCAACAAACATTGACAATAACTATTAGACGGAAGTATAGTGTGGCTCTTCCTGGCGGAACCACCATCACGGCTTTGAAGTCTGCAGACGATTAGCCGTTTCTTGGTGGTAGGTAGGTCCTATCGCCGACACGAACGGTATACGGTGTGTTTGAACTTTGAAGACGATTAGCCGTTTCTAGGTGGTAGGTAGGTACTATCGCGGTCACGAACGGTGTAACAGCTTTCAATCAAAATCGTTTGAACATTACTAGCGCTTACCCCGCCCGCACGTATTTCGGGCCGGCTAGTACAAACGATTATCGTCTGTGGTATACCGTTCGTGACCGCAAGAGTACGTAGGGACCAGATGGTCCCTTACAGATCAGGTATCTAGATAGATATAACCGGTTGTTCTGTAGTTCGTAAAATTACTAGGCTTAGACTTCATAACTAATATCTCAAGAAGCAAGAGGCGATGCGGTGCAACTGTCTATAGGCAGGCATGTCGTCTACCACAACGCGAACGGCTTGCTTGTTTCATGACTAAGTTGAGTAAATAAAATCAGATCAGAATTAGTCAATTCGTGTAGGGCTGGGTGGGTAGGTAGTTTGGAGTCTTGAGTGTTTTTTAGCCATCTCGAAAACTAGAGCACTTAGCGAAAATCGGCTTGGTTCTAGAATAAATCGGGATTAATCTAGTAAATTTATGTTCCTCAGTCGAGTTTACCCTTAGGTACCCTAATTTGTAACTTTTTAACTAGGAACCTACCTACCAAGCAATACAAGAAACCGTCAAGTTAGATACAACTGCTGTGTCAGATATATTGCCGAAATGCAGCGTCGTCTGTTTGTGTACTGCAGTGTTAGTGGCGCGTAGTTGGTTAAATTACCGAGCCTAAGCGACGTACCTACCTATTAACTAAATATCTTTAAGAGCGGCAGTGCTTGGGCAGTGCATGTAACTATATACGGGCCTCCTCCGTAGATAGTGTTATCTCTTATCATTGGACAAATATCCTAGCTAGGTGTCCTTGCAAAGGTCCATCGGTACTTCACACCGGAGCAGCTTTTGATGTTATATAAAGCGCAAGTCCGATCGTGTGTGGAGTACTGTAGTCACATATGGGCTGGTGCTGCGAAATGCCATCTTTCAGCTTTGGACTCAGTGGAGAGGCGCGCTAAGAGGCTTATTGGTAACTCTGGGTTAGTAGAGACCAATTTACAAAGCCTGGAGCATAGGCGCAGAGTAGCCAGCCTCTCGGTATTCTACAGGATGCATTTAGGAGAGTGTGCGCAGGAATTACATGACTTGATTCCACCATCCCCCTTCCATCATCGGACAACGAGACGCACGGCGCGCACACACCCTTATGTGGTAAACGTGCCTTCAGTCCGAACTAAGCGATTTGCATCGTCATTCATAATAAGGACAGCTAAGGACTGGAACAGTTTGCCTGCGTCAGTTTTTCCGCCCGATTATAACTTGGGTGTCTTCAAAGCTAGAGTGAATAGGCTTTTAATAAGCCAGTGTGCTTTACCATCCTAGATTGCGTCGCCGCTTTCCATCAGGTGGGACTGCAGTCAAGCACTGGCTTATAGGGAGTAAAAAAAAAAAAAACCTACTCGTCTCGCCATTAACATTAATATAAGTTGCCAACATTTCATTTCATGTTCCTACTTCTCAATTTCTTGTGGTGAATTTCAATTGCTTATGTTGTTTTTATTAATTCAGACCAAGCTTTTCTTTCTTTCCAACAAGTATGGTTCAGGTGGCAATTCTACCCCGGCACCGCCGCGGGGTGCCGGGTTAGAATTGCATCCCCCCATCTCCTCTCGTTGGGTGTCGTAAGAGGCGACTAAGCGAGAACAGGAAGACGGGCAGCAGCGTCTTTCTTTTGAATTTATCTGTCACCTATACTGCGATTCCCAAGTCGCCTGCTAAGCGTGGGGATTATGGCAAGCCATCCGTTTTAAGGTAGAGGCCTTTGTTTAGTAGTGGACGTGTTTTCGGCTGCTGATAATAATGGTTCAGGTTTGACCCTGAGCCGCAGCCGTCTTCACGATGCGTTGTATTCTCGGACAGTACCGTGCTATAGAATACTAAACGTCGTTGGGTTGACCACCCAACAAGACTTAATGCTTAAGACTTAATGAAGTGGACTTAATGCTTCGCTGATATCAAGCCGAAAGTTATCTTTGAGTCAGCGATTTAGGCCCAAGTACACCGACATTTAAACGTCTGTTATCTATTTTTCAAAATTGATTATCTATTTAACCGGGGTGAACGGGGGTGTTGAGCTAGGTTAAGATAATGGACTGTTAAAGGTCCATAACCGGGGTTATGGTGGTGGTGAAAAATAGATAATCGATTCTGAAAAATAGATAAAGGACGTTTAAATGTCGGTGCACTTGGGCCTTAGTGTACGAATACTTGAACGAAATTTTCTTTTGGGAATTTATTACAGCTGTTGGCTTATACTTGATAGTATGAGGTGATGCAGCCGCAAACTCACCACAGCAGCGCAGCACCGCAGCTTGTATACACACAAGCAGTATTATTGTAATCTTATTTTTGTGAGAGAAAGGACAAACGGACGCACGGCAGCTACGCATCCCAACGTTGTAAATGTCCCATCAGTCCGCACTAAGCGATTCTTTTCATCATTTTGCTTACAGCTAAGGACTATAATAGTTTAGTGGTAGGTATAGGTTAGTTGGTTTTCCCATCCAGTTATAATTTGGGCCTATTCACTTTAGCTATGGGACACCATAGCTAAAGTGAATAGGCTTTTAGTAAGTTCCTGTGTTTTACTATCATCAATTGCATCGCGGCTTTCAATGCAGATGGGATTGCAGTCAAGCGCTAGCTAGTAATGACTAAAAAAATGCCCCAAATCTAAAAATACATTGCCAATAAAATATTTAGTCGACTTTATATCAAAAACAGCTAAGTTTATTTCCTTTTCTCATGGTGAAATATTTTTGAATACTCATTATGGAACGCGTTCACTCATTCAAAAAAGGCTTCGGGAAGGCTTGTTTACATAATCGTTCAATTTGCAATGTTAAACAATGGCAGCCAACTGTTTTCTTGCATTTTAGTCCAAAGAATATACATAATTATACATTTTTTTGCTCATCTGCACGGAGCCAGACATAAAATTAATATTAAATTAGGGTATATTTTGTTATTTTATTAAGAATATTCATGATCACCTTATTTAGTCATATTTTGTGATTTAAATTAAGTTCTTGGCTTGAGATTAGCATAAATAAAATATACTCATAAATGTTCTTAGACTTTAATCTAAATCATTTTAAAAATAATAAAATATATTTTTTTGATACAATATCGAACGCTGTAAATTAATAATGGCCTTCATAGTTTGTGTTACAATGCATTATAATGATATTATTTATTTTAAATAGTATTTATTGCTCAACAGCCTCAGAAGAGGTAATGTTTCGAGGAGTAGGTATTGCCTAATGAGTTTCAGATTATAGGTGTTAAGGTGCTATGTAGTGTATATTTAGCTTTAATTTTAGTGTTCCAATGTGCAGCAAGGTTTATCGAGGCCTATTTTTACTTTTAAAAACACTTCTGTCATAAAGCCAGGATTAGTCTTACTCAGTGGGAAGTCGAATGAGGCAGAGTCCGAACTTAGGTGAGATTTCAAGAACAAGTGCCGAATTCATATTTACTTTTTATAATGATTTTTTTTTCTTTCTTGTTCTGGCGTCACACTTAGTTAGTGTATATTGCCAATGTCAAGTTTTGATGCTTGTGTTATTCCCGCGCTTTCCACATCTTCTTCTTTTATAAAATTATGGCTTCCATCAATTATCGACGGGTTTCGCCAGTGTCAAGTTGTTAAATTACAGTTACAAAAATGAGATAAAGTATTCAGTTTATAGAGAAAATGAATATTGGAGAATTTGCGTTCGCGGTCGCTACCACCAAGATGGCGGCCGCGAACCAAACTCTTTTTTTTATAATGTTGTCTTTGCAAGCAATATTGATGTCTACAGTAGTCACAAGGATCTTTGTGTGTCTGAAGTTGGCTGCAAGACGCAGTAGCTATTTTTGTGTTATTGTATTGCGTAGACAGAATTTTCTCTAAGTTGTATTGACACTACATGACTGTTGTTGCGCAAAGGCCAACCCCAACTTCAGAATAAAGATGGGTGACTATGAATGATTTCATTCGAATTATTCGACTTTATAAATCATTCGACTTATTCGAATGATTTTTTGAAATTAGTAACTAATTTGATACTCGCTACTAATTTGATTTTGATTATCGGCGAATTGAATGATGTGATTTGTCAGGCGCACTGACATTATTCGTTCCGGGACCGGAACGGCAAATAATTCATTCATCTTTCATTCGAAAAACTGCCGACTGAGTCGCGAATAGTCTAGTTCAAACGCCGTTAGTAGTTACTAATTAGTAGTGGTTATTCGACTATGAACATTAGTATATTACTAATATTCAAGTCGAATGCGTACATTAGTAGTTGTAGATGATTCGAATCGTCGGATTAGTAATAGTCGCGCATCTTTACTTCAGAAACACACAAAGATCCCTTGTGAGTAATGTATGTCAGTAGTTGCGAGTATCGCATTTTATTTGTACTCGTATAGCGAGGTAGATAATGAAACAACATATTTAATTTACAAAATTTTATTTTCTCCTCCTGTCACCGGCTCTCTTAGGCTAGCTATGTATGTATGTTTTTTTCTTTGTGTACTGGTAACACCATAACTGTCGGTTCTCCAACAAACCGCCGCAGACTTGGGACTTGATTTGTGGCAACATTTAATGACTTGGTCCTACCTTTATATAGATTTAACGGTCTGTCATTTGGTACAGCAACTGTTCGTTACCAAATCACTATTAACGAAGCGTCACTTAAGGTTCCACCACAAGGATTTACGGTTATAGAAATAATATCAGTTAACGTCTGGTAGAATAAGTTACTGTGCGTTACTAAAAACGAGTCATTTTATGAATATAAGAACTAGAGGTTCCATCTGTTAGAGCAGTTTTAATTATTGTAACCTTTTTTTGTGAGAGAAAGGGACGGATCTATAAATTGTGTATGTCTGCGTCTCTTTCCTACGTAGAAGTAACATTAATTTAACATTGCCAGAAAAGCTGGTGGTAGGGCGTAAACTATATACCATAGTTGCTATTCGTCTCAAATCAGAGCGCAAGCCTGCGGAGTTTTCCGTAAAATAAACATATTGTTAGATGGCAAGATTCACTAAACGCTAACATTGACTGTACACCGTTGTCATTAAATCTTCAATGTCAGTTACAATAATTAACATACATTTACATTTAAGATTTAATGATTTTTAACGAAATAGTTTAAACCACCCACGGAATGCGGTTAGCCCCGGATCTACGATTTTCTTCTAACCAGGGCGGACACTTGATATTGGCGCCCCTTCCTTTAGCGTTTGAGAAATTACTTAAAAAAACTCAATACTCAAATCGGTATAACAAGTTCACTAGTGTTGTGGCGCCTTTTTCTTACAAGTCGAAGGCGAGCCAACCAGGCTTCCGTATACTAGGCGCTTTGTGGAGCGAGTTTTTAATTTTTAATCATTTTATATTATCGTTTATATTATACATTTTGGCGCCCCCTGAGACTGCCGCCCGGGGCCAGTGCCGCAGTTTGCCTCCCCTAGATCCGGGCCTGATGTGGTGGCTGTTGACGATAGAACAGATAATCTTAAATCTGACATGGATTGAACGCTATTGAAACATTATTATGGAAGTGATATTACTATGACCTACACATAATATAAAGGAATGTTAGCGTTTATAGTTACTTACATTAACTGTAGGTATACATTTAAAAATTGATTCGAACAACTTGGTAAACGTAGATCAATATATACAGAGAACGTTAGTAACTCGAATTTAAACTTCAAAGATGTTGGCATAAAAATTATTGCTACGAAGTTTTGCGCCCAAACGTTTAGGTACAAGATGTGTCTACTTATAACTATGATGTTTATACTAATATTTACAATATAAACGTATAATAATGAGACAATCGATTTACAGCTCGTTTATAATGAAATAACAAAATTCGAGAGATATTTACATAGCAAGATTGCAAATCACAGAGACGCGTGCGCAATGTTCGCGGTTGTTACAATGTATCGTTATAGGGGTATCTAATATTAACATGAAGGATCTCTGGCAAGAATCGACATTGACAAAGATTGGATCGACGTGGACAAACGTAACCATTCGAAAACATTTTCAGATACGTGAAGATATTTTTCCATTTCAGTACAAGAACATAGTTACTTTATTATAGGCATATCAGTTAAGTAGTAAGAAGTTTGATTGACGACTATACGTTACTACTGAAAGTAACTCTAAAAGTAATCGTGTTTGGTGCATATTTCCACGTCATTGTTCATGAAATAAAAACGTTTATCTAGATCTTGTACTATAAAATGTTGTTCTAAGCTACCATGAGTAGTAGAAGTTATTCGTCTGCTATCGACTCAAATCGATATTGGTTTTCGTAATGTTCTTATATTTATAATATTGTGTAACAAGTACGTATTTACTTTGTTCAATGAATTTTATTTTCATAAATTAATTAAAGTTTTGATTAAGGTAATTTAAAAGTACGATATGCTTTACACTTTTTTTACCACCACAATCATTATCACTTTGAAATAGAAACAACACCCTTGTGTTTAACACATATATTTAACTCTTAAGTACCAGTATAATGGAAATTTACAAACAGCAAGTTAAGTTTATATAAATTGCCATTTTCACAACCGAAATTAAATATGTAATAGGTACTAATGTATAACTTAACAGTCCACTTTTAGGAAAATTGTTACTGGCCGAACGGGCAGCAAGAATTTTTCTTTATTTGCGAGTTTGTATAGTCTGTGGCACAGCACTGTCACTCTGTCTCCTCGTCACTGGGGGAGTGGGGCTTGAGGCATGGCGTGGTGGTTAGGTCGAGCGCCGGCTCGTGCGCTGGGCCTGGCTGCGCGGGCGCTGCGGGCAGGGCCAGCACGCCGTGTGTCCGGGCGAAGGGCGCAACCTGCAGGCCCGACGGCCCCTGCACGTCGGGTGGACAGGCCATAGCGGGTGGTGTCCAGCAAGCAGCACCAGCCGTCTCGGGAGCCCTTGCAGCACTTAAGTACGAACACGCCATCATCTGTAATGAAAATGAGATTGTGAGTAATTAATAAAGCTCGTAATTGCAATTTCATAGAAAACAACTCGTGTATTTAAGCATACCATCGTGTATGTTAAGCAATATTATGCTAATACCTTAGAGTATTATTTAAAAAAAAAGAAGAAAGCTGGAGTTTACAGGGATGGGTTTTAGAATGTATCGTTGTAATGGAAATCTGTTTCCAATTTGTACGATTAATTGATCATAATAAAATACTTAATAGAGATATTCTTCAAACATAGCTAAGAGCCAGCTTTCAAATAAATCAATTGTATCCGTCTACTTGTTTGTGAACTACGATGCCACAGGCAGATATACTTAAGTTAGTATATAACCTCGTCTATTTGTGTCAGGGATTAAAAATAACAGTAAATAATTGTATGTAGTTTTGACCAAAACTGATCATTTGGCATTAGGATACTTATTATTAAAAGACGATTGTAATGAGACTGAACATTTAACAATATGACAGTTAAACCCAAATATTTTAGAATACTACAGTAACACAGGTTCTTAGCTAACAGCAGAAAGCTTTTTATTTATCTCATTTTTTATTCATTGCCAATATTCAGAGGACGACGCTCACATTACGTTATAACATACATTTTGACAGTTCACAATTACGCTGATTGGGCATGTAATATCTCTCGGGAGATTGAAGTAAAAAGCGTGCTTACATAAATAATGAAATATGAATAGTATTACGAGATGAGGGGCTAAAGAATTCTGGATGTGGGGTGTTCTGTAATCAGGCTAATGGGCAATGCGCATATTGCCTTCGGGTGCCGTTCAAGGAGGCTTTCAAGTTAATGCAAGTTGGGCGCAGGACCAGCCACGTGTAATATCGTATCACACGTCTGTCGATCTGCGATCTAACCACAGATATAGATTTACATAGATAACGCATTTGCGTCCATGCATTTGCATGGACGCAAATGCGTTATCCTGTGATGGCATGTAATGGCAGCTGGCCTTTTGGAGAAGCTCAGAGTCTCACAACGAGCTATGGAGAGAGCTATGCTCGGAGTTTCTTTGCGCGACAGAATCCGGAATGAGGAGATTCGCCGAAGAACCAAGGTCACCAACATAGCTCGTAGAATATGCAAGTTGAAGTGGCAGTGGGCAGGCCACATCGCTCGAAGAACCGATAATCGTTGGGGAAGAAAGGTTCTCGAGTGGCGACCACGAACCGGAAGACGCAGCGTAGGCAGGCCTCCCACTAGGTGGACCGACGACATTGTTCGCGTCGCAGGCAACCGGTGGATGCAAATAACAAATTGTCGTTCATTGTGGCGGTCTAAGGGGGAGGCCTTTGTTCAGCAGTGGACGTCTTCCGGCTGGTGATGATGATGATGATTAGCATGGACTTCGCATGTCCAAACGATGACGATGAGGTAGTAGCCGTATTGTTAGTTTTTTAATACCCATTCTGGTATACCGGGCAGGTTTACCTGTTCAGTTAAACTATTGAGGTAAAGCGGAGCGTGAAAGGCCTGGAAACCTGGACAGTTGTGGGACATACTGACGGGCCCGTTGGTCTAGTAGTTAGACACCCTGGCTGCTATCTGCTGGGTTGTGGGTTCGATTCCCACCAAGTGTCTGGGCGTTATTTATCTATTTAAATATGTATTTTAAAAAAAATGTATATAAATATTAGTATCAGTTATCTGGTTTCCATAGTACATGCTCTGCCTAGTTTGGGATCGTATAACCGTGTGTGGATTGTCCCAAGTTATTATTATTATTATTATACACGCTCCGGTTTACCAGGTATACCTGAACGTATATGGCCAGTTTTATCGGACTTTTAGCAAGCATCTTCACGGCATCTTCTTTACTAATATTTATAGAGTGGCAGTGCTCTGCCATGAATAAGTAAATTCAATCATCGAATTAAAGCACCTGTTGTTTAAAAGGACTTGCTTCAAGTTTGAAAGATCCCATTTCAATTTGTATTAATGTCGCGCTTAGTTTCTCACGTGTACCGATATATCTCAAGGTAATTGTAAGTAAAACATTTAGTGCCCATATATCAGGCGCCGGTGCAGTCTGGAAAGAACCATTTTTCATACATCGCGGGAGAAATTGATCGCCCGCCGGTCACCGCCAGCGTTCTAATAACTTGTAGGTACAACAACTCATCATAATTTAAACTGTCGCCGTTATAAGTGATTTATGGGAAAGCTGTGTGTTGCCGTAACGTGTCATATCCTTAAAAATATTGGTCGGAGTGTAAATACCTGCTATTTGTCAAGTAAATCTAAATAGTCTACGTTGTGTTGTCAGTTTTTGTGGGCATTATTCCATTAATAATAAATACGAGTAAACACCTCATCAAGCGTTTATCATTTTTAGGGTTCCATACCTAAAAGGTGAAAAAGGAACCCTTATGGTGACGCTTCGTCTGTCTAAAAAAGAAATGAGTTTTCTATTGAAATCAAACTACTTTTACGGATTTTATCGCGGTTTATTTTTAACCGACTTCAAAAAAGGAGGAGGTTCTCAATTCATCGTGTATGTATTTTTTTTTTTAATGTATGTTCCCTCATAACTCCGCCAAATATGTACCGATTTGGATAATTCTTTTTTGTACATAATGGACGTTCCATGAAGTTGGTCCCATAAAATTTTTATCCCTTATGAACCAGTAGTTCCTGAAGAAACATGAATGGAATGTTAGAATTATCTGGTAAAACGCCTAAAAATAGATGATGTTCTAATCAATAATAGTTATAACTCTTACAAATATTTATCTATTTCGGTGATTCTTTTTTTATTCGAAAGCATGAATCATTAGGATGGTTCAATCTGAATTTCATCAAGACCGGGTGAGAACTTTTTCGAAGAACATGAGTAATGGGAAGGAGATATAACTGGTAGAAACCATAAAATAGATGATATCTTCGTCTATAAAATGGTCATACACCATCCAGATCATCCTACCGAATTCAATGGTTCCTTTTGAACCCCCGACCAAAAGCAAGGGGTACAATAAGTTTGACGCCTAAAGCGGTGGGGGGGGGGGGGCATAATATCGTGTCTGTCTGTCTGTCTGTGGCGTCACACACACCGCTCAAACGAGTGGACAGATTTGTATGCGTTTTTTTTATTTGTAAGCTGGTTTAATCGAGATAGTTCTTAGCGATATTTCATGAAAATCGGTTTCGCTATTTGAAGACCATCAGCTCTTTTCCAAGTCGAGGTAGGGATATTTCGTATACAATGGACATTTTTCATTACTTCTATTAGTCCGTAAGATCTAAAATTTAGAAGATATGTAAATCCGTTGATACTAAAGAAAATGATAACCTTTACCAGGGTCTGATGATGGAGCATGAAAGGTGGTCACAGGATTTCTGCACCAATAAACGTATACCCACTGAGTTTTGGCTCGTTAGGTAGGTCTCGATGAGTAGTTGCTCGAAAAATGGTTATCAGGGTCTGATGATGGAGCAGGAAGGTGGTCACGGGATCTATGCACCAATAAACGTAGACCCATCGAATTTGGTCTCGATGCGTAGGTCTCGGCGAGTAACTGCTAGAAAAATTATATTCAGAGACTGGTGATAGGAGCAAGCAGGAAGGTCGTAACAGGAACTCTGCTCCATTAAATGTAGGATACACCGAATTTTATATCTATGGTTGGGGTTTTTTAGAAATTTTAAATTTATACCCGTTAGTGATAAAACTATATATTATCCAAATCGGTATATAGTTGAATAAAGACTACTCAAGAGAATATGACTAAAAAGAATAAAATAATTTTTTTATAAAAAAAAAATAAACCGACTTCAACAGACACCATGAACACTAAAAAGTGAAAAATAATTTAAATATTATTGAAGTTGGTGCTCAAACAAACACGATACGTACGCTACCACTCGAATCGTCTGACCAGTACCAACTTCAATAATATTTAAATTATTTTTCACTTTTTAGTGTTCATGGTGTCTGTTGAAGTCGGTTTATTTTTTTTTATAAAAAATTTATTTGTTTTTACTATCCCGACGTTTCGAATGCTTTGCAGCACCCATGGTCACGGGAGGACTGAGATGTTGAACGTCCCTACCTACCTACCTAGGATGATTCGTGAGGCTATTGAAATCAAAAAACATCCTAATTTCAATAGAGAAGATGGTTGGGTGTTACCACCGGCTTGGGATCCTGTGATAAATATAATTAAATCCAATATCAATCAAAACACTGTACGCCCTCAAGATACTGTAAGCTCTTTGCATTGCGTAGATCGGACCAACAATAATAACTAGGAAGACCTGAGGGTACACCGGTATTATTGTGACATAAGGACGTTCAACATCTCAGTCCTCCCGTGACCATGGGTGCTGCAAAGCATTCGAAACGTCGGGATAGTAAAAACAAAAAATAAACCGCGATAAAATCCGTAAAAGTAGTTTCATTTCAATGTGTAATATTCGCGTAAGTAAAAGACAACATTATGAGTTTTCTAATTAGTACAGTTTTTTTAGTAACCTAAAAAAAACTCGACTAACAAACTTAGTTTTGCGGTTTAGATTTTTTACTATCTGAGGTGTTACACGAAGTAAAATGACAAATACCTCCAGAGATGGTATGAAACACTCGGTGCGCGAGTCCGACTCGCACTTCACCGGTATTTTTATGACCACGTTTGTAAAGCGTTAGTAAATAGGTACTATTGTGTTAGTGGACGAACTGGGTCATTATAATTTTTGATATATTAATATTATCTACCATGAAATAAGCAATAAATAAGTTTACTATTCGAAATTCAAAATGTTTTCAGTTCTTAAACCGTGGTTATTGGATTTAAACCAAAGATCTTGTATTGGATTCCACGTTTAATCGTAAGCCTCATTCTATAGACGTTCCAAGACAATCAGGAACTTATGTATTGCTAAACATGAATTGATTTGTACCTCCGCCCGATAGGCGTCTATTGTTATAATAGTTTCATACTTAATGCCGCGTACAAAAGCCACCGTATAATTGGCATAGTTGTAGGCAACAGCTGTTCGCGTACGCCTACTGCCAACAATGACACTAGATTTAATATTTATTGCACTTAATGAACTCCGAGGTGCACGCAGCCTGCCTTGCGCTAGCTGCGTCAACTCTCGCGAAAAAGACGAACTTTAATGCATAAATTAAATTTATTCTAAA
The DNA here is from genome assembly GCA_911728495.1 of Furcula furcula. Taxonomy (NCBI): domain Eukaryota; kingdom Metazoa; phylum Arthropoda; class Insecta; order Lepidoptera; family Notodontidae; genus Furcula; species Furcula furcula. Next base: position 9,003,530 of record OU452245.1, read on the forward strand.
GCTACAATCTACTCACGTCAAGTCTTTAAACAAGCGGAACTTAATTAACTTGACGCCATTGTACCCCAGTACGTAAAGTGCATAATTAAACCCTTCACGTAAACGCTTCGGTTAATATGTTTAAGCGTCGGTATTGCTTTAGGAAACCTAAACTCTCTATGAGAATAAACAAGGAGTGGAGGCAGTGTGTGCTGGACGAGGCTCGCCGCACAAATGAATTAGTGGTGTTGTGACCCTCCCCGCTGGCCTCATCCTCCCCCGGCACCCTGTGCCGGCGGTCCGAGCCCGCGGCACGCTCAGGGCGGGGGGCATGTTGCGATTAAAATATAATTAGGCGCTCGGCAATTGTTTCGCCATCGAGCCAGGTGGCGCGGCTCAGGCGGCTAGGTAAATTAAATAGCCGTATAGGGTTTCCAATTACGCTCGCCCGGCCGCGGAAAACACGCTTATTGCCCAATAATAGAACGGGGGGAACGATGCTGGCATCTTGTGGCTGATTAATTATTCGTTCAAAAATCGTATGGGGGCGCGTAACGCGATATTAATCGAGACAGTGCGAGGTAACTAATAAATCACGCTCGCCTACCGTAGGTGCTTGGTTTTAGCGTTAATGAATTCAAACGGGCCACGATAATTGCGTACCTAATTACGGGCGGACGGACCTGTCTAATTTATCACTGTCGGATTATGAATTAGGAACGGCGTTAATTAAACATGCATAATATTTGTGGAGGTGGTATCTTGCCGCGTAGCGAAGGCCATTGTCGTCATGTGGAATGGATGTAAGGAAAGCGATTTTAGTTTGAATCTACTGTCATCATTTACGTCTTCTACCCGCGGATATATCTGGTCTCAATTGTTGAATAGTTTGAGCCGAAGGCTTCTAAAATTATAATATGATGGACGATTTCATACAAACAAAGGATTTACGAAGCGGTGCAATATACAGGGTGATTTTCAAATTGGCATTGATAGCCAAATTCGTAAATACGAATGTTTATAGATTTTTATAAAAATATAAACTCCATTATTCGATTTTTGAAAAATATTATTTTCTACCCGGGAATAGAACATCGTTGTTTAAAAATGTCTAACCGTTTTATTGCACCAGTTTATTGTGTAGCTTATAAGGATCAAATAATAGAAACTAACATCAAACTATACTAATATTTTTTCCTATAGGTAGTTATTTTATTTGGAAAATAACCAACAATATACAATAAGTAACAAATTGAGTAACAAGATGAGTAGATTAAACACCTTTCATGTTTGCACATAAGTATAAATAGCTAGACTTGTTTTGATATGTTTTTTATTGTTAAGGTATGTTCTTTGTTTTGTTATGAGGAAAAATGTATTCGGTACATCAAAACCATCTCATTAGGAAGCGTTAAGCAGTCGTTTGTTTGTTTACTTTCCGGAAGCTCTATATACAAAATTTTCACATCCCACTATCTTCGGTGCGCCTTATCAATATACGAATTGGGTAGACAGGGGATAGTAAGGTCAGGGGCAAGCTACCGGGCCGCGACCCTGGCCTCTCCGTTGCACCGTAATATTCAACACACGATATTGCTCGAATAATGAACGGTTTTACTTCGCAAAGCTATCCAATGCGGCTACTCCGAAGTATGAACATAGTTTGTGTAATACTGTCGGACTTAGTGCTGCATATTCGCTGTAAGAGAAATTATGAACAGTCAACGCTTGTGAAGAGTTCACGATAATCTGTTTTGCAGTCATCCGCTGTCAAACTTAATATAACGTTTGCATTTTTTCAGGAATCTGCATGCCATTGAGATATACCATATAATATAAATGTATGAACATAATCTAATCAAACAGGCCGTATTGCTAATGATTACATAATATCTCGTCTTTCCATGTCCCAAATAATGGTAGTCAACTCCTTCTTAGTTGTCAGTTTTGATTTGAAATATATAAATGAGTATGATGTACATTTATTGAAACTAAATATTTACAGTTTATTTACAAACATGTACACTTAAACTAGGTAACTTCATCAAAGGTGTCGCCGCACTGGTCGGTATATAAATTATATTGTTCTCTTTTCGAAAGGTTTTTTTAGTTAATGTTGCTTGAAAATGAATATACTTACATCAAGCCAGGCGGTAGAAATACTGCTTCATTCCTAAGCCGCGAGATTTTTTATTAGGTACTATGGTAAATATTACACTCATATAAAATAACCGATAAAATGTACCTACAGTACTCCTTTATATACAAATTACGATGGCATACCAATTGCATTGTCAATATTAACATTAGAATCCTCAATTCGGAGCACAATAGGGCCGTTTCGACCACAAATTTCGGTTATTAGACATGCCGTTAAGAAACTTGTGCGTACACACGTTCAATTTAATATCGGCCATTGAATAGAAAACAGCTCTGGCTCACAATGGCCCATCGGTATTCCATTAACTAGTAGAGCAAACACGGCCGCGTCCGGGCACTAACTCAATACAAAACGATTCCTAGCGAGCGATACTCGCACGTTCGGGACGTCTAGGGTTGCTACACTCACAACTTATAAGGACTCGATCAGTGATTTAAAAAAAAAAAACGACATATTGATTTATTACTTCGGATGCAGTATGGTTGATTGATGAGAATCGACATGCCTGACCATCGTTATCTGAGATATAAGTTGTCAAGCATCTTGTGCCAGTATTTTTTAAATTTACTCTGCTTTCTACTTCTGAATATTCAACAATATTTACACATTTTGCTTCTTGGCATAGTATTTGACAATGCCAGGACCTAGACGGTTTTGCACAATGGACATTTATCTTCTCGAAAAACCCAAATCTAGCAGACAGATAACAGATTATATTTTTTTATGTTTTATTTAATCCTCTCCAACCAAAAGTTGTGTGGTAGAGATCATTATTAGTGATACGGCCGCTCATTATTGTATTATTGTATATAGCATACCTATGAAACAATAAAGTGCTTGCTATCTATCTATCTAATATAATATAAATATTCAAACAATTTGTTTAGGCATATAAAATTACACAAGTACGATTAAAATAGGGAAATTCAAACAGTCGCCATTGAAGATAGTAACAAACAAAGTAAGAGTAACCTACAACGAATTGTTTTTATTTCTTAAACTAAAGTATCATCACATTTAAACCAAGTGCATAATATATTAATCGAAAGCTACTCGTGGCAACCCTGTTTGGGACATTCGATCCTAACAACACTAACGACTGTTTATATTGGCGGGCCGGGCCGATCCGACGATCGGGCCTGACCAGCCCGCGAGACAATGCAAGACTAGGCCTAAATAATTTAATAGAAGGCGTCGCGTCGAGCGGTCGGCAAACAGTCGGCCGACGTCGCCCACATTTAGTTGGAACTAGACATATGATTCAGGTATCGTTCAAATCTTCCAATTTGCTCTTACAACTAGAACACTTGTTTGGCCTAAAGTGGCGAGCTTATCTTTATTTTTAAGGGCCATTACAATATAATTGCGTACCCTTATAAAATTCCAAATTAAAATTAGGGCCCATCAATATGTTTTCTTTAACAGTTACCCAATGATAAGTATTTTGATTACCCTAGTGTGTGTATGAAGTAAGGGCTCCCACACATAACTGCGATGCGTTGGGATGCGGCGAGAAACAAATGAATTTTCCAATACAAGTTGCAGGAACTTGTGGAACGTGGAAAATTCATTTGTTTCTCGCCGCATCGCATCGCAGTTATGTGTGGGAGCCCTAACTACTGACAAGTCGGGATTACGTCTTCTTATTTATAATTTAACTAAAGCAGTAAAGTTCACAAGTCAGAAATAATTGCAGCGGGAACAAAGTTGCCATGCACCCGGGAGCACGGCCTTTGTGAACTTTTCCTTTTTACGACTATATCGTTATAATGGATGAATGCGAAATAGATGATGTCTTGGCTCAGAAAGACGTTGATATAAAAATGAGTGTATTGTGGGTTAATGAGAAGATACGCTAAACACACACAAAAGCGTTAAAAATAAAACATTGAAGACAATATATTAATTATTTTAATTAAAATAGTAATCTTATTTCGATTTACATAAGTATTAGTAGACTAGTTTTTTTTAAAATTATTTGTGACAATATGAGTTTTGTCTCGTCGAACTCGTAATAAAGCAGAAAAAATAGTTTTCAAAGCATCGATGGTCCAGATAAAGTCTTGAGAAAGACTAAGAAACTTATCGCAAAATTATAAAACGATCACTACGTTGCGATAAAAAACAAAATAACCTAAAACTCTAAAACATCGGTAGCATTGAAAAAAAAAACGTATGTATACAAAGCGTAATTGTATTCAATGTTAATACCGTATCCGTTCTGTTAAGGGTAAATAAATGAACGGAAGGATCCACAAAGTTCTATCTAGGAAGATATGATAAGAGTGATAGTAGGGCAGAGTAGGCGGAGGTAATAAATTTGGGCGGGCGGGTGCGATGGGCGGGCGGCGTCGCGTGCGCTTCGCTCGTTTGTCGCGTCGCGTGCGCCCGCGCTCATTCCTTATTCATGCGGCGAGGGCACGCACGCCTCGAGCCGCGGCGCGTACCGGTCTTACTGTTCACTCGGTAATGAGCGAAAACTTGCGATAGTACAACGATAGTGCCTTTAGATTGCGGTTTTTAATTAGTTTTTCTACGAATTCTATAATTGTACCTTCCGTCGTAATCAAAGGCGTGAGAACATCGACACGTTTTGGCTACTTCGTATACACTTATGCGAGTTCGTAGCGAATCTTATGGGCTCCGGGCGACGCATTAATCATTTCACGCACCTCCGTCGATGGGCGCTTATCTGCTGTCACCGCGTGTCGCGCCCACACGCGCGTCCGCCGTGTTGTAACATCTTCATAATCATTATCGCCTTGTTTGTGGGTTTATTAATACCTTCATTACTCGTACGTGGGCAATGTTTTAAATATTACCGGTTTTAATGATGGGATTAAATGTAATTACGGTTGAATAGACCAAGCTTAACAAGCATCATACTTAGAATAAATGGTTTGATAGCTCGAGAGAATGATTAACGTCGATGACAACGCATACGTGGGTTGAACCTAATTGGCCCTTAGTGAAGTGTTTTGAGAGGTTTATTAACGAAGCCGTCATCATGCAAAGTAATTTGTGCAAAGAAAATAGTGGTAAACGTTTCTTAATTAGATACCTCTCTTACATTTTCATATTAATATAATCACCGCTAGTTTGACTTTTTGACAGAATACGGGTAGGTACTTGTAAATATTTAAAAATATATTATGATTTTTGTCGTATGTTATATTTCTAGCATATCGACCAGTTCAAACCGACCGATCGTCTCGAATCCATAAAATTTATAGTATTGGTGGAGTACCATACACATTTACCGAAAAGTTAAAGAAACGCCGCGTACACGTCAAAGGATTTCGCATAATTCCCGATAACGATCGTTCGAATCTCTTATACTTCAAAGCAGTTTCAGTTACAGTTTATTATTAATAAAATTTGGTCGGGTTGTCGGCCGAGTCCGTAACGAGCATGGACCGCGCTCGTTATCGGCCCGGGTCGGTCAGCGCCGCGGAAAATTCGCCCGAAACTGACGCGCGTGAAAATTTAATGAACGGCTGGACGCTAGTTAACTAAAAGGTAAAGTGCACCCTCTTGACGTGTTCGGTAAATATTAATAGTGAGAGCTAGCGTGCGCCATTAAAAATGCACGAGTCCGCGGACACGCTGCCCGCTGCCCGCGTTCATTAGCTTCTTTGCATAGCCCTTCAAATTAACATGGGAGTCCAGCAGCGGCGACTCTATTGTGGCTTCGTTGTATTTGTGTCAGTTCCTCTGTTTCACCTTTTCTCAATTATGATGAGACATATTCCTGACAGAACGACACGACGTACCGCTCTGAGACGTATTGTATGTTTTGTATCTCTTCAGCATACATGCGGTTTCTTCTGCCGTTGTCTAAATGTAAATGTTAATTAGATAAAATTTAAGCCCGTTGGCACTCGAAACAACAACTAGTCGTTGTTATGCTCTTTAAGCAGGCGAAAGTTGGTCCGAACGTTATTGCTCCCGACAAAAGATTTTTCCACTATTTTGCACCGTGCAATTTGTCCGATAAAACGCGACACACAATATCCAACTTCCTTCGATTCCGTGCTCTGCATGGTCCGCGAACACTTCCCGAACAAGTTTTACTATCTGAGCCATTTTAAAACTCTAACAGACGCTATTAAGGATAATAGAAACTGTCTAGCAACGCGATGAGCCAACGAATTATGACTGCAATGATCTAAGTTTGACTTTTATATCCTAGTGCATGGATGTTGCAGAGGCGTGAAGTATTAGTGAGGCGTGCTGGCGACGTTCGGCTTCTTTTAGAGGCGGACGCGGGCGCGAGAGCTGACTTTGGACGATACCAATCTCCTAATGAGGAACGTTAATTATGTATCGCTAGGTGCGTAAGCTTTTCAATTTTGGAACGGTTCAGTGTCGCGGGTTCTTACGAATGGGGTCAAGGGTTCGCGACTCCCAACCCTGAGGGGCTGCCAAATTAATGAGGCACTCCTTTGTAATAAAGAAATAACAAGAATTGCGCACGCGAGCCCGCTCACCGGCTCCGGTGTCATTAAAGGCGTCGCGAAGTCTTGGAGGGAGTCGTTACCGCGCTTCGACTAAACAACCGAGATCTCGTCAACTTTCACAAAATATACACTTAAATTACTTAGAATACGAAAGGGACATTGAAAATTATATATTTTTTATTATTTTTCTATATTTTTTGCATGCCTTACCTTTTAATTATTTTTTTTATACAAAACGATTTTTTTTATAATATCGTTTTACTAAATTTTATATAAGTATATGAATCTGTTTAAATTCGAAATTTTTCGATTTACTTTCCAGTTCCGACGAAGTATCTACATACTTACTTAAAGAAGCTAAAACTGCTTCTTTAACGCTACTTACAATACGGCAGGAGATACGTTTGCAACCTAAACTTCTTACAACTATTATGCTGTTGATGAGTAATGGCAAATCTTCTCTTTAACCGTATTAATTTTTAGGATTTTACTTTTACCATCAGCCAGTAGCGATTTTGCGGCTGAATCATGATATGACTACCCGCTGCATTTGATCGCTGTATCTAAATCAAGCGTTTTAGCAGCTGTATCTTAATACAAGCGTGGTATCAAAATCTATCACATTGGAGGGAGCCGCAGATCGTAAAGAATACAAGAAACATAAAATAATTTATTTATGTTTGTCATCACGCCCCATAACCAGGTGGAGCAAGAGAAGAGTCGACAATCGCGCTTAGTGGTGTGTACCCCAAGGCTTATATCGAGCAGTGATTATGCTGATGATGATATTTTTCTTTAGTCTTTCTTTGTATTGTGGTTGTAAAAATAATTAAGAGTGAGTAACATTTAAAATCCATTTCAGTTGCAATTGTTACTCACAGCGGAGGTACACGGTTCTGACGGTTCATATTAGTGGAACAGACAGGGTAGATTAGTGCGGGGCGCGGTCCCGGCGGCCTGCGGGCATGGGTTTCTAAGTCCCGGCTAATTGGATGAGCCGCCAGCCACCCCAATTAGCAGCACCGTTGTGATTCATTTTAATCGGGCGCCCTTATCAGTGCAGCGCGGTGTGGACTTCTACTCATTTCTTCTTCTACTTATTTTTACTCGAATATGTTTATTGACAGTTTACGAGTAGTACAGTATTCTCTAAAAAGTTTATTGAGAATTTGAATTTAGAATCGAGAAGTGAGTAGGTACGCTAACTTTTTTGGGACGATTGAAAAAATCGCGAAGCCCTTATAACAGAATTTCCTTGCATGTGTAGCCCGTGGGGTCACCGAGTAAGAATATCACCTACCCATCTCCGCCTCAATAGGCGGAGATGGCCCAATGGCAATGGCCTGCTAAGCCCAATGGCTTAGCAGGCAACTAAGGAAAACAAGAATACGGGCGGCAGAGTCTTTTTTTTATTTTTTTTGACGCGGGGAAATCTTCGAAAGATTCCCGGGAGCTGTGGGGCTCGACCGGGGTATGTGGGATTCTTACCCACTAAAACCCCCGCGGCTGTCGCATCGGCACACGAGAGGGGGGACCCCAGGGCTCTCCGGTGGGATCTGCACCAGGGGCCCCTCAGTGCCTTGCCTTTGAGCCCGCCGCCGGGGGGCGCATTGTAGCCCCCCGGGAACCAGTCACGGTGCTCACGGGGACGGGGGTCGCAACCCCGCCGCCGTCCTCCTCGGAGTCGCCGCCGTACTTCTATTGGATTACCTACCACCTATATTGCGACCCCAAGAAGCATGCTAAGCATGGGGATTATAGCAACCCCTTCCTTCTAAGGAGGAGGCCTTTGTACAGCAGTGAACGTCTTTGGGCTGGTAATGAGGATGATGGTGATCTAAAGCAACAATCTTATAAGATTGCAATATTTTTTTCATATATGTAAGGATAGTCCGTTGCAGAGTTAGAAGTAATAATATTTTGAAAACCATATAACAACTTTTACTATGAAATTGTACAAAGATTACTAAATATTAATATTACCGTGTATGAAATTGAAGGTCATGTAATATGAGAGACACTTCTGTTATGTTAATTAACTAAAATAATACTCATAGACAACTAGGAAGTTAATTATTATTCGTGTCTTAGTTGAATGTGGTCTTAATTGGTGTGATACTTGATTGGTTTATTGGTATTTAATTAAAATCATGTGTCCGATATTAAGCGGGTCCGAGATTTAGTATCCTAAATCAACACGTGTAAGGGTAGGGTAGGGGGAGTCCACGTAGCGATGACGTGTTATAACAGACACACATCTTGATCATTTTGTATTTGGAGTTGAATTTAGGAGAAATGTGGTTTGGTTGGTGTTTCATAAAATGTATTTTTTTTAAATTAAACTTAAACGTTACGAAGCAAGCCAGACGTTTGCCTGATAGGTATTAAGCGGCACGCATCCCTATAGAATGCTGTACTGCACTGCAGCTCTTTCACCCGAGACATTAGCTTTAAAGACCATTTAGCCCAGTAATTTCACCAGCTACGGTGCCCTTCACACCGGAACCCAGCAGTGTTTTGCTGATTGGTGGTAGACTATCTAACAGCGGCGACACTGAACCTACTTAGTAAATAATAGATAGATCTAGAATTGTTCCTAGTAATCTACACTATGTACACTAATCTAAATCTAGACTAATATTATAAAGAGGAACAATTTGTATTTTTGTATGTTTGTAACGAATAAACTCAAAAACTACTGGACCGATTTCGAAATTTCTTTCACCAGTAGAATGCTTTATCCCTGAGTAACATAGGCTATATTTACTACTAGGAAAAAAATGTCTACACGTGCGAAGCCGGGACGGGCTGCTAGCAATAGATATTGTCTTGTCAACATGAACACAGCAAGGGGTGATTCATGTGGAAGTAGAAAGATTAGTCAATCAGCTAGATCTTCTAGGACTGCGTTAGGCTTACATACACCTTGATAATGTAGGCCTTGTCTTACTGAATAAGTATCCTATTTTTCCATTTATTAAAAATGTACCTATGATTTCAATTAGATTACCCACCGACAACATATGCGAAAATTTACATAGCATATATTTTTATTAAAAACATGCTTGTACAAAAATCCGTGGCGTTTTTTCATCAAGCGAAATGCATTCGATCGGAGCATATCAAGCAGACGAACGCGTCCATTAACGGCGAGAGTTTACAAAACAGAGCAGACGGGACGCGGTGCGAGCGGGACGACACGAGAAACCACTTCCGCAATGAGATGGCGCACTTCCTGTGATTGAGGGCCGCCCGCCCCGCGATGCGCCCTGGCCTGCTACCCTACGTGCGGCGGAACGTTGTCAAATGCTAAATTAGCTAGTAATTATAATTAGTTATAAACAGATTACGTCACATCATCGTCAGCAGCCCCCCCCCCCCCTTAGAACCTTAGAAGGGAGGGGATGCTATAATCCCCACGCGTCTTGCGGATTGCAGTATAGGTGTTAGATAATATTGCCCGTCTTCTTGTTTTCCCTTAGTCGCTTACGGACACCGGGAGGAGATGGGTGGCTACTATTTTTACCCGAACACCCCACGGGATTACGCCACAAAGGTAAATTACTGCTGACAATTATGCAAGGTCTATTTGTTTTGAGGACATACTTTATGTTGCATTTGAGGGTCAAATGTAAAATGACTGTTCATTGTAAGATCTCAGGCGCACGGAAATTATCATGAATTTAGAGTATTGTGGGACTAGGGCGATTTGTTGTAAAACAATTGTTGTATATGGAATCAAGTCACTTTTTAGATGAAGAAAATAATAGCGTCTTCTAAGGGCTGTTTATGACCCCCCCCCCCTCAAGATGCCTGCCAAGTGTGCGGATTAAGATCATGAAATATGTGTACAAAGACTTCTACTATATAGAATATTTCCGCCTATTAACGGACACCATCTTCGAGTGCCGTGTTCTTGCAGTTACTGACGGTGCCAGACTTCATGAGGAGTCGCTATACTGGCACCCGAGTCATGCCCATTTCGTCTGGGAGCTGTGGGGCTCGACCTTTAGTAGGTAAGAATATGTGGGATTAATATGTGGGACTAAAATCCCCGCCGCATCGACACATAAGAGGGGACCCTAGAGCTCACCGGTGGGATCAGCACCAGGGCCCCTCAGTGCCTTGCGTTTGAGCCCGCCGCCGGGGCGCGCATTGTAGCCCCCCGGGAACCTGTCACAGTGCTTACGGGGACGGGGGTCGCAACCCCGCCGCCATCCTCCTCGGAGTCGCCGCTGTATTTAATGGACGTCCTAGGGCCCTTAGCGCAGTGATTTTTCGGGTTTACCATTTATTAGGATTCTTGTTCAACAAATTATATTATTATTGTTTTTTTTTTATCATCATAATACGTTTAGTAGGTAAGTATGTATATTTATAATTTCTATATTATGTTATAAATATATATATGTTTGGTTATATATGTTATTGTTATATATATATGTGTGTGTATTGAATACGTATGACACACCTACCCTTTCATATTCGGTCCTGTACCCCAAGGTTGTCTGGAAGAGATCGTTTTAGCGATTAGACCGCCTTAAATTGTCACACTGCAATTTTACTTTTCCTTTTTTAAGTTGTATCTTCTTTTTTGGTGTACAATAAAGAATATTGTATTGTATTGTATATTATCTACTAATCCGATTCAGAACAAAGCATTGATATTAATAGAAATTCAATTGCATTAATTTACTTAAATATTGCAACATGTTGTAATTGAACGCACGCATATCGCCCGGTGCTACGGCGAACAGCACCGCCGTGTAATTTCCACTGCATCCCGTCCTCATCTCTCTCGCTCAGCTAAGTAATGACTTAGATCCATTCCCGGATAAATAGCAAATTGAATGTGTGCCCCTCTAACGCAGCACACACCGACATCGTATGCGTATCTGTACACGTCACCTGCGCGTGTGTGAGGGCCGTTGTGTTGTGATCGTACATGTCATGAATATTGGTGTGCGCAGACTGATATCACTGTATAAGCGGGATATTTCGGTAATTAGTGGTGTCGGTTAATTAATATCAGTATCTAATATGACTCACCGTCGAGCGGTAAACTTTTCTATCATCGTTTTAATCCTAAAAAAGTTTCAGTGTTTAAAACGGAATGGCATGTTCGTCGAGGCACTGACGCGGAAAAACCAGTAATTTCTGATGCAACAAGGATAGTTAAAACCATGTTTAAAACTAATTCCCGGCCGCCGCCGCGTCGATGGTTGCTACTATTTACAATGTTTTCGTCGGTCGTATTTTTTGGCTTGTTTTACGAGCGGAGAATATGAAAAGTTTTGAGGAGCTTTCGTAGAGACGCGTAAAGACGGTTTACGACGCGTCTTCAGGAGCCACATGTTAGCCTGTTCCACTAAATTTTCACCCGGTATAACCGCGTTACACGTGCTCTATGGCCTGACCATGAACATTTTAAACGTTCGGGTTAAAAGTATAAAGCGGGGTTTGTTTTCACCAAGGAACTCGGGAACGAGGAAATAATATGGAGCACGGCGCGTTTTGAGAGAAACACTAGGCGGTTACTTTAAAACGGCGTACAATACACTGCCAGGGCAGCTGCAAAAACTCTCCAGTTTCCGTTACAACAATGAGATGTCCTTATAAATTCCCGATTAAATTTTGGATACGAGCTCCAATGAACACAAATTCCTAGAGTCGGTCCAATAAAGGACGCGTGCAGCCGCGTTAGGAGGCCATAAACGAACGTATTATCCATGTAAGGCGGAATAGCCGTTGCACAATTAATTGTTTCATTTTGGGAAACAATTCCCGCTCCTCATTCAATTAAGAGCGGCGACTAGGGGTGGGGGCGGCGGCGCGGGTGTGTGGGGACTACCCCGCCCGCTCATGAGACGGACGTATTAATAGCGCCTGCAATATTGATATACTCGTATCGTATCCCACGTACCGCGTTCGAATACGATATTGTTTGTTAGCGAATTCGATTTGTGTCGATCATAAATCTTGCGCCTTATGTTGAATTTGGAGTTGATTGAATTCGCGTCGTGTAACGCAAGAATGTTCCTAGCCTGATTTGCGCGTTCCTTTGAGCATACCCTACACTGAAAGGGTTCGCGTTTGCGTTTTAATTAGTCTTTCTGGATTAATAAAAGATAGCGTCGGCGGCGAAGGAGGCTCAGGTGATTCGGAAGCGTGACTCAATTAGCAAAAACACACAGAATTAAGAGAGACAAACATGTCGGGCGGGACACATGACGGGGCCCTCCTCAATCCGAATTTTATATTGCGCCATTCATTATTCATTGTGTTTGTCAAGAAAATTACTGTGGACCTTTTAATATAACTTCCAGAGTCGCACAAACGGAGCTCCAAATTGGAGTTGCGAACAAGTTCGCTGGAAGTCGCGAGTTAACCTTGGCGATTAGCACCCGCGTGTCGAGCCACCTAACAAATTCAATTTGGTGCTAAATTACTGAGGATCATTGGACGTATTTAGAATGAGGTTTAGTCGAATATACTTTATAATTAGGAGAGTAATTGGCAATTCGTAAGGATAAATGCCAGTAACTAAGTAGTTATGAAAATAAAGTACACTAATATTATATAAATTATTCCTTCCATTTTTAAAATTCGCAATTTTAATTTGGAGTCACGATGATGTTATTATTAGTTTTATTTTATTTTAATAATATTTGGCTTCTAACTTAATAGCTAGAATATAAAAGATGGATGCGGCCGCCTTGTTTCGTGCCAGGGCTTTCAAATCAGCAGTGTTGGTTGAAGATTTGAGAGCAATCTGTTAGATTGGTTCATTACGGTCTCCATTAGTGAAGTAATGAGTCGCGTTGCAGGCCGACTGCGGGGTGATGTAGACGGGCGTTAGTTTTACTAACTGATATAAATACTAGTAAAACCCTTCTTAATTTAATTCACCAGTACTTCATACCTAATTATTATGCAAATAAAATAATAGCAGCAGGCAGTATAAGAAAATGAAATTGATTAATTTGTAGTTGTTTGTTGTTTAAATATTTTAACTAGATAAGCTGCAAGTTGGAAAAGTCTAATTATATTAGTTACTATTACTAAGAAAGTAATCGCAAGAATTTTGACAATTCTTTTAGTCCGATACATTACTTTTACAAATAGTACCCACTATGATTGTCTCTAAAAACAATGAAATTTATGAAAAAAAATATGTAATAAATCTAAAATTACCGAATTCTATACAAAAGTAGCTACTATTCTATAGCCTCAGTGAAAAGGGGCCATAGAAATTAAGCGATTTTTTTTTTGCTAACGATAGCGTTTGAAACGCCACATTAAGCGTTTAGCTCGCCAGTCTGCTAGCGTCTCAGCGTTTAAGCGAAAATTAGCTGCAGCTTGGTGTGGAGGATTTCGAGTATGAATGCAGGTCGGGTGTTGTCCATTAGCCTAATTGGAGACAAGGCTGCTCGCTGCCACCTACGACTCCGCCCTTTGTTCGGCGCGCACTCAATTTGACTGGTATCTGTTGATAGGCTGCTGACGTATTGTTGTGTAGTGTCACAGAATTGTATATATTTCCGTCTAATAGTGATTCGGTTACAAAATTAATTATAAATTGCTTACATCTAAGAATATAGATATGAATGTTAGGTCTGTAGCTCTCTTACATTACATTTTTGTTGTAAAAGAATTGTGTAATTACCCTCAATGCTAAACTTAGTGCTTTTCGAACAACACCAGCTTTTGTCGTAGTAGGCAATGCTAGTTAGGTGACGTCGAGCGGTAAAATCGTTCAGCGATATAACCAAAGATATCATTCATCATCATCATCATCATCAGCAGCCTAAATACGTCCACTGCTGAACAAAAACCTCCCCCTTAGAGGGGAGGGGTTGCCATAATCCCCACGCTTGGCAGGCGGCTTGGGGATCGCAGGGCTTGGTAGGTAATCCAATCGAAAGACGTCGCTACCCGTCTTCTTGTTTTCCCCTAGTCGCCTCTTAAAGACACCTTAACGGGAGGAGATGGGAGAGTGCTATTCTTCTTCGTAAAAGGATATCATTAGTATATCAGAAAACTATTATTATATCTTGGGATAAAACGTATCAAACTCTGCTACGTAAATAATGCAAAGAATGACTTTACACCAGGTTTGAATAAGATAAAAATTGCATTGAGTTATATCGCGCGACGTCGTTGGCACATTGACCGAGCCCTTACAACTCTATAAAGTTTAGGTATTTCATATAAAACCTGATACATGACTAATGAGAACCCCCAACTTAAGCTTATGCCCGCGGTATTACTACAAAAGGTGGGGTGGGTGGCTCCTTCTAATTAAATGGTAAACTTTCATGAGCGCCCCTCTCCCCCCGCCGCAGCCGGCTTGGCCCACTAATTAATGCGCCCACGGGAACCCGCTCGGACGTCTTCCAACCGTGAGATGGTGTATCATGTGTACTACTTCATCAAGTTCAGTACAGCTTAAATACTACAATGTGCGGTCACATTGCCGCACTCATAAGCATCAGTTATCGTTAATTCTAATTAAGCCTTTTTTTAATTTAATTCGATTCGAAGCCGTTAAGAGTATTTTCCACTTAGGAGTACGAGAGAATCGATATCTGTACTCACTATCAGAGTTAAAAGTATTAATGGACCGCGAGTGTCGTAATAACCCCATTTCAAGAACTGGATTATAACACCAGCCCTTGTTTATGTCCCACTGCTGGGCACGGGCCTCCCTTCAAGATGAAGGGGCTTAGGCCATAGTCCACCACGCTGGCCAAGTGCGGATTGGTGGACTTCACACGTCATTAGAAAGCTAGTTAGGCTTTCTCAGATATGCAGGTTTCCTCACGATGTTTTCCTTCACCGAAAGCTAGTAACAATCGCACAAAGACGATTCGCACATGATTAATTAAAGAAATCAGAGGTGCGAGCCGGGGATCGAACCTGCGCACCTCGTTTCCAAGGCAAGCGCTCGCCCACTGAGCTGTTACAGGTATAAGAACTGGATTAATGATCATTAACTCTATAATTGACGTTTGTAAGTGCGGCAGTGATTTTTTTGTTGTAAGTTTTGTTGTAATGTATATCTGTGTTATTTTTCCCATAACACAGAGATACATTATGTATGGGATTAATTCAGTAGTTTCAGTAGCTTGTATCTGGTTCTACAGTGAACCAGTCAGTTGGAAACTTAGAATATGTATATAAGTGAGACAGTGGCCGTAACACCATTGGCTTTCTCCAAACATACAAAACACATTTTAGTTTTTCTAACTGATCTTTTAGGAACCGTTTCATTAAATCATAGAAACGTTTTTCAGCTTCATAAACTCACATTCGTCGTTCACAAACTCATACATTTGAAATGTCTTTCGTTACCGATTTGCTTTATAACTCTCCCACTAAAAATCTTAATCTAATCGAAACTCCAATCAGCTTTCTAAGAATTGGAATCAAAGTTTCCTTCCCAAACATCGATACGAACACGGCAATCCTTTTAGTAGCGTTAAAAACTACGGCAGGGGAAGTCAACCTGCGGGCCGGCAGGTGCCCGCGGCGGCCAACTGCCGGCCCGCTAAACGTATTGTCGTGTACCGTCTCCGATGTGGTACAAACTAAACCTCAACTACTTAATTGAAAACCGTAATAGAGAATTGGAATACACACCACGGACCACCCCTTTAGATCGTTGTATTGAAGGTGCGACTTCAAATTAATAGATCGGGACGTTGATGTAACGTGTAATGGAATACGATTGTAGCCGATACAGGTTATATTTCATATCAGAGGGTGTATATTCAAATAAAGGGTGTTATAAGCGCGTCGCTTATGTCTGCCAGTTTGTGGTACTTGAAATACTTTTCTTCATACCTTAATTATTTTTTTTTGGCTCGGGCGAAATCTTCGAAAGATCCCCGGGAGCTGTGGGGCTCGACCGGGGTATGTGGGATTCTTACCCACTAAAACCCCCGCGGCTGTCGCATCGGCACATGAGAGGGGGAGGGGTTCTTCATACCTACTGCAACCTCATCCATGGTTGTCTCTTTTTGTCACGACGTATTTAATAAACAGAACAAAGTTGAATCAATTAAGTATTCTTTAAACCCTTCAATGTCTTTTCTAAATTTTAATTCACTTTCAAAATATCTTGAATTAATTCAAATCACTGTTAGCAATAAAGATCTGCGCTAGCGCCACAACATCTACTGGGAGCCCGAAGAATACGGTAAAATGTTCCAAGTTTCTTCGAGCAATCAAGGCTTAATACCGTAGTGAAGTTTCAAGTTGGGAAATTATAGGGCGCGGGGGGAACGAGGGGCGGGGCGAACGTCCGCCGCGTGTCATCTCGTAACATCAAAAATGCATTTAAATTCTGAGCAATAAAAAACAGCGGCGGGAAGTTTCGCAGCGGGCCGGGGAATGAAGACGCCTGCCTCCTACTCGCGCGCTTTATAGCACTACACAGTTTTTGTCCTGCCGCACTTTACCCGTTCGCAGATCTACTTTTTTACTCACTATATTAGTTAGTTTACTTACTAAAAGTAGTAGTTTATAATATAAAAACTAAATCCCATGCCATAAAAACACCTAAATCATAAGTTGTACCTAAATCCCATCTAAATGATAAGTTATAGCGTGGTTGTACCTAAGGCAGCAGTGGATGAAAGCGCACGTCTACTTTAACAATTTAAGGGAAAGGAACCTGTGTTGGACCTATCACTATGCAAGCAGCATAGGGCCGAACTAAAGTCCCTGAGTCAAGCAATTGTGCTTGGCGGATTCCTTATAGAAAGTTAAATGTATAAAATCTTTTTAAAAAAAAAATTGAACCGACTTCAATATCACTGAAAAGTATAAAATAATTTATATATTATTGAAGTTGGTGTTAGGCTGTGTATATTTGGCACCAACTTCAATAATATATAAATTATTTTATACTTTTCAGTGATATTGAAGTCAGTTCAATTTTTTTTTAAAAAGATTTTATTTTAAACTTTTTAGTAATATTTCCATATATAAAGATTGAACCATCGAAGACCGTAAAATGATCTAGGTAGGTTATGATCACATTATCGTCTACATAGTTTTACTTATTTCATGTTTCTTCAGAAAAAAATATCCGGTCGTCATGAAATTTGCATGGAATCATCATAGTAGTTTACTCTCTCGAATAAAAAAAGAATCATCGAAATCGGTTCATAATTGTCAGAGCAATGTAATGGAGAACATCAGTTTTATGGTTTTTACCAGATAAATTCCTCCACATCGTTCATGGTCCTCCAGGAAGTTCTTATCCGGTTGTGATGAATTTCATACAGATTCATTACAGTGGTTTCTTCTTTCGAATAGAAAAATAATCATTGAAATTGGTAAATATTTGCCAGAGTTATGACCATTTTTGTCCTTAAAAAGCGACATAAAGTCATCTATATAGGCTTTCCTGCAGCTTTCCTGCGCAGTCACCATTCTTGTTTTTTCAGGAACTACTTATTACTAAGCAATAATTTTTTTATGGGACCCAATCAATGGATTGAAGAATGGGTGGAAGAAAGATTTTTTCAAATCGGTTCATAATTGCCAGAGTAATGCGCGAACATACATAAAAAAAAAATAAAAAAAATATATACAGACGAATTGAGAACCTCCTCCTTTTTGAAGTCGGTTAAAACTCAATAGTAAGGATGGTTCCAGTCTTGTGCATGCGTTCCTGCCCTACCCTAATACTCATTTAAGTTCGTAACATCGGGTAGATATTGATTTCACAATTGTGATCTTATCTTAAAGCAATTGGAAAATGTTCTATGTATTTATGGCAGGTTTCAGTAGAAAATCGGCAAAAAAAAAAATCTAAATAACACAAGTTCAGTCTTTGTCCGCAAACTTTGTTGCATAACTTGTAAGGGAACTAGCGAATAGTGCACACCACTGATTGCAAAGACCCTGTAACCTGATTCTTTGGTTCATTTGTTTGGTGAGTGATGTTCATAGATCTTAAGAGTATACTGTGCTAGAGCTATTTATTGAACTAATTCAATAAGCAACAGCAGACACAAATTGGTCCGAAAATGCCATATGAAAAAAATATGGCTTATTCCCAAGCGCTCCACGATTTCGTTCCCGATAGCTCCATGGCAAAAATTAAAATTAAATATAATTTATGAAATCGTTCCCATGGGCTCCAAAAGCGTATACTTGTTTTTATTTATAAAATTATCTTTTTCCATACATTCGTTCCCAGGAGCTCCGAGGATTTTAATTCAAAGTATTAAATAAATAAAATACCTACCATTTCCTTCCCAAGGGCTCCAAAAGCAATCGTGTATGGTTAGCAAAATTAAAACCCAAAATGATATTTGCTTTTTTTTGAGAAATGTTGATTTCATGTTTTGCTGGACAGATGAATCTTAATGATTATGCAAATAAAAGATATGAGTCAAAAATCAAAAAAGGTTTTATTTTTATTACAAGATTGGACACTAGAGATAACACTTTTAGTAGAAATTCTGACACAGTTACTAAAAAAATATACTAACGCCTACAAAACATTATCACAATTATCACAATTTTTCACAATCAGTCTAGTCATACCTTTGCTTACTTATTAAATATAATTTAAAAATCAATAATCACAGCCAGTTTTACTTTTGAATGTTAGCTGGGTACACTTAAAATTATAAAATAATCACATGTTAATCACAATTAATAGCTTTGATACTAGCTACTAATTCCACTGATATGTAATTAATAATTAAATAGTAAGAGCAGCATTATAGAAAACAGTTTCTGTTACAAAACTTAATCATATGCAATAAAAAAAATATTAAAATATAATAAATACTCTTATAAATGTAAAATAGTGTTAAATTCTAGGTAAAAATGTAAATAGTATTTTTTTTCTCCTTATGTTATAATATTTTGACTGACAGAGACAGTATACTTAATAAGTAAAATAACAAATCAATCAACTAACGTTAATCATGGGTTTTCATCGCACCGTATTTATAATTTGCGAAGTTGTTCTATTGCTTCCTTAATATCATTTTTTTAGTTGTTATAATCCTGTAAAACAATTTGTAATTTTTAGTCTTTATTAATTGACGGTCGACTACAATTATTTATAACACAGTGATATTTTGTAAAGTATTGTGCTTCTTCCCATGTAACAAACAAAAATTCCAGGAAGCGAGGGCTTTTTTAAATTGATTATTTAGCCTCTTGTGCCAAGCTTCCACTAAATTAATGCTGCGATGCCGTTCTCCTTCGCAACTCCACATATTTTTAGGGAGTGCTCCGTTCTCTAACCAATTTTTTACAAAACAGTCGTTGAATTTTGCAATTTTTTCATTAAATGGTGAAGTCTCCAGTATAGTCAGCCAACCGTCATCGATTTCAGTAAATGGCAAGTGTTTTGAGTGTATGCCCAATAGGTTACTAAATAAACTACTTGATAAACAGCTTAAATGATTGAACCATATCTAGTGCGGCCGAATGGCGAAAAAAAAAATATATACAGTCGAATTGAGAACCTCCTTCTTTTTTGAAGTCGGTTAAAAATATAAATAAGCACTTACCATGGCCAGAAATAAAAGTAAAAGTTAGTGACGAGGGACCGGCAACAGCAACATTTTCACTCATCTTGCACTTAAAAATTTACTAACACCAACTCATTACAAGAGTGCAAGGTCAACTATTTGCATTGTATGTACATCAATAGGCAGTTTTTGATCGCAAGGAAAGGGTGCGGGGTGGTGGTTACGCAATGCACCAATTGCACTGATGATTCCTATGATTACGATTGCTCTCACTATCGACGACGATCAGGATTGTTTTGTCAACGGTACTTTAAAATTTTTGTAGATCGTAGGAACGATTTTGCATATTAATATTATAATGACTTTTTCCTTGGAGCCGGTGGGAATCCATATTTTATTGCCTACGAAATATTTTGGAGCTCTAGGGAACGCATGGCTTTATTTTATATTTTAACATAAAAATCCTTGGAGCTTTTAGGAACGAATGTATGGAATAATTAATTTTGAAGAACAATAGATTTGGAGCGCATGGGAATAACCCAAAAATAGGCTTATTCCCAAGCGCTCCACGATTTCGTTCCCGATAGCTCCATGGCAAAAATTAAAATTAAATATAATTTATGAAATCGTTCCCATGGGCTCCAAAAGCGTATACTTGTTTTTATTTATAAAATTATCTTTTTCCATACATTCGTTCCCAGGAGCTCCGAGGATTTTAATTCAAAGTATTAAATAAATAAAATACCTACCATTTCCTTCCCAAGGGCTCCAAAAGCAATCGTGTATGGTTAGCAAAATTAAAACCCAAAATGATATTTGCTTTTTTTTGAGAAATGTTGATTTCATGTTTTGCTGGACAGATGAATCTTAATGATTATGCAAATAAAAGATATGAGTCAAAAATCAAAAAAGGTTTTATTTTTATTACAAGATTGGACACTAGAGATAACACTTTTAGTAGAAATTCTGACACAGTTACTAAAAAAATATACTAACGCCTACAAAACATTATCACAATTATCACAATTTTTCACAATCAGTCTAGTCATACCTTTGCTTACTTATTAAATATAATTTAAAAATCAATAATCACAGCCAGTTTTACTTTTGAATGTTAGCTGGGTACACTTAAAATTATAAAATAATCACATGTTAATCACAATTAATAGCTTTGATACTAGCTACTAATTCCACTGATATGTAATTAATAATTAAATAGTAAGAGCAGCATTATAGAAAACAGTTTCTGTTACAAAACTTAATCATATGCAATAAAAAAAATATTAAAATATAATAAATACTCTTATAAATGTAAAATAGTGTTAAATTCTAGGTAAAAATGTAAATAGTATTTTTTTTCTCCTTATGTTATAATATTTTGACTGACAGAGACAGTATACTTAATAAGTAAAATAACAAATCAATCAACTAACGTTAATCATGGGTTTTCATCGCACCGTATTTATAATTTGCGAAGTTGTTCTATTGCTTCCTTAATATCATTTTTTTAGTTGTTATAATCCTGTAAAACAATTTGTAATTTTTAGTCTTTATTAATTGACGGTCGACTACAATTATTTATAACACAGTGATATTTTGTAAAGTATTGTGCTTCTTCCCATGTAACAAACAAAAATTCCAGGAAGCGAGGGCTTTTTTAAATTGATTATTTAGCCTCTTGTGCCAAGCTTCCACTAAATTAATGCTGCGATGCCGTTCTCCTTCGCAACTCCACATATTTTTAGGGAGTGCTCCGTTCTCTAACCAATTTTTTACAAAACAGTCGTTGAATTTTGCAATTTTTTCATTAAATGGTGAAGTCTCCAGTATAGTCAGCCAACCGTCATCGATTTCAGTAAATGGCAAGTGTTTTGAGTGTATGCCCAATAGGTTACTAAATAAACTACTTGATAAACAGCTTAAATGATTGAACCATATCTAGTGCGGCCGAATGGCGAAAAAAAATATATATACAGTCGAATTGAGAACCTCCTTCTTTTTTGAAGTCGGTTAAAAATATAAATAAGCACTTACCATGGCCAGAAATAAAAGTAAAAGTTAGTGACGAGGGACCGGCAACAGCAACATTTTCACTCATCTTGCACTTAAAAATTTACTAACACCAACTCATTACAAGAGTGCAAGGTCAACTATTTGCATTGTATGTACATCAATAGGCAGTTTTTGATCGCAAGGAAAGGGTGCGGGGTGGTGGTTACGCAATGCACCAATTGCACTGATGATTCCTATGATTACGATTGCTCTCACTATCGACGACGATCAGGATTGTTTTGTCAACGGTACTTTAAAATTTTTGTAGATCGTAGGAACGATTTTGCATATTAATATTATAATGACTTTTTCCTTGGAGCCGGTGGGAATCCATATTTTATTGCCTACGAAATATTTTGGAGCTCTAGGGAACGCATGGCTTTATTTTATATTTTAACATAAAAATCCTTGGAGCTTTTAGGAACGAAAGTATGGAATAATTAATTTTGAAGAACAATAGATTTGGAGCGCATGGGAATAACCCAAAAATATTAGCTACCAATATGTTTCCTAAATAAATATAAAATAAATGTAAAATTGCATTGCATTTTGCACAGGATATAATTTACCCGAAACATACGTATTATATGTTAAATAGGTACCTATTTTTAACCGACTTCAAAAAGGAGGAGGTTCTCAATTTGTCTGTATATGTATATATATATATTTTTTTATGTATGTTCGCGCATAACTCTGTCAATTATGAACCGATTTGAAAAAATCTTTCTTCCATCCATTCTTCAATCCATTGATTGGGTCCCATAAAAAATTTATTGCGTAGTAATAAGTAGTTCCTGAAAAACAAGAATGGTGACTGCGCACTGAGAGCTGCAGGAAAGCCTATATCGATGACTTTATGTCGCTTTTGAAGGACAAAAATGGTCATAACTCTGGCAAATATTTACCAATTTCAATTATTCTTTTTTTAATCGAAAGAAGAAACCACTTTATTAAATCTGTATGAATTTTATTACAACCGGATAAGAACTTCCTGGAGGAACATGAACGATGTGGAGGAATTTATCTGGTAAAAACCATAAAACTGATGTTCTCCATTACATTGCTCTGACAATTATGAACCGATTGCGATGATTCTTTTTTTATTCGAGAGAGTAAACTACTATGATGATTCCATGCAAATTTCATTACGACCGGATAAATAGGTTCTGAGTTTCTGAAGAAACATGAATTATGTAAAACTATGTAGACGATAATGTGATCATAACCTATCTAGATAATTTTACGGTTTTCGATGGTTCAATCTTTATATATGAAAATATCACTAAAAAGTTTACAATAAAATCTTTTTAAAAAAAAATTGAACCGACTTCAATATCACTGAAAAGTATAAAATAATTTAAATATTATTGAAGTTGGTGCCAAATATACACAGCCGGTAAGCTAACACCAACTTCAATAATATTTAAATTATTTTATACTTTTCAGTGATATTGAAGTCGGTTAAATTTTTTTTTTAAAAGATTTTATAATTAATCATTTTGATACTGGGATAATATGAAACTCTATATTATATAACTTTGTACCTTTTTGTAAATAAAATAAACACATTGTTTTAAGTGATTAATTAATATAATTTGTCCCAAATTATTATACCGCTTGATACTGTTGTAACACTTCCAAAAAAAGGAAAATGTTACCCGAGTCCCGACACTTGTAACTCGGCCCCTCGGCCTCCCGGCCTCTCAGCCTCGGCCTCGGCAAGGCCGCCTCGATGCGATAATTAGCCCGCCCACCACGGGTAATTGCGGGATCTGATATTGTCCCGGATATTTCAAGAAATTATTTAAAGGAAGATTTTTTTGTTTATTTTGATATTTCATTTATAAACAAGTGAAAATCAAAATTAAACATCAAACAAGCAAAATGTCCAAACGACTGTTTAGTTACTAATTAAATCGATCTATCATTACTACAACCACAAAGGAAGCGCTACAAAATCCTTTGTTACATTAACGAAACTAATTGCATCGCAACGGTGTATTCTTTCATTACCGAAATGAAATATGTCCGCCGGCCCGACCACCCTATCAATTACAAAGCAATGCAATTACATTCGGTACCTAATAAGCCACTCTATGGTTCACATGGACCTCGACAATTTAACAGGAAATTAAAGTTGGCGCCGCAAACCGCGGACGTCATTTCGCAATAGTTTGTCCAATTTATCAGTGTTGAGGGCCGTTCGGAAATAATCGTAATCGAACCGAGCACCGCTGAACAATATGGACCGATGGCGGCCTCTCTAATTGGCCCTTACCTGGAGCGCACTCGAGAATGATAAAGCCCCCATTAGCCGCCCTATTATTTACCTACTCGTCATTAGCGTAGACTTCATTAGGATAACGAGATAACGGAGCCGGGGCTCGAGTGGGGCTCGTGCAGTATTTTCGGTGTTTTTAAGAGAAATTTAAGGAATTACGACGAAGTCGGCATCGAGCGGGCAGACCGGCTAATTATTTCTGAGTATTCTATTTCGAGTGCCGACAGATCGAGTACGGAGCGCGAATACTCGTAGGCGACGGGGACCACCCGATATGCGTATTATGACGCGTATGTTATTAAGATCAATATCTAGGGCGGGAAAAATGGATGCATCGGGCTCGCGGCACCGTGCCACAAAAAACGCACCGAATTTATTGTTAATTATAAAACTCCGGTGTCGAACATTAACGCGTAGATGCGGCGCCCAGATAGCGGCTCGTATATTTATTTATTATTTAGATATCGGCCGGTGCGGTCACGATTCCATATTGTTTCGTTGTAATGGCATTAATGACCTCGGTTTAAAGTTGAAGTGTTAATTTGATTTAAAATTATGATCGCGATTACGATCGCCACGTTCAACTTTCGCCCCGAAGCTTTAATTATGGCGGAGATTCCCGATAGGAGCGATACGGCCGCTTCGCGTTTATAATAAGCCCGTTGCTAATAAAAACCGGACGCAAACGAAGTTTAACGCTTCGGTTGGTAAACATCGCAGCAATGCAACTTAATGCACAGCTTGACAATATAAAAGTTAGAATAATCAATTTAATCTGATCCGTCTTATTGCCAATGAACGGTGTACGGTGCGTGTATTTATTGAAAAATTATGCGAATAGTTGGCCACTTTAATGATCCTGTCCTATTTGTATGAGGATGTCCAGATTATGTCTGGAAATAAAAAAAAAACTACTCGTCCTTCGTAGACGTAGCTACGCAGTATGACGTTTGGAGAGTTGTGTAAATATTTTGCTAATTTTATCTATGAGTTACTTTAATAATCATTCGTAAGCTAGTTTAGGAATTTCAAAGGCTTGTAGTACACATTAATATCAAACAAAGTTTCGGTATTGCGTAATGCGAGATCAGCAGAAGTAATTACACCTACCAATTGGGTCCAATGGGCTACAATACAGTTGGGGACAATTCTTGGCTTACCCGTGGGGTGTCCGGGTAAAAATAACACCAATCTTCTCTCATTGAGTGTCCGTAAGAGGCGACTAAGGGAAAACAAGGGAAGACAGGCAGCAGCGTCTTTCTATTGGATTACCTACCACCTATACTGCAATCCCCAAGCCGCCTGCCAAGCGTGGGAATGATGGCAACCCCTCCCTACTAAGGGGGAGGCAGTTCTGCAGTGGACGTCTTTCGACTGCTGATGATGATGATGATGATGATGATGATGGCAATTCTTGGAGCCACAGATTTTTTAACGATAAAATAGTATGAATATACTCATTGGAGGGAATTAAAAATTCGAGAAGTTACGAAGTAACTTGACAGTCGGGCCAGTTCTGTGTGAGTAACGAGTTCCGAGTGGGTAGTCGTAAACGTCGCATTAATTAGCATGCCCACTAATGAGGAGTTATGGCACTCTAATGAGAGGACGTGTACGCGACGTATTTATTAGTCTACGAATGTGATTATATCGCTTTGTTGTAAGTATACCTACCCCACGATCTAAGCTAATTATTCAGTGAGAGAATAAATTGTATTTTTATAAAATTGTACTAGCAAAGTAAATAAGACACAAAAATGGATAGGCAAAATCATTTTATTTCACACAGCTTTCCGGTTCAATTTATTAAAACCAGTTTAATGCAAACAGTTAGTACAAAAAATAAAATGAGCTTAGTTGCGAAACTACAATTTAAAAAGCTTGTTTTATGAGGTTTGCTACTAGAAGAAGGCTACTAAGGAGTTTTTAAAAGATAGCAATTTTGTTTATCTGAAAATAAATGCAGATAGATCCATCACAGTTTAATTCTGGAATGGTTGAATTTAAGAACCTATCCGAACATACATATTTTGCACTCGTATGCATGTTCAACTCTATGATGACAGAATGGTGCAAAGGCTCAAGATCACTAGTAATGTTACAGATAAACTAAACGATGACACCAAACAAACCGGCCCGTCCTCCAGATCTTGATAAGTGTGATTCTATGTCGTACAAAACCACGGGAAAGAACAAAGCACGCATTAAGCCCACAATGGAGGGGGCGAAAAAGACGTTAATAATATTCGTCAAAGCACTCTGGTTACATTAAATCAATTTGCCCTTCCTCGCGGTAAGTAGCGAACGGTGTAATTGATAAGTTGAAACCCTTGTACCGAGAAGAGCTACAGTTTGGCACTGCCAGCACTCCGCCGGAGTTTCCACATCACGTGCGCCATGCCATCTTTCTCTTTATATAAATATGTTGTTGGCTTGCTGTATTGGATTTGTTCAAATGCTATAAGATAATACCAAGTGTAAACAATATTGTTAACCAAGGCTATATTATAGCCTTGGTTTTAATTTTGGGTAATTATTGATATGAAATTGCTTTGAAGGATTATATCGTAGTTTGTTTTTGGTTGATTACTTTCCCGACATTTAGAATGCTTTGAACCACCTATGGGCAAATGGGAGGACTGCGGTATTGAACATCTTAATGTCCATTATATTCCGGTGTACACGCAGGCTTTCTTAGTTATTACTAGCTGACCCACGCAGCTCCGCCTGCGCTATTTTTGCGTTAACTAAACTTTGAATTACAGACATTCGCATCGAATACATAACCTCATTTTTTATAGTCGGTTAAAAACTGGGACCCACTTTTTACTTGCTCTCCGAAGCACGGACCTGTTTAGTTCAAATGGCGTTAAACGGTCACCCATCTATTTAATGACCTTACCTAACGTTGCTTAACCCGATCGATTACAAAACCTTGATAACAACTCTCTATGAGTGTTCCCTTACTAATATTTATTATATTATAAAGAAAAATTGATAAAATAGGACCAAGCGTATAACTAAGTACCCGTTTTGACTTTAATCCCCTCTCCCAAAAGAACCATGCTAGATTACGGGATAAAAAGTATCCTATGTCCTACCTCGTAGTAAGATCTCAAATCATGAGAAGTTTCATTTGAATCCATTCAGTAGTTTCGGCGTGATGCTCAGCCGTGATACAGACAGACAGACAGACAAAAATTAAAAAAAATACATTTTCGGCCTCAGTATCGGTTATAGAATGCCCTCCAAATATAATTTTCAAAATATCTTCAATGTACAGAATTGGACCTGTTACAGTTTTATTATAAGTATAGATTATTGGCCCGAACGCAGACAGAGCTTAAACTATCTTGAAGCCTTGCTGTGTTGTGTTCGCGTAAATAAAAGAAGATAATTATTCGCAAGCTTTTAATATCTTTTTATTTTATTATGTAACAATATTGTATTAAAGTCAACCCTAGCACCTTAAAAAAAAGCTTCGAACGGTATTATTAATTATTATCAAAGGCGTTCGTACTTCTTTTAGTTAAATCTTAAGAAGGCAGAACTTAAGTAGTTTCAAGAACGGCTCGGTGCCATCGTTAACGAGTGATTTAATCCAATCTAGGAGGCTGGAGTGCGTATAAAAAGTGAAAGCGCAGTCACATTGGCGACCCAGTGCAAACCGGCTGGAGCACACTCGTTTATATTAATTGTTGATTGCGCAGGATCGAGCTGATTTTACGATGCATTTTTATTAAAGTCGTAAAGAATAAGTCGCTTAGGTACTCTATACTTATTGAGTACGTGGTCGCGATTACCTTAAGTTATTATGGTAATTAGATTGAATTTTTGTTTATGCAGAAATGCGAGCAGAGTATTTTTCATATGTTGTTTATTTTATGTAAAAACGAACTGCGGTTTTATTTATTTTAATTGGACTATGTATGTTAGACGTAAGACTAATGAGATACTTCTAGTTGGTTAGTTGGAAGTACACTTGTCGAAAAAAACAAATTGTTTGATAATGACTTGGGTACTTGTAATGCTTGTGACGCAGCGTAGGTAGGCCTTGTGATCCTGTGGTACAGCCAGCCTTAGCCCTAGGCCCTTGAGCTTGACGCTACCATGCTCTTCAGGGTGGAGTGCTATAAGTGCTTAGTAGTAAGTAACTTAAAAATGAATGAAGTACAGTAATATTTGAACGTAATATGGAATACACCTATATCCTAGGTCTGCTACTTACATTAATTTAGTAACTCTAAAACCATACCAGTCGTAACACGTGCACTCATTGCAATACCGACAACACATTGCAAGTAAATTATTCATGACATAGGAATTGTATGTAATGCAATTGCTATTACTCTATCAATATTTAATCTTTAATCATTCGTATTGCGCGCACTGTACGTCATGTGTTTGTGTGTATGGTATGATCATAAAGGAGTGCACCGGAACAGATCGCACGACAATATCCTAATTCACTCGCGCGAATGTAATCCATTAGTGTTCCCTCCTCCTCCTCAGGGCACTCTGCCGCACCTTCCCCTCCTCCGCACCCCTCGCTACCCCGAACCAGTCTGTCATTCATAAACCTCCATATAATTTGTATTGGCACATGTTTCATACGACTAATGGACGAGCAAGCATTAAATATACGAAAAGACACGGCTTAGTGCTACTTACAATAGTGAAATGGAATTTTGTGTTTCATTTTAAAAATTAGAATTTCAGTCGTTTTTAGGGTTCCATACCTAAAAGAAAAAAAAGGAACCAGGTAAATTCGTCTGTATGTCTGTCTGTCACACAATTTCATGAATCACTGATGCCATGGATTTGAAACTTAGCGTAGTTTTAGATCTAATTTACCCAAATTTATTGAAAATAAAAAAAAATGTATTTCGTATTTTATTTTGTTTTTAATGGGGGGCGAAACGGTGCGTCAAAATTTCAAAGTGAGACTACTATATCGAGTGGGGTATCATATGACAGGGCTTCTGATGTTGCTTTTTTGGTTAAGTCACCTTATTTATTATAATTCATCGATGATTTAAGTAGCATCAAATTACTAAACTTACTGTTGGCTCGAACTTGAAAGAATAGAGTGACTCTGGAAACCAATGTTCAATTCATTCCAATTTTGAATCCATCAATCCAAGTAGTGCTGTGTCTATGCTGGATTATATAATTGGATTGGATTTACGTCTATATACCAATTTATAGGTAGAAAACACTACAAGTTCGTTAATTCATCCGTTATTTCAATACTCTGGAAAGCATTCCAGAGTGACTCTACCCATAGAGCTAAAAAATAATATTCGTTCCGTGGCTTACACATCCGACACTGCAGTGCTACCCGGATGGTACCTTGCACCATTGTGCACGGCCAAGGAAATTACTTGAAGGAATAAAAGGTTTAGTATTTGTTAAATTATTGTAAACAAGATATTTTTTTTCATTGTTTTTAAATCAGGCTCTATCTTGATATAATTGCAAAATTATCTCAGTTGTATGTGGAAATTACAACCAACGCATTATTACCCAACGATATTAAATAAGCCTTAGAGTGGCAGTAATCACCTCACGTTCCGTAGTTAAGATATTATTTTATATTCAAGTCAGAAATAATAAATTACCTTACAACAAAAACTAACGAAAACTGTAGGTAATGTCGTCAAAGACATAATCAAGCAGTTTCAAGGTAATATTACTCTGAGGGATCCAATAAGAAACGAAGCAACAACCAAAGTTACCGACATAGCTCAACGGATTAGGAAGCTGAAGTGGCAGTGGGCTGGTCATGTTTGCTACAGAACCGATGCTCGTTGGGGAAGACTGGTTCTAGAGTGGAGACCACGAACCGGGAAACGTAGCGTAGGACGCCTTGTGATCAGGTGGAGTGACGACATACGTAAAGCAGTTGGCAGTGACTGGATGAGGAGAGCCGAAGACCGGGCTCAATGGCGTGTATTAGGGGAGGCCTGATGTGGGCTGTGGGCAGTGGACTGATGTGGGCTGATAATGAAAGTAACATTTATTATATATTGTTCTATTATTATGACACGATTAATAATTCGGAATCCAAATATGTGCTGAAATCAGAACAACAAAATTCAAGCATCATCAACATCTTAACCTAATATTTTGATTTCGGATTAATCGCTTCTTTGTTATTGCATAGGTTTATCTTGAAAATAACAAAGCAGCACTGCACTTAATTTTTGCATCGTTTCGTATACTTACTTATATTAATTTTGGGAATTTTATTTAGTTTATGGTTTTGGCGTTTATTACGAGCCAACATTCCCCCCGCCCAGACCACAGTGTACAATATAGACTGTGCATCGACACCAAGATCATGGCGGAATGATGGGAACGCTTGTTTTCTTTATTTTTTTAATCAACATAAGCTAGTGCTTGCAGCAGTCCCAGCTGATGGAAAGCGGCGACGCAATCAAGGATGGTTGCTTTACCATTAGCCCAATAATCTTCCTTACCTAATTTTTTTATTAATTTAGAATTTAAGAGTAGATATCAAAATTATATATGTGCATAGGTAAGTGCGGATTTTTGTTTACCAAAGAGCCTAAATACAGTCCTTAGTATTTGATTTTTACTCAACAAAAGACTTTTTACTGAAGATTATGCGATAGGCAACTAGCTCCGACCCGGCTTGGTAATATAAATAAATATTATTATCCAGAGAAATACGAATTTTATTTGAATTTCAATTTATTTAATGTTTGCCCATCCCAGAGCTTAATACACTTTCGTACTGGCTGCATGGCGTTTTCAGAAAAATTAAAGAAAGTAATCAGTGGAATTACGGCGGCTACTAAAATATGTATTCGTCATAAAAGTATGCGTCGACTTTCTGTCGGAGATAAATATTCATTATGACGGATCGCGCAACATTTTAGCGGGATTAAACACCATTAACCAGCGTCTATGCTCTCAGATAAATCAATCGGCCTTGGCTGTGTAGTAAACCTATCTCGCAATGTCAATTATATTAATTTGATTTGTTCTTTATTGTGAAAACTGACGACCTGCCGCGGCTTCGTTTGGCTTTAGCATAAATCTTATGAAACTTAATTCAATATAAATCTATACAATGATTTGAGATAATGTTTCGTTAAATTTTAACAAATATACAATTTATACACGAACCCTTCCGGAAGAAATCCTCTAAATTATGGAAAAACTGCACTTATTATTATTATATTATGCTTCGTCAAAATTAAAATAAGAACTTTTATTGAAATGTTAGCTAGTATAAATTTACAATAACTTTAAAAATAAAGAAAATTAACGTTTAATAAGCTTATCAGTATGCACATAAATTATAAACATGAATTTTCAAAGATAAATGGAACAAACATTTTTATGTTCTTTTTGTTATATTATTATGTAAACAAAAACATAAAGTAATCTATGGTAGGCAAGACGTGTGACGATGGCTCGTCACTCAATATGTATGAGCGACATAAACATCAACGGGGGTACGCTTCATCCGGCTGAGAGCCCTCATTCGCCTCTAATTAATTACTGAACTCAGTTTCAATTAAATTAACTCGAGAGATCGGGGCATCGACACGCGATGAATCGATCCCAGCCGCGATTCGATTAAGATCGTTGATACCGATCAATTTTACTCGTTAGCTATCAATAAAGTTATTAAACGCACACTGCGAAGCCCCAACGCAAACTTGCAATGCTCAGTGCATTTATGAAGAGCGTCGAACTTCATGAGTGACTTCATAGGATTTGTATTTTGTAAAGCTAAATTGACTAATTTACTGTAGTGTAATAAATATAAATGGATAAAATACCTAAAGATTTTTTTTTACTTTGTGGTCTCACCGCTACGTACCTAAAGGGCAAAGTGTTATTTTCAATATTTAAACGTTTAATTAACAGCAGTGCTTCAAGCGTCATTTGAAGAGTTATTCCTAACTGTCGGAAATTTCCGTTTCAGAATCCCATCATAAAATTACATTTTATCAAAAATTTTTGATAATTATTCTGTTTGGAAGTAGGTACGATGTAATTTTTAAAAGAAACTAATGGATTATAGCGTAGACTTAAATCACCGGAAATATTTTTACCGAATTCGAAAACGGAAATTTCCGACGCTTGTGAATGATATATTAAATGACTTTTATATTAGACTTAATAAAAAAGTACATAGGGATTTTTTTATTCACGATAAAGTAGCAAGTCGAATCCATATGTGCGAGCTTCTTAGAACGTCAATTTCTTATAGGGTAAATTATCGGTCAGTTAGTCACTCGTAAGAACTTTTAAGAACAATTAGAGATACGAGAAGATAGGGAAAACTATAAAATATCAAAACCATTACCCTAATGGTAAACTTTAATTAGGCTCTAATAGGCGAATTAACAAAACAGCCAAACTTTAATACAACGCTTTTGACACAACAACTCAAAATTTGTATCTCAAACACCGAGTAACACTAAAACTAAATTGGCCACTCGAAACTAGTTGAACCGAGTTTAAAACTGCGCCCTTAGTGGAGAGTGGGGACATTTTAATTACGGCGTTTAAGTAAAAGCGAGACTGAGTCTAGTGTAGCTGCATTACACAGATTCACCAAAAGCCTGCCACTTAGCTAATGAAACATGCTCATGTAGTGTTTCAAGCATTGAAAGTAGCGGAGGCCGGCCGCGTATTGTGAGCGGACGCGGATTCGGCGGACTCGTCTCCGCAAATCCTCATTTACTTGCATTATTTTAATGGAGCTATTGTGGGCGGATGTCCTTTGTCGCGTCCGGATGCGGAGCGCACCCGGCTGTGGGAAATGTGCCGGTGCATAAGTGCATCAGCGCTGCCCTAAATTTTACTGCCGAATGGATGAAAGCTCTGTTTCAATTTATCGGATTTGAATGGTACCATTGAAGAAATTAAGTTTATTGTTCACCGAGAATATAGTGAAGTACAGCAGTGTCCATTTAACTAATTAAGCGGGGCCAAGCGGCTCGAAGGCCGCGTCGTCCGCAGAGAAATCCCACGGACCTCTAACTGGCTTCCCTAATAAGCTAAGAGGTTGTCTTACTCGTATAAAAATGCAATCGGCGGAGCGAAGGCCCGCCGACGTCGTTCAAACTTTTCAAATTTTCCACCAGCGCGACGGTATTAATTTTAAATTAGAGCCAGAGCCGTAAATTGTCTCCACATGTGAACGACTCGCGTTAATTAAAGTTTCTGTTTTTATTTCGTCATACTTCACTTGCATACTTTTATTATATTTTAATTAAATATTTTTCGAACGGATAATGAACTGTTCAGTCGCGCAATATTCGCAGTAGGCTCACTGCTAAGCTCCCCTGTCTGTTCATGCAAAGAAACAGATTTAATTTCGATAATGGAGTATTAATTTCGTGTTGTACTCTACCCACTAGTCGAAGCACGCGTTCGCAAGGCGGCGGGCACACTGGGCGGCTACGACCATGATTTAAACCGTCAAATCGTGACTGAATTGCGATCAGTACAGCGCATAATGCCGGTGTTGTTCGTAACACCTAACGTTCTATTTCTTTCACACGAGCGCAACTATGATTGCTCATGATCGCAGGGTCAGTGTGCGCTGGGCCTTAGTGTCACGACGTGATCAATTTCTGAACCTTCTGACGCCTTAACTACCTTCGTAATAACTAAACTAGACACGAACCTGAGCTCAATGAATAAATTAAACAATAATTTCTTGACATACTTTATTTACTGCGGATTGCCTTGCCAGTAATTACGGTTTTATTATAATACGGTGTTGTATATACATATAGTAAATTGATGCAAATAGTTAGCTGTCGTTCATAGTGGCGTTCCAAGGGGGAAGCCTATGCTCAGCAGTGGCCGTCTTGCGTCTGGTGATGATGATGATATTGTACCAGGAAACAGATCACACAAAAGAGAAACAAAAAGAAATAAATAATGTAAATGTACTCAAGGAAAATCACAGAAAAATGTTTATATGGATTTGTAGAATCTACATGTCGCATCACGACTGGGATTTCGGCAAAATACCCATCTTCTTCTCTTAGTTCTGACACGCTATTAGATAACAATTTTTTTTACTAATAATAAATAATAATCTCAAAATTTAAAATCGCCCTTGCGTAGCGTCTGTTATTATTTAGATTCCACATTGAGGCATTGCTACATAATACCTTAATGAGATTCCCAGATATTTTTGCATTATCAAGTATACGCGTGGGATCGTTAACAAGTCGGTTCTGTTGCTATTTGTATGAATTTTTCACATGTTCATTCGCAAATACTAATATTTTCTCCCCTTTCACACAATAAAGCCCACTTGAAAACTCGAGAAAGTCTTCTAAGATGAAATATTGCAGTCAATTAGTGCACACAATAATAAAAGTATTCATTCAAATAGTTTATTTTTTGCTTCGTCAGTTGAAACGGGTAATTATTGTGGGAGTGATTAGAGGTGAGAGCACCTGATCGGTCGCGTCACGCAACGGTAGCGGGTTCGACGTCCGGTGCGCTCTCACGAAGGGCGCTTAACTACCGCCGAGTAAAAAATAGACTAAATTCAAACAGACTGTTAACTGAAGGGAAAATGTTTGCTTCTCGCAAATCGTCCTTTATTATTGCAATATAAGGGTCTTGTGTAACAGACGTCTTAACAAAACAGTTTATAAGTAATTTTTATCTCGATTGACGACAAACGACAATTTTTTTAATTAACGCATGCGAGCAAAAATATTACAATTTATCATGCGAGATGTCTCATACTGTTCATCTCATTTAGTATGTAATAACTAATTATGTTTTTTCTCGTTTCTTTACGTAACTTAGCAACGAGACGAGACAGAAAATCGCCTGATGGAAAGCGACAGTTGGATAGCACCGACTGCTGCTCATCATATAAGACATTATCAGCCCAGTGATTTTACAGGCTGCAGTGCCCTTCAAAATGGAACACCGCTGCTTTGCGGCATATTTTCAATATAGACCATAGAAATCTATATATTTAATCCCTTTGTTTTTGACTCTGCTTTGGTAACCACCTGGACAGACTCTTGCGCGTATCTACCACCTAGTAAAAAAACGCATTATTAATCAGTCTCGATAAGGGTTCAGTCGGTTGCACGAAGCATATCGTGCGAGCCAGTGCAAACGACCTCTCGCGTGCCACAATCGTTTTAAGGCCGATTGAATTAGATAGACAATAGGCACTAGTCATCAATCAAAACGTCCAACAATTTCATTGTTGAAAGTGAATTGTTTATCGAACTATCGACGATAAAGCGTAAACATGGCTCAAAGAGTTGAGTACCTCACCTGTCCAGTGCACTGTATTAGAGTTCAGAGGGCCGGCCCTCGCCCGCAGCCAGTCCTTTGTGGCAAGATTCCAGTTGCGAGCCAACTTTGAAGTCAGCCCCGCCAGGTAATTTGGAAAAACGTTATTTAATTAACTTTCGACAAGTCGGAGTAATCGCGTTACAAAGCCGGTGAACGGTCAAGTCTTTGAGCCACGGGGCGGTTGCGCGGACTTGATTTTTACGCCAAACATGCGGACCGTAAAGGCGCTGTCGTTTTCAGGTGTTTTCCAATTAACATCGCGCCTTTGACCACGTCCGCACAAAGTAATAACGGCCTTTGTTATTAACTGTGTAGTTTTATTAAAGGGGTTAGTGGGTGTAAGAGACGCGCGCTTTCGACTAACTTGCGTGCAAAATTAATTCAACTCGAATCGGGATTCTTTTTTCCTTTTGCAAAGCTTGCTTTCATTTAATTATCCGAGTAAGGTTAATTGTTCATGTTAAACTTAATTGGTATTAATGAAAAAGGATTACCGTTTTTCTTTTCATTTATAACCATCCCCTATTACTCTAGTTTTAATTACTCTCACTGATTAAACAACCGTATTCGCAAAACATAATTATAAAATTACGTGGTCGAGTGCCTACAATTTTAGTTCATCAACAGGCTGGACAGTAGTTTTATGAGTTGCCGAAATAAGTTTGTCAGGGTTTAAACTTCGGAATTGGTTAGCGATGCATTCTGAGCGTTGCACTGTGTGGCTAAGCCACTGGACGAGGCGGGCCGGGCGCCCGCGGCGACCGGACGACGATGACGCGCCTGCTACGAGATAATTAACTGCGAAATACTCTGTTGTGTTCTGTACTTCAATTAGGGAATAACGTTTATATCGCCGGATATTGTACTGTACTAGGTCCCAACGGGTCTATTTACGGCTTCTGCCCGCATTAAACTTGATGAAATGCAAAACTTTGCGTGAGATAAGATTTATATTTAACAAAAGCGAAACGTTGATCCATGTAGTTTCATTTTATGATTTCATAAAATTGATCGTACTGTACCCTATTTCACTTGCATGCGCGTAATCATTGGAAATATATTTCGAGATCAGCTTGTACGATGATCATTAGGTTAATTCAAAATCGAATATTATTTTCTTGCTCAGAGAGATACATCTCTTGTTGCGTTAGGAATTAATAGCATAATAACTGAACAAAGCGATTCTTTATTCTCTATTCAATGAACAGTTTAGTTAGATGTTTCTTCGCCCCTTGTTCATCAAGTTTATACATACATACGTACGAGTATATACATATATTTAAATAAACTCATATTAATTTAAACCCTTTTCAAAACAAGCGATACAAGTTTCAAGGTTGCTTTTCCTTCAGTTATTTTATGACAAATCAAATTTATGACCAAAAGAAAATGAGATCGATAATTATGATTTCAATTTTCTCTAATATATTTTTACCCGACTTTAAAAAGGAGGTTCTGTATTCGAATGTACATATGTAATATTCGCGTTATAAGTTTGTCTATCGAACCGGAATTGGTTCAATAGTTTAAAAGATCTTCTTCATCATCATCATCAGTAGCCGAGAGACGTCCACTGCTGAACAAAGTCCTCTCCCTTAGAAGAGACGGGTTGCCATAATCCCCACAGGAATAATCCTGTGACAATAATATCACTGACCTCTTCCCCATTTACATTATTTTCTATCCCACATCTTCTCAAAATAATACCAAATACCGTAATTGTCGCTTAGTTTTCGCCAACTACTGAATGAAGTTTAATGAGATTTCCACCATCATTAAGAATTTCTTGGGCAAAGCCCATCGCGGCTTCGCCCGAGAGTCGTCATTAGTTAGCTGTATGTTAGATTGGCAATATAATGTCTGAATGTTAGCAATAATTATTTTCCCTTTACCTAATCCGTGCGCACTGAGGAGCGCGTATCGTGAGTGCAAATGGTTTGCGGAGAAGCACTCACCAGTCTCCCTCATCGTGTTCGCTTATGATTCGTTATGATTCGTGAATTTTTAATCGTCTGAGAGGTTTTGCCAACCGTGCTGTGTGTTCTTTTAAAATAACATCCTTAACGGGAAATAAAAAAACTCTAGACCGAGTAATGTATTTTAGATGATAGTGATTTGTTACTATTTGTTTTGTCCTTTGTTCGACAAAACTTTTTCATTTTCCACACCTTCTTATTACTCGAAACTTGATTGATTTATCATTTTCGAAACATCACTAAACGAACTACAATGTTCACTAAAGTTAATATAGAATTTCTGCAAAATTAATTGCGTGCACCAGTTCAAATTATATACTTAAATCGCAAAAACATTATGAATGTAGTTATTGCTGATGTTTCATATCTTATCGGAATACCTTAGTGGTATTCCGCAAGGATCAACTTTTGGTCCAGTTTTCTTCACTAAGTTCTGTAATATTTCTCAATACAAGTTATTACTTGTACCATCCAATAACCTTTATATCATCAACGTGTTGCTAGGTTTATGAGCTCAGTTACTTTTATCGCGTTGTCGCAGTTACCTGGCCCAGTGACAATAGAAAATTACACGCTTACACGGCAAACGACTAGTTAATTAAACCGTATCCGACTGGAAATTGCCTTTTATCAACACGGGGCCGATTTAAAAATGTAAATAGAACAGTTTTTACAACTACTGGTGTATTGGTTCAAGTAAATTTTCAGATAACGACGCTGCTAATAGAAATTATAGATATGTAATAGTTGAAAATCAATGTATTGTTTATTTCAAAAAAGTTGTAAGTCACCAACGGATAAATAGGTTTAAAACTACGAAAGTTAAAAGATAGTGATATAACGAGTAGGTACATAAATTATAAACATAATTCATTGGAAACTCGCATTCTTAAAGCAACGACTTCTGCTGTGGATAGACAAAATTACGCTTACTAGGTTAAATGCATATTTTGTAATTAGAATCGTAATAAAAATTATTTGTAGCTAATTTTCTGTTAGGTTTGCGGTATTGAACCACATGCTTGTAGTAATTTGATGCAATTGTAACAACGCCCTTCATTCATAGGACAAAACGATACTTGTGGAACTGTTGCAACATTTTCAATTTTGTTTATGTTGTATGTATGCAAATATGCAAAAGATTTTAATAGCTCTAAGGTTGTTTGGATGTCATCGTGTTTACCATACATATAATAATGTGAAACTGTATTATTGTAGTTCAATATTCACTGGTAAATCCTGCCAGTATTTGAGATGATTCTTAAATTTGGAGTAGAATATGTGAACGTCTAATGTAGTTGTCTCTTATCATTAATTTGAATCGAAGAAGAACATCATCAGCCTGAAGACGTCCACTTCCGAACAAAAGCCTCCCCCAATCAACGACAGAAGCCATTTGCATCCATCGGTTCAGGCAATCGATGGCTTCAAATGGCTGGTTGGCTAGCGACGCTCACAATGTCGTCCGTCCGCCTAGTAAGAGGCCTGCCTACGCTGCGTCTTCCGGTTTGTGGTCGCCACTCGAGAACCTTTCTTCCCTATAGGTTTTCGGATTTTATTGGGACTAATCCCACCACTCATACCCTCCACTGTTACTCCTGTAAGCCAGGATCTACAGTGGTCACCACTGAAGACACCAAGGTTTGACCCTCGGGGAGTCCCAGGGGAACGCTAAATTGTCTTGGAACCCGCAACAAATTTAATTTAAAAAGGTAGATAGGAGGAGTTTGAAATACATATATTCCACTTCCCTCCTTTGCAAAGCGGGAGACAAGCAAAGAATTAACAGACGGTCGGTACAATCTCAAAAAAGGAAGACTCTTACACCACTTCAACTTGTAGATTCTAAGAGCTATGTCGGTGAACTTGGTTCTTCGGCGAGTCTCCTTATTACGGATTCTGTCGCTCAGAGAAACTCACGAGCGAAACGAAGGAAAACAAAACCTCCTAATTCACCGTGGTTACTTTATAAAACATCATACTTACGAGTATAAGTGCTTATTTAGTAAACTAGATACCTATGATATTGCTTGATCATAATCTCACTAGATGGTCACTCGTGATTTGGAGGGGGGGTGTCATGACCCCTACGAGGGAATTATGTCATATTAAACCCTACCAGATGTCTTTGACTGGCCACCGGTCGGCAATCACTTTCATGTTAATATTTTTTTAATGAAAAACAGTACCTATAGAGGTATTAAACATCCAGTACAACAAATCTGCACAAAGCATTGCATTGAGTTGAGTATACATTAACTGATTGGAAATTAATGCTGATGTCGTTTTAAGCCCCCGCACGTTAGACAATAATTAGCTAAATTAATTGTGGTGAGGAAATATCTACGACGTGTCAGACTGGTTGAGGTCAATCGTGAGACCGCCCACGCCAACCACCCAAGGTTTGATAAATATTGTTTTGGGTGCGGTGTAATGATCGGTTTGGATCGTTTTGTAATCGATTATTTTTAATTATTCGCATTAAAATTAGGTTTTTTATTCGATCAATATTGGGTCGTATTAATTTTAGCTGCGATACGTGATTAAATTGGGTTTCCTAATTAAAATGTAGTCAGATAAATTTTTATATTTTTGGAATGCGTTGTTTTTGCGTCAGATGTTTAAAAGCAATTAACACTGTTAAATATAGGTGTAGGAATCAGTAGGTGAGTATTCATCTACTGATTCCTACAGATCTCTAAGAAACTATCAAAGTTCGTCACCTACAATTTATTTTCATATGACAGTAAGAAAAATAGTAATGGTCAACTTGGAGATAGATTCTTCCTACAGGAAAACTATTCCTGTACGTACCGCTATGTTCCGGTATGCTCGCTCTGTAACTGGTGAAATTACCGGGCTCAAAAGCCTTAATCGGCAAAAGACAAGTCTTGTCGCTTCACCATCAGACGAACGTCTTGCTTATCTCGTCTTTTCTCAGTCAAAACGCTCTTGACATAGCGGTCATGACAGATAATACGGCCTTACGACATCTTGACATCCCAGTAATCTCATGAAAGGGGCCGCCTTACCGCAGCTTTGATTAGGTCTTAATAGCTTAACTTAAGCTCTCAACGGCCGATGATTCCAATCTACACCATGTTAACACGCGAACTGCATAAGCGCAATCATGATCGACCGCCGACGGATCAATAGCTTAATTGACAAGAAATAGTACGTACCTCCTCGTAGTCCCTGTGCGAGTGTTGGTGCGCCGGCGCAGGTGGTGCTCATTCGCGCGAACGGCGCGGGCGGCCCACCTTGTTTTTGCGCATCGGCGCGCCGGGTGCCGCCGTCGCGTTCGCACTCTTCATTAGCTTCTGCCAGTCCTGCTCGCAGACTAGTGAACCGGCGAGCATATAATACCTGCCCAGATATAATAATCATAATCGTATGATGTCCACCGCATAATTCCTTTCTATCGTCTTTTTTGTTCTGCGACTGATACACATCTGCGTTTAACTGCTCCTTGTAACTCGGTCCTTTGTCTACTTGGACAAGTAGTCGTCAAACCATCAGGCTTATGGTTGCCTTATTTTATTATACTTTGGCTCTTTATCGATTTCAGACTATTAGCCAGGTACTTAAGTTCATCTATACTATTAATATAGGTACCTACCCAGATTTTATCACGTGAAAAAATACTTAACCTTGTGGTTGGGACCCTCTCACTAGGGAAAAATGACCCATTTTGAGGCATCCGCCCTTGGGTAAAATATTGGATCCGCACCTACTAGCGATAGTTTTAGCATTGCGTTGATTAAGTTTGAACTTTATTAGGTTTCAGTTATTAGGACAACCATGATTCCTCAGTTCCTGGTGCCTCTTTTTCTCTGCACTTTAACAGCTATAGGCATTAGAGGATAGTTGATTTACCTATCGCCCTGCATAAGGTGTGATCCGCACTTCGAGCAGGCGAAGCACTTTATGTGGAAGACGTGTAGCGGTTGCTGTGGCGCGTTCGTTCTCATAACAAACTCGCTCGCAGGGATCGCCTGCCCGCACGCTGCGCACGCGCCGCCTGAACCGAACATTCTGAAACAATAGGATTAGGAACTTCAGTAGAGTATATTACCTTGAGCATATTTGAAGATATTTACAGCATTCACTAAGTTAAAGAGTATAAGTACTACTATTATATACGGAAGAACTGCGCATCCTTTATGGCTCTAAAATTGAGTAAATTCATCCCTATATATTTTAGGCGAAGTAAAGCAGTGCCGGAATGTCGAAAATAGCGTAGCCCGACTGGTGAAATACCTTCTTTTGTAGAGACTAATTCTATCACTCTGACTACCGTCAGCCAGGAGCAATGGTCACCAGTAATGACACCGAGGAATGATTCTTAGCGAGTTTGGCTGCTGCTCGAGTCAACTCGTGCGCGAGTGCTGCTTGGGGGGACTGGTCCGACTACTATCCCTTTGGCCATTTAGTTTGTTGTAATTTTTGTCGTAATTTATTGTTTTCTTCGTTTCTCC
This sequence comes from Furcula furcula, assembly GCA_911728495.1. Classification (NCBI taxonomy): domain Eukaryota; kingdom Metazoa; phylum Arthropoda; class Insecta; order Lepidoptera; family Notodontidae; genus Furcula; species Furcula furcula. The sequence continues at coordinate 9,045,756 of OU452245.1, forward strand.
CCCCCCTTCTCCTTTCTATAAGTTTCGAACCGCAGGACACACTATCGCTAATGTCGAAACATTTGTAACAAAACAATGTTTAAAAATAAGTGAAAAAATGACAAGCCCGCTGAGTTTCTTGCCGGATCTTCTCAGTTGAGGCCGCGTTGTGATCCGGTGGTAGCTTTTAAAAAAATGACGATTCAAAAGTGCTAGCGTTAAGCCTATTTGAAATAAAGATTTTTGAGTTTTGAGTTTGAGTTTCGGAAAAAGTACGCTAATATATCTTGAAACAAAATGTAGGCCACATCCCTCACTACAGGCACTAGCTATATTGAGTAAAACATATTTGATTTGTTCATTAAATATTTAATTTTACTTAACATTAGACGGTTTCCTTAATGGAATTCTGGTTGATTACATTAATTAACCGGTGCACTAATAACTAAGGATATCCTGTGCAAAAAATATAAAAACAGAATGCTTAAAATTGCTAAATTCACAAATATAGGCATATCACAACTAAAAGCGCCTCTAATGAAGGATAAGTTGTTTCAAATGACAGTCCCCAATGGAATGTTTAAATAGAAGATTAAAATGATCGACATCCAGTTTGGACGAGGCGAGGTAGCAATTTTAACAAGCAATCTTCAATCCGTTAAAATGCCGTGACTACTGCTCGTTAAGCTGTAATAAATGTTTATTTAATAATATTGATAAATCAACCGGATGTTTGTAATGTTAAATATTAGAATATGTATAAGTACAAGTGCTATAGAATGCTTATTTTAAAGTAAGAACTGTAGGCACCAGTAAGAAAAGCATAATATCATATACACGACAATATGTACTCTACAATACTTATCAAAGGCCTTCGTAATATTAACAATGTACTTTATAGACATGTTTTATATTGATTTCATTAAAAACAAAATAAGTAGGTGTAGTAATTGTCGTTTAATGCAGAACGAGTTATTTTTACGATTAAAATTTATGTGAGCTGATTATCCTATATTAATAAATAAATAAACCAACTTTACATTTTTGATGCTAAAAGACTATGTTACCTCCATATCTCAATGAATCATCATTTCATAAAATAAATTATGCATATTAATATCATTAATTAGTAACAAAAAATATGTTTTTATAAGCGGTATACCAATTAAGTATAATTAATACATGGACCAAAGGCGTAGGTATATTAAAATTTTTATTATTGTGAACTTTAAAAACCTGTTCAATGAACTCGGCTAGTAGAAACAACCCTGTAATAAATTATTACCATCTTATTAAAAAATAAAGTATCACAAATGTTTTTACTGCAACTATTTTCTTCTACAAGGCACTGACCTGGTCAATACTATAAGGGAATTATAGCGATATGATACAATCAATAAATTATCAATCACAGTGATATATGAATTGATGGTTTATGGTCAATAAAAGGTGTGAACATCCATTGATAAGATACGTGTTTATTGCCTAATTATACAAGTGACGAGTCACCGATGGTTGTTTATAATTTGCCATAAAAATTAACGACCCTAAACACGTAAATCTCATTAAAGTATGGCCATTTCCGGTTTATATAAAATATATATGATTAATGCAATAACGTTTTTGTAGATTTGTAATTATGACGTAATTAGAAAGTTATTTTTCCGACAATTATTGCATTCGTAGTGTGTTAGTTTGTACCAAATTTTTATGTTTTTTAGAAGGTCGAAATGGACACGTGGCAGTAATGTCAGAATTTGTAAAAGTTTGTGAAGAACATTGAGGTATTATGTGCTTACGTACATATTCGCTCAACCGTCAAAAATTGTATTTGAAGCGAAGATGTGAACGACAGAAACTAGCTACTGCGAGTATAATTATTGTGCTAATGTGTTTTATTTAGGGGTAGTACCGTAATGCACGTGACCTTCCATGGCAGTATCAGTTATCCGTTTCAAAACTGCAAAGTGTAAAAGGTAGTCCTGCGATTTGGAGTTTGTATCGGTTTCTTGTTGTGCTTAACGTGAGCACGCATACCCAGTTGTTATCGTTGTTCGGTAAAAAAATCAGTTGGTTAAGCAAAACTAAGAAAGGTTAATCTAGTGTCCGTTTAGTGGCATTTGAACTTTTCGTCTCCGTGGACACGTAAAAAGTCAGTCTCGGTTGGTGTCACCTAGACACAAAATAATATCATTGCCTAGACAGCAGTCCTTAAGCCAAGTCAGAGGGCTAAGGGCCATTTAACCAACGCTGACATCAAGTTGGCCAGTATACGAAAGGATAGTCATTGTTCTAATTATACTATATCAAATAGTAACTTCTGTCACAGAATTTATGTACTTTTTATAGCTAGAAGTAAGTATAAATTATATTTCCATTAAATAAATAGTAATGAATTTAGAGTGTTTTTAGAGTGTTTTTTAATTTAATGAATAGTAATGAGTTATAATCTTCTGGATTTTCCTGTTTCATTATCTTTAATTTACTAATACCGCAATGCACGTTATTGATTCGGTATCCTTTTGTGCAAAACCTATTTTATATAATCAATTACGCGATTACTTCAATAATATAGCGTTACACGTTTTTTGTAACTCAATTAACTTACTGTGTGGTATGATGTCATCTCATCATTATTCGTATACTGCAGTGTTTTTTGTTTAAAACAAATAGCCGTTGTTAATGAGGTATGTAGCTCCAAAAATCCCTCATGATACAATTGTGAGAACTCGCCGGCTGTGGCAGTTTAATAGTCGCATTTAATACTTAATGAGTCATTATTGCAATCGCCATTAGCGTCGCGTCCGCCGTATTATTTACAACCGTCCTGAATATTAATAAATCGCAACAACCACGCGGCCGAAACCAATCAAAATTTAATTACCTGCGCTTCGGCATCACTCCTTCCCGAACACCAGCGTTGGTAACGGGTTAAAGATAAATTTGAAAGTCTTAAAAGATAAATTCGCTTCAATCATTCGGAGTAAATAGGATTTCATTTACTCCGGTAAGAGCGTTTTCAATTAAGGAACGCGCGACAAACAGTATCAGTGTATGAAGGTAAAATTAATTAAATCGGGCCAAGACAAATATGAACGAATCTGTGTGTGTTGGCCGATCGCAGGAAGGCCGCAAACATGATCATATACGGGATAATACACGGAAAAATATGAACAACCCTCTGTCCGTGGAGCCAACTGAAGGAACGGCTACGAAAACCAAAGGTTGACTGACTAATAAATCTTTGCCGTTAATCTAAGTGGGTCGAAGTCTATGAATAACTAAAAATAAATTAGAGTTTTAAAGTCTGGCCGTGTTACACTCAATTTAGATGTAAGAGATATATTATACTGTGATTTGTTCAAGCTACACCAAGGCCGGTTGAACCATTAATTAAGAAAATTAATACGTTTAATATTTCGTAAAGAATATTTCGAGCGTAGTACATCGCACATTAATTCTCGGGACGGACTTAATTATGACGAGGACATTAACAGACGTGAAGACGTTTTGTGTATTCGACCGAACTATTTCGACAACTTTGGAAAGGGCATGAAAATTTCAAACTGATGAAGGACTCGCCCGATACCTTTCGAGATTTCTAATTTTATACATGTAAGTACAGTGAGTTTCGAAGAATTTCTAATCGAAAACTTTTAGGTTTCCTTTCATACTGATATTAATTAACGAGTGTGTGTGTTAACATGAGTTGAATAAATGCGAAAGTTGGGAGCAGGGCGCGGGCGCGGAGCCCATGTACCTTCTTAAAGTTTATTTGCCTTCGTTACTTGTAAAATTGAATACGTCGACGTGAATCCTCATTAATTTAAGATGAAGACTGTATCTTGACATGTTATTTTATTCATTAAAGGGAGCGCCCGAGTCTCACGGTTGTATACGTGTCGAGTTTGAATTGTTATAAGGAACATAATTTAAAACCTCTTGGCGAGATCATTAGGGTGAGGGGTGAGTGGAAGGGGTAGTGTTGGGTCAAGTTATCGCAATTCCACTGAAACTAGAACGAAACATTTTCTGGTATTAAAGGCACTCATTGACTTACTAATATTACTTACTACTTACATTTTACATTACTTGATATTACTTACGAAGTAATATATCACGAAGGACTTACCCTGCCGACCATCAAAAATGTAACCACTGGTTTGGTATTTAAAGTCGGTTATAAGACCAAAGTATATTAATGACGAGGAACGCTTTCAGTTATGCTTATGTTCATTACCGGATATTTGACCACCATTAGGCTCAATTCACACCAAGATGGCAGCGGTCGGCAACGCACTTTCAGTGTGAAAGAATTTTAAACTTTATCTACAATAAGTAACCAAAAAGACCAGTATCGCTTGAAAAACGCGGCGCGCGGGTGGCCGCGAGCGGCCTCGAGCGGCGCCGCGTTTTTTAAAGTGCGCTGCCTGCCGCTGCCACCTTGGTATGAATTGAGCCTTAGACACTATCAGATCTTTTAACAGAAAAACCATTTAGATTATAAATATTTTTTCAATAACAAATAGCTACCATGTTACTATGTCCAAAGGTGTCAATATTCAATATTTGTTTTAGGGCCTATGTACAGCGCGTTTTTCATTCCACATACTCGTACCTAATCAGTTTATTTGCGTTTATCGACGGGCGGTACGTTTCAAAAACGTGGTGTGTATAGGTCCTTAGTTAAGCCTTTAAAGAATAAATGGCGTTGTTAAAATAAGTACGCTAAAATGTTAAGAAAATGTTCATGAGGACAGATATTTACAATTGACATCATTGAGGGCACGGCTCAAAACAGCAGAAAGCATTATCGTAGTAAGAATCGTAACAAGTCGTGGTTGGGGTGTCAGCAAGAATGCGAAATGGGGGGGTGCAAAGCGGGGGTTGCGATTGGGTCTCCAAAACGAACGGCTCTCAATAGCGGTGCGATGCGTCCGGGACGGGATCGCTTACTTGTTGCTTCAGCGGGCACCTGCCTTAAGGAAATGTCCTTATCTTCAAATGATTCAACAACAGGCTGTATAAACACGATACGAATAATGACCAATCAAGAATTACATATTCTTGATTGGTCATTATTCGTATCGTTCATTATTCGTATTATTCAGTATTTTTGTTACATCTATGTTGTAGTTTATTTGGTTGATTTTTATGTTTATTGATAGGTGTTGACTTCATTGCTTATGTGTAGGTAATAAATCTATTGCTATTGTATAGCTATTACTATTTATATTTTTTTGTTTATGAATCGTTGGAGCTTCCATAGCTAGTTGTATTTTTTTTCAATCTAGTGACCAGGCTAACAGATCCTTCACCTGATGGTAAACGAAACGCCTGCCTATAGACAGTTGCATTGCACTACCGCTCGTCACCAGACAATAGTTATTACATCTCTTGTGTCCGGTAATTTTAATTACTTAGGTAAAAGATCAGTGGGTAAGCAAAATCAGGCGTTATCAATGGATTGGTGACAGTTAAGTGGCATGTGAACTGAGCGTCTACGTGCTCCGAAGGGCGAAGGACACGTAACTCGGTGCCGATTGTTTTTTATCTAAATAGCAGTCGTTAAGAAAATTCAGAGGCCTAAGGTCAGCTTGAATTACCTACTCTGTCACCAGGTTGGCTCTACTAACCATAGGACAAAAAACTAATTGCCTCTTGCGCCTTACTTGTTGCGTATAAGATCTATCCTATACTTATTTAGATTGTATTATAAAATAAAACCCAATAACATAAAAACGAATTAATGGCACACAAGTTTGAATAGTGTTGGTTGACCTTGTCTTTCCTTATTTTGATACTGGATCCCAGGAAAGAAATTCGGGCAAACGTTATGTCAGAATAATAAAAACAAAGATATTTTTTCAAAAGAGTCAAAAATACCAACAATCTTTTGGTTATTTAAAAAAAGGCATACTTATATTTTTATTAAATAACCAAACTAATTATATATAACAAAAAGTCGCTTCACTTCAATTAGGCGTCCCGAGATACATTAGTTTATTTACGCTACTAACCGGTTGTAACTTTTTGCATACCAATTAAATATTTTATTGATTCAGTTTCTTACCTGAATATATGTTAATCCGTTAGCTTATTTCCGCTTTATAATTGACGAGATGTAGTGTTGAATGTAGTATACTTGCCTTGTATTGCCCAGAAGATTAACTAAGGTAATTGGAACTTTGTTTATTATACAATGTGGGGAAGACGATACGACAATTAATGAAAAATCTGGTAATATCGCTACATAGGAATATTTCAAATCCATACAAGAAAGCGCGAACGAGACTGTGCGGGTCAGCAAGTTAGAAGTTAGTAAGTAATTAAGTACACGAGTATGATTAATTTATGTAATGTGATAATGGAGCAGACCAATCACAAATTTAGTTTTCAGTGTGTTGTAGTGTGTGTTGCAACAACAGTGCATGTAGCGGTACGGGACACACCATCGTCTGTGTATCAAGTTAGCACGTCGTTAGCTAGCAACTCGTTAGCGGCGCGTGCCGGCGACAAGCCAAGAATTTGCTAATGACACATGCCGCTCGCGATAGGGTTGAAAACAAAGACAGTTTACTTCGGATTAGACTAGCCTAACGGACATTCATCAAATACGTGTTACACATGTAATAAGTCAGCAGAAACGTGCTTCGACAAATAATATTTTTTAAGAAAATATGCCTAATTTGTATGTCAAAATGACTGAATTGAATTTAACTACAGTTTATTTTCTTAAAGTATTTTGTATATTTCTGAACAATTTAAGAATTTAATTTTCCTTAATTTCACTGTCACTCGCTCTATGGAGTATTTTAATCTCTTTGGTTAAAAATAAATATAACTACTACTCTTACCTTGTTAATAAATAAAAATAACGTATCTAATTTACGTTTTAAGTATTCAAAGCTTTTACGAGTATATCTATTAAGTTTTTTATGCGAAGAAACATAATATAAAAAGGTTATTAGACTTTTGTAATTATCATATTTTAATTACAGTTTTATAGGTGTACTGAGTTTCTTTTTTCGTTTTTGTCCGTAGAGGTGTATTAAATGTGTCTGCGCATATTTAAAAGTTTATGAACTTTTTTATATAATCCTTATACATAGCGAGTGACTAACACCCTACTTTGTATAAATATAGTTTATATTTATAGTACTATAAAAATCACCTGAAACCTTATCTGAGGTTCTGAATCGGTGTCGTGACCAACCAAGCGGAAATTAAAATATAAAACGACTAACTATAAAAATTTAAAAAGTAATTTCAAACGTACAATAACAATAGTCTCTAGGTCTTATTTAAGAAGTAAATGGCACATCCATGTCGATCCGATGCCCTGCGCCATGTGTACCTACTGTGCCGTTATCGATAACCAGGCGTCTATTTTTTTTTTGTTTTTGTTAATTGTATTATCTGTATTCACTAAAATGTTTAAAGCGAGCTCCGAAAAAGGCGTCAATGACGGAGGGATGCCTTTTCATCATCGATATACTATCTAAACAAGATTTGCTGTCACGACCCGAAAAGTGGTCACGAAAATAAGAGCTACGGAGACAGCTATCGCTCTATTTCAAATTAGTACGAGCCGACAACAGCTGGCGTAAGACGTGTCAAAATGTCTTATTGCGCGTTGAAAAACTGTCCAAATACTCGTCGCAACACTAAAATTACAGGTGGAATATCTTTTTTTCGGTTAGTAATCTTATTACTACTAGTTTAAATACAAAATATAAGTAAGATATCACTAAAATCCGAAATAACAATTATTTATTTGACATTTTCTCCGCTAGTAGTTCGCCATTTGCCAAGCCACAGGCTGACAAAATTATTTTTGCTGATAGAGAGTGTCACTACCGTCTATGCAAAACTGTCAAACTACACGTCACTACCACAATAAAAAAGTTAGTTCTCATTTACGCCACCAGCATACATAAGTTGGTAAATCAGTACACGAGCGTTACGTAGTTCTCGAACAAAGAATGCATGGAGTTTCATTGTTATAAAATTGTGCAATTTTTTTCACAACTGCGTAAAATAGAAAAAGTGGTGATGAGATGTGTGTAAGTTTGTATTATTATACTATTAGAAACCCTAAATAAGGTTATTTAAAAAAAGAGAATCTGTCTAGAAACCATTGTCACTGGACCACCTTAGTAAAATAAAAACTGAACATACCACTGAAGAATTATTACCACACTCCTGCAGCAGGAATACATTGTAATCACCATGACGCAGCAACTTCACTGAGACTTCCGCACTGTACGAGATCTGAGAAACGAATGACTGCGGTACCGCTAGAGCAGTGACTATACGCATTCGCTGGGCGCGTTCGGCTATCCTACCCACAATTTATTTTATATCGGTTTTGGAGTCTAACAATACCATCATTTGAAAACTCGTTGGTCTAATGGTTAACCATCCTGGCCTCTATCCAATAGGTTGTGGTTCAGATTGCCACTTTTTCTCTGGGTGTCATTTATTTAGATAAGTATGTATTTTCAAAAAAGTATATACGTATTTATATTAGGTGTCTGGTTACCATAGTACAGACTCTGGACAGTTTTGGATTACACGGCAGTGTGTCCTCAAATATTATTATTACTTTACAACAAGAACGTGGTTGCTCCGTGTATTAAAAAATTAATAGTTCTTCGACGGGATATCGTTTTGATGAATTTGAAGAAAATTTAAGTGCTATAGAAATCATAAAAAATAAATCTATACAGCACAATTTTGATAAATACCCGATAAATTGCAACGAACTCATTCAAAAATTAGAACAAAACCCAATTCCGGAAATTGTTTTCCAATTAGTAGGTTACATTTCTGGTTTTGTGGTAAGTAGTCTAGTAAAAAAGCTTAGGTGCGAGGACTGCAAAAGAAAATTATGGGCAAAAAAAAAATTATGGTTCCACAAACTAGTGGATTTACGAGATATGAATGGCTTATTTTATTGTGCAAATGATGTATTTGACATTTGCATGAACACTGAACGCGTTATACGCAACTGTGTTCGTTTAAGTGGTGGTAAAAATATACACAAGAAATATGACAAAATATTTATATCTGTTGCAGTTTTAAAATTATATATTAATAAAGATGTTTTTGTCGGAGAAAATGAGCATAACCATAACATTGATTTACTGAGATTAGTTGTAGAAAAATTCATCGATGTAAGACTGCATTATGTTTGTAAAAAAGAAACCGCTCAGACAAAAAATGATTCAAAAAGACAGATTTATAATAAATTAAATTTGTTTAAAGGTAATTAACATTTCTTTTTTCAGACAACTGATACTAATACTTATGTAATTTTTTTTTGTAAATCCATACTTAAATAGATAAATAACACCCAGACACTTGGTGGGAATCGAACCCACGACCCATCGGTTAGCAACCAGGGTGTCTAACCACTAGACCAACGGGCCCGTCAATTAAATATAAATATAAAATATAATGTCAAATACATTGTCACTAAACTTGATTAATTATTAATGTTCAGTGTAGATAAATTAGACTTAAAATAAAATAAAAACTTGAAAGCGTTAAATATGCCATGTTTAGTACCGACTTCAATACTATTGTCATTATTTAACGCTTTTTGTAACATTTGTAACGCTTTTTGTAAAATTGTACCTAACGAAACCTAATTATTTTAAGTCTATGCATAATAAAGAATTTTGAATTTATATGTATGTCTTATTTCATCCAGTCGTTCTCTTGACCAACATGCGTATCAAATGAAGCGTCTTCGCTTCATTTGATACGCATGTTAATCTGTTGGCGGTCGACGCGTCATAGTGCTTATGCGATCGGAATCATCGGCCGTTGAGAGCTTAATGTTGTAACAAATAAATGCAGATATACTACTAGAAAGAAATAACAATCATTCTGGAGAAGTTGGGTACAAAGTAATGCTTTCTTTTATGGCTAGCATAACATTATACGTAACTTACCATATTTTTATATTACGGTTATTCTGGAAAAAATAAACGTAAGCAACTCCATACCTTTCCTTAGCTTACTGTACGTCTAAGCGTTCAAAAACAATGGAACTCAATGGAAGCACACAACTCTCAGCTCCAAAACTGTGTAAGTGCCGAATTGTCTGCAATTATTATTGAACCTTATTTTATAGATCGTAAGTTATCTTTTTATATGAACATATTATTGTTTTGCGTGTACGTGTATAGTTGTGTAAGTATATGTAACCGCGACCACATTTTCGATGTCATTTTGTTCGTGACAGCTAATCTAGTTGGTATAGTATATCGATGCTTTTCATCAAGTGCGGCGTCATGCGCAGACTTTATAGGTATTTAATGTAAGTTAAGTGTGTAATATTTAGTGCACGAACAGTGCCCGTCGAAATAAATTTATTTTTTATTTTATTTTCATATTTTTTTTACCTCACCAGTGTGGCACCCCTAACGGAACCAAGCCGCGCCCGCCCAGGGATCGTACGCGAATCAAGCTGTTCGACAAATGGAATCGCTGTAATGAATGCCATATTTATTACATGGACCCAGCTGCGGTACCTATTAACCGTATCATACAGTAATTCGCTTTATCTTTGATTGAATTGTCTGCAATTGTTTTTATATGGGTAGTTTAGTTTAGTAATCAGAACACTTGTTCGCTAAACAGCAGTTTTGAAATAAGCATGAGTGAAAGAGTGATAGGTTGACTCGAGGGGTGTCCGGGTATTTTTTGTTGTTGTTTAGTAGGTAAAATATGGAAATAACGGAATGTTTTTATGTAGAGCACAGGTAGTGTTCGGTTTGTATAGTATGATTGCTTGAAAATTATCAATTAGTAATAGCTTAATTAATTCGTCAATTATTTCGGTAAAAGTGTGTTCACGTGAAGCAATCTCGTATTCAAATTGACATAGAACAACAGCCTCCGGACTAAGTTCCATAAACTCGTTCGGAACTCCCCCCACACGCTCTATCGGCGATTTTTAATTAAGTCCCTAGCGAGCTAGCGCGCCGGGTAACACCATCAATTCATTATCCTAAACTCTCGCTCGATTGTTCCTCGCTCGCTACTTACGCAAACTTTCATTTTAATCAAGCGTTTAATTAAAAATTATCCGAGAAAAACAAAATAAGCCCGTTAGGGGGCGGTCTGAACTAATTAAGGCGCATGCGATGAGCCGGCCGACAACGGCCCGTGAGGTGAGCGTCCTTTAATTAAACGCCTTGTTCTACTCGAGTGGCGGTTCTACTCCGCTTAGCGAAACTATTACAACTAGCGTGGAAAAACCTAACAAGTGTCAGGGTGTAGTCCAGTGATTGCAGCTCGCCTCGTGTGCTAATCACCGGGCAATTATTAGCGGGACGCAGCCCTTGTGGCCTAACATGTATTATTAAAACTAAGAGGACGGCCATTAGTTTAAAGCGCTTTATTGGGCTCGAGCTTAATTGCTTCATGAAACTATTCCGGCGTGAATTAATTTGAGTTAGGTTAGCGAACGGCTTAAGATCGTTTTTTGTTTCACTTGGTGCTCGTAATACAGAGAAAATATTTTTTAAGAACATTTCTTTGGTGTGGTACATCGATATAATATATAAACTAGATTTGGTGTCACGGTTAAAAAAGTGGTAGCGAGAAATAGCGCCCTTGTGTCGCTATTTCTTTACAAGCCACATCCTGACAAATTTATTTTTGCCGATAGGAGTGACGCTACTGTCTTTATGAAATTGTCAAATTACTAGTCATTATCATTACAAAATCGTTAGTTCACGTTTCCGCCACCAGCACAGATAAGTTTGCAACCTCCGCGACCACATTTTAGATGTCATTTTGTTCGTGAATGTTTATCTAGTTTATATATTAAATCGATGGTGTGGTAGGTATAAATAACATCCGCGCGTAAATCTTAAATAATGGACCCGTTGGTGTAATGGTTAGACTGCTGGCTGCTACCCAAAAACTAGTCTGTTCGATTCCTACCGAGGGCAAACATTCAGAGGGTATTTAGAAGAAAAAAATATTATGAATAGTTTGGATCTGCTGTAGGTATAGTTGCCATTGTACAGGCTTAATTTGGGAAGAAGATATGTGGGCTGGATATTATGATTAAACTCGAGATAACTGGATAATTATTTAAGCAAGGGCTGCCCTTTAATTCAAGTGAAGAGTTGCATCAACGTACCTATGATAATACCTGTGCGATGTCCGGGTAATAACTACGCATAGCCCCTCCCATCTCCTCCCGTTGGGTGTCCGTAAGACCTTAGTCTTACGGACACCCAACTCTCTCTCTACTTGCTTTCTCTTAAGAAAGCAAGAAGACGGGCAGCAACGTCTTTCTATTTGTTTCCCTACCACCTATACCGCGATACCCATTATGGCAACCCCTCCCTTCTAAGGGGGTGGTCTCTGTTCAGCAATGAACGTCTTTCCACTGCCAATGATGATGGCTATGATAGTAAAAAGATATTACCTCTACACTCAAATAATTATCTAAGCTAAAAACGAATTGCTTCTTAAGCGCCCATGGGTGCAGTCTTCATAACAGATAACCTTAAAAAATCTCATAATTAGATGTAGGTTTACGACTTTGTTCGCAGAAACGGTCGGCAAACAAATTTTATTACACGAAAATTTCTACAATAAAATATGTGTAACATAAATAATAACAAAACCGGCACAGCAAAGTTTTCTAATTACTGTTAATACCGATATCAATTAAGTTGCGCTAAGAATTAATTATCTCGGTATTACGGTCCCTCATTTATTACTAAAACTTTCACTAATCAATCTTCTAAAGTAGCCTAGCTTTTATTATAGGTATATATACAGTCAATATATAACGACACTAGGCTTCCTTGATTACCTACTGTTATTAGCAGGCATTTTTTTTTTCTTTTAAGTAAGTTTATTCTGTTTATTGTGTATTGTGTGTTTGTGTTGTTGTTGTTGTTTTGTTTGTTTGTGTGTTGTTTTTCTGGCGATGTGGTTCGCCACCCATCACGTCCCGTTTCTCACGGAGGCGAAAAGCGGCCCTTGGGCTCTGTCTACCCCTACGGGAAAAACGCGTGATTTTATGTATGTATGTATTCTGTTTCAAACTTTGATGGCGATTTACAATAATACATATATTGACTTACGGGTTTATTGCCAGGATCATGTATAAGTTTTCTATATTTCGGCAATGTTGCAAGCGCATGTACACAATAATCCCCTGTAAAAACCCGTAAGTCAATATAGTATCATAAATCAAACATTGAAAACAATTTCTTACTGTTGACTACATAATGACCTGAGGGTACACCGGAATAACTATGACATAAGGACGTTCAACACCTCAGTCTTCGCGTAAAACTTGCATGGGTGCTGCAAAGCATTCGAAACTTCGGAAATGTAAAAACCAAAAATAATCAGTAAATGCTGTTGGATTTCAATATGCTTTTAGCTAAGTATATCAAAATTGTTCTATCCACTACTGCGTTAAATAAGCCTGATTAGGACGGTTTCTCAAATATTAAAAAAATACTTAATCATCATAGAGAGATAGCCCAACCTGGGTGAGGTAATACTGGCTCTGGTTTCCTCCGTTGGCAAATGGGAGGAATATTCGAGCTGGTACTATTCTGGCACGAAAATCGATAGTTAGGTACACTAAGTATTTATTAAATAAATTAGTACTAACCCTGCCCCCTGTTTCGACGTTAATCTGGGGATGAAAGAAAAACATAATGTATTGATAGTTTCTTATTCTTTACATACTTATAGGGAATGGGTAATTTTAAAGAAGTAACCTATTAGCTCTACACTATTTTTTGGAAGAAACAGCTTTCTTATATTATTGTACTTACTAGCAGTAAATGTACAAAGTTGACTTGGAACCCGCGTCAAATTTATTTAGAAAAGTATTTATGGTGTTGGATTGCAATCAACACAGCTTCATCTTTTGAGTAGGTACGTGTAAATAGAAAAAAAAGTGGTTGTAATTTTATACGCATACAATATACTCAGAAAAAACTATAAAACGGGCAGCAGCGTCTATCTATTGGATAACCTACCATCTATACTGCGATCCCCAAGTCACCTGCCAAGCGTGGGGATAATAGCAAACCCTCCCGGGGCTTGCCTTCCTAGCCTTTGTTCAGCTGTGGACATCTTTAGGCTGCTGATGATGATGATTACGAAAACATAACAGCAACCTGTCAGACGTAAGTTTTGGGGAATAGTACTGGTTACTGTGATAGATTACGGATGATACATACAAGTTAGTTACTTATATTTCCATAGCTACATATCCGCATAGCTTTTTATCATACGTCATGCAACTGTGTGTAAAAATTCCTGTGTTCTCGTTTGAAAGGTGGAAATGCCGGACACAAGAGTTTAATTATATTTAAGTCACTTTTTAAAATCTATTTATTTCGACTGTTTGAGTCGTTTATGAATATTTTCGACTATAAAATACGAGATAATTGTTATCTCTGCTCACTATCAGCGTATTAAGTATTAATTGGCTTCGAGTGTCGAAATAATCCGATTTCAAAAAATCGATTTAACATCATTAACTTTAATTGACGTTTGTAGGTTCGGCAGTTAATCTCAAGTGACAAGCGTCAGACGACAGTGCAATACAACTGTCTATAGTCAGTAGCTTACCATCAGGCGAATGCTTCGCTTATCTCGTCACTACGCCGAATTAAAAAAAGTTGGTAGTATTTTAACTTTCCTCATCGCCGTGTCTACCGCGGTAAAACCACGGTAAAACAGCAAAGTATTGATAATACCCCATTCGTTGCTATGACGACCGAATAACAACTCCATTATTCTAATTAATCGACTAATTAAAACGGCCAAATGAGGCATGTTTCGCACGTAATCTCTCGCGCACGCTAATTACCGCTTAAAATGGCCACCGTTTTACTGATGTAAACTATTAATTGTCGGTGAACGTACCTACCGAAATAATATTAATTTATAAGTGGCAACATTTGTCAAAAGCCGCACTCACACGATGAGCTAATCGACTATCACCGCTAATTGCCGGCGCGCCCGGCAACCCCACGAGCCACCCCGCGGCGGGGCCCCGGCGCCCCCCGCCCCGGGCCCCCGTACTAATTAGATAAGTTTGCAACTCGACTGTACTTCTGGTGCTCCACTCCGCCGGTAAGCATCAATCTCTTTAATTAAACATTTTTGACACCGCAACGATTAGCCATCGAATCCATTTCTATGCTAATGTCGCGAATAGTTTTAATTTAAATGCAAAACGAGGAGCGAATATGGCCACAATTCTACGCGGTTATGCACACTGCACCGTTTTTTTTCAACTCTTCGTAACTATGTACGTATATGTTAAAGTTAAATAGTATACAGGTATTTAAAAATACTAATTTTCGACTCCCGTTTCAAACAGAAGTTGTAATAGTTAATGCGTTTGTTTGTGTGTGGGTCTGTGACATCGTAACTCTAAAAATAATTGCCAGATCTTGGTTCAGGCGTGTCAAGAACATTTTCTTGTGTCTCTGTCATATTTCTACTTGGTGCATGGATGGTGGACTGGAGTACGCCCATGTAATTCTAGTGGTAAGTCCTCCCATCCTGACCGATAAGGCGACAGTAGTCAATCTACAATAAAAACACCACTCTCTTACACTCTATAGAAAATAATATTATTGAATTTACTATCGGACATTGATCTTACCAATGAAATATACAACGTGGTAATGAATAAACGCAAAATTTCACAATATCCAACTTAATCTGACACAATTTAATTATTTTCATTAATTATTGTCGTAGATATTATTTGTAAGAGTATATCTATCTGGGGCAAGTAGTTTCTTTCCAGGCCAGGCAAGATAAAGAAATCGCCAGACGGATCGAAAATGCCTGGACGAGCTACTGGTCAATGAAACATCTCATGAAAGGTGACTTACCTATGTCACTCAAGCGAAAACTCATGGACATGTGCATTCTCCCTATATTAACATCCAAACTCAAGGTATGCCAACGAAATATGGAGCGCAGTATTCTTGGTGTTAAATTAACAGATCATGTTCGAAACACCATTCTGCGCTCCAAAACACAGATCACCGACGTAGCACGAAGAGCTGCAAGTCTGAAGTGGGACTGGGCAGGTCATGTCTGCCGCATGTCGGACGAGCAGTGGGCCCACAGAGCGACATTTTGGAGCCCCGATACAGCGACGCGAAAACGCGGCAGGCCTCGAAAAAGATGGTGCGACGACCTAGATGCCTTCCTTGCAGATTGGCCGATAGAGGCGGGTAATAGACCAAGATGGAGGGACACGAGGACTGGCCTTTGCCCAGCAGTGGGAAAGAACAGGCTGACATAATAATATTATTTGTAAATACATAACTATTCTGTTTTTTCATAACACTACACTCGTTTTATGCGAGTACTTACGCTAACTGGAGGTTAATAACCTTTTACCGCCTCCGTTTGAGTAGACCGCCTATGCTGTTAGACTTGGCACGATAAATAAATAGATATATATATGTATATATAGTAAAAATTCTTTTATAATCAAAAGCAATTCAAAAGCAATAAAAACACTACTAAGGCTGCCCGGCGCGCTCATACTGAACAAGACAATCACTACCTACTGCTTTATCTCAGGTAATATATTAATACAGATAAAATAATCTTGAACTGGTTTAAATTATCTAAGTTTTTGACTACTTTAAGCAGTTCCAAATAATTCATTAACATTTTTTCGAAAGATTAGGTCCTAGCATGTTTTCATGTTGCCGATTACTCCTTATACAGTATTTTTAGAGGAGGAACAATCGACATGACAAAGTATTGTGCTTATTATATGAAAATTTTAGAGCTTTCTATATTAAAATATCAATTATAAATTAGATATAAGGACCAGCATTTTTATATTACTCCATTTTGATCACTTCGGATGCAAGAGTTGTCCAGGAGGATACCACCATAGTATCAATAAATATTCTGCCGCCAAGCAGCATGTCTGTACATTGTTTTTCAGCGTGAAAGGCACTGTAGCTGGCAAAAGCACCGGGCTAGAGACTCAATAACTAAAGTCTCCGGTGCCGGCAGCAGTTTAGTGTAGCTTACCATGAGGCTAACGGATTCCTTGTTTCGTCACTAAGTTAAAACATATAAATCTCGATATGGTCTCATGAGACGCATGGTTTGGTGAAAGAAATTTCATCCAAACATATTGAAGTTTCTGGAGAACGTTGTGCTGGTAGCTTTTTTTGCCAACGTATAAGCTTGGCCATACGAAGAGGTAACGCCGCCAGTCTTTTAGGTACCCTTCCCTCCCAGTGCGGCGACAACTCGGAGGAAGTTTTTTACTTCATCATGTCAGCCACAAGACGTCCACCGCTGAACATAGGCCTCCCCCATATACATACTTCCATTGCGACCGATGTTGTGCCGCCTGTATCCAACGGCTCCCTGCCACCTTGACGAGGTCATCCGTCCATCTAGTGGGGGGCCGACCCACACTGCGCTTTCCAGTCCTTGGTCGCCACTCAAGAACCTTTCTTCCCCACCAGTTGTCAGTTCTCCGGACTATAGACTTGTCGCCTCCGGGTCATTAGTATGGGTCGTCAATTGACTACGAAATACAAAGTATCGTGTTGATTCTTACCTAAATGTAGGGTAGATGTCATCTCACAAATTGTAATGGAGAGTGAAACTGACGATGGTCTTTATAAGAAGTGTTCCGAGCGTGGCGAGGCGCAGTCTGTCTGAGGCAGTCTGCTTGAGTCAGTCGAGTCGTTATGTCGTGACAGTGAGTTGGTCTATTGTGATATTTCTGGATGAGTGTGACTAGTTCCTGATGTAGCTTGATGGTCGGAGTAGGAAGCTGGTCGGTCAGGGTTGGCTATGAGAGGATATGGTGGAGGCCAATCGTTAGATAGGTAGGGCTTCGATGCCCTACTCTAATCATGATCTGGTGGTATCCTTGGTGACGCAAGGGTCATTCAAGTAAGGTTTTGTAAGAGTTGCTTCTGGGCGTACTAGCCGTGTCTCGACAGACTTTTTACTTAGTTTAAGTATATATGTAAATAAGCTGTAAATATTTAGTTATTATGTTAATCTCGATCTTGATTTTATAGCGTATTGATAGCTCTATGCAAAAATTGAATCGTAAAAATTTTGTCTTATCGACAAGTTCCTATAAAAGTGGTGGTGATGTGTTCAATTAACGTCTAATATACGTATAATGTTAGAGACCTTATGCAAATATACCATTCCAAAAGTGGAAATCATATACCGAATGGGTTGTTATCATAATTAATTGGTTATTGACTCAATTCCCCGCCCATTAAATGCGTTCTAATCAACCCATTTGTAAGCAACAAAAAATTAAATAGACGAATTAATTTCTTTAATGGTCCCAGAATCGGATCTACACACGTTAATATTGATAGATTTTTTTCAAAGGTAACCGAACGAGCGATTATGTAAACACATTTATTGGAACCTATCAGGATTAGTGTCAGTTTTGGTATTAATAAACTTAACGTACAATTAATTTATGGAAAAAATGTCGAATGTAAATAAATGTAACTAATACACGACAACGGAGTCCATTATAGATGAAGGTGGAGCAATAAATCAGGACATACAAAGGCACATTGTCTGTCGCTCAGTCTGATTAAATAAATAAATAGGTGCCGATTCGAGACGCTTGCGCAGATCTTATCACAAATCTTGGGACATTTATAGAAGCGAAGAACGCCGAAACGACCTTTCTATATAAGATAATAAGGCTCTAGGTATAACGTATGATCGTACGTATCTAATCGCTTGTGATGTTCGGCTCTAGTGAAACAATTTAAAACTTTGTTCCCATACGTTTTGGTGGTAAATTGAATGGTACGCATGTCTCGTAGTTATGTCGTAAGTTATGTCCAGGGACGGATGAGATGGATGGCGGCGAGGAAAGCGAAACTACGAAGCTTTACACTTCATTTTTCATCGGTAATGATTTAGTTACGAGTAAGCTTGTTACGACAAACTAAAAAGTAATTTATTGGTAAATTCTTAATTTTCCAGAATATCTGAAAAGAATTGAATTAAATAAAAAAAAGGTTTTAAAGGCTTTTTTTTGTTTATCATAAAACATTTTTTAAATACCTATAATTTAAGAAATCTCGGATCCCAAGCTTATTAATGAATACTGGCATAATATGGCCCACATGCTGCGAGCTATTAATAAATCTCAACGCAAATTCGAATTTCGAATCAATGGCGGTGTCCAGTAACCGTCGTTAGGGTGCGTTATTATTTTGGGTAAAGGCCCAGTAATTGGCTCCACCGCCGGATGCAGCGCACAGGTGCTCCGTGCGTGCGCCCTCTCGCGGTGGGCGCAGGAAATGAGAGCCAATTTGAATTTCTTCCGGAACGAATCGATTAATTGGAGTGCTATTAAACTATGTTGCATATGAATACGCCCGATAATTTGTTGGTGTTATTTTTGTTCACACCTGTAGGCCCGTTACGATAATATAAAATCTAATTCCTTTTATTTTTGAGGATTTTTCGTTTTATATAGTTTTAGTCATGGTTTTAAACGCTAAATATTATTGCAGCAATATATCTAATAAGATAATAAAACAAAGTCGCCGTAAAACAAAAGTCTATACCATTCACAGCATTATGAGTCACGTACTTCATATTTCACTCGATCTTGGCTCGCCATCGCGAGCAATTTGTAACGTAAAAGGGTAATTAGGAGTTCAACCTGCACGAAAATAAAGGAATTATTAGAAAACAATCCGGACAGGATCCGCGAGGGGTACGGGCCGGGGGTCGGTGTGCACGAAGGAAGGGTGTCTAATTAGGGGTGGGGGCGAAGGTAATGAGCCGCGATCGCCGCTCCGATATAACGAAGGCTATTTACGCGGTGGCCGCTGTGAAAATTGCGAGCTTTTGTTTTAAAAGCGGTTACCGTTTGAGTTTTGCGATTAAGGAGTTTAATTAGACAGTGTTGTTTACAACCTCATTACGGTAGGTAACGTCGGTGGGAAACGGCCTCGGATATCGGCCGATAATTTATGAAGTTGAAAAATGGGTTGCTCGCCGCTAAGTAGATTCTGTTGTAGATTATAACCAAACAATCTGCCTATGAATAAACATGAACTCAATTTTCTTGTTCTGCGGTCGGAACAATGAGTGTAGTCCTTATTGTGTTATGTTTAAAGACATTTTTCATTTGTTTATGCTTTAAACTTGACCTTCGAAAACTACAAAAACCATTAGGTACAGACAAGAAACTGGTAAAAATCTTAGTATCTCCGAAAAATATATCACTAGTATCATAATATCGTTTAACAGATAAATATTATACTTATTTTGACATTTAAATACTTACATAAGTATATTTTAAGCGGGGGTTATTTACATTTAATTAATAATGTTGATACGCTGATATCATTCCTAATTAAGTATGCTAATTACATAAAATTAAACAGAATCGCTATTTTTATCTTGTAACTCGTACCTTGTTCTACCGACGACATCGTTCTATACGCTTAGGGTTTGTACACATTACGTACCATGCGATATTAGCCGTGCCGCGACGTGACGCGGGACGTTTTGCTGGGACCTATGATCGTCGATATAATAATATATAGCTAACTAGATAAACATTCACTAACACAATGACATCTAAAATGTGGTCGCGGAGGTCGCAAACTTATCTGTGCTGGTAGCGAAAACGTGAACTAACGGTTTTATTATGACAAAGACGTGTAGTTTGACAGTTTCATATAGACAGTAGAGACACTCCTAACGGAAAAAATAATTTTGTCAGCCTGTGGCTTGAAAAGAAATAGCGACACAAGGACGCTATTTCTGTGTGTCACTTTTCGGACCGTAACAGCTAATCTAGTTTAAATATTATATCCATGCCTATGATAATGTGAAACGCATCGCAGAAATTTCCGATGCGTTGCCCTGACCAAGATACAACCAACCTAAGAGACACTATGTATATCTAATATTATTATTTAAACAAAACTTCACCATAGTGTAAGAGGCATGCCATAAAATTTGCTCTAAGATTATACTGTGGAAATACGCTAACGTCATTAATTTTTTTTTATTGCAAAGGACCGTCCAGGTAGGTATTACCACAGTGTCAGAAATTCTGCCGTCAAGCAGCAGTGTGTAAACATCACTGTATTTCGGCGTGAATGGCAAATTACCGGACACAAGCGTTACCATCAGGCGAACGTCTTGTTGGTCTCGTTAGGCACTAGGTTGGCATATAAAGTCGGGTAGGCATAAAAAATATATGTCTATGCTTCTAATTGATAGACATTTCCACCTGGCCACCGATAGCTCTACCGGAGGTATCTATGTATGGTCCAAAATATATGCGGACGGGGTAAGCGCAGGTAACGTCGTTCGAACGATTTTGATTGAAAACTGGTACAGCGTTCGTGTCCGCGATAGTACCGCGACATCGTACATTCGAGCGATGCGTCACGTCGTCGCAGTGCAGTGGTGTGTGCTCACCATTAGGGCTTGTCACAGTCGCAGGTCGTCGCATTGGCACACAAAAGGCGAGTTTTTTCCCGCAATAGACGGGCCGCCGACATCATTAACGTATCGGCCGTTGTTATTCGCTAATGTGACAACAACACAGAAGACCCCGCCACAAATGAGGCATCTTTTCGGTTTAGGGTTTGGGCACACCGCGGAATGACATCAAATTTTTGGCAGTCATTAACGACACAGTTTAATCAAGCTCTGAAACACGGCTTTTACGTGCATATGTTTATTAGAAATTAGGAAAAAACTTCTTAAGTATGGTAACTATTTAAAAATAACAACAAGAAGCCCTACTTGTAGATTATATTGTTACACATATGTGTAGACTAGTTAGCAACATGTTTACACATAATTGTTACCTATTATTATATATTAGCCTGTAAGTCTTCCTAACAATAAATAAATAAATAAATACTCATAATACGGGGTGTAAGGGACATCGTACCGAAAACTGATACCAGGAATCCAGTACATGATTCTGAACATTCTAGTGTTGAAATTTTTCATCGGAATTTTTATGAATTTCCAAAAAAATGCCGCAATTTTTAATAAAATTTTTATAATAATAAAGCCCAATTTCAATTTAAAAACAATAAATTGCTTATTTGTGCAAAGTTAGCAATCATCAGCACCCGAAAAGTCCACTGCTGAACAAAGGCCTCTCCCTTAGAAGGGCCAAAATCTCCACGCTTGAAAAATAAATATTATACCGCACGTATTCATTACATGCTCAAAAATTAACAAGTTAGTAATTTATCATTTTCCATATAATGTTGTAACGGACAATATGAGAAATCTTAAATAAAAGTTTTTGGTACGTAGTCCCTCCATTATACCCTGTATATAATATGTAATTGGAGTTTTACACTACGAATTACCCTTCTTTCAGTGCCAGAATATTTTTGTAATTTATTTTGTTTTCCATATCTGTATTAATTGATCGATACAAATTGTATAACAAAATTCTCACACATCTAATTCTAGAATATCGTTCAATTAACTGGACAAACTCACTTGGTAATGATTTGTACAAGTACCAGACAGGTGTATTTTTATATATAAGTAATTAAATTATTTAAATTTTAATTGAGTATGTGGCGAGTGGAGTGTAACAGAGCGGAGCGGAGTGGTGAGAATCTACAGAGTGCACCCAGTGTGTCCCGGGCAACAGGGTGTATTCTAATCGCGTGTTACCGTGGCCCGTTTTTGCGCTAACGAACAGGTCGCGTTAAGGCGACGTCGACGCCGAATCGACGGAGAATTTCGCCTCATTAAAAGTTGTGACCTGCCGCCGAGCCAATTTGGAGGTTCGCGACTTCGTCCGCTACTTATTAACAACCAGACTTCACTATCACTCTAATTCAAAACGTGTTCGTCTTCGCTTAGTGCCTTTATATATTTTTTATTTGTAGTGCCACTATTATTATTATTAGCAGCATCCCTCGCGTGCTGCGGTCTTCGCCCCACCTGCCCCACTCGAATTAGTAAACAAACGTCTTTACGAGCGGTTTTACGAGCCCAGCGATATTTCGGTCTCGCGCACGCCGTTTTACGACATAATGAATTTGTTGATGAACTAGGTATTAGAAAGTTTCGAAATAGACACGTTAGTGACCGTTGAGTACAGAGCGCTCGCTTCGTCGATGCTAGCACGATGCGCTTTGTTTTATGAACTATAATCCTGTGACACACCAAATTGTATACGTCATAGGCATTACGATATCTGTTTATTTTTCATTTAACCCAGTGATTCCCAAAGTGGTCTATATCGACCCCTAGGGGTCTATGACAACCTGCAAGGGGTCTACGTAAGCGAAAAAAAATTTGGGGGTCCATGAAATGAAAATTCGGGTCCACGATAGTGGATCTCAACACATACACTGATAGTACCTATTTACTTATATCATACTATCTTATAATATCAAGACATATACATTATTTATAAAATTACCTATGAAGTAAAAAGTTTATTATATATGGCATATGTTCGTTTTATTATGAATCAAGAAATCTACGAATAACTGCTCTTCGCAAGAACTTTGATAAACGACACTAAAGGTGAATCAATATTTCATGTTTTAAATTTTAAAGGATTACTTCATTGAAAAAGCAATTCCTTTATCAAATATAATATCAGTAGCTAGCTTGTGGTAAGTAGGGGGTCTACCCAACACGGAAAAAGATGGCAAGTGGTCTACGACACAAAAAAGTTTGGGGAACTCTGATTTAACCTATTGACGAGACAAGCTAGACGCCCTTTAGTCCAAAAGAGACCTATTGCATATTATGTAGAGTTCTTCTGGTTCAGTAAGCTGAGCTACAATATAGCAAAATCCTATGTACGGTTTTATGTGAGCACATTTACCGATCACGACCAAGAATAGTTTTGGTATGTAAACATTATTAAAATTATACAGTAAAATGTACAATTTTACGATAGCTAACAATGATAGTAAAATATGTATACAAATGAGGCCGTTAAATTTTTAATTATTACACGTTTAGAATATATCTAATATACTATAATAATACTTATAATAAAACTGTAACAAGTCCAATTCTGTACATTGAAGATATTTTTAAAATTATGTTTGGAGGGCATTCTGTAACCGATACTAAAGCCAAAAATGTATTTTTTTTTTATTTTTGTCTGTCTGTCTGTCTGTATCTCGGCTGAGCATCACGCCGAAAGTACTGAATGAATTGAAATGAAACTTGGCATGATTTTAGTTAATACTCCGAGGTAGGACATAGGATACTTTTTATCCCGACATTCGGCACGGTTCCCTTGGGAGAGGGGACTAAAGTCAAAATGTGTACTTGGTTATACGCTTGCTCCGATTTTAACAATTTTTCATTTAATTATAATAAATATTTGTAAGGGAACACTCATAGACAGTTGTTAACAATGTTTTGGAAATAGATCAGGTTAAGCAACGTTAGGTAAGGTCATTAAATAGATGGGTGACCGTTTAACGCCATTTGAACTAAACGTCTGCGTGCTTCGGAGGGCAAGTACAAAGTGGATCCAAGTTTTTAACCGACTTTAATAAAGGAGGTTTTGTATTTATGCGAATGTATATTATTGAAAGTTTAGTTAACGTAAACACAGCGCGTAATAATAAAAGTACATACATGGAATCATGGCAAAGTATTAGCTTATACCAATTGATTAATTAAGTATATAAAAATAAATACATAATATTAACTCAGACATTACGTGTTAGTGGTGAACTTAAGCGCTTATCCACCATTAAATTACGGGCGCTGAGGTACATAATTAAAACGTCTTCAATAAACTTGAGCATAAATTTACATATCAGTACGAGCATACCTCCCGTTATTAATAAGTAAGTCGTAGTAAGTTAGTAGTGCAGAGAGCACGCGTCTCATAGTTATGGCGAGGTTAACACATGAAGTTAATTAAGATCAGAAGCGGGACCTATAACTAGCTAACGCTACCGACACTCCGAGTAAGTTTGCTGAGTGCTTCCCCTTAATTGATACGATTTGATCGTCATCACAAGTTCTCGCTTATTCCCGGCATAAATTTAATTAAAATTTATGTTGCGATAATTTAATTTATTTCTCCCGATATACTACGCAATGATGTTAGCTTCCTCCACGCACGGGCGGCGGCGGCGTATCACGCAAAAAGAGAATACGGAAAGCGACGATTGACGATAAAATTGTACATCGACAAGTCAATATCTTTTCGGTGCACGAACTGTGACATTGGCAATCGTGACAAGTGGGACGCGGGCACTAACCGAATCTCGGGCAATAAACATTATTAAAAATTCCTTTGACAGCGGTGGCTACCCGAATAATGATTTGTGTACGTCACGTCGGCTTCCACTGTCATACTTGCGCCAAATTTCCACCCGGGGCGATTTTTACTATTTTTTGACGGCCAGCCGGACGGCGGGCGCGGGCACTGCGTTTATTTATTAACGAAATTCGTTCGTCTATGTTACACGTTTCGCTCGGCGCGCACGCACTGTGAAATCAACTCCAAGTGGTAGGTATAGGGTACAAGGTTGAACGGCCAGACAGGCAGTTGTTGAGCCTTTTTCAAGTGGGCTGATACCGTTTACGAGGCTGCATAGGCGCGACGAGACACGGCGCGGCATTGCGCTCGTGCTCCACCCATATCAATTTCGAATAGGTTTCCTATTCGGCCAGAGAGATTGAGTTTTGATCGTTTTGTGTGTAAAACTGTTGCCCTAAATTAAACGCTTTAATAATAGAATAGAAATAAAACTGGAAATAGTCTGCCGACAAAGCGACATGGCATATCGAGCGCGGAGTTCGATTTTAATATTTTACTATTCGATCGGTTGGTAAACGGTAACAATTTACGCCGAGTATGCGCTGCGTCAACATTCAACATCGAATTGATCGATCACAAACCGTTACCAATTAGAGATGTGCAGTAACAAATCTAATTGGTATCGACGGTGGTGGGGAGTTCGCTAATTAGAGGTGCGGGTCGGATGCTCCTACGAACTAATCAGGTGGCTAAATAATATAGTCGTGACGGCGTCGTTAGCGCTCGTGAGACAGACGTTATTAATTAACATCATCGCATCGGGCCAACTCCTCCTCCCCGGGCGTTCTGTACCGCGTCTGTCGTACCATGTGGTAACTAGAGATGTGACGGAAATTATCTATAATAATAAAGGTTTTGGTCATTGAAGATTGGTTCTGATTTTGTTTCCAAAATGGTCAAACTAGTGTAGCTCTATCAATAGTAAATTAAGTCAAAGCATATTCTATCACTATCTATTATCTACACACATCAAAAGTGTCTAGGGATCAAGCATTTTTGGGCAAAAAAATGGGCAGAAGAACAATGGCGTTTCGTGTGCTTTTCTGATGAGTCTCGTTTTGGTATGAGACCGGATACAAGACGTATACGACACTGGAGAACCCCTGGACGCCAACAGCGATTAAAATCCTGCCAGGAAGTCCATCCTTATAGTGGTGGAACCATCATGGTATGGGCGGGTATTTGGATCGGCGGAAGAACTGAGTTGATTTGGATCAGAGGCAACCTCAACGCTCAAATTTATGCTGAGACGATTGTATCAGACGTCATCGTTCCTCTACAAGTGCAAATCGGTCCCTTATTTCAGTTAATGCATGATAATGCACGACCGCACACCGCAAGAGTTGTAAGACAGACTCTCGCCGCAGCTAACATCAATGTCCTGCCCTGGCCTGCTCAGTCGCCAGACTTGAACCCGATTGAGCATGCATGGGATATGCTACAGAGAAGAGCTCTGCCGAATATGGAGGGTATCCAGTCGCAAGAAGACCTTTTTTTGTTGTTGCAACGAACATGGGCGGCCATTCCACAGCGTGATTTGGATGAACTCATTTTGAGTATGCCAAACCGATGTTCTTGTGTTGTTAGTGTTCGCGGTAGAAACACGGATTATTAATTGTTTAAGTTACCCAATAAAATTTTAAAGAAAACTGTTATTTCAGTCTTTTTTTCGAACTTTTGTGTTAGTGGTTCAAATGTCAAAAATCCCTTTATTAGGAAAATGGCAAATTTCTTTATTAATGCAAAGGTGACTTGGTTTATCGTTACTGTGACAAACGAAAACACTTTATTTGATGAATCCTTAAAGAAAATTTTAATTAATATCAATCAGGAGAAAAGTTATTGCAAAAATATATGTTGATCCCTAGACACTTTTGATGTGTGTATCTAATATCCGGTATTTTGGATTAGTTAATATTAGTAGAGCCAAGTAATAAATGATAAACTCTTAAAATAATACAAAAATAAACTAGTATGTAAGTTTTAAACTTCGATGCAAAAATTAAACAAAAATTAGACGTGTGTTTATGTGCATGTTGCCTCCTCGGCTGTACCGCGCTCTCTAAAAACGTGTTACAAAATACCCCAAATTTTGTCAACCCTAGTAAAGTTAGGTCTTTTAAAATTTTTGTCATTCCGCGAATTAGGTAGAAATGTAGGTACATTCTGCGTAGTTTACTTTTTAATTTTACTGAATTTTTTTTTATTATTTTCACTGATGAACCCTTCATCAGTGAAAATAATAATATTTTTTTATTTATTTTTACGGGGTATTTTGTAACACATTCTATACTGGTCATAATTTGGACAACCAATCCTGAAAGATCTTGCAAATAGACTAATGCGTAAAAGAAAGCTGGTAATCGTTATAGTGCTTGGAGGAACATATTTTTATACGCTTTTCATCAGTTTGATGTTTGTGTCGCTATTAGTCTTCAAAAGAATGGGTTACATTGCAATTTCTAACCAATGACACACAACCAAATTTCTTATCTTTTCAATCCTTAGATACGCAGTAAAATCTATCCATCCCGTCTGCTGTTCTTACTTGTAAGCCAAGATCGTCCAATTAAGAACACGTACGTAGTATCAATTTAATGTAACAGAGCCTTGGCCGTATACAAGATTGGTTCGTCTGGTGTTTCTCGTGGCGACGGCGGGTACACGACTTGTGGACGATGCCCGACGACACTCTCCAAACACGACCGATGACGCTCCTCCGAATTGACGACAAATATCTAGACACTGCAATGTTGTCGTATGGACCGGACGGCCCGATTAATAGAACGTTTTTGACGAATTGGTTTCAAATCTGTCATGCTAATCATTAAAACAAAACTACTTTTACGTAATATATCGCGGTTTATATTAGATTTTACTTTCCCGACGTTTAGAAAGCTTTGCAGCACCCATGGTCTCGTGCGGACTGAGATGTTGAACGTCCTTAAGTTCAATTTATACTGTCATAATTTATAGTTATTATTGTTGGTCCGACCAACGCTGTAAGAGCTTGCAGTATCTTGAGGCCGTGCAGTGTTTTGTTGGTTTTGGATTCAATTATATTTATCACAGTATCCCAAGCCAGTGGTAACATCCGACCCTTCTTTATTGAAATTAGGAAGTTTTCTGATTTCAATAGCCTCACGAACCATCCTTGGTAGGAATCATCATGCTAAGTTAATGAAATCTTAGCGCAAAGGATGTTGCATATAATTTTTAAGGAACTTAGTGGCGATGCAAGGAGGACAGGCAGTTGTACTGTACTACCGCTCAAGGCATTAATGATTAACTCACAGTACGACAATTAGCGTAATTTTTTTATTAGTATTTTTTTAACCCTACTTATTCGACTTTAGGATCCGTTAATTCTTATGTTTCAATATTATAAAAGAGATAGTCTATACGTATAATAATATTTACTCAACAAAAGAGTAAAAAGTATTAATTTTCTTTGAGTGTCGGAATAATTGGATTTGAAGATCTAGGATAAGGAGATGAAGATTAATGAACATTAATGGACGTTTGTGAATGCGGCATTCAGACTTTTAACCTCGGTTATTTCACCACTACAGTGCCCTTTACACCAAAACAGAACAATCTTTATAGTGTACCCATACCATAGTGTATCTATCTGTGAGCTCTCAGTGTCGCCACTGTCTAAGCAAATACGTAAAACTGATCGTAATTTTCATAAGAATATTTTAGTTCCTATTTCCACCACCCATACATATCTGTATACGTAGTTGCTCGATGATTTTTTTTAGAGCTTATAAGGCCTGCGTTTTTTTATACATATATGAATTATGTCTTCCTATCACCTATTTAATTATATACATCGTATACTGAATGTAATAGTTTTTTTTCATGTTTTTATTTATTTGTTTTTCCACTTTGTAATTGTAGAATAATTATATTGTTCTACATTTGTGGAGACTTGTTTAAATCAATTTGATTATAATTATAAACAATTTTACTACCGGTAAGTCTTGAATTTGCGAAAGACAGGAATTTGTGTCGTAAGAAATATTTGTCCAGCTGTGGAACACAACCTATTAAGAAATTGATTCAATTTCCTCCCAATAATTATTAAATGTCACAAAAAACATGTTTACATTAATATATTTTTGTATATATAAGATCATTAATTAAAACGATCACATATTCATCGTGACTAAGATAATTTCATTAATATAAAGAAACATTCTCAAAATATTGTAACATTAATGCTCTTTAAGATATATGAATGGTTTCTTTATATTAATTAGTACGACCTGCTAGACGAGTTATGCAATGAATCTTATATATCGGGTATGCTAATATATTTAAATTTAAATCCATTACAGTAACTTTGGAAACTGTTTGCTTTGTGTCTATAGTTTACATTAGAATTTAACTACACAAATATCATTACGAAAATTACCATTCGTTTATGTTACGATGTAAGTAATGATATATTAACTTACTGTATGTTTGGTTAGTGTTGTTTTTAACTTATATTTTAAGAAAATATTATAGTTTGTTTGAGTTATTTACGAAGGACGCCAAATTTAAGTCATAACGGACATTCAAATCGCTGTTTTCTGTATAAAATTGCGATGTTATAAATTCTGCAGTCTGCATACAAATGCTTAGTTTTACCCATATTCTCATCCGGTATTTTCTTATTAATATTATGTTAATTTGACAATCCACTAGCTCTATGGTTCTAATTTTTTAATTAGTCTCTTTTTACTGCGAGATATAGTAGACCACTAACGGATTAAAATAAATTATTTTGTCACCAAGGTTAGACATTAAAAATGTATTTATGGTCCAATTTTGAATGTAACTATGTGATGTAATCTTGAAATCATAAAATTTTAATAACCAACTACTAAAATAAATAATTTATAATGACGGATATGACAAGTTTCAAAAAAGGAATCGTTATCTTTTATTACTATTTAAAAGATACTGGCAGGTAGCACAATGTGACAGAACAGAATCATAGAGAAATAAAAAAAAAACAATGATTATGTCCTCCCGTGACCACCACTAAAACATTCGAAACGTCGGGAAAGTAAAATCTAAAATAAAGCGATATAATCCGTAAAAGTAGTTTTATTTCAATAATTTCATATATAGATTGATAAAAATTTATTGCACACCAAAATAACATTAAAATACAAAGAACAATAATTATTTGTATCGATTGATTATATCGATTTTGTAAACAAAACTGCCGCAAAATCCGAGCGAATTTGCGTGCATTGTGCAGTGATTTACAGATTCGGCATACGTTGTTGGACTGAAGGCATATTGCCCGTCGTCGCCAGTGCGGCTCAGTAAATTGCTCTGACTAATGTACCCGACAGTCCGCGCCGCCTGCCGCCGATGGCCTTGTAAATAATTATCCGGATTAACCATTCAATATTTAACAGCACCTTTTAATTGGTTAAAGTGTTCATAACATCTCCAGTCGAGTTCGTAATTTGCATTGAAAGTTTAAAATATTTGTGTACCTATATATATATTTGCTTGTTTTTTTAGTATAATAGATATATGTATTTGCTTTATTATTATGAAACGGTATCCCGCAAACGATGGATTTTATTGTACACTTGAACAGACAAGTTTAAAACAAACAAGTATACATGGTAGACAGCAATCCTACTGTATTAAGCAGTATCTAATACAGCCGCGGATGCTAAAGTGCTATAAGCCCCTTAATCGAAGAAAAATCTGTGCTGACAGCATAAGGCACGGAACGGGAGATCGTCTATTGTCAGAGCATAACTACTCTGTATAATGTGCACTGGGAAACGCTCACATAAGGGAATCTTTTTTTTTTGCGAGGGAACTTATTTAAATTTAATTAAGTAATTTATCTCTGATGGTACCACGGAGTTGTCCGTAGTACCATGGACAAAAATAATTGTCCGTGGTACCACTGGTGGTGCTACTGGTGGTACCCCGGACAACAAACGGATAGGTCCCCGAGATCAGGTGCAAATCCCACCAGAAAACCCTCCCATGTGCCGATGCGACAGCCACGGGGGTTTTGTGAGTCAGAATACCACAAACTCTAGTTGATCCCTACAAGGTCCTGGGGACCTTTTAAAGAAAAGTCGTCTTTTGGGCAGCTCTGTTGAATAGTCTATCTGTAAAGCTATGTTTATTTCATGGCAAAGAGAAATTTACATCTAAGTCCTAAATATACTGTCCAGGGCAAGCAAGATGGCTAGTCGACTATCGTAATCAAATTGCGAGCGAAGATCGGCCGATCTTCAGTTTCTGTACAGAGCCCGTGGACGACGGACGAACAAAGAGATAGATGAAATTAATCGAGACATGGGCCGACAGCGTAATCCAATCGTGTGAGCCGGTCTGTGCCTTTTAAATAGATCAGCCATGGCTTCAGGCCGAGTTCACTTGCAAGGAGTTACGGCCAAAGCTTTGAAAACGAATGGACGTTGGCTTGTTTAGCTGTTTAGTATCATAGACCACAAAACATTGATCGAAATTGCATGAAGATATAGAGGCGAGTTATGATTCCTGAGTTGTCGACGCTTTTGACAGAGTCAAAACAGCAATCATGGTATTTTACATGTTTCCCTAGCGTAATATAGCGAAAGATAAAACAAAGCACATATATTAATGTATTGAAGCTTAATTAGAATGATATAAGAATTTATACCCATGTAGAAATTGGAATCATGTTGCATGAATGTATCATTATACATTGTCATTACAAAACACTATAAAGCCCATAACTTGTTACAAAATTAGATATTTTTCTGCAGCACCCTTCGATTGAAAGTTGCTTTTAAAAAGTCTGCGAAAACTCTGCTAAAAGCCTTTGACAGTAGTGGGACAGAACAGGCATAATAATTTTAAGAACTACAACAAGCAAAATTTGCAGCATAATTCAAGCATCGGCTTATTCACTTCAGGCTTCTACAAAGTTTAAATAAATATCCACAATACGACTAGGTAGTTATCATTCTAATCAATGATTTAATAGCGTACTAGTTATGTACAGTTTTCAGACCCTTTAAAAACAGTGAGACAAAGTTCATATTACGACTTACATCTTTCAATATCATTTAATTTTTCGAATATAGTTGTAATTAAGCCCTTCACTTTCAAACATTGTGCTCAGCGTCAATGGTGACAATACTTTTTAATTAAACCACCACAGGCATGATCGCGTGGCACCGCGCATCACACCGCCATCAATTTGCGTACAATGTCAATTTGCGCAAGAGAGGCGCCGGCACCGGGACACGAGCCTCATTAGAGGCGTACGGCTGCAATTAAAGCGCGCGTCTTTTGCGCCGTAACGAGCGCCCAAATTGGACGGCCCGCCCGCCCTGGACCACACGTTTTTAATAAATGTACGGTTTCGACGCAATAAATATATTCACCGATGCTATCGTTGTGATGTGTGTTGGTTTCTTTCGGTTTAAATGAGCTTGTGGGCGGATTTTGATGGGTCCGATAATGAGGGAGAGGCAATTTTGTTGCAAGGTTTCGCTCGGTTAATGTTCGAATTCATTAGGGCCTCTACAAAATTTTAGATCGTTGATAGATAGATTGCTTACCTTAACAATGTTTTTATTATTATGTAGTATACCCAGTAATTGTCTACCAAAGGTATAAATTTTAGTAAGCACATAAAACTACCATCATACTGGTTAATATATGTGGAACCGCACTAAAATTTATATTCTTAGAAATTTTACACACTCAGAGGGGAGGAGGCGGTTCGTTAGCGAAGGGTTGCGGCGGCTGATTGCCTTGATTTATGTTGGAAAGATTTCTTCAGGACGTGAGGAATATAAAGTAAATTACTACATATTTAAATGCAGAATCTTATTGATTACATACGGTCTCTAGGTGACAAACCGTTCTATGGTAAATAAAATACATTTTTAGTATGTAGACTTTAGTGTGTCAGTTATTTTTGGTTAATAATGAGTTCATGACTTACAAATCACAGGTGAACATTTCTGCTTATGGGTTTGCGACTCTATTATAAAAGCAAAAGTAGCCTAAGCTTTTTGTATGGAGAGATGATCAAGTTGTTGTAACTTCTTTCTGCTTAGTAGATTGCATTTTCAGGCAGTCATGAAATATAAAATGCATCAATATTATAACCGAAGATATTCAGTTACATTTTAAAATAAATGATTACATTGAAACTGTAGTGTAATAAATGCATAAGGACTTGTAGGCATCACTTATATTTTAATAATAAAAAGTACTAATTATATTACGCAAGTATTAAAGCTGATCGCCTGAAATTACAATTAACATTTCAAATAATAAAAAAAAAATAAACGCGCAGTTAAGCTCTTCAGCAGCATTATGTCTTCAGTTGCATAGAGAATGTTGTCGAGAGCGTGTAAGAAGTGGGATATTTTCGAGGAGCGTCGTTAGCGGCGGGTCGCTGCTTGATTGCCGATTGAGCAGCAATTGGCTTGATTGACGGCGCCGCACGCGCCCTAACGAACCAGCTTTCAGCCGCCCGTGGACGTGCCTCTACGTACTCGCACAAACTAGACGCGCCAGTTTTGATCTTTGCAAGTTTATATAGGTATATGCCTATGCCATTACTATTAATGACGTACATATTTGGAATTACGATTTCGAAATATGAAGGGTTAATTTTAAATAGAGCTGAGCTATAAGTAGATATATATTTTGCCTGAATAAGGAATGATAGTGTGTTAATAAGTGAATATATAATGCTAAACGGTTTGTTTATCAATTTTTTTTATTGCGATACATCCCAATTTTGACAGAGATTTTTAAAGGGAAAAATAAATATTTTCAAATTAATTAATTAATTATGTTATGCACCATTTAGCCTATATCAGTTAGGAGTAGTGTAGCTTACTATCCGTAAATAAATTTTCAGAATCAGATCAGTATTTCTAAAGATAACATTATCAAAAAAACACTATCATATTAGTACAAAAGTATAGATAACGAACCTAAGTGTACGTTAATATAAAATAAATAATAAGCTAAAATGTATGGATGATTATATAGTTAAGTTATTTAAACAATAAGTTGTACCGTTTTAGCTTGCAATTGTTTAAAAATATTTTGTATTCGATTTTAGTTTTTTTTATAAATAGCCAGAATTCAAACAGGCCTCTAAACAGAAATCTCGTAGCTCGGAAACTCGTCAATGTCCAAAACTCGTAGACATACTACGCGCTACGACAGCTTTCTGATTGCTGACTGGCTCGAATAATTTGGTCCGATTGACGTCGTGGAATCCCTACTGAATTCGGTTCATTTGTACACAATCAAGGAATTGTGTAGCGTCTACCGAACGCCACCGCTACACGTGTACAACCCGTATTTACATACAACGTCTTCATCAACACAATGTTGTGTTATAAATCATTATAAAACTCGAATTAAGCCAGTTTAATGTTTATATTACGCTTCCGCTGCCTTTATAGTCTTCCACACGAGGCATAACACCTCGGCGTCTAATTTCATACGTACACAGTAATCAGCAGCACGTAACATCATCAACGTCTTTGTGGAGCGAGACCGCAATCCATCATATCGGGACAAAAGGCGGCGGATGAGCGCGGCAGTTGTTTGCGTGCGAGAGCGTTAATTTTGTTAAGGTGTCTCAATCAGTAAAGGCGCGAGCATAGATATAGTTTTACATAGATAACGCAAGTATCACGATTTGTATGGACACCGTGCCGACTTTTTAACACCTACTGTGACGTCACAGCCGAAATTTGATGACGGGAAATCCAAACCGATTCAAAGAAACCGACGCCGCCGATGCCCTGCTGATTTTTTTAGTTTTTGCGGCTGCAAGGCTGCAACAACAGACGCGCGCGGACTGTAAGTTAGCGGCGACCAATCTTGACGCTTGGTCGGGGTTCGGACACGCGAAGCACATGCATTTGCGATATCTATGTAAATCTATATCTGTGGGCGCTAGTATGAGCGGTGCGCGAGAGCGTCGCGCGGCGAGAGAGCGTACCTGGAGGCGCGGGGCCGACTCGTTAGTTGTTGTTTGCCGAGTGACGCGGGTCAATCAGCAGAGGCATGCACGGAACCGCACTTCTTCATCCCCCCGGACCCCTGGCCCGCTCGTTAGGCCGCGTCGTCTCTGTCAACTGCGAGACGAGCTTTATCGAATCTACGACGCACGACCCGCGCCGCGGTCGGCCCACTCTTCGCTTTAGTTTGGCTCACAACCGCCGGTAAACAAGGGAAATCAGTGTTAAACGAATTTAATGCGAACGTCAAATAGACGCCTCTAGATATCAACATGATGTTTTTCACATATCATGTTAGGGCTGGTTAATTTCGCAATCGCGATGTTGCCACGTATTCTTAATGACTTTTTTTCTGTCTTCTGTCTCTCTGTCCCTAATAATGTTTCTACCCAATAATGGCTGATTTAAATGACAACACTTTAACTCTTTATTTTAGCAATTATGTAGGTATACATTATCTATACTTATAATAAAACTGTAACAGGTCCAATTCTGTACATTGAAGATATTTTGAAAATTATGTTTGGAGGGCATTCTATAAGCCAAAAATGTATTTTTTTTTATTTTTGTCTGTCTGTCTCTCCGTCTGTCTGTCTGTATCTCGGCTGAGCATCACGCCAAAACTACTGGATGGATTGAAACGAAACTTGGCATGATTTGAGTTAATACTCCGAGGTAGGACATATGATACTTTTTATCCCGACATTCAGCATGGTTCCCTTGGGAGAGGGGACTAAAGTCAAAATTTGTACTTGGTTATACGCTTGCTCCGATTTTAACAATTTTTCATTACAATTATAATAAATATTTGTAAGGGAACACTCATAGACAGTTGTTAACAATGTTTGGAAATCGATCAGGTTAAGCAACGTTAGTTAAGGTCATTAAATAGATGAGTGACCGTTTAACGCCATTTGAACTAAACGTCTCCGTGCTTCGGAGGGCAAGTACAATGTGGGTCCAAGTTTTTAACCGACTTTAAAAAAGGAGGTTTTGTATTCTATGCGAATGTATATTATTGAAAGTTTAGTTAACGTAAACACAGCGCGGGCGGAGCTGCGTGGGTCAGCTAGTAATATATATATATAAATTTTTGTCACAGACAATAGTTAAAATGGGTATTGATATAAATATATGATTGACATGCGGGTCAAATACAGCTACTCATATTTTGAAGTTATTTAAAAAATAGACGTAGATTAAAAATAGACTTAGAATATTTTTCACTAATGACTTGTAATAATTGGTTATTAAGGTATGCGTTTAGCCAATTAACGCAAGGCGTCTAGCGGCAGCTGCGATCCACGTGCAAGACAGACAGTTGCGTCGCGCCGATCGCCCGCCCGCCCTAACAGACAACCAAAACCGTATAGTACAACTGCAGTTTTTGTATATGATGCGTAAACAATATAAATAAACCTGTTTATAATTGTTGCCTTGTATTGTTTAAACTTATCAAACCCCGGCTCGCACCTCTGATTTCTTTATTCAATCGAATCGTTTGTGCGATTGTTACTAGCTTTCGGTGAAGGAAAACATCATGAGGAAACCTGCATGTCTGAGAAAGCCTAACTAGCTTTCGAATGACGCGTGAAGTCCTCCAACCCGCACTTGGCCAGCGTGGTGGACTTATGGCCTAAGCACCTTCCTCTTGAAGGACGGCCCTTGCCCAACAGTGGGCTACCAAAAACAAGGGCTGTTACCAAAAATATCAAAGAGACGCGAAAACGGTCTTATAATCCGTGCAGACCTGTAAATAGAAAAAAAGAGAAGAAAATAAAGGACCACCACGAGCACGAGCACCTTAAGGAGGCTCGGCTTTGGCTTGGGCTGTCGCTTAAAAGAGAGCTGGCTCTACCACTGGATCAGAGCGCGCCACAACTGAGATGTAGTAAGAAACTCAGTGTGGTGATACTCGTTGAGGTCGTATGCGTACGACCATTCGGTTGGACTGTCAACTTTGGCCCCAAAAAACACAACACAGGCACAGCTCACGTACTTTGGATGCGATTATGTAAGATGAAGGTATCTACAGTTGGCGTACTTTGGATGCGATTATGTTAGATGGAGATATCTACACTGTGCCCTATTACTCGTCCGAATGTTACGTTGCTTCTATTTACTAATTTACTTAAGCCATACATTTCAATATATTTTACATGTTAGGCAAGCATTTACTGCCGTTGTAATTACTTAAACATAAAAAGGGACATCTAGCTATTTTAACGAGGCAGACAATCATTAGCAATTACCGTTAATTACAGAGAAGTGATTGTACATATTTTGCATCTATTAAGTTTATAACTTCTATTAAAAGTAAATGGCAATCATAGGACGTAATTGGTCATACATGTTTAAGTAGTTAGCAATGCAGGTCCGATGCGAAAATATGACTTATACTATGGTAATAAGTGCCGTAGTGACTCGCGCAAGACTATTTATCAACGGTGTCGCAGGACCGACTCACTATGGTTATTCATTAGTTTACAAAGAGACATAAAATTTCCATAATCGTAGACAGAGCCGTAACGTCGACTGTGCCTAACGCTGTCGCGGCTATCATACATAACGTTAATTAGCGAGAGGGTTTCAAATAAAAACTTTGTTACCTAAATTAGTCCTTAGCGTTCTCTAACGAGGCCGATTTATTTGGTCAGCGCGACGTCGATCGGTCGTTGTGTGCAAAACTGTACTTTTTGCTCCTCACCAGGTAGAAAACACAACGGCTCAAAGCATTTTCATAACAATGCGCCCGCGGCTTTCTTGGTATACTTTTTTGGGTGCGATGCGTTTGACAGACGCGCCATTGTCATCGTCAGATGACGTACTAAAAAGTGTACCTTTTATCGATGATCAATGGGAAAGATTGTTCCGAAACCGAAGACGTTGAATACCGATCCATAAAAGGTACCAATTAGTCGACTGTTAAGGACGCGGGAGTTCGCGGCGATTGAATTACAAATAGTAGATCATGTTCACCTTGTATAATCGCGTCTACATAACATCATTCCTTCATTAAACTGGGCCTTTCGCTTTTCGCTAAAACAAGCTACTACGATTACTGCATTTACCTTAAGACATAATTTACGGGCAGGCATTAAGAAAGTCTAGAAATCTGGACCCGTAGTACGAGTATAGTTAACGAATATAGCCTCATCTCATTCACTGGGTCTCCAAACATTTGACATTATCTTAATCGAGTAATTTATGGAAGAAAACTTAAAATATGGACGTAAAACAGAATCCTTAGTTCGATCGTGTTTATTTACAATAAAAAATGATCATGTTGTAAAAATTATATTTCTCACCTTGTGTAATCGCTTTTGCATAATATCATCCCGCCTTTGAAGTAGAAGGAGCGGCCCATGTCCGCGAGCGCTTGGCCGCAGCACGCGCACTTGAGACACCCGTGGTGCCAGTATCTGTCGAGGGCGTGGAGTAGGAACCTCTCGACTATTTTGCCTCCGCAGCCGGCGCATTCTTTGAGCGCTGGATTGTTGTTGTTGTGAGGGTAGTCGTGGCCGTTGGCGGAGAATGCCGCCTCGGGCGAGGGCGGGTGAGGCGAGCTGAGCTCCGCGTACCCGTGGTAATGCGGGTTCATGCTCAACGCGCTCGCGGCCAGCTTGACGGTTGGAGCGGGAACCGCTCGCGCCGACCACCACGACTACACGCCCTGTGGACAAACACTAGTTATTGTGAGCTGTTCGGACAAAGAGATAAAACGTTTTGTATTTATATAATGTCTTTTGTTTACGCGAATACTACACATTGAAATGAAACTACTTTTACGGAATTTTACGCGGTTTATATTACCGGATTTTGTTTTACCGATGTTTCAAGGTCACGGGAGGACTGAGATGTTGAACGTCCTTACGATCAACTTATACTGTCATAATTTACCGGTGTATCCTCAATTTTTGTTGGCCCGACCTACGCAGTAAGAGCTTACACTATCTTGAAGCCGTGCAGTGTTTTGCTTAGTTTTGGATTTAATTATATTTATCACACGATACCAAGCCGGTGGTAGCACCGAACTATCTTCTCTATTGAAATTCTGATGTTTTTTGATTTCAATAGCCTCACAATCGCCAAGTCAAGGGTGATCCCTTGACTTGGCGATATATTCCGTAAAAGTAGTTTATTTCAATGTGATGTATTTAGGTATATTTCTATCCCAAAGTAAATGAGCATTGGTCATGTGTCTTGGTATTTTATTTTATGTCAGCCTGTTCTGTCCCACTGCTGGGCAAAGGCCTCCCTCGTGTCCCTCCATCTTGGTCTATTACCCGCCGATATCGGCCAATCTGCAAGGAAGGTATCTAGGTCGTCGCGCCATCTTTTTCGAGGCCTGCCGCGTTTTCGCGTCGCTGTATCGGGGCTCCAAAATGTCGCTCTGTGGGCCCACTGCTCGTCCGACATGCGGCAGACATGACCTGCCCAGTCCCACTTCAGACTTGCAGCTCTTCGTGCTACGTCAGTGATCTGAGTTTTGGAGCGCAGAATGGTGTTTCGAACATGATCTGTTAATTTAACACCAAGAATACTGCGCTCCATATTTCGTTGGCATACCTTGAGTTTGGACTTCTGGATGTTAGTCAAAATATCTTGGTATACTCGTTATAATTATCTTAACTCAGTAGAGTTGAGTTCCTGCATTATCTCGGCGTCCCATGGCCACGAGCAACACAGATTCGGGTTTAGGCCTGCGGCCGGGCGCGTTTATAAAATTTTCCAATTAGCAATTTCATACAATTAGGAGCGGGGGGTCGCGGTGGCGAGGGGCTGGTGAGAGCGGGTCGTGGCGCGGGGGGTGCGTCAACCCGATCCAATTAGCTGGTGGCCGGCGGAGCGGCGGGACGCCCCGTCTGAGGCCCTGTCGCCATAAAACTTAATTAAACGTTTTAAAACAAGTATTCATTAAAGAATAATCAAGCTTATGTAGTCATAAATAACCGGATTGTCCCGCGCGGAACGGGTGCCGTAATTAAGACTGCACAGAGTTGATCAAACGCACTGATTTGAAACTACCCTTCATTAAGAGAGCGCGAGTCTGTGGAGCTTCCGCTGCGGTGCAGAAACTAATTAAGAATAACGGACGCTTTAAAAGCGTAATTAATTTAGATTGTAATTCTATTTCTCCGAGAGTAAAGTAGACAATTATTTTAGTAGCCCTTTCTTTTGAAACGATTTGCTTTGCTGAATGTAATTTGCTTAATTTCTGTGTCCAACAGAATAAAGGGTTGTAGCTTTTAGATTAATTTCTTACGTTTTGGCGTGTTCTGCATATTAATATAGCAACAAACAGTTTGAACGTATCTACATTAATGGACTTGCTGAAAATGATGTCGTGGCAAATTAAAATAGTAATCATAATACGATGATAATGACAGATAAATAAATATATTATGCAGTAGGTACTTATACATATACGAGTATGTACTAGTTCTTTTGTATTTGTTATTATACTTATCAGTATTGATACTGAAATTATAGCAAAGTAGTTTTAATAATAATAAGTTTATTAGCAAAAGACACATTCATGATACAGATATCACAAGGAACAAGAAAAAAAAATACAATTCAGTTAACAGTACAATCTTGATCAATTGGGTAATTTAGAATGTGTATTAGAAATTTGTTTGCCAAAACCTCTCGCACTAGGCTACGCCTGTCTCGCGAAGAGTTTTTTTTTTAACATTTTGCTATTACAATTTTAGGCATTTAGTTATAAAATATATGTAAATAAAACAAATAAAAATAAAATAAAAATATTTCGCTCAAAATATTTACGTACTAAATATTTAGTATTGGAAACTCAAAGTTGCATAGCATGCGTTTGTTTCGTGTAGCAAGCCATTACACGTGGGCATATCTAATGAAGGCTGTAAGGGCGAAGTGTTCTCGCTGGAACACCCCCTCCGCCCCCGCCCCGGCGGCGCCCTGCATTGCGTGCGAGCTAATGAGCTCGCGTCGCGTGCGCAACTATCACACTTCGTTAAATCGCACCCGAACTACGCATTCTAAGGGTTAATGTCTCTGTTACGTTAATTCTGCACCCGCTGAAACTAGATCTTAATCATAGTTCACCGGTAATTGATGTTGCTACGCTTAACCCATGGGTTGGATAGATAGCTGTAAGCCATCGTATATTTTCTTCTGTTGGGATTATGAAAAATCCTAATTGTTTTTATTTATGTATATTTTTTTTAGTAAATGGCTAGTTATTTATATGTATGCCTTATCTTCTTCTTATCTTATCAGCCTACACTGTCCCGCTGCTGGACCAAGGCCCCCCTTCCGTTCTTCCATTCACCCCTATTTCTGGCATAGATTTTCCAATCCCCACAAAATGCCTGCAGCTCATCGCACCATCGTTTCTTTGGTCTACCTCGACATTGAAATCCCCAGGGCCCCAATCTGTAGTGACTTTGGCCCAGTTGTTTTCTGGCATGCGGCAAACGTGACCAGTCCAGTCCCATTTCAGTACGCCTTAAGGCATTAGTAATATCCAAGTAACTAATATCAGTACATCATTCAACAAATAACTCTACAAACCAACAGATTATCAAGATATCAATAGCAGATTAATAGAAAAAAAAATTGTTGGTCTCATGATTAGGCATCTTGGCTAGGCTACCTGCTCGGGTAGGTTTGATTCTCACCCTAGACATAACAATTTTGGTTATGAACATTACTGTTGGTCAGTTGACGGCAAGACACACTGTCGCTCTGATCTAATTGTAACATGACACACTGTTTAAAAAAAAAAGTGATAAAATTACAAGCCCGCTGAGTTTCTTGCCGGATCTTCTCAGTTGAGGCCGCGTTGAGACCCGGTGGTAGATTTAAAAAAAAAATACATGACCTTTCAAAAGTGCTAGCGGTGCCTATTTGAAATAAACTATTTTTGAGTTTGAGTTTGTCAGGCTATTAGACAGCAGGCTCTGCGATCAGATGGTCGTGTGTGGAAAAGAAGATAAAAGATAATCTTGGGAAGATTATTTGGCGAGCCCAATGGTCAAGTGGATAGACGCCGCGATACGTAAAATTACAAAAAGAAACTATCAGTCGTCTGGTTACCATAGTACGGCTTTGCCTAATTAAGGATCTGATGTCCGTGTGTGGACTGTCTCAGAACATTATAATTATTAAAATGGCTGCAGTTTTATTTAATTAAATGATTTCGTTTATAAAATCATTTGCGTTGTTATAAAAACATAAAATATACAATTAATTAATGTCATACTTAATTGTTTATTAATTAAAATTTATCTACTTAATTTAAATTTAATCCACGATTGTATTGGAGTGTGAATACTAAACGACGTTTGTTCATATAACAATAAACAATATATAATTATAATTAGTCAAGGATAGCTTCACTTGCCTACATACGAGTACTGTATAATGTAAATACTATACCTAGTATTAGCTAGTAGTTAGGGGGTCTACTATGGGTTTGATACTTAACAAAATCGAATAAACTATCAGATTTCTCAATATATTTTAAACTAGCGCCTCTAGCGGTAACAATCAAAATCTAGTAAAATGTATAGAAGAAACCTAAAGAAACCTGACAGTTTAATGGATTTCGTTAATTATCTAAAACCAGTACTTGGCCGTCATCATAAGAACAGTTTTTCTGTGGTCTCTTGACTAATGGTATGCTATTACTAAAGTGACGAAACCTAAATCAATGGCTATTATAATAATAGTAAAGGTTTGTAAATAAATTATTATTTTAATTGTCTACATAATATATAAAACAACATTACAGTTTATTGAAAACTTTAAATGTATAGTCATAAAATAAACAAAAATTAATGCCCGTTTTCAGGGCATGAAACACAATTGTCGATAATTACTCAAACTTGTCTCTACAGTAACAGAGTAAATTGATTCTTTTTGTAGTTATGTTTAAGGCTTAAAACGTTTTATTTGTTCGGGGTAGCGTAACGCGATGCGTGTTTAGGGTCGCGGGGGTGGCCTGAGAACAGACAGGTGCCATTTTCATTATTCAAGCTCCATTGATTGGGTACTTTGTTGCCGTTTAAAAATCTTATTAGCAACCGACCGACAACAAAGCGGTCTAGCGATTGAGCCTCCTGGATACCCCTCTATTTACCTGTTAAGTGATTTTTTTTTTCAATTCCAACGAACAGGCTCGAATGTTCAAGGCTCCAAAAGTGTAAGTCATCTTGTTAGTGAATGTTTATTTCCGAGCTTTCTTCCACCTACATTTAAAGTATTTGTCAGCGGCAATAAAGACGATGAATCGACAAAAAAGCGCGTAATCTTTCAATTTTTTATAAATAAAAATATGAAGTGATAAAC
The DNA here is from genome assembly GCA_911728495.1 of Furcula furcula. Taxonomy (NCBI): domain Eukaryota; kingdom Metazoa; phylum Arthropoda; class Insecta; order Lepidoptera; family Notodontidae; genus Furcula; species Furcula furcula. The sequence goes on from OU452245.1 coordinate 9,089,466, forward strand.
GTTTTGCAGTATGAACTCACGGAAGCTATTAATCATATTAACTTAACACAGTTATTGTGAATGATTATAAAACGTTGAATATTTTAAACCGGCTTCAAAAAGAAGGTTCTCTATTCGACACGTATGTATGTAATATTAATAAAAATGCGTAATATTAATATAATATGTTAGTTTATGTGGGCTTCTAAACAAATTTACCAACTTTTATGAGTGTATGTATGTATGTATGTATGTAGGTTTGTCTGCGGATTTCTCAGAAACTACAAGTCCGATTTCAAAAATTCTTTTTGCAATAGGGTTTTTCAACTTAGGGTAGAGTACAAGTTTCATCAAAATCGGTCTAGTAGTTTAAGAGATATAAACTTTTTATGTTTTCGGTAAGTTACTGTAACGTAGGCGTTCGAGTTGCGTGATGGTGCTGATATCTATTGTGCTATAATAAACATCACTAAAAAGTGTTAAAAAAACTATTTAAAAAAAAATTAAAACCGACTTCAAAGTAAATTATCTAAAAAGCATAATAAAATAACGAAAATATATTGAAGTCGGTGTCAGCTCGTGCTAGTCTTACGGTGTGCTAGCACCGACTTCAACATATTTTCGTTATTTTATTATGCTTTTTAGATAATTTACTTTGAAGTCGGTTTTTATTTAATAAAAAATAGTTTATTATTATGTAAGTACTTTTAATAGAAAAAAAAAAACATAGGCGACTATACTATAGACGACTATAGAACTTTCTATTTTTTTCCCGAAAACGCTAAGTAAGTACAAAGAAATTTAATTACTTATTACAGTTAAAAAAAAGTTACTTTGAGATAATGTATCGGTCACTTGTTTTAATTAAGTGCTGGGTTATATAAAGACTGGCTAGGCTCCGCCCGCCGCGAATAACGTAATTAAGGCGAAACCGCTGGTTAAATTAAACGCGAAAACGGAATGAGAATGTGAGCCTAATTAGAGCTGGGAGGGAGGGAAGACGGTGCACTGAAAGGGGGTCTTCCTCGGAGTTGAGAGCTCCCCTTACATAGGGGATATTATGATGCGCGGTGTACGGTGCTGTCAAGTTAACTGTAATTTGTTTGTCTGTCTTTTGGTTTGTGGCCGATCTTGTGTCAAGATGTGTCCGAGCTAGCCTTACGCCTTTGACCTACTGTCTAGATGACTGCAACCGGGAACCGTCATTACCTGCCCTCCAAAGCAAGTAGATGCTCTATTCAAATACCACTAAACGGTCACCCATATAGACTGACCTTGACTGACATTGTTTAACGAACTTATCGTTTGCCAAACAATGATTGCAACTTGTCATGAGTGCCTCAACTACCCTGGCAAGATTTCTCAAACTTGTAGCGTTTTACTCAAACAATATTTTTCACAGATGGTTGCTGGAGGGTTAAAAAGAATGCCGAAATACTAGCACACCATAATATCATCGGAATGACAATGGCTTATAGACTCCGTAGGTAAGGCCACATCGAAAGAATGGGAGAGGATCGGAGTATACAGAGAGCATATCATGGTCGGCCTAGTAGTCGAAGACCAGTCGAGGTCCGATGTAGTGGAAGCGGATCTGCGCAAACTCCAGCAATTGGAAAGAAGCCCCACAGCATCGGGACAAATGGAGAAAGCTCGTGACGGAGGCCAAGACACACTTTGGGACGCTGTAAGTTAAGCCAATAAGAGTCCATGTACAACTCAGATTGTTATGTACATTTCTACGAGATCAGAGGTCGACGCCAACTACGCTTGTAGGAACAGTTTCAGCTAACGTCTGGTAGAAAATTTTACCTACTGTTCGTTACTAAAACGAGTCCTTTCGTAGATACATGAATCCGGAATTAAAGAATAATCAGTCACGTTCCTTATAAAAATCAATTGCCTATGATGACTGCCTGAGTACACGTTGGTACATAGTACATACATGAGGCTAATGCGTGTTATACTATTTGCATATAATGACCGCTAATGTGGCCAGCGTATAATTCATCCGACGTGACCTCAAAACGGCCGAACAACCGTTTGATCGCCAGGGTTGCCATGGATTCTTTTTTATTTAAGGTTGCAATTTTATCTGATGATTGATACAGGTAGCGAAGCACACAAGCTTCATATACACTCACATCAACTCTAATCGATTGTAGATCATACCTATCAGACACTATCAGTTACTAAGGCTACTTATAAGTAGAGATGCAACTTTGTAAGCAGTCCTATAGGACTGCTTACAAAGTTGCATCTCTAGGAGAGTCATAGGAAAGTACCTATACTATTTAAGGTTTTTTGGACTTAAAGTGATTGTTACAATATTTATTTAATACCAGACCATACACTTGAATTGAAGATTATATAAAAATATATATTTCTGTAGCCTTATAGACATTTCTCACCTTTGTAACCCTGTTAAACATCGTCTGGAGAGCACGTACCATACACATTATAAAACTATTATCGTATGATAATAATTACTAGAGAATCACGTAGTTTATGGGTAATTTCATGGAAATCATTGCCAACGATGTAATGAGCATACGATTTCTAGTTTCGAGCTAAATCGCGTTCAATACTCCGTAAATGGCCATGAGATCATGAGCCATGCTGGTGTCTATTTCATGAAAAAGGTATGAATGTTCAACTGTGGAGTTTTTATTATACCATAAGGATCGAAATTTTGTAGTACTTATAATTCTATAGATCATGTAAGTTCATAGTTCTTTGATACTAGTACACAATTAGATAGATACCTCTTTATTGTACACACAAAGTTACACATAAATTAAAGCACATAAATAGATTTAAAAATGGAGTATATACATAGGGCGGCCTTATCGCAAATATACTTACACACAAACTTACAGATAAATTAAAGCACATAAATAGATTTAAAAATGGAATATGAACAAAGGGCGGCCTCACCGCTATTTTCAATTTCTTCCAGGCAACCTTGGGATGGAAAAAATATAGAATGGAACATAAAAATTGGGGTAGCTAATAAGTGCAACAATTAGTTCAAATGTATGGACTTTATGGACGTTGTTCAAATTTCTAGTAAACCTATATTGAAACTTTTTACACATAGTTGCATTAGATTTTAAAAAAAAGCTCCTAATGAATTGAAAACATCCTCCTCTTTTGAAGTCGATTAAAAAACCTATGAAAATCAAAAATAAACAATTCTCCTTGTTGCTTTGCGTGAACAGTGATATTTTAAACCACAACGTCCTTGCTTTGTTACTAGTGACTATTAATTAATTGAAACCAGCAACTCGCAAAGTAGAAACGCAATGTTATAAAATTACATGCATATGTATTTATTTTTAAATCTTTGTTCATCCTTCATGAATAACAAGTATGTATATTATAATGGCTGTAAAATCCGAATATATTAATAAGTATAATTTCCAATAGCAATATCACATTTTGTATGCAGTAACAGCTCAGTGGGCGAGCGCTTGACTTGGCTTCGAACCTCGTCTATGTTATTTTGTTACTAGCTTTCGGTGAAGGAAAACATCGTGAGGAAACCTGCATGTCTGAGAAAACTAGCTTTCGAATGACGTGTGAAGTCCACCAACCCGCACGTGGCCAGCGTGGTGGACTGGCCTAAGCCCCTTCATCTTGAAGGGAGGCCCGTGCCCAGCAGTGGGACATAAACAAGGGCTGGTATTATTTTAATTATATAACATTTTATTTACTATTTCTACTAACTATTTATTTACTATTAGACACTTCATTATGGTTACGACATTTAATTACAAAGGTTTCACAAGAAGCGAATAAACTTGAACGCACTTGCGCGTGAAAAATGCCCAAACGGACGTTTTGTAGTACATACTCTAATCGTCGGGGATTTGTCATTGCCGTCAAACAGGTGTGTCGTGACGAAAAACACGTAATAATGACCGTACAAGTGTAGACAATGTCTCTCGCAGATCGAGCGCTCTCGCCAGTAATTAGAGGCGGTCGACCGAGTACGACGCTAAGCTACGAATGCCGTAAAGATTTGGAGGCGAAAGAATGCTATCGGTGTCAAATCTTCACTCGTACTGTGTTTTAATTCTGTTTGTGAAATTTTAACAACGGGAAAATATACTGTAACAATTTTCTAAGATTTATGATTCTGCATTTTTGGTCACAAAATAAACACTTTATAATATGTGCAATGTCAGCTTGATAATGAATGCATACGTTGCTGATTTGAAACGTTCGAAGAAATTGGATTATATTTTTAGTTAAAATCAGGATGAATAAATACTACCTACCTAGTAGGTTGTACCTACTAGTAGGCACAAGAAATGTTATAAGGTGGGTAGTTATTATTTTAAGATACATTTCTACAAAAATATAAATCTGTCGTCAGCTGCACGCATCAACTTTTTATTTAGTTTTATTTATCTTTATGAACTATAAGTGTTGGATCTCGTTATTGAAAACTTATTATTTACCAAAATGCACTTGTAGCAGGCTGGATTTCCTTATCCTTCATCCTTTCCCTAGTGCGCCTTATATAGAAAAAAAGAAGAAATGTGACGTGAATTTGTCACCGCCGGAAAAAATATATTTTCTTGGCGTGATCGCTATGTTATATAAAAATAATAGATACATAAAATAATTAATTCCGCCCATTCAATAATTAATTAAACGCAAAAGAAGTGACAATAGCAGCAGATACAGTCATCTAATCTGTGGAGCAGCAGACGCCGCCATCATCGCATCACAGCCGGTCAAAGGTAGGGCGCACGTTCCGTTCCTTACAGCAACTGCGATTTATTCCCTTTGTGTTCCCTGCAGTTGCTAACTTCCTGTGTCCCTGCAATCCAGTGTGCTGCGAGTGTAGTATAGCTTCTTTTGTCCGCGTTTTTTTAATATATAATTATACATTTATATTTATATTATACAGTCCATTCGAAAATTGCTTGTAGGAAAATTTTGAAATTCCTTAACCCGCCATCTTTTTTGGTCACTTCGGCCCTGATAATGAATCTTAGATTTTTCCGAATATAATTTGTGCTTATACTATTATAGTAAAGCAAATGATATGGTTATTCTTAGCCACCGCTTACAACTTACGTACTATGTCTATATACGTATAATTTAACGTAATTGGTATTGAAATAATTATCAAATTTATTGTTTTAAGTCGTATTCTTACGCATCCCGCATTGATAATTGTTTCATTCCATTACATAAACGCATTAGAATACTCTTATTCTACCTATTATACCCATTAATATTTTCTATTGAGAGTGATTTCGCATATATTTATTATAGTGCAAAATTAATTGCAACCGCATCGGCTGTCAACGCAGTGCGCGTGTGTAGCTTTTGTTTTAAGGTCACGCCTGAGCGATCCCTCAATACTCGCAAAAAGGATTTATTATAAGCGTTTGGAGTAATTAAGGTTACTTCATATATATGCGTTCAGATGTATTAAGGCAACTTCACACATGCCTTTGAAAATTCATATTTATCTTAATTTTTAACTTCTTGTATTTATCAACTGATTGAACATTGTTATAGTTCAACGGTGTTTTATGACTGATTTAACAGTGACATAAAATATATTTTATTTGTGTACCCATTTTTAATTAACTAAATATTAATAATGGGGAAGGGTAAGAAGGCAGATAGTGAGGAAGAGTTTGAAATATCTAACGAGGATCATGTCCAGTTGACTATCCTGCGCTCTAAGCGCGATGTATTATTTGCCAGGCTGCAGTCTATATATGATTTATCTAAGTCTGCTGCTACCAATGAATCCCAACGTGAAGTTTTCCTGTGTAATGTGAGTAATATTGATACTTTGCGTAGTGAGTTCGAACAAGCGACAGATAAATATAACACATTTAAATTGCAAATAAACCCAGAGGATAAAATTGATTATCAGGCATGGCTTTCATTTGAAGAAATGTACTGTTACATAAAGCGAGTTATGTCACAAGTAGACGCCGCTAGTAATAAAAGTCACAATCAAAACTTTTCTTCAGCATCGAAATCCAAGCCTAAGTTGCCTCCTATTGAGTTGATGTCATTTAATGGAAACGCTCGCAATTGGCCACTATTTAAAAGTGTTATACATGACAATGCGGATTTAACTGATGGTGATCGTGTTTACTATTTAGTTGGCAAGTTGACTGACAGCGCAAAGTCTGTGTGCGCTGGTTTGCCACCAACCGCCGAGAATTATAATATAATTTGGAATGCACTTATTGATAAATATGATGACCCTCGTGTATTGGCTGGTAGTTATTTAAACCAGTTGTTTGAATTTAAACCGCTGAATATTAACAGTGCTTCAGCTTTTGAAAGTTTCATTAATAATTTTAATTCGTCTGTAGAAGCACTTAAACAACTAAAAATTACTGATTTATCGGATTTTATATTCTTACACCTTGCGTTACAAAAATTGGATTTAAATACGATCAAATTATTTGAAACAATGTATCGTAAGCAAAAAATTCCATCATACGCTAATCTAATTGAATTTGTAAAAGAGCAAAGCAAGATTATGTCTCGTTCTATTGGGCAAAGATTTTCAGTTCCAGATTTCGATAAATCACGTAATAAAGTTCCAACGCCAAAACCAACTAAGTCTTTTATTAACACTGATGTTAACCTTACAAATAAAGTGAATAAAGTTTCTTGTACCCTGTGCAAGAATAGCGCTCATGAGCATCTGTATCAGTGTCCTGTCTTTATGTCAAAAACACCATATGATAGGTTTATTTACGTAAAAAATAATTCATTTTGTAATAACTGTTTAAGTTGCAAACATAGAACTTTTAAATGCACTTCGCAAAAATATTGTTCCCACTGTTCCGCTAAACACCATTCATTATTACATTTTGGTGAATTAAATAATTTTAATAATTGCACTTCCAATAGAAGTGTGTCCGCTCCACCTCTACATGTGACTCGCGGTGTATCTCAATCGGATCATATATCCGCAACACCTGCAAATAGCGACTCTATGTCTAATAAGAATAAGGTCAATCAAGTGAATGTTGCACCTACCGCTATACACACTTCTGTGTGTAATGTTTCTCGCGATCATTCTGATCGTTCTTTATGTACTACTTTATTAGGAACCGCAAAAATAATTATTATTGATAACAATAATCAGCATCATATTGTAAGATGTTTGATTGACCCAGGTTCACAAAGCGATTATATTGCATCTGCTTGTTGTAAGCGTTTATCCCTTCAAGTATCGACACAAAACCGGTTTACTGAAGTACAGGGTATCGGTGGAAGTTCACAGCGTATTCTTGGCGTAACTGATATCAAATTTAGCTCGCGTTTTGGTAACTCCACCGTGTATTCTATCAAACCTTTAGTAGTGGACAATATTACAATACACTTGCCAGACTCTTACGTTGATACTTCAAGCTTAGATTACCTGAAAAATATTCCACTCAGTGACGATTCCTATGGCATACCTGGAGCGATTGAAGTATTGTTGGGAGTAAATATTTACTGTCAAATTTTATTATTTGATCGCATTATGTGTCATAGCAATATGCCTTCCGCTATTGAAACTACATTAGGGTATATCGTAATGGGTAATGCGCCTGTTGTTATGACACCCAACTTATCCCGCATTTTTTGTTCATTTACCCAAGATTCGCTTGACAAAGTTTTAGAAAAATTTTGGGAACTTGAGGAATTACCCGCTAATATTTTTTTAAGTCCTGAAGAGGAAGAATGTGAAAATATTTTTGTTTCCACAACTACCCGCAATAGCACCGGCGGTTATTCTGTAGTGTTGCCTTTTAAAGAAAGTCCTGATAAATTAGGTAACTCTTATATTACAGCTAAGAAGAGGTACTTGTCTCTGGAAAATAAGCTAGACAAGACACCTGAGTTACGCACTCGATATAATGATGTCATTCGTGACTATCTGGATAAGGGTATAATTTCGCGTACTCCACCAGAGGAGTGCATACAGCCAGGTTTTTATCTACCGCACCATCCTGTTATCCGCGAAGATAAAGACACTACGAAGTTACGTATTGTGCTCGATGGTAGTGCCAAAACGGATGCTGGGGTTTCTTTAAACGATATCTTACATACTGGTTGTAATCTTCAGGCTGATATATTCCGTATTCTTCTTAATGTTCGTATGTTTAGTGTAGCATTTTTTGCTGACATACGGCAGATGTACTTATGTATTGAAGTACATGCTGCATACCGCAGATATCAAAGAATTTTGTACCGGTTCTCTTCCGATGAACCGCTAGATACTTTCGAATATAATAGAGTCACGTTTGGTTTATGTTCTTCACCCTTTTTAGCGATGAGAACTTTGCGAATGTTGGCTAAGGATGAGGGTCCCAAGTACCCACTTGCCGTGGATGTGTTGGAAAGGGATACGTACATGGATGATGTATGTTCTTCGGCATCTTCTGTATCTTTGGCGGCTGATATAGCCTATCAGCTCATCCATATGCTTAAGGCCGGGGGGTTTGAGTTGGCGAAGTGGGCTAGCAATTCTTCAGAATTTTTAGAACACATACCAGTGTCTCAACGTAAGTCTGAGTCAATTTCTTTTGACAGTGACAGTGGCTTAAAGATTTTAGGTCTACGTTGGCTTCCTGCTTTTGATAAATTTGTTTTCTCCACTTCACCTCCTCAACCAGTAGGCACAAAGCGTGCAATTTTATCGGCTACTGCCCGTCTTTATGACGTCTTAGGTTTGGTTGGTCCCGTAATTTTATATTCCAAATTATTAATCAAAGAGCTATGGCTTCTCAAATTGGGATGGGATGACATACCTCCCCCGCATATTTTAAGCTTATGGCATCACTTTATTAGTGAGTTGCATCTAATTTCTGAATTAGACTTCCCGCGACATATGGGAATTGAACCTGGTTGTAAATTGTCGTTGATAGCATTTTCTGACGCCAGTGAGAAGGCGTATGGATGCGTCATTTTACTATAGGTGATCGAGAACCAATCGTTCGTCTTATTTGCTCAAAATCACGCGTTGCTCCAATTAAAACTGTCACAGTTGCTCGATTGGAACTGTGTGGTATCGTTCTTATGACGAAGTTATTGCGTATGGTGTGTGACACATTATCGCAACGATAACCTGTTGATAGTATTTATGCTTTTTCTGACTCTGAAGTCGCACTGTGTTGGGTGAAATCATCTCCGCACAGATTTAACACATTTGTTGCTAACAGAATAGCACAATGTCCATCTTATATTGACCCTGAAAATTTATATTATATTCCGGGTGTGCAAAACCCCGCAGATGCTTTGTCGAGAGGCCTTTTGCCTTCCCAATTAAAGGACCATCATCTATGGTTCAATGGCCCTTCATGGTGCACTCTACCTATTAGCGAATGGCCTATTTCAACTTTCTCTCCAAGTTCGGTAGCACCACTAGAATCAAAAATTGTCACTTGTGTAACCGCTAGTGTAAAGGAAGATCCAATATTATTGTTGAGTGATAGGTGCTCTTCATGGAGTAAACTGCTCCATTGTGTGGTTTATGTTTTAAGATTTTTGAAACAACTGCCTCGCAACGATGTAATTACCGCTAATGATTTAAATACCGCTGAGATATATTTAATAAAACATATCCAGCATTTTTATTTTTCTAACGACATTAAGAATTTACAAACTGGGAAAGCTGTTTCATCCGCTTTGCGTAAGCTTAGTCCATTCATATCTTCCGATAACTTATTAAGAGTTGGAGGACGTTTAAGTTATTCTTCACTTAAGTATTCTCATAAGCATCCTGCTCTCTTGCCGAGAAAGGGACATGTGATTGATCTTTTAGTTGATTATTATCACCGCACTTATTTACATGCTGGGCCTCAATTATTGCTCTCAATAATAAGGCAAAGGTTCTGGATTCTGTCGGCCAGACGCATTGTAAAACAACGCATACATAAATGCAATACTTGCTTTCGTATGAACCCAAGGCCAACTTTCCCTATAATGTCTGATTTACCTGAGTGCCGTTTAGAACAATGCAACGCATTTACTCATACAGGGGTAGATTATGCTGGCCCTTTGTATATTACAATGGCTAGGAAGCGTGGGATTCGCAGTCAAAAGGCATATCTTTGTCTTTTTATATGTCTGGTGACGAAAGCTGTTCACATCGAATTAGCTTCTGATTTAAGCTCTGCCACATTTTTAGACGCGTTTAAACGCTTTTTGTCAAGACGTGGTCCATGTAAATTTTTATATAGCGACAACGGCAAAAACTTCATAGCTTCAAAATCGTATTTAAACGAGTTGCATGACTTCTTAAAGTCTGATGATTATTATAAAACTTTTCAAAATGAGCTTACTAAAAACCGCATTATTTGGCGTTTTAATCCTCCCACCGCCCCACATTTTGGAGGAATCTCACATAGGTAAACAAATCCTTACTTATGAGGAGATGCTTACGATTCTTAATCAGATAGAATGTGTTCTTAATAGCAGGCCACTTTATCTCCTAAGTTCAGATCCATCAGAACCCACAGCTCTTACTCCTTCACATTTTTTACATACCGCTCCTTTGGCATTCTTACCAGCAGCGGATGTGACCAATGAGAGAGCTAATTTACTGTCCAGGTTTTCTTTGATGGACTCGATTGTCCAGTCTTTTTGGAAGAGGTTTCGTTCTGAATATCTTCATAACTTACAAATGCGGGAAAAATGGAACACTCTTTCCAACCCTGTAGCTGTAGGTACGATTGTCATAATTAATGTTGATAATGCGCCTCCTCTGCAATGGCCATTGGGAGTTATAACACGATTATTTCCTGGTAAAGATGGAATTGCTCGTGTTGCAGAAGTGCAAACTAATTGTGGTACCTACGAGCGACCTATAGTACGGTTGTGCCCGTTACCAACGCAGTAGCATTTTTACTAATTATTTTATTTATTATTTAAGTTTAGTAATTTATGTTAGCGACACACAGGTTGTAAGCGGTGGTAACCAACCAGTTTTTTTGTTATTTATTTTAATTGAAGACTGATATAGTCAATTTAATATAGATTTTATTAGTCTATATTTTTTGAAGGGATTCCTTCAAGGCCGGGGGGATGTTGGATCTCGTTATTGAAAACTTATTATTTACCAAAATGCACTTGTAGCAGGCTGGATTTCCTTATCCTTCATCCTTTCCCTAGTGCGCCTTATATAGAAAAAAAGAAGAAATGTGACGTGAATTTGTCACCGCCGGAAAAAATATATTTTCTTGGCGTGATCGCTATGTTATATAAAAATAATAGATACATAAAATAATTAATTCCGCCCATTCAATAATTAATTAAACGCAAAAGAAGTGACAATAGCAGCAGATACAGTCATCTAATCTGTGGAGCAGCAGACGCCGCCATCATCGCATCACAGCCGGTCAAAGGTAGGGCGCACGTTCCGTTCCTTACAGCAACTGCGATTTATTCCCTTTGTGTTCCCTGCAGTTGCTAACTTCCTGTGTCCCTGCAATCCAGTGTGCTGCGAGTGTAGTATAGCTTCTTTTGTCCGCGTTTTTTTAATATATAATTATACATTTATATTTATATTATACAGTCCATTCGAAAATTGCTTGTAGGAAAATTTTGAAATTCCTTAACCCGCCAATAAGTATAATACTTTTACTTTAAAATTATACTTTTACTTATTACTATTTAGTGACCAGATTAAAGCGGTTAGCCCCAAAGTCAAAATATCTTTATTATGTATAGGTCCCACGGAGGCACTTACACAAAAATCATTTTTATAAACTACCACCGGATCGTAACGCGGCCGCTACTGAGGAGAAGATCCGGCAAGAAACTCAGCGGGCTTGTCTTTTTTTGTCATTTTTAAACGCCAGTTATTTCGGTGCGGTTGATTTTACAAAAGCCTGCGTCTTAAACGACAAAATAAATGTACAACTTCGCTTCAAACGCGTTTCACGAGTCGGCAATATTATTATCCTGTACCGGTGTGTTAGTATTGTCAAATCGGTCACTATCTAGATTGGTTCAATTTTAACATTTGGGCAATCTATCAGATCAAATACCTAAATAAACCACTTATAAATGCCTCACCACTTTAAATGCGCAAATGTTCCTTTAATATTAAAACTTTTTGTGTGTTAAACTAAGTTTAGTAGCATCAAACTCTATATTATTACACACCTCTTTTGTTTTTATTCCAACTGCCTTATCAAAAACCATCGCCGAAGTTTGTATTCGTAGCGCCAGGGAGCGGTCCGTCACGGCGCAGTGACCATAATTGTACCTCGTCCGACAAATATATTAAGTATTCGTGATAGAGCCTGCCCAGTCTGTAATTTTCAAACGTTTTGCTGTGTATTTACTACAAATGTCAGCTTCGGGCTATCTCGAGGGCTCTCGATCATGCTATAATGTGTTAACCCTGTCCGTTATAGCATTGCAATTTGTATTCAAAACTTAAGCTATAAAACATAATTTTGAATGAGTTCCAGTTTGTTTTCAATGTACTATTGTATAATCGCGCAGTTGAGCTTTAGAGGTGGGAGATATGAGTATGAATAGTGGTAGGAATGATAATATACATGCACGTTTTTGTACTAGTGAACTTTTATTACTATTATAATCAGTACGATTTAGGACTCGATGATTAAACATAATATTACGCATAGAATTGATACTCTATATAAAAATCAATCCCTATTTCCCTTGGTCACTTGAGAATGACTTTAACGATTTCATCCATTGCTTTTTTTTTAAGTTTTCTAATATTTTGTACAAGGTTCTGACGAAAAAAAAATAATGTTGCTCTGAAAATTAGAAAATAACGCGGGCTGAGTTGCGCGGGTCAACTAGACTTCGCATAGGTATATATCAGAAATTATTATGGTAAAAAATAACCTATACAAAAATGAAGTGTATAGTCATACTCGATAGTGAACAAGGTTCGGTATTTCGTTAACACGTTGTACTACGAAGTCGCAGTCCGCGTCTGTCTGTTTGTTCAATTACTTCTAAAGTACATAATAAAATTGATGCGATTTCATTTGTGTATTATTATTTTATAGTAGGTAATAATAATAATGAATACTGCGTGCACCGAAAACGTGGCGAGTCGTTAAAAATCTTCTACGCTCTCTTTAATAGGAATCGTAATAATAGAATATATTTCTATCTATTAGTCAGGTTTTTTTCGTTTAATCGGGTTTATTCTAGAACGCGGCTTATTAAGTAGACTTGCGGCCACATAAATTAGGTTAACATAGTCATTGCGCCGATAAGCGTATAACCTGTTTGTTATTTCATAATGCTGCTTTAATGGCGCGTAGAGTTGCCAGGATTATAAATACCATAAATTGAGTCAGCGAACGTGTATATATAGTATATTATGTATCATCTGTGGTGTATATAAAACGTGTTGATAAAAATATATATACAACTAGCAATGCCCTGCGGCTTAACCCACTATTTTTTTACAAGGTTTACCAACCCCTAACACACCGCCGCACCGTCATAAGGCAAACCTACAGTCAGTCAGGACAAGTAATTTTATATGTTTAGATAGATGTTGCACCTTAAGGAACTAATAGAATAGGTCAGCAACAAAGTAAGGACTTAAGCATGCACGATAGATCCGACAGGGTCGAAGTGCGTTCCAGTGATTACTGGGCCCAATTATAAATTGGCATATCGTGCATGTCACCAATAAATACAATACAAAAAAAACCCATTTAATTTATGTAGTAACAATGTTCATTATTGTATCTTTTCGTTCTATACAGGGTGTAAGGGACTATGTACCGAAAACTTTTTTATAAGATTTCACATATTGTCCGTTACAACATTACAGAAACCATTTATATGGAAAATGACAAATGATTAACTTGTTAATTTTTGAGCATGTAATGAATACGTGCGGAATAAATTTATTTTTCAAATTTTATTGCTAATTTCAATCAATCCGCCTGCCAAACATGGAGATTATGGCAACCCCCGGTATTCTAAGGGAGAGACCTTTGTTCAGCAGTGGACTTTTCGGCTGCTGATGATTGCTAATTTTGCACAAATAAGTAATTTATTGCTTGTAAATAGAAATTAAGCTTTATTATTATACCAGTAATGATGTTATCCTAATTTTATTTTAAAAAGCGGCATTTTTTTTGGAAATTCATGAAAACGCCGATGAAAAATTTCAACACCAGAATGTTCAGAATCATGTACCGGATCCCTGGTATCGGTTTTCGGTACGATGTCCCTTACAGTCCGTATATTTATGTACACCGTTGCCCGTGTCCGGGGAAGAATAGCACCCACCTATCTCCTCCCGTTGTGTGTCCGTATGAGGCGTAAGGGAAAACAAGAAGACCGGCTGCAGCGTCTTTCTATTGGATTAGCTACCACTTATACTGCGATCCACAAGACGCCTGCCAAGCGTGGGGATTATGGCAAACCCTCCTTTGTTCAGCTGTGGATATCTTATGGCTGATTATGAAAAGGTGTTGAAATATACCATATATGCCTAATATTTGTATATAATTAAAATATCAATTTCAATAACAGCTGTTTAAGTTTTTGTTAAAATTAATTAACGTTTCGTTTCAGTGAAACATACTTAATTAATGCTGACAAATTAGCTCAGAAAACTTATTTTAGTAATATTAAATTTAATTATCTATTTTGTTAATTACTTAGTTATAGGTACATTATGTTGCATAAATTATACGGGGCCTATCTAAATGTTATTGTTTTGACCGTAATAAGTTTGCGTTAATTATTTTTGTTTGTTTCATATAATATGCGTTTCAACTAAGAATGTGGCCGCCATCTTGCCATTACAAATATAGAATTACTAAAAATGATGTTTTAACAGAAATAAATAGCAAAATAAGACATTACAATAAATAATCAAAACCGGGGCGAATTTTTGATTTTGTGTTTACTCTGCTGCCGGTACAAAAATCATAAAAAACGAGTGAAGTTCCGCAGTCGCGATCATCAGGGCGACCACATTCTTAGTTGAAACGCGTAGTACTTAAGTACAATCCTTAATTAAGAGTTTTGTGTCTAGTTATACTTTTTCTCTCTAAAAACAAGAATAACTATCGCTATAAATGTATAAATACTAAATATAAATAAATTCATAGTTTAAAAAACTAAAAATACACGCTTTTATAAAGTACCTATACTGCACTAAAAAGTTTCTTTGTATTCACTGATTACAAATTATTGTCATGTCGATAAAAGTACTTACTTCCCTACTTGAAATTGGAAAGAAATGTTAAGCTGTTATTCAGAAAAGGCGCCCCACGCTTTCACACTTAAATATAATGCTTAATGACAAACACGGGGTAGAAAGAAAGAACGAGTTCCATAAATTATTTATTACTTTTTAGTGCAGTATAGGTACTTTATAAAAGCGTGTATTTTTAGTTTTTTAAACTATGAATTTATTTTACACTTTTTAGTCTTAGAAATATTAGTCTAAAATACGGATAAATTTGTCAATTTTTATGTATTCGTAGCTTGAATCGTAGGCAGGTTGTTGCAACACATATATTTACAGGGTAGATATTACCTACGCATAGGTATCGCAATGAGTTTGCTAAATTTAAGAAAGCACTACGTAATTCCCCTACCTTCCAGTTCCATCATCAGGTCCTCATTAATGGTCAAAGTGAAAAGAATTCTTTAAAACAAATCAATTGAGCTCAAACTCGATGTGTATACTAGTAGCCATACCAGGGTTCCGTCCCCCACCTTCCAGTTCCATGATCAGGTCCTCATTCATGGTGAAGTGAAAAGAACTCTCTAAAACTAATCAAATGCGCCCAAACTCGATGTGTTTACTAGTAGCCATTCCAGGGTTCCGTTACACACCTTCCTGTTCCATCATCAGGTCCTCATTAATGGTCAAAGTGAAAAGAACTCTTTAAAACAAATCTACTACTACTTAGTCGTACACTCCTGGCGGAGTGGTCGTGGTCATGGATTGTCTGTCATATTGGTCACGGCTTTTGCGAGACTTCTCCATGTCTCCCTATTCGTGGCATTGGTGTACATTTAGTAAGGGAACACTTTGTAGATGATTTTATGAGGTCTGTCCATCTTGTGGGTGATCGGCCGCGAGAACGTTGACCCTCTACTCTTCCTTGTATAATAAGTCGTTCCAAAGAGCTTTCATAACAAATCAAATGAGCCCAAACTCGATGTGCATACTAGTTACCATCCAAGGGTTCTCTTATCCACCTTCGAGCCCCAGCATCTGATCAGCTCGATGATACCATATTATTGTATTGTCACCGGTCCTTGATACATGTGCAAAATTTCAAATTATTTGGACGTGTAGAAATGGGTCAAAATTGCATCGCAAGATTCCATTACCATCATACATACATACGGGTCAAGCTAATAAAAGCGTGTTAATATAATGCATACATTTAATTGTAGATAAAGTTTTTTTTAAATCCATTATATCTGAAATCCGCTAAGATAAGTCGTTTTTTGGGGTACGTTTTTATCAGTGATATGTTTAAAACCATATATTAAGATCTAAAGGTCAGATTTTTATGCTGAATATAATTAAGTCTAATTTTACAAATGTAAAATAAAGGTATTCAAGAAAATGTTCGCTTTACCTACCTAACATGAATAAAGTTACACAATAAAATAATTAACCAAGTATTAACATTTTTAATTATATTTATACTACATACTAATTGTAATTAGCTATGCTATTGTGGAGTCTAAAAAACAATAATTATTATAATTATCCACAATGTGATTTTTTTTATATTAAATCGTATAATGAATACGTACATTATTATATTTTCTTTCATCGTAATGCCTTTGTGCCTACCATATAATTTTATTGTGTACTTACCTAGGTACCTACTAGTTTTAATTGCATCATTCCGTAAAATAATAATATTCACTTTTTACAGATAATAAGATATTATCATCGCCATTAACATTAATTACCATTTATAATTCAAGACTAGTTTATTTATAAGGCGTTTTAATTACAAATTAAGATTTTGTATCATATGGTATTTAAAACGCAAGGTCATTGGTTCATAAAAAAAAACTACTAAAAGTAGCACGTATAGAGAAATACCATGAGGAGAGAAGGATAGATATCGCTTCCTCTATCCGCATGCGTACGGCAAAGCTGTGGATCTCTCTCCCAGACACCGTGTTCCCAGTAAAATATAACTTGGGTTCATTCAAGTAGGTATAAGGTGAACTGGCATCTTATGGGCAAGCGAGATCTACCTTTGCTCACATCTTCACTTACCATCACGTGAGATTGTGGTCAAGCGTATTTATAAAAAAAATACCTAAGTGCATACTCAATTGATTGGAGAATAAATACTAAATAAATTCTAGGAATTACTGGGTTGTAAGTTTCTTGTGCAAGGGGCCGTTCAATTAGGTACCACCCAAGCTGTAGTGTGTAAACATTGGTTTGTTCTTGCGTAAGGGCTCTGTAGCTAGCAAAATTACCGGATTCAAGAGACGAAATAACAAATATCTCGGGTGACGAGCGAATAACCAAATAACGAACGACCGATAGACGAAGTTGAATAAACAAATAATAAAAAATAAAAAAATCACTTCCAAATTTGACGGTCTAGGTCGGTCCTATAATACGGGCGGAGTAAGATCACGTAACGTCGTTCAAGCGAAATTGTTTGAAAACTGGTCAAGCGTTCGTGACCGCGACAGTACATCAACACGTTGCATAGAAAACTGTTGGTGGTCAAAAATATCAACTCCTTCCCGATGGTCCCATATAAATAACGAGATATGGCTGCTGCTCGAGTCAGCTCGTGCGCGGGTGCTGCTTGGGGGGACTGGTCCGACTACTATCCCTGTAGCCTTTTAGTTTGTTGTAATTTTTGCCGTAATTTATTTTTTTCTTCTTTTCTCCCTTGCTTTATGTTTCGAACGGCAGGACACACTATAGCTAATGTTCATTCAGTTGTAACAAAACAAACAATGTTTAAAAAATAGTGAAAAAATGACAAGAAACTCATTTCTTGCCGGATCTTCTCAGTTGAGGCCGCGTTGTGAATCGGTGGTAGCTATGAAAAAAAATGACCATTCAAAAGTGCTAGCGGCCTATTTGAAGTAAAGATGTTTGACTTTGACTTGACTTTGATATATTTTTCACGAATAATTTTATTATTTTATCAGACTGGATGGATAACGTCGTTGCTCGTCCACTTTCACACCACTTTACAGCTCATCGCGCACCGACCATGCGCCGGCGCACCGCACGGCTCGCACCGAGATAACTACGATTCCATGTTAATTTATCGCTTTTACCTCACACAAGCGTAAACTAGTTACTTTCTATCAGCCTCTACCATCTCATTACAATTCCCATTTTAAATCATTTTTTCCTATAAGAAATACACAAAAGAAAGCTGTAGTGTTCACGACGAATTTTTTTACAGAAACTACCTAAAGATATTTTCCCTATTTTTTGTTGGCACAACGAAAAATACTGTTTTGAAGTAAACACCATTCACGAGCATGGCTGGATGTATAGCTTTTTTGTTCTTTTTCGCGCGTCGACTATTTGTAGCTAAGTACCACTGTACCGTTACTCTGCGCAAGATGTCAACCGCGCCATTAAATTCTATAACAGGATTCCTTATGATTTGAATTTCCCTTCACAACATGTATCTCGTTTTATTAATAATGAACGATTAATTATATTCTTTGATCAATCGTCGGGATGGCTCCGAGCTATGGTTGGAATTATAAAAGGTTCAATTATAATAAATGTAGCTAATTTCAATCAAATAATACCGCTAATTAGCTGACATGGAGTCTCCTTTGTGCGGCCCGCTTAACAAATGACTCAATTGATGTTGTTAATAGTCGGGCCTTCGTGGCCTCATTATAACCCAGTCATTTGGGGTCTACAGTCACGACACAAGTCTAAGTGTCGCCGCACACGGGCCACCGGCCACATTCACAATCGCCGCCACTTGAAGCTAGAAGCGGTTACAAAAGAAGCTGACGCGCGCGACAGCCACTTATGTTCCATGTTGGACACTTGTGGTCGGTGGCCGCCACTTTTTTTTAACTCGTGCTTGGCTTGTGTCGGCGTTTTGTGGCCGAGCCGACCACTAGTGGCGAGCAGTGGCGATTTGTGGCGTGTGGCGACCACCGGCGTTTACGCGTGAGTCCATGCAAAATGTATGAAAACAACAGGAAATAGGTCGGTGGCTGCGTTTTGTGGTTGTGGCCGGTGGCCCGTGTGCGGCGACACTTAGATTTATCGGAAATCACAATGCTAAATAGAATATTCTTATACAAACAAATGGTTCATGAGATTTTCTATGCGAACATAAATCAGACGAGGCAAAATGATGTAGACACGTGGCACTGGCCACCTAATTAAGCCTTTTGGTAAGTGTTGACGTCAAAGACTGTTACTATAGTCCTCTAACGCAGATATATTTCATTTATTTTGGAAAGTCGCCAATAAATCGCCAAGTTCACTTTTATTTTAGTTTCTGTGTGTAACTATAAAAATGTAAATATAAACTACGGGTGCAGTTACTCCCAATCAGTTATAGGTTCTTCAAAACAATTATTAACATCGTCGCGTTGGAAGTATTTTATAGTGCTTTGGTCACCAATCAATCTTTTAAACTAGTAGATTAAAAAAATATTATTTATAAAGAGATATTAATGTAAAATTTGAGCATATTTATCAATAAAGTCTAAGGGCTCACACATAACTGCGATGCCATGCGATGCGGCGCCGCATCGCAGGAATTTGTATGGAAATATTCATTTGTTTCTCGCAGATATTGGCGATGCGATGCGAATTCGCAGTTATGTGTGGGAGCCCTAAATACTATTTTATAGTTTAAAATATGGCATAGAGTATATGGCATATGGAACTCTATGCCATACAGCCCCCCCACATCTACGAAGAAGGAATGCATTGAAAAGAGAGTCAGAGAAAATCTGTAAAACTCCATCGCTTCCAATTCATGACGAGTTCTGCAACCCACCGCCACATCGCCTGAAATCCAGAAAACCTGCTTATGCTGCTGCCCAAAATCTTTCTGGTTTCAGTGTAACTGAAAGTTGGAAAAATGAGTGGGCAACTACAAGATCTAGCACACAGCTCATTGACCCATCACTGCAATTACCCGGGTTCAACCTTCCACGAAACTTGTGGTGCCGTCTGAATAGGTTCAGAACTGGCCATGGGCGATGTAACTACATGCTACATAAATGGGGATGGAAAGACTCAGCAATTTGTGAGTGTGGTGAGGAAGCCCAAACCATGGAGCACATAGTCCGTCGCTGCTCGTTATACTCATACTCGGGGCCTCCTGACGATCTAATCCATCTTACTCCTGACGCAGTCACCTGGTTAAAAACCTTGGATATTGACATTTAATTTGACATAATATTCTTCAATTTGTATTATTTTTATATTTTTATTACCTAAGTACCTATATTTTATTAAATGCCATACGATTAAATAATAAATAGTTTAAAATATTTAAAGACAATTTGATACAACAAAAATTCAAAATTAGAACACACCTTATACATATAAATTCTAAGCATATAATAATACACTGTGTGTTGCCCGTGGGGTGTCCGGGTCAGAATAGCACCCTCCCATCTCTTACCGTTGGATGTCCGTAAGAGGCGACTAAGGTAAAACAAGAAGACGGGCAGCAGCGTCTTTCTATTGGGTTACCTACCAGGCTACCACCAATACTGCGACCCCCAAGCCGCCTGCCAAGCGTGGGGATTATGGAAACCCAACCCAATTCTAAGCGGGAGGCCTTTGTTCAGCAGTGGACGTTTTTCGGCTGCAGATGATGATGATTATGTATGAGTTTATTTTTGTGAGAATTTTGGAGTCATCACTTAATTTAGTACAAATAATTAAAAAAAAAAAAAAAAAAAATATTTAAAAAATAAAAATTAAATGGAAATGGGCGGGCCATGTTGCACGTATGACCGATAAGAAATTGACAAAAAGAGCTACCATGTGGGATGGGCCTACAGGAAAAAGAAGAACAGGTCGACCATTAGTACGATGGGCTGACGAGATTAGGAAAACAGCTGGAATACATTGGATAACAAAGGCTAAAGATAGACAGTTTTGGGGAAAGTTGGAGGAGGCCTATACTCAGCAAGAGGTCCTTAATAATTAAAACTAAATTTATATCTTAATAATAATTTAATGTATTTAATATTGACATTAACATTTTGACATTGATTCATGATATCTCTAAACATCTAAATTCTAATTAATTGTAAAATTTAATTAATTGTAATAATTGTAATTTATCATTGTTTTTACTCCTAGGAGCCCGTTGGCCCGAATCGGAATCAAAAAAAAACGCGCAAAAAAATGTACGCTGGGGCCCGTTGGCTCGTATTTGCATCAACGGGCGTTAACGGAATATAAACTTTGATGTAAAAAAATTAAGTTAGTTATTGCATGGCAACTGTATTTCAAACAGTTCTTTAGTACATTATCTGTAGAATAGAAGCTTCATACATTCGTTGAGTGAATTGTTTATGTCATAAATTCAGTCTGTAACGTGACGCTCGCGCGTCTCTGTTATATCCTCTTTGGCTCGCGCGGGTCGGGCGTGTTGTTGTGATGGTGACGTGCGGTGATTTATGTTATTGTGTTGTGGTTTTATGTGTATTGAATGGGTAAGTGATAGATGTAATCAAATTATGAACTCTTTTTACAGCTGTTTAGATGTTAGGTACCGCGAATTCTATCATATAAACATCTTTTTTGAGATCGGAAAAAAGGGTGTAACCTCTCGTGGTTTAGACTATGGCGTTGCGAATATATACGTATATTTCATATAAATTGGCTTTAAATCAATGTATATACATCATAAATACATCATAATTACATATTGAATCGATAATAACGACATTATATAGAAAAAAAGTAATAATAACCCATAAAAAAAATCGTTACAAATTGTACTCCCGTGACGTCACCACTCCCGTGAATCACGCGAGGACATAAAATTGTTGATTTTTACAGATTTTTATTCGAAACTAGTATAATTAGGAGTTTTAGTGCATAGTTTAGTTCTTTCTTAGTGTGGGGGTTGATATTCCACCCTCAAAATCAAACCCAGAAAAAGAAAAATCGACCTTGACCAAAACCCATCTAAAAACCCATCTATTTTTGACTTTCCCTTTGAAAAACTATATTTATATCTCACAAAAACGTATATATGTGTCATCTATTGAATAGTTAATACATTTCTCATCAAAACTACATTTACAGAATGCAAATCGGTTGAGTGGTTAGGTTTTTATAACGCTCGTAATGACAAGTGGGCCCGCCCGGACCAAAAAAAACCGAAAAAATAAACATATATGGCAGTGCTAAATATGTATATACTTAATTTTTGCCGGGTTCCGGTAATGATTAAATGGCTTTAATAATAATAATTAATAATAATATCTTGGGATAATCCACACACGGTCATCCGATCCCAAACTAGACAGAGCCTGTACTATGGAAACCAGACAGCTGATACTAATACTTATATACATTTTTTTTTTGTAAATACATACTTAAATAGATAAATAAAACCCAGATACTTGGTGGGAATCGAACCCACAACCCATCGGGTAGCAGTCAGGGTGTCTAACCACTAGACCAACGGGCCCGCCAAATGATGCTGTAATGATGGCCTTGGATGCTATTATTTAGTTGATGAAATAAAGATTTATATAGAGTACCGCTTCATAAATGGTAAAACGATGTAATCGAGATCTTGCTTTATCAGTGGCTAATTAGCGTTACCTCCGGGCTAAAGACGATGCCATCTGTCTAACAAATATTTTTGTTTTCCAACTAATTAAATTAGGACTGTGTTTATATAAAGTACAAGGTACGCGGTCTTTATAATAAGCTACACGTGTACTTTTTTTAATTTGGGAATAATATTTATAAATTAGATCAAAGATCGACATTTGGGTAGAAATGTTCTTGTATTTAAGTCAATGATCCTAATTGGAATGAAATAATGAAATAAATTAAATTAATAATTTAATTATAAATTATCATATTATTATTTATAATTCGAATGTTGTAATTATTATTTCTAAAAATACCTCGAAACCTAGACCTCGATAATCCATAATTGATTTGAGATTCTTAGTGCTTAAAATATCCATACTCCACAGTAAACAAATCAGAAAATAAAACATTTTATCAAAACCCTGTTTTATTGAAATCAAACTACTTTTACGGATTTTATCATATATTGTTTAGCTTCAATTATCCCGTCGTTATTTAGCCTGCTTTATTTTACTGCGACATTTAAAATTAAAAAAAAAATGAAAAATATTTTCACAGCAAGAGGTGCACCATTTTTAAAATGGCACCAGTGATTGGGATTCTTGTTTCCTATGAATGAATGAGGAGTGACATTGACTGACGTTGCTCGGATGGTGGGTTGAAGCGGCGGGCGGTCTGCCACGGTACATCTCACGAATATAACGAGACTTATCAATCTAATAATAAAAGAATTCACCAAAACGATTGCCTCATTTGATTATTATTAGAATGTATCAAAATAATAAGCTCTAAACCCGAATATGATAATTATAAAAATCATTAAAATAATTTTGCGACGCAAAAACTATGTGGGACATAAATTATGTAAATTTTGGTCTTCGTAGAATGTTTTAAGCAGGCAGATTAAATGCCGACTACGCAATATAATAATATTCTAAAACAATCCACACACGGACATCTGATCCCAAACTAGGCAGAGCTTGTACTATGGAAACCAGACAACTGATGCTAATACTTAGCATAATATACCTTTTGTTTTTGTAAATACATGCTTAAATTAATAAATAAAAACCAGACACCAGGTGGAAATCGACCCATTGGCCAGGGTGTCTAACCAGTAGACTGACAGGCCCGTCAACGACATATTTACTAATCGAAATCTTTATAATTCGTGAACGATGTAGGTAGGTCGTAAAGTAACTGAGATCCTGGGCTTTTCCTTCACTTACCTCTCACTGCTTGGCTAGCCAAGCAATAAAAATGTATGCCGTTAAGTTAGGAACAAAGTATTGATTGAAATATTTAAAATTTGTAAAAGCTTTTGGAGTTTCCTGCTGATATCCTAATTTTAAGGAGACTTAGAAAACTTTTTAGTACCATAAGTCCATACATTTTATGCTTTACGCCTTTTATAATCAAGTAACGAAGCTTTTCTGCATCAGCAGCTTTATTTTTTTATTTAAAATTATAGCGTGTAACTAAAGATTGAGATTGGTTGAGACCTTTTGAACGATTAAAAGTTTGGACTGCACTTATAAATAAGCACCTTTGTCATTACGAATTTAAAACAAAATCTGTAGAAAAGATAACCTATGATGCCATCCAATGTTGCATCAGTGTAAATATTATTAATACACTTATATGGCTTAATGAATGCATGCGTAGGCGCACGCGAGCTTCAGAAGATCGAAGCTACGTCATAATTGTAGGTGAATAAATAGTTCTGTTTATTGAGGCTTTGTATACTCTGCTAGTGTTGGTTTGTCCATTTCAGAAACTTAGGATTTACAAACTTCGGCCAAGATGGTAATTAAGTAAGGAATGTTAAAAGTAAAAGTCAATTATTACAGTAAGCAGCCGAGAAAGTGTAGTAAGAAATGTTGTTCTGTGATCGTATACTTTGGGAGTATATTGTGAATCTACGTACCTAAGTCAGTTTGAAAGCAATATCCGGACTTGCATATTACCTCCTAGAATATTGGTGGAAAAGGGCCCTGTGTGTACGAGTATTCTGCCATACTTGTTATTGGAAGCAAGTATGAAAGTTGAAATAGACAGAATCTTTTGTACAGTAACTTCCGTGGTGCCTAGAATAGATCTTCGAGGTTGTATCGGCCTATATAATTTATTTCTTGTTTTCCGCTTTGCAAACAAGGAAAGTGGAATTTGTTTCTTTCCTATTTGCAACTCTTAACTAGCTTTCTAATTTTTAGTGCAGGTTAAAAGACAATTCAGGTTTAGCCCGGGATTTGCGGAAGTTCTAATTTTGGTATCTTCATTGGCGACCATTGTAATTACTAACTTTCAAGAAAGGCACGAAATGGTATTCGGGATTGGATTAGTCGAGGAATTACTGTCTTGAAGACTTCAATTTTTTTTCTAATAGCCTGTCTACCTCTGGAAATCCCATCCTGGCTAAGAATAAAGACATTAAACACGCTGAGAAAGTTGGTCGAAGTATGTGAAGAGAACCTGCATTATTAAAGATGTCAACTACGAATGTGGATCAGCAAAAGAATGTACGAATCGACCTTCATCTTCTATATAGTCATTTTATACGTTGCCTATTCTTACAAGATGATCACACTGATATGTACGAAGTAATCAAAAGTCTAATATAAAAATTCCCGGAAGGTAATCGGGCAATATGAAAGTAACATTGCTGTACCGTGTTTACGCTTCAACGCCGTTGTGATAGACGCATTAAAACTTTTATTATATCACTGGACGGGATAATAGGGCCTCCATGGTAACAATGATGGACGTATGACTCGGCCCTGAGTGACGTAAACCAGGTGGTTCCCGGCTTCCCGTCCTCGTCACAACCCATTGTCAAGAAATTTTATATCAGAAATAACTAGTTCTAAATTTAAAATCTTCGTCATATCCACTAAATGGTACAATTTTATTCGTCGCGTGTGTCATTGGCATTGGAATAAAAGCTCTCGTGCTGTACCAGACCGAGCCGTTTCCATGCGTATGATTTTCTCTTTTACTTGTCGCTTTAACGAGCGCGACAGAACATTGCTAACGTGGTCATAAAAAATATTCTAGGCAAGTTTCCAAAGTACTATCCGTGCCATAATACACGTTCCGGTAACAAAACCGTTTGAGAGCAAAGCAAACAGCGCAGACATAAATCTAGAAGTTGTAATGAAGCGTTATTGGTACGATAATAAAAGCTAAATTGATTAGCGGTGGTCCCGCGCAGGTAGACCGCATTCCGGCCGTGCGGTCCCCTCTCCGGACCGCGCTCCGCACCTTGGCCCGTTGCGGGAATGGGACACGGCACGGGAATGTCATAATTTCAAATTTAATTTTGTTCCACAGTTTTGTTCGTTCGTAGTCTCAGTGATGTGGGGCTATCAACTCAAACAAATAAGTTTTTTTTTCTTACACTGTTCGTACCTCGACCTTTTGAGTCCCCAAGAAAGAAATTATTACCTGTAACAAAAATAAAATTTATTTTAGATATAAATTTTCGGTTGTAACAACATGCAACACTGTATATTCGTCGTCGGAGTACAAAGGTAAACTCCATAGGTAAGTAGGTACGCTATAGTATAGAGGTCGCTTACCTTTGTGAGAGTGAATTAATAACTGCGCAGACGCATGACTCGTGAGGGCGAGGTGAAAATAAGCGTAAAATTAATAACAGATCAAGGTTGCTATCAGTGGCGTGCCCGAGCCCAGTGTATTTTTATTCCATAGAATAAATAAACACTAGTTTAACGCTACATGACGATGTTTAATGGCACATAAAATTCATAATTTTGACCTGATTCCTAGTAGGTATATACTATGAAACAAATCTAAATATCTTGGACCAAGAATGTAGCACAAAATCTGCTAGTGTCTTTAGCTAAATCAATATTACGAGATATAAGCACAAGAAATGGCAATTCCAAGAGATCATTGTTAATAACATATCCTAAACAAATTAAACCACTCACTTTGGTTGTTCGTAATTGCTCCTCTGTGTATTTTATGTTACGGAATAGCTGAACATAGTAAGTTTATTTTTGATATTTCTTTTTTTCGACTACTACAAGCATTTATTATAGTGTAATGAGTAGTTGCCAAAAGATCCGATCAATCATCTTCAAAAGCTTTTACTTCATCTGAACAAATTTTATTATCTCGACCGATGAAAGATCGTTAGCACACGAACAACGTTTCATTTATATCACACAAACAAGAATCGAACATAACTGACGATATGGGGCTTTGAATAAACGTCTTTATTTATTCCGATGCGGTCGGAGTCGGACACGGAGTGGCCATTTTATTGGGAGAGCAGCGTGCGTGGGCGCATCTATACCTACAAACTATAAATTTACAGGCCGCTAATAAAAATACTACTAACACATTTCCTATACTTTGGTTCGACCTGTTTATACAGATCAAAGCAGTATTAACTAAAGTTTATCTAATCGACGATCATAACTGCGGAAAAGGAAGGATGTATGACCTAGTTGAAAGGATCTGTTTATCGGCACTTGCGGTACAGCGTCCAATTAAATGCTATGATTGTGGTAATTAACGTCGCATTTAAGATACCAAATAGTATGTTTCATGTGTACCGCTTGACTGATCCATTCACAGTGACAATATAGTTTTATTGGTAGAGTTATGAACAGATTGCTATAATTTGTCTCGAGTATTTTTCGAGTGACTTAACTCACACGAAAAATACTCAATTTAGCTTAAAATTAACGATGTTCAGATGGACAATGTTTCTTTTTGGGAACGATGATTACTGTATACCGCAGATGTCCATATAATGTAATAAATTTATACGCGTTGCCTTAAGTTCAAGAGAGTGACGAGCTCAAAGCAGCTTACGAAGAACGGTTTCGGCTTGTAATATTACTTAGAGAAGACAAAATCACGATATTTACTACCAGTTGTAGTCGAATTGTCGCCGCGACGGCTGCGGCTGTGAGCTGTCTACTCCCGCGTGATGGCATCCGAGCTCCATGAATGAACGTCGATCGAAACCCATTCAACCAGTTTGGTCGCGCACTGATTACCACTTACCCATTTATAATCTTATCTACTACAAGACTTGGGACGGCCACGTTAACTTGAACCGACGATGAGTCCAGCACGGTCGCGATTGGCCGGCCGCGCACTCACCCCAAAAAACGGACGCTCTCTTCCTCTTCATTCACACCTTTTTACGATACTTTTTGGTGAATGAAGTCGTGTTCGGGATAATTATTGAATTTCGACGATTCGTTACGAATATCGATGAGCCGGAAGCCCATCGGCGCGGGTGATTGCGTTGGGTGATCAAATTCCGACGATCAGAAAGTAATTTTATGGTTTTTAAGCTGAATTTTAGTTTGATCTGAAAATTCAAGTTGGTGAGGTAAAATTTAGGTGTTGGCTTAATGCCATTCAACCCTATTATTTTAAATTAACATCTGCCTTCGAAATAAATAAAATATAGTTTCCATGTAATTGAAATGTCAAATTAATCGAACATTTACGAGCGGCTGCAGTGCCAGTCCTTCGTCGAATATTAGACGGGCATTATAAAACGTATCGGTGGTAATAACGCAGGGGATCTAATTAAATTGACGCCGATAATAATGGCACTCGGTCTCCCCTTGCAGACCCCTCGACATTTATTATTCCAACAGTACCTGGAGGTCTACTTTTGATTTACGATAGATGCATAAATGAAATAATGGCCGATTTGTGTTCTGTTGGCGAATTGGTTGGCGACCTTTAGGTTGCACTTTGGTATCTAATTTAATTTTGGGTCTACAGTCTTAATCCATAAAGTTGGGATTTGGTTGCATGGGCAATTTTCTATGCATACTGTGAGTGATAACAATAATATTCGAAAATTAAAATAAATCACGACATAATCCGTAAGAATAGATTGGTTACAATATTATTCGATCCCTTTTCTTTTCATACCGTTAGTAGCCCGCCTTAACAATGAAGAAACACACCGAAAAATATTTATTTGTCTTTTAACGATCCGAAAGTATGTACCTATTATTAGCGTTGATAGTGATTAAATGTAAATAGCTCGAGACATTCTCGCAAGTGGCTCAAGGATCAACTATTTAATGAATTTATGGGTTTAATGAATTTAAACTACGGAAGCCACGAACAAATGTGCCAAATAATTAAAATTATTTAAGTAAAACTTTATTAAGAAGTTTATTATGTCATTTAATTATTATTTTTTGGTAAATTTAACAAAAATGTTTTGTTATTGTACCATTTGGTTGGTATTTTCTACTCTTAGGTACCAAAGAAATGTCGTAGCTTTTTCTTTTACAGTATTCCGACTTAAAAATATGTGTAAATGCGGAATTAGAGAACTAGAACTGGGTTATGTCACTACTTTCGTGTATCGGGGACCATATCGGACTTCTCGCAACGTATACTCACTTACACAGTCGAATCGCAATTCGCGGCAATTCAAACGTGCACCCTTATATTGTTATATCTCCATTTCATTGCCCGCCAGGGACTACATCTGCCGACTACCCTCGCGCGCCCCGCACCCTTACCCCACGTCCATTAGTGTTTTGTGAATGATTTAAAAGCTCTTTCGGATAACTACTCTGTAAGTGAGTAATTTAAGACTGCTTCCTATTTTATCAGTACTCCCCAATTTAGAGAGCACATTAAAACATTAAGTTGTTAAGGACGGCACGGGGATGTAACTCGTTTGAATCGGCCGAATTAATGGACAAATTCTTGGCGAGATTTAAAAAAATGATTAGGAACAATAAAATAGCTTTTAGCATAACGGACATTCTTTGGCATCGTTGACAATCCCATTTGAGAGTTATTGTCTACGGTCCAATAATGTATTTAGTTTATCGAAACACTTGTCGAATAGCCCATTGTAATATGTTTTTGAATGCTCTTTAACAAAAAGACAATATTCGAAAGGAATCATTTCGTAACACAGTAAAAGATACACACGTAAATGTATAACACAAATACGGAAACACGAAATTCCGCAAACCTTGGTCGGGGTAGAGGTAAAACGGAAGAAAATCCGTCATCTCCCGCTCGTAAACAATGCTCGCCGGTACGTAGGTGCATGTAAATGAGAGTTATGGTAATTTATCGGCGGGGATGGGGCGGTAATGATAAGATAACGCTTTGTTCCCGCGGCCCGGAGCGCGGAGATACGGCCCATGGAGCTGGCGTGGCGTCGCGCACGCACCGACAGCCGCACATAATTATTTTTTATCGTGAAAAATTACAAAACAAAAACAAGATTTCACACTTAAAGCGTTTTATTGGCCGGTCTCTGGGCCGCCGGACCATTGAGGTCAACGAACGAGGATCATTTTTATCGTGAAAGCTTTTACTGAATGTTGTAGTTCCGCGTTAGGAATTCACATTAGCGCAGTTGCTGTAAATTCCTCGAATTAAGACTAAAAAACCGTGCGTTATAAATAAGCATATTTCGTTACATTTAGTTACTTCGCGCAATAATTATGATTATTAATAGATGTTGTTCAGATTCATTATATAATGTTATTTTCGTGACAATGAAGATAAAATCTTCATTTATCTTTTGCAGTGAATTAACGTTTTGTTACTAAGCGATAGCTGTCATCGCGTTTCGACAATAGAGGCGATTGGGGTAAATTGGCAGATAAAAATAAATTTATCTATGTATATGTAGTTAACGAGCACACCAGGGGTCCACGTCCCCCATCTGTTCCCCAGCAGACTTTGTGACGCCTAGAACTATTATTATTGTTAAATAATAATTTATACAATTTGTTTATTTTAAATGATAAATATGTGTTTTTAGGGTTGACAGGGACAATGTTTTTTTTTGTCTGTTTTGAAATTATAATCCTTTCGGTAAATAAAGAGCTACTAAATGATGATACAGTAACATTATTAAGACCGCTTACTTTGGTCATTAGACAGGACTGGAACTATAAGGAAGGTATGAGAAATACCTAATAATCAAAGGAAAAAAATCAAAGGGTTTCGTATAATTGGCGAGTTTTGTATAATGTTATATTTTTTTTATGGTTTTTACGGTAAGTACCTGTAGATTATTATTTTGATAACAATTTTATACTATAGAAATATTATCACCCAGTTGCTTCGTGATGACATTTTGAAATCAAGTATAATAGCTCTGATTTTTCCTATTGTTATAGACAATGTAAATCACAATAGGATGAGCAGGTCGAAATTATTGATTTTTAGAGGGGATTTCCCGTTATATGTTATTAAAAGTAGGTACAACAACGGGTAAGGAAAATACAATATTTTCATCTCTATTTCTAATTTGTTGTATTTATAAGGATAATAATGTTAATGTTTTAACTAACCCGTTAAGGATTTTATAAGAATAATAATTTTACTGGTTTTGCTATTTTTTTTTAATTATTAGAAATGATGTTGTCTTTTACTTACGCGAATATTACACATTGAAATCAAACTACTTTTACGGATTTTATCGCGGTTTATTTTTTCATTTTACTATCCCGACGTTTCGAATGCTTTGCAGCACCCATGGTCACGGGAGGACTGAGATGTTGAACGTCCTTATGTCACAATTATGCCGGTGTACCCTCAGGTCTTCTTAGTTATTATTGTTGGTCCGATCTACGCAGTAAGAGCTTACAGTATCTTGAGGCCGTGCAGTATTTTGATTGATATTGGATTTAATTATATTTATCACAGGATCCCAAGCCGGTGGTAACACCCAACCATCTTCTCTATTGAAATTAGGATGTTTTTTGATTTCAATAGCCTCACGAATCATCCTAGTCAGGTTATTAGAAGTGTTTAACCCCAACGCTAAGGTCAAACAAGTTACATAGAGGTATTCACCGTTTAAATAATTCATAAACAGGTAGCGAAGCGTACAAGTGCGCATAGGCAGGTCACCATTGTTCACGCTGATGAGTAGGTACCGCCACCATCGATGTGGTCACAGGCCACGGCAAAATATAATAACAATATAATGTATACAGCGTATGCATATGAGATGCATGAACATCGACCATTACTGCAGTTGAAACAAAAAATTAGACGACCATACGGCTAGGGTTGGGCAGTATTTGAATTACTTGTAATTAAAATACGTAATTGAAATACAAATACGTATTTGGTATTTCTATTTCAATTACTTCCTTAAAATGTAATTTGTAATTCTTATTTGGAATACCTAACGCCGAGGTATTTTGTAATTAGTATTTCAAATACTTCAAGGCTTCAAAATACATTTTAACATTAAAATACAAACATACAATTTAACACAAGTTGTGCTCATCAGGACCTGTAGAAAGATTGTTTTCTTTAGCAGATTTTATTCACTCTCCAACAAGAGGCTGTTTGTCTGACAGTACATTTAAAAATCTAGTGTTCATGAAAGGAGACTCTGGTTTTACTGATTAATTAATCTTGTTTACCTCTACTTTTCAGCCCGTGCTGGTCTAGATTACTTATTTTGTAATTTGTATTTCAATTAAAAATAGCTAAAATACTGTATTTTGTATTTTATATTTCAAATAACTTACAAAGATATTTTGTATTTCATATTTAAATTACTTGCGATACAGTATTTTTTTATTTGTATTTAAATTAAAGCAAAGCATGTAAGTATTTTGCCCAGCCCTGCATACGACTAATATTCCGGATTTTATTAGGTACAGTAATATTTATTCTGATCTTTTGAAAACTTTTCAGTACCTAACCACATTCGGGTACTGTAGTTTTAAAATAATGGTACCTACAATACATGTACAGACATGCCCCTTTTTGTTACTATATTCTACGAATTATTACCTTGCTGTATGTTTCTTATGTAGCATTGCCGTAAATATCAGGAATAATTATTTTTAATTTTATTTATGTTCGAATCCTGACAAACACATAATAATATACACAAATGAACTCATCGATACATTATGTTTTAAATTACGTATGTCATTAAAATTTTCGTTCTTTATTTCCGATGACCAATTGCTATAGATTTTTACACAGTTATACATGCAATATGGTTTTGTTACTGATTGCTTTATATCTCATATTAAGCTCGTGGTTAAGTGTAGGTATCTGATATCACATCTTTTGCACCTCTGTTTCATCCTATCACCTTTTTTGCTGCTCTTTTTCAGCCTCACGATTCCTGTGGCATTTTCCACATCTTTTTAACTTACAACGTCCGTTGTTAATGGCAATTCTTGTGTTGTTAATATACTTTCACGTTTATCATTGACGACCTCGTCATCACTTCTTAGCCAGGGTTTAGCCACTGCCGTCAATGTAAGTAATATTATGTTTAACTCCACATGCATGTAATAATAAATGAGCTATTAAGTTATCGCAAAGATCTGGATGAACCTCGTTAAAACTTCGTACGTCCCGGTATATTTTAACAAGTTCATGCTTCTTTATAATTTCAGACGAGCAACTTTAATTGACACGTGTTACAGTGTTGCGTGGTGATTTAGTAAAATATATTTCAAGCTCTCTATCTAGTAGGTAAGGATGGTTATTGTAGAGAACCATGCTACATAAGTTTAAACGTTATTAAACCGTATTGGGACAAATCAAATGTAAGAACTATGTATGTTAAACAAATTCACATTGTCCGCTCCGATTTGGTTTACTTACTTGCCACCAGTGCACGTAGCGGTGTCTGTTATTGACATCGGATATATTATGTGAAAACGCTCTAACCCTTAGTATTTATGAATGTACCGTGATTAGGTAATGACTTCTTGAAGCGTGTTTTGCAGAGACAGAAAGTTTATAATGTAAGTAGGTATGTTTGGGCATGTATTAAAATTCTGTATAAGCAGAATATCAACTTATGCATACTCACATGTAACTTGAAATGGTAACAAGACACCTAGATCAACAATAAATTGATTAAATTTTTATTCCTTTGTAAATCTGTAACTTTCTATACCATGTTTTTCTTTACAAGATGAAAAATGGAACAACGCATGAAACAACATGTATGAACGCAGGCGTAATGGCTGACCGATTACCGACCGAGGGTATGATAGTGACTTAGGTAGTTAATCCCCATATGTGTTTAATTTATTTCATATGAATTGATTTCATCCCTGTTTTTGTGTGAGGAACGATAGTAAAATTATGCACCGGACTATTGTAAAGTCTCCGGAAGATAATCGATAAGGCTTGTACGGGAACAAATTTCACGGCGCGCGCGCAATTCCGCTCGACGCGGCGACGGTTCCAACTTAAATAGTTAAATGCTGTTTAATATTACACACACTAAATTACTACATAATAGTCGTAGTTTAGGAGCCATTTGAAAAATTCCCGCAAGGTGAACAAGCGATGGTATTAGAGCCAACCATTATATGTGAAACTTTTTAATCTGCTAAATTTATTTTACCTTTAATAATTAATGGGTTGATTTTACGCCAGAGACAGTTTAGTTAACGCATCAGAGATTCAATATAGCTATGTTGCGATGTGAAGGGCACGGTATTAGTGGATATACCTGGTGATATTACTAGAAAGGTCTATTGTGTTAGGAAAAATTGAAAGTAATCATCCGCGTGGTAGAAGACCAGCTCGATGGGCTGATAAGATCGCGGTAAGTATCAAGTGCAAGTGCAATGTGTCTGGTCGATGCAAATGGCAAGTTGTCGCTCATTGTGGCGGTCTAAGGGGGAGGCCTTTGTTCAGCAGTGGACGTCTTCCGGCTGATGATGATGACGATGATGAAGTATCAAGTAAGTATGACTTAACTATGACGTAGGATCTACACAGAAGCTACGTCATACTGTGCACCGATCTGTCCAGGCATACAACTTGCGTGATGCAACTCATCCTTGGCCTGAGCGCGTACGTCTAGCTAGTTTCGTTGCTTTTAGTATACAACTACGTGATGAGACTTACAGACAACTGCCAATTCACTGCCGCTCGTCACCTGAGACATCAGTTATTCAGTCTCTGGTGCACTTACTGTCACATTCTGAGGCTATTAATGACTTATTATCTCATGCCTTGAACATAATGATTTATTAATTCACTATCTATGCGTCAGTAAGATCCATTAAAATTATTAATGTAGTTTGAAAATTTCATAGATAGCATGCAGTGATAGTTCGATTTTAATGTTATGTCTATTATGTTTTATCACGAAGTTTACTAAGCGTAAACTAGCGCTTGAACTCAATCCCACCTGATGATCCACGATGCAAATTGCAACCATAAATAAAAGCGCAATAGTTAATTAATAATACAAGGAAAGCAGATTAATAATACAGAGGTATCACCGGTAGCAAAGAGGACCAATTACATTCCTTCAGCTGCGACAACGACGCAAGTCAGGCAAGGTTAGTCCTTAGATTGGTGACCGTTGCGTGGCATTTGAACTGAGAGTTGCCTGCTGCTCGAGTCAACTCGTGCGCGGGTTCTGCTTGGGGGGACTGGTCCGACTACTATCCCTTTGGCCTTTTAGTTTGTTGTAATTTTTGTCGTAATTTATTGTTTTCTTATTTTCTCCCTTGCTTTATGTTTCGAACGGCAGGACACACTATCGCTAATGTTGATTCAATTGTAACAAAACAAACAATGTTTAAAAAAAAGTGAAAAAATGACAAGCCCGCTGAGTTTCTTGCCGGATCTTCACAATTGAAGCCGGGTTGTAATCCGGTGGTAGCTTTTAAAAAATTGACCACTTAAAAGTGGCGGTGGTGGTGGTTAGCGTTAAGCCTATTTGAAATAAAGATTTTTGACTTTGACTTTGAGTCTCCGTGCTTCGGAAGGCACGTAAAATTGGTACCGGATGTTAAGCCAAGTCCTAAAAGACCTAAAGCAACAATTAGACACTAGGTTGGCCACTTACCATAATGAGTCTTGCGTCTTACTTATTGCGTCTAAGCTCTTATCAGATATTTAGATTTTATCATAATATAAAACCTAATAACATAAAACCAATTGTTAATAGCACCCGAGTTCGAATAGTGTTGACCTACTGAACCCATCCATTCCACCCCAAAATAAAAAGATGGGTAATTGATTGCATCGACGCGAGCTCATTTGACTGATTGTATAGAGTTCCAAATTGCGTATTTAACGTATGGGAAGAACCCTCGTGAGCCGTTGCCAATTTGGCCGACTCTCCCCTGCCACGCTCCCCTCCCTATCCTACATGTTTATATTGAATTTGGATTCGGATAATTCAAAAAAAGCAATATGCTGTTTTTCTTCGTATCTATTCGTAATAATCTTTTAGGTGATGATTTCGATATTTCAAGGTAAAAAATTATAAATAATGGATTTGGGAGTTTTTTATGATCGACCTCATTACGGTTAGTCAAATATTTAATTGTTTGAAGGAAATGCACAGAATGCAATGCCCGCCAATATTAATCAGGACTTTAAACAGTTGTTTTTAATCAGGATTTTGTTTTTATTAATTGCAGCTGTAAATTAAATAATTGTTACCTACTTACTTCTATGGGTTTATCATATATTCTGCAGCAAAGCAGTAGCTTGTAAACGTTGCTGTATTCCAGTAAATATTCCGGTGTAAAAAAAGGCATCGGGGCACCATAACTAGAGAAATGATGCATGAAATTAACGCAACTGTCTTAGATGAGAGACGAGTGACAATGCCAAGAACTTCTACATACGATATCAGCGTGTCACAGCGTGTGCTTACAAACAAACATATTTTTCATCTAATCCTTTAGTTATTTAATCATCGAACCTAAATTATACACAGCGTTTGCAAAAAGTAAACACAACGTGTTAAGAATCGTCACAAATTGGAACGTTCTTGCGATCCGTTAAAGGGCCATTCGCCATATTATCATAGTGCAAATATCAACCCGTCCTGAGCAGATTAGATAAACTGCAGAAACCGTAGCTCCGCGACGTGGAAAGCGTGAATTATGATATAAACATCATTTTAATTACAATCGCTCATGTGCAAAATGCTTAGCCGTCATTAATCTGCCGAGAAATATGTCTGTAGCATCATTTTAAATAAATAACTATTGTTTTTTTTCGTGTCTGAGGTCGTTCAATGTGACTCGTGTGTCTCGTTGTACCGATGTACCAGTTAGATTATTGAATCACTTTATACTGAAATATTCTGAAATCATATTTTTTTAATTTATTTATAATATACTATTAACTATACATTGAAATTAATTCTTGATCCAGATTTTACTGGCAACTGCATTTTTTTATTCTTACGTGTATCTGTCTGTAGCATGCTATAATAATAACCTCATTCCTTTTTTGAAGTCGGTTAAATTAGACTCCTATTGTACTCCTATGTCTGTATGTCGAAAAACCGATACTATTTAATCACAACAATAAACCCATTAAACGTTTTAGCAAATCTCTGGATCATAGCTACAACGATGATGGTGCAAATGAATGCGCGTTATATGTCAAAACTAGCAGATTTGCGAGCACGGGCACCATTCCCGGGACGTACTATCTATGCAGATCTAAATTTAAAGAGTAATCGCTTGTTTAATAATAAATATAGATTATGTCGCTCGGAGCACTCAGTCAGTATGCAGGTCGACCAAAATATTCGTGCAGATGGCAGTGTCGCCACTGTCTAACCAAAATTTTAAAATAATAAGTTATTTCCATTTTGATAATAATAGTTCTTCATCTGAACTGTACCAAAATAGTCTAGTAGTTTTTTTTATTTAACCTGAACCGAGAAATGCAAGACGTTCGTCTGATGGCAAGTGACGCCTGCCCCGCCGCGCGTCACCCGTGAAATGTCACGGGCTAATGAGCTATAAAGTCACTGGAGCCAGGTATTTTCACCAGCTACTAGTACCCTTCACATCGGAACACAGCAATGTTTATACACCTTCGAGTTTCTTTGACTACTTTCAACATTAAGGTGCATAGATTAGATTAGATATCTAAGCTTAGGTTGCCGGCCCATCTCGCCCCATCTCCTCCCGCTGGGTGTCCGTAAGAGCCGACTAAGGGAAAACATGAAGACGGGCGGCAGCGTCTTTCTATTGGATTGTCTACCATTTATACCTACTACGCTCCCAAGACAGGCGTCTTGGGGAGCGCAGTAGGCAGGCGCCAAGCGTGGGGATTATGGAAACAGCTCCTTTCTATGACAACTTTCGGCTGCTGATGATGATGATAAGGTTGCCCGCGCGTTGAATAAGGGTTAAACACATTCCTTCGGAGTCGCTGGACGCTCGGGGTGTGGGCCCTTTGAGCGTCCATTGAGTACGGCGGCGACTCCGAGGAGGACGGTCCCCGTCAGTACCGTGTCAGGTTCCCGGGGGGCTACAATGCGCCCCCCGGCGGCGGGCTACAATGCGCCCCCCGGCGGCGGGCTCAAAGGCAAGGCACTGAGGGGCCCCTGGTGCAGATCCCACCGGAGAGCCCTGGGGTCCCCCCTCTCATGTGCCGATGCGACAGCCGCGGGGGTTTTAGTGGGTAAGAATCCCACATACCCCGGTCGAGCCCCACAGCTTCCCCATCTTTCGAAGATTTCCACCGCGTCAAAAAAAAAAAAAAGATGGTTAAACACATTAAAATAAATGGAATTCATTCCATTGTGCCTTTAAAAACGTGACCTCCGCATACGTCTACAGAACAGTTGAACAACGTTTAGGTGATCATTAGTAAAGCATAGTTAATTATGATTCGCAGTATACGAGATAATTGCAAAGGTACACCGGTCTGTGGGTCACGGATACAGTCACTCGTCGGCGGCTAACAGATGGCTCATTGTGTTAAAAGGTAGAGATAAGCCATGACTTCAGTTTTACTGCATGACGGGCGTTGACTCGTAAGTGGATGGAAATTATAACCGTTAACCCAAATGTATGTACTATTCATGTATTCTTTTCTGATTATATTTTGTTTTATGTTTACGCGTATACTGAAGATTGAGATAAAACTATTCTATATTGGCTTCGGCCGTTTAGGAAACCAGAGTTTGGAAACCAGTTTCCTAAAAGGCTTTTTTTATACCTCTACGTAACTGGTTTCCTATAAGACTTTTTTTATACCTCTAAGTAACTGGTTTCCTAAGAGTACTATGCTATTGTTGTTTGAGCCGCCTACGAAACTAATAACCGGATTTCGGGATAAATCTTTATTGGAATAGAGTATTGTATTTAATTAATGGTTTTTGTAAATCCATATTTGTACATTTATGTGTGATTTATTTCAGATATTTGAATTTAATAATAACATTTATAACATAATAATAATACCAGCCCTTGTGTATGCCCCACTGTTGGGTTGGGTTGGGCCTCCCCTCCAGATGAGGGAGCTAAGGCCATAGTCCACCACGCTAGCCAAGTGCGAGTTGGCGGACTTCACACGTCATTCGAGAGCTAATTAGGCTTTCTCAGACATGCAGGTTTCCTCACGATGTTTTACTTCACCGAAAACCAGTAACAATCGCACAAAGACGATTCACACATGATTCTTTAAATAAATCAGAGGTGCGAGCCGGGGTTCGAACCTGCGTACCTTGCTTCCAAGGCAAGCGCTCGCCCACTGAGCTGTTACCGCTATAATAATAAAAAATAAAGAAATATTGTTAACAATACAAACATTGATATAAGCTCAGTGCTTATTCACATAATTCAATAACTTAAAACATAAAATCTGTTCTTAAGATGAAATGAAAACAACTTTCTTAGTTTAGAAATTAAAATAAAAAAGCGTATGGTTTAATAATTTCAATACAGTGCCCCACAGTTATTAGTACATTTTTCAAATCTTTTATTGCATTAATAATTCCAGTATATATTTCTTGGTAGCATTTACTGTTTTTTCACGTTATTTTTACAAATATTAGCAACTTTAGTCTCCTTAATCAAAATTTCTAGTAAATTGGCTACTGTAACAGAATAGTTATTCAGTGACATGAATTATAAACTTTTTTGGAAACTAGTTACGTAGAAGTGTAAAAAAAGACTTATAGGAAACCAGTTACGTGGAGGTATAAAAAAATACTTATAGGAAACCAGTTACGTAGAGGTATAAAAAAAGCCTTTTAGGAAACTGGTTTCCAAACTCTGGTTTCCTAAACGGCCGAAGCCATTCTATTGAACGTATAGTTTAGAGTAAAATGTATTTCAAATTAAATATTAATCTCAATGATGCTAAGTAATCCTCTTAGTTCGACAATCAAGTTTTATTTGTGGCGTTGAAAATATCCTCCTTTGAATAAAAGGCTTTCTTATGAGGAACATGGGAACGTGCACCTGTCGCACCCCACATTTTAGAATAGCGTCTGTCTAGAGTATTAAATATATTATACTCGAAATAAATATATAAAATTATATATTAAGCGAAATTCCTTTTTACATCAGTTCCATCATATTCGCTTAAAATTAGTTTGTTCTTCAAGACATTACGATCTAGAATGTTTTCACCATTGTTATTGGCTTGTTACACTTTATTTGCGTACGCACATAGTGATAAATTTACTCTTTTTAATGAGGTAGTTTAGGTATTCAGTCAGCCACTTAAAACTTATTATGTTTTCAATTTGTTCAATTCTCTAATTTGCACTATTATGATTTATTAATTAAATGTGTTTCACATTTTATTGTATAGTGCTGAATGCTTTTTACTTAAGGTTGCCTAAGGAGATTGTACAAAATAAAGTGCGTGTTAATTTTCTACGTTCATGTTCATTCTGTTTGCATAAGGGGTACCAGAATGCATTTAATTCGTTAATAAATCAGGCTGTGGGGGTGCCGGTTCATTAGACTGATCGCCCCGGGCCTTCCGGGGTGTCCGGCGCACACCATGCCGTCCTTCTGTTGCTTGATGCATTTAATTTAGCGAGGGCACTCAATGATGGATGCGTCGCTAATTCCATTTGTCCATCAGCGGGTTTGTCGTTTACAATGCATCGACGCGAAACGTATCAATTCTCTTTTGTTTTATCAATCAGTGAAAATACAACATCGAATACATTTGTACGATATTGTTACTGCCACCTCAATTCCCATTTTATTATAATGTATCCGATGCTTTTAAGTAAAACAATATTGAAAGCAAAATCTTCGTTAAAATAATTAATTGGCTCTCATAACTTGGGCTTATCGCTGGTATAAATTAAGGTGGATTCGCGCGCGGCGCCTCGTCCACGCACGTAGTGAAACTTTTAATTGCATTGAGCTCTATCACTGTCGTCAACCGGGCGGGAGCTATGAACACCCACTGAGATTTTACTCTACGTGGCGCAATTAACGATATAGATTCATAAAAGGTGACAGGGGAAACATGAAACTAAAAGTATAACATTATTTATAACAGTATTGTTTGTTTTTGTACAATCAAGTGACAACCAGCAAGACTTGTGCATTGATGGAAAGTTACATTGTAATGTCATTTGACACCTGAAACTTAGTTATTAACTCCTAAGCCCAGTGATTTCTCCTGATATACACAACTTCCATACTTGGTCACATAGACATAGTCAGTCTTTCTTTACACACGGCTGCTTTGCGGCAGAATGTCTGGTCATAAAGCTTCTCTTTGAATCCTAAACTCGTGTTGTTTCGTTCCAAATGCGCTTCATAATTGCCTACCATAAAAACCAAACTCTTGTAATATTCCTACACTTCTAGTTACAATAACATTAATACACCACGAGGACTATCAGTCTTCCAGTCCTGCACAACAGTGTTTTGAAGATGGTCTCTTGCGTGATACCTACCAGCAGGAAATATAATTATAAATGTATTTTTATACATTTTATTTTATTATCGTTAATATTAATGTATTTGAGCTAATGAATTGTTAAATTTAACTTTTAAATTAAAATCCTTGAAAAATATTAAGGATCTTCAGTGCCTAAACCGAAATGAATAATGGATTAATTAGAATTTTTAAATTAAAATTGTCACCGTGTATCCGCTCCGCGGCCGGGACAAACGTAATACAATAGAGGCCAGGACCGGACGAGAGGACTCATTAATTTAGATGATTGTACAATTATCTAAATATAAGCGGAGCGAGACGCCCACGCGGGCGCAGGGGGTACTCCAACCCGAAAACGAGAGAGGGGTGCGGGCACTCGTTTTTAATTAAACCAGCGATGAAATGAAGTGGTCCGTATAATATTGCTTAGACATGTTTTAAATTAATTTTAACCCGTCTTATTACGAATGATTTGGTGAAATAATTTGTGTGTGTCGAAACGCAACCCGATTGAGGATTTCGTGTACAAAAATAGTTCCATTAACTATTTTATTGAAAGCTAATTTTCTGCTGTTAGATGATTTAAATTTTCCATAATTGACGTGTGTAAGCACGCTAGTCTTCGTCCTTTATGTACAATGTTGGAACTCTCTCTCATGGTTCGTTAGATGGGTCGTTCGTACGCGCGCAAGGGTTACGCGTCTCTTCTATATTTGTTTTTAGTAAAAGCTTTAATTAAAAGTACGTTTATTATAAAGATAACTGATATTCAAAGTAAATAAATCCTTAATGGTTTAATTATCTCTTAGTAAACGAGTTTCACCTGACGCTAAAATAAATAACGTTGTGCACGAGACGCTTATTAATGAATGATTTTAGAAATATAAATATTGTGTGAGTAAACTATTTCATCTTCTTTGCTGTTAAAACTATAAATTATTATTAATGATGTTATTTGGCAAGACTTAATAATTTTTTTTAATCCGCAACAAACATATTCTCTGCAAAATTATTTTATTCTATTTTCGTTCAAATTGCGCTAGTCAAACGTCTGGAGTTAAAATGTGATTTACATGTCCATAAAAACACGGCCTTGAAAAACTTGACATCTTTTTTGTTAATCCATGCTTCGAGATAAAAGCGTCGCCAGCGATAAATGCGGGAAATTTTGAAATTGTTAAACATAGGCTGCTTCTGATGATTAAATAGCTGCATCTGCACTTTTAGCACAGTTTTGCACACTTTTTGTTTCGTAAACAAATCTTCGTCAGCGCACGTGGTCACCTGTCCGAAGTTAGCGAGCCGTCGCTTAGTCTAGCAGCTTCGTCTATTCAACTAGTTTCTGAATATTCCAGCAGAGCTATTATTAAATGTTCCAGCATGTATTAGTTGTTGCAGTATTTACAAACATGCTGCATTGCAGTTAACGTTCGGTAGTCGCACACCAGCCACCAAATTTCTTCCCGATAGTTACCTAAAGGCTTTGTCCTCAGGGGCCTGTAAGCCGCGAGTCCAGGCTTGATGCCTCGAAGGGACCGCCGCCGGTCTCCGGACCGGCACGATGCACCAAACAAAAAAAACTCA
This sequence comes from Furcula furcula, assembly GCA_911728495.1. NCBI lineage: Eukaryota > Metazoa > Arthropoda > Insecta > Lepidoptera > Notodontidae > Furcula > Furcula furcula. Next base: position 9,132,508 of record OU452245.1, read on the forward strand.
ACAATAACAAAAAAAAACACAATAAACGTATGAACTTAAGAAACTACACCGAGTGCTGCCTCTTAACCTTTCAGTTCAACAGGATAAAATACTGGTCACATAAAAACTTCTTTGTAAAACTTTAAAACAAAACTGTACTGGGAACTTCGAAAAAAGTAGTTATTTGTTCGGGGATCGACGACACTTCCCCGCACGGCGTTTCGGTCGCGACTGAGCCACGCGGTCGCGCGAGGGGCGGAGGGAGGGGGGCAGCCGCTCGGGGGGCTCCCGTCCCTCACCTCCGTGGTATTATTTGATTAATTCGCCTCCCCTTGTATACCCGGTGAGTCGTTACGGCGACGGCGACGTTAAGTTTTTAAATTTCAGTGAGAGGGCCGCAACCTTCACCTACTCCATAATACTTTAATTGAATTAATTAAGATCGACGGGCGCCTACAAAGATTAGACGTTAATAAGCAAACGCTGAAGGATCCGGCCCGTTCACGGTTAATTACATCGGGCGCGGCTGCGGTGCGCTCGCGGGAAAAAATCCCATCTCGAAATAATGAGTATTACCTACCAAGAAACGTAGGACTCGCTAATTGGAGTGCATTTGCATACAGAAGTAAAATAAACTCTGAGTGAGTTATTTTGACGACGTCGTCAGTATGGTTGCGAAACGACCGACTGGTGTTCGCCAGCTTTCATTTAGATGTTGCGGGTTCGGCTGTGGAGACATTTTATGTTTTTAAATGGATATTAATCAATGGTAAGTAATGAAATTAAGTGGAACTTACGATGCACTGAGTTGAGACATTTTTGAGGGCAGAAAACGGATGCTCATTGTTTGTTTCGGACTGACCCATGACGCCATATGAATTGTGGTTGGTGGCATGGCTTGACGGTTAAAATAAGTTCCTGAGTTCCAAATTTGAAGTTCGATCCAAAAAATAACGGCTTATTGCTATGTGAAGAATTTTTGTCATGCAAGCTGTGGAGCAATTCACGCTAATTTAACTAAAAATCAGTATATAGACTGCATACACTTACTGACTTTTTAGGCATCAATATACCTACGCATTATAACTAATGTGTATTAACTTCAGAAGCTTCTACTGAATACATTTATCAGCGTAGAAAACAAGTTTATGCTGAATTAAAATAATAATTCCTTTATTTATCTATTAAAAATACAGAATATCTTTAAATAGCCGGTATAAAAAATAAGTATTTATCATAAGTTCTAGATTTCTAGTACATAAAGGATTATCAGAACCAAAGCAGAAGAAATATCCAAAGTTAAAGTTACTAAATAAATATTATTTTCTTGTTTTTAATAAATTTTATTGATTTAGCAATACCAAGACGAATGATAATTATAAAATATTTAATTATATATATAATAATAATTAATTCTCTAAGAAAATGGCAAATGTAATTAAAATTCTGCTACTCACAACTATTAAACAATACTCACAATTTTCCTATTTCAAATAACATCAAAACAATGGGTCCGGCTACGTCATAAATATCAGCTTACCAATTAAGCCGGCAAGAGCCGATAATTAGACTGTGCCTACTGAACTCAATACATTAAGTTCGTTTGTTGTTTTCCCACGAAAAGGTTATTTCTGACAAAGAAAGCTAAGAAAATTATAGCTTTCATATCTCGTTCAATTATCAAAATGTTTTTCGATAATGATAATCCTTTGTTGCAACGTTTCGTAGATACGTATAAATATAACTGATACAACCCACAGACACCAAATACAATAAACAATATTGCTTATTTGTCACTGTTTAAGCTCCATTTAAGACGTTTTCTGAGATTAATACGAGTATAATAATCGAAATTACACTTTTAAATTTTGAATTTAGATGTTCTAAATTAGAATTTTTACTGATTATTTCGCGGTTAGCTACAAAGTTATTGGTTATACTCATATCTGTACTAATGCAGAATCATTTGAAAAGGCCAGTGACATTTTTCAAATTCAGACAAATCATTGATTCTTAATTCAATCACGTTTAATGCGTTGTTGTTGAAATTTGGATCCAAGTTTGGGCAGTTTTTTCCAGAAATCCAACTAGTAGTTCGGTATCGTTGTGTCCAAATAGTAGATGGTTTGCAGCTCCTGTATACGAAAATAATTACCAATGACATAACCCAATATCAATTATCAATTGTACCAATATCAATTAGCTTAATCATCATCATCATCATCATCAGCCGTAAGACGTCCACTGCTGAACATAGGCCTCCCCTTAGAACGCCACAAAGAACGACAATTGGCTATTTGCATCCATCGGTTACCTGCGACGCGCACAATGTCGTCTGTCCACCTAGTGGGAGGCCTGCCAACGCTGCGTCTTCCGGTTCGTGGTCGCCACTCGAGAACATTTCTTCCCCAACGGTTATCGGTTCTTCGAGCGATGTGGCCTGCCCATTGCCACTTCAACTTGCAGATTCTGAGAGCTATGTCGGTGACCTTAGTTCTTCGGCGGATCTCCACATTTCGGTTTCTGTCGCGCAAAGAAACTCCGAGCATAGCTCTCTCCATGGCTCGTTGTGTGACTCTGAACTTTTCTAAAAGGCCAGCCGTTAGAGACCACGTCTCAGTACCATATGCCATCACTGGCAACACACACTGGTTAAAAACCTTCGTCTTCAGGCACTGCGGTATTTTGGACGAGAAGATACCGCGTAGTTTCCCGAACGCTGCCCATCCGAGTTGGATTCTTCGGGCGACCTCTTTGTCGAAGTTGGACCGACCTACCTGGATAGTTTGTCCTAGGTATACGTAGTGGTCAACAACTTCGAGTGTATCGTTCCCAACAACTACCGGTACGGGTGCAACATGGACATTAGACATGATCTTCGTCTTGTCCATGTTCATTTTAAGACCCACCTGTTGGGAAACGCTACTGAGGTCGCTGAGCATCGTATTGAGGTCCTCCAGCGACACTGCCATAATGACTATATCATCGGCAAAACGAAGGTGAGTGATGTATTCGCCATTGATGTTGATGCCGAATCCGTACCAGTCCAAGAGCTTGAAAACGTCCTCCAATGCGTTTGAGAACAGTTTCGGAGAAATAACGTCTCCCTGTCTCACACCTCGCTGCAATGGGATTGGTTTCGTGCTCTCGTCCTGTAGTCGGATCGACATGGTGGCGTTGCTGTACAAACACTTCAACACTTCGATGTACCTATAGTCAATGTGGCACCGCTGGAGGGACTGCAATACCGCCCAGGTCTCGATTGAATCGAAGGCTTTTTCGTAGTCCACAAACGCTAGACATAATGGCCGATTATACTCCTCGGTCTTCTGTATAATCTGGCGGAGCGTATGTATGTGGTCTACGGTGCTAAAGCCTTTTCGGAACCCGGCTTGTTCGGGAGGCTGGAAGTCATCAAACCTGCGTTCGAGACGGTTCGTAATGACTCTCGAAAACAGCTTGTATACATGGCTCAGGAGTGAGATGGGTCTATAATTCTTCAATAAAGTGTTATCACCTTTTTTGAAGAAGAGAACCACCACACTCCTGTGCCAGGCTTCTGGCGTAGTACCCTCGAGTAAGACGGAATTAAATAACTTCTGGAGGACTAAAAGTATCGGTTTTCCACCCGCTCTCAGAAGTTCTGTTATGATTCCGTCTTCACCCGGCGCCTTGTTATTCTTGAGCTGTTTGAGAGCCATTCTAATCTCGTACAGGCTGATGTCTGGGATGTCCTCAGTGTAGTGTCGGGTTAGTTGGGCTCTGGTGTCCTGAGCTGTTCGGGTAATGGGCTTTCGTGACGAGGTGTACAACTGTCCGTAAAACCTCTCGAGCTCTCTCAATATCTCCGATTTTGATGAGATGACACTGCCGTCGTCGATCTTCAGCTTGGTCACTTGGCTTTGCCCAATAGACGAATTCTTTGCAAACACTTTAGAGCCTTGGTTCCGCTCAATTGCGTCCTTAATACATGCTGTTTTATAGGAACGCAAGTCGTGTCGCATGGATTTCGAGATTCGTCTATTGAGTTCAGCATATTCCGACATATCTGCTGAAGATTGCAGTCTCATCTCAATTCGGGCTTCCATTAACTTAATGGTTTGATTGGAGAGCTTCTGAGGCTTATTATGGCGTGGGGTCTTATTTCGCATTCGGCTAGGCACTGGAAGCGATTGTGTAGTTCGAGTTGAAAGTCTTCGGGGTTTTGGATTTGGGCTGTTCCCGGACGGAGCGTGGACTTCATCAGACGGGACCTCTCAAGCTTGACATTGATATTCAATGTGCCTCTAACAATACGGTGATCGCTACCGGTTTTCACCCTGCCGATCACGGAGACATCATTGAATATATGCCTGTTGGTCGTCATGATGAAGTCGATCTCATTTTTGGTTGAACTATCGGGGCTTATCCACGTCCACTTCCTGGATGGTCGCTTCTTGAAGAAGGAGTTCATCGCAAAGAGTCCCTCCTTCTCCATGAAGTCGACCAGCCGCTGGCCCCTTTGGTTCCGCTGCCCGTACCCATATGACCCCACTCTCAACTCATCGCCATTCCGTGTGCCCACCTTCGCGTTAAAGTTAGTTTAGTTAAATTAGCTTAATAACATCAACTAATGCAATTTCTTTGAAAACATTACTACTAATTTTATTTATTGCTTACTTAATAAAATTAACTCAGGCAAAAACAAACGCAAACTAAAGAATTGTATCAAATATGATTATGAAGGTACGGTTCTAATGACTTACTGCCGGTCCCAATATCCTATCGATCCCTAACTATAAGTTAAAATCATTGATCAAGTCATCGATATCCCGCGATAAACCTCCGAAATGAAGCGATAACTAAAACCCTGACAGACTGTCATTTGAACAACCAACAGTAAGCTGCTAATATGTTACTTACTACTCGTATATGTCATTATAGCTAACAATAGTAACTATTTTAACTTATAGTAAGGGATCGATAGGATATGGGGACCGGCAGTTAGAGTTTAAAGGCGATCCAGTAAAAACTGAAATGCCAGTATATGTCAGACTAAAAATTTCTGAATGTTGCTCCGCACTATTTTAATTAGAACTTGATCCAATGATTGACACGTCAAGAAATATCAAGGGAATTCCTACAGGAAATCCATTACGTTCTACGTCGGCTTACAAGAAAAAGGTCGGTCCATATTTCTGGTTAATTTAATAATTTTATGGATCGGGCATTATCAGGTTAATTCGGTTTGGCTCGATCGATCAACTCGGATGCGCGGGCGCAGGTGGGCTCTTAGCAGTGCACACGCGCTCCGCCAGCCTGTATTATGAAACGTCGACGGTTTTATTATGATTCAATTTAAATTGCATTTATTATATTAAAAATAATAACGTAACACAATTATTATTTTTATTACGTAATTTTTTCTAGAATACTTGTCTTTATTACATATTGTATTGATATATATTTCCAAGCAATAGCGAAATCAAAATAAATCCTAAATTTATTATTTGTAATCCTTCTTTTATTTCCAAGTAAAATTATTTTGATGGAAATTCTATTAAATATTTTATAAGAAATTTTAATTATTATGATGATTATGACAATACTTTATTATAAACTTAATTGGATGCTACAGATATCTTGTTGAATGAACTTGTTTTCATTCAGATCCAGAACCTAAATCAAGAAAAAGTTAAAGTAAAATGCCCAAACTCTTTCGAAAAATCATTATAAGATTAATAGTTAAACATAACCCAGCAAGAATTTCGATGGCTATCGTGGTACGGGGAACTCTTTTACCAGAGTCCCGCTCTGAGATTAATCTTTGTTTACACTTAATGGGCCTTATTAATCACGGGCATTATGTCTAGATGAATATAATGTGGTAATCGGTGACTCGGTACAAAGATATCGAGGCTTTTATTACGAAAACAAATGCACCGTTACACAACCTGCTCCCCATTCTATTAGACCGATAGTGTGTACATTAGAATGTGGACTTTGATGGATTATCTTAAAGATTAATATTCTTTGCGTGATGGGGATATGTGAGCGTGTTACGAATGCAATACTTCTTAATTAGTAACAGTGATAACCCTCCGATCTATCGGAAATTTAATATTATAATTATCATTATTATTTATTAATTTCAATGTTACCGTAAAATTTATTTTATATTTATGTGTGTTGATTGATAATCGTGACTCTAGCAAGCTTATAAATGATTCTGTAATTTTTATAACATCAATATTATGTAGATAGCTTATTATTAGTGTGCTTATGTCAATATATTTAACGTTTTATATCATCTAATGGACCTCAATGTGATCATTTATTGAAGAATTTTTTGGTATCATTAATTATATGTTTTTAGATGACGCAACATGCCAGGTACACATCAGACTAGGTAAAGTACGAACTCAAGACCTTAATTCTAGAGGAGACATCACAATCCTAGACAATTTCAAAGAAGCTCTGAATTTCCGGTGCACAAGCTTAGTTAGCCTATATGGCATAGCATAGGCTATTCAATTCACAACTGATTTTGAGCCCCAGAATTCAAAATCCAGTTTAAAATAATCTAGCGGTTATATCTTCTATAGTAATAATAATATTACTTAATATTATTCTTCAATAGTCTGGTCAGCAGAGTTATTCTGGAGACTAATCTCAATTCACATGTATCTAATCCAATTTTAAATTTCAACAATCGGCTGGCCCTTTTTTAAGCTGTCGGAGTGGCTAGGTCTGGGTTATGTGGGTTCGTTACCCACTAAAACATCACCGGTTACCTTCATCGAGGCATGCCCAGTCTGGGCATTCCACTCAGACCTTGCCAGTCTTTCCACCCACAGACGCTCGCTAGGGCATGTCCCGGGACGAGCAGAGAATGCACGCTTCCTCCGACAAACTGTTCGCGACGGGCGCAGAACCTACACCGAGTCATCACCCGCCTTGTGGTCGAACTTAGTAGGGACGCGGTAAAGCTGTGCGTCCACGACCCACAAAATCGAGTGGCCCTACCGTTATGTTCCAGCACCACTCAAATGATTAAAAAAAAATCGGCATTGGTTTCCAGAGTAACCCTGCACCTTAGATGAATGCGGATACTACTAGCTGATAAAGTTGAATAGAAGAAGCTGAGGGTCATCTTTATTTAATAGTAGACAGTTTCAAAATTATTCTTTTTAAACCAATTGGCATCTGAATCACGCAATCAGAAAATATTATGTAGAATCTTTTCCATATGGATTTCATTAAGTATATTATAAGTATATTACTAGATAATATTTTATGACTCTTTTTTTCACACAAACAAGTAGGTGTGTGATTAATCATTCATATATGCATTCAAGTAACTTCGTAATCAACGATTACAAGTAGCATACATGTTGCATCAGAGTTTGTATTGCTCTACGTTTTAGCACAGAATACATAATAGTATGGTTATAGTAATTATATTTTTACTAACGCAATGCGAAACAGAAATGTAAAGGTACTTATTGGAAGATAGAGGTGCTCATAGTCAATTGTAATCACTGTTCGGTAAACGATCAGTTGGGTAAGCAACATCAGACCAGGTCAGGTCATAGATTGGTGATCGTTTAGAGTCATTTGAACTAAGCTTCAAGGACTCGTAAAAAGTCGGTCCCGGTTGTAGGCGTACGGGTAGCTTGAAAACTCTGACACCAGATTGGCCACTAACCATACAATAAGATTAGAAGAAAATTAGAAGATAGAGCTTGATTGCAATCCCAACAGGTGGTAAATGATGTAGCGGTGGACGTAGCAGTAGACGTGGACGTAGTGGTAAATGATGTAGCAGTGGATAGTGGGAGCCCGCCAACTTTTAAACGACACAAGGAAAAGGACCTTATATAAATTGTATCGATGTTGTTTATGTGTTATCGTTTTGTGTTGATGTTATTGCCGTAACGACAGCAAAGTGGACGAATTGTGGTCCTTCCTTCAGTCATCAGCATAGTGGTTCCTCATAAGCATTATCAATCTTACTCACTGAAGAAACCCAATGAAAGAAAGGGGTATTATTTGGATAATAATCTTGTCTCCAATTTACAGTGGGCATTCCCGCTGCGTCATACTTCTCATAAGTTTACCAGTAATTCCTACTTTTGCCTGTCTGGATGGAATTTAATACTTTAGTTAGTTTAATTGGGATCGATCTTAACTATGTTTAATGAAAAGCTGCCGTAATTTCAGCAGTTCATTTTCTATAAGTTGACTTGTGCAAGGAACTGTTTATATTTTTATTTATACTTACTTGTTTTGTGAGATTTGTCTCTTGCCTCATAAATATGTAGGTATTTGTACAATAGCAACAGTATTTTACTTATTTTATAATTTATGTACACACAATAACATTAAAGGAAACAAGAAAAATTGGAAAGAATAATACAATGATACAATAATGTTGTCTTTTACTTACGCGAATATTACACATTGAAATCAAACTACTTTTACGGATTTTATCGTGGTTTATTATTATTATTATTATTTAATCACGATAAAATCCGTAAAAGTAGTTTATTTCAAAGATACAATGTTGAAATTTTTTATACTATCAATATTGGGTCTGGTCCTTCGAGTCGGATCGAATACGAATTATGAGTGTGTTACAGAAAAATCTCAAGTTGACGAAAACTTATTTGAGATATATACACAATTACTTTATAATAATATAAATGACCACTTAACACACAGGAAAATATAGACATGGAGGTTTTTCATTCATTCCATATCATAGAGCTACAAAAATATTTACACTACGAATAAGTACAAGAATCCAAAGCGCAGACATCTTATTTCAAGATTAGTTTAACATATTCAGGAGTCCTAAAGCCGGTAACAACTAGACAAGGGTACAATTAGGGCGGCGGCCCACTGCACCGCTGCAGACGAGGGCGGGCGCCTCGCGGTCACAATACGCCAAATGACGCCGGCCGGTACGCAAATGAAGAATATTGTCGGACGAGCGTGAATACTCCTTAATGACGCCGCAGTGCACTGCGAGCCGCATGCGTCGATTGTAGTGTGTTAATTATCGTATCATTGTCATGAACGCGATGGACCACTCAATAGGGGTTTTTGTACCACTATGGTGGCAAATGAGCTTGTTACCTACCTGGGCCTCTACGACCACCTCTAATAGTAGTATTATTATCATCTTATTTGACACGAGGTAGAGACGTCAATATACGTAGTTTATAGCTCTGTCACTTTCTATCGAGAAAGTAAGGTGAAAATAATATTGTTATTAGAGCTGGTGGTTTTGATGAATGCCGCAGCCTTTAAGAGACGTTAAGCACAGCGGGAACCCTGCTCAAAATTGATGGCCTACTCCGATAAGCATTCTGTTTCTGCGGTTTTGCGAGACCAAAACATTTGTAATTTCAGTTTGTCTTATATTTCACATCAGCGCCTTTAGCGGAAAATATCTAAAACCTGTTAACTGTGTCCAAGGATATTGTGGTCTATGTGAAAATTTAAGGCAAGAATGTTTTCGGCTCCGATCTGACTCGTACGGATGCGTACGGGGAACAGGTTGGTACGGTTACCCTTTCCGGGGAAGCAAAGGCGACCTGTCAACCTGGTTTCAACGAAAAGTAACACCTTCAGAAATAAACTATTGTGATATCAAATTCTATGATTAAGAATTTTATATCATGATAGAAAGATTTTTTGTTATAATGTACAATTAGTAGAAGCAGTAACAGCTCAGTGGGCGAGCACTTGCCTTTGAAACAAGGTGCGCAGGTTCGAACCACGGCTCGCACCTCTTATTTCTTAAATTAATCATGTGCGAATCGTCTTTATGCGATTGTGAACGAAAACATCGTGAGGAAACCCTGCATGTCTGAGTAGGCCTAACTTGCTTTCGAATGACGTGTGAAGTCCGGCCAACGCCGCCCGGCCCCATATGGCCAGCGTGGTGGACTATGACCTAAGCCCTTTCATCATGAGGGGAGGCCCGCGTCCAACAGTGGGACATAAACAAGGGCTGGTATTAATGTACAATTATCAACCTCTACATCATGTTTCTACAATCTTTGTCATTTTGTGTCTTAACACTATGGTGCGATATGACAGAACATTCTTTATTTGTAAAAAGGGCACTGACTGGGGTCAGTGCCTTGAATATGGCAAAACTATTTTTAAAAAAATAAAAACCGACTTCAAAGTAAATTATCTAAAAAGCATAAAATAACGAAAATATATTGAAGTCGGTGCTAGCACATCATGTTAACTAACACTAGCACCAGCTGACACCGACTTCAATATATTTTCGTTATTTTATGCTTTTTAGATAATTTACTTTGAAGTCGGTTTTTATTTTTTTTTAAATAGTTTATTTAACACTTTTTAGTGACTTATTTTACCAAAATAGGTATCAGCACTATCACGCAACTCGAACGTCTACGTTACAGTAACTTACTGAAAACATAAAAAGTTTATATCTCTTAAACTACTGGACCGATTTTGATAAAACTTGTACTCTACCCTAAGTTGAAAAATACTCTAACTATTGCAAAAAGAATTTTCAAAATCGGACTTGTAGTTTCTGAGAAATCCGTGGACAAACCTACATACATACATACATACATACCTACATACATACATACATACATACATACATACATACATACACTCATAAAATTTGGTAAATTTGTTTAGAAGCCCATATAGACTAACATATATTAATATTACGCATTTTTATCAATATTACATACATACGCGTCGAATAGAGAACCTTCTTTTTGAAGCCGGTTAAAAAACGACCTGAGAGTCATGTTTTACCGCGTCAAATTATATCAGATTCCAAGTTTAATCAGTAAACGAATTGTAATTTAAAAATATTAATTAAAAACGAGGCGTTTCAATTTGTGAGTGTAACATACAGTGAATTTTGTATAATTAGCAGATATTATAGTATTGCTTAGTTTGCACTTTAGTATAGATCCGTGTTGTAAAACCTGTCAGGCATAAAACTTATCAATTAGAAAATTTAAATTACTTTATTTATTGATCTTTCTTCCTACTATAATTACAGAATTGACACGGGAGAAGACAAATAATGAGACTCTCGTAAATGTACTCAGATTGCAACAATATATGTCCGTCTCATTTGCTATGCTATTTAGTCAGGTTTTGTTATGTTATTTATATTTTATTAGCAACCCGCTGAGGCTGCGCACGATATTTTAAGGCTTTCAACCTTAGTGATGGTACTATATATATAATATGCAGTATGCACACAATATAAGCCTTATGCAGTATAGATTCTACGGTGAAAACAACATCAAAATCTATCTGCTTACAACCAGCGATTAGGAAAGAATGCAAATAACGCATTTCCCTTCAGTACATGCAAGTTGGCAACCCGTCCCTCCGTGGCCGTTGTTTATGGGGAGGCCTTTGTTTAACGAATATCTTTCGGCAGCTGATGAATGTGCTAATAATGACATGCACGTTGCTGCTGAGGGAACCGATTCTGAAAGTGGTAACCGTGATGCTGTTTAACGGCCACCGATGCTGCTCTTCGTCCTTAATCCTGCCAACGCAGCGATCTGCTTACAATCAGACGGTTAGAAAAAAAAAGAGACATTTAAACAGATATTTTAATTCAATTCAATTCAATTTATTTATTTTCTTAAAACTGCCTACCAAATACATTGCTTTTGATGTCCACACCAGGCAAGCCTGTATCGTGGCCATCGGTACGACTACCAGTAATTGTTACGGCTACAGCTAACATAAAGTTTAGAAATTTAAAACTAGGGGTACATATCAAGGCTAATAATACAATAGTAGACACAAAACAAGTAGTGATTATTGTGACATTGCATGTATGATATAGTGTGTAATATGTTCATAATATAAAATACTATAAATATTGAGATATTGAAAATATTGATATAATAAATATTGATATTGATATATATTGATTTGATTTTTGAAATATTTATAGTACCACATGTTTGTTTGGTAACTAACATGTGGTACTAGAATATCTGTTAATGGGAGAACTGGTGTTCTCTATGGTAGATGAGAGGACAGACTGCTTACGACAAGACGATTAGAAAAGAAAGAAAATAGAATAAATTAAAACAGATATCACTAGTACATGTTAGTTACCAGTTCTGTATGGCAGCATAAGGTTTTTGAGCGACGCTGATTATAATATTTACCACTTATTTTCATTTCCAATGTTGTAGTATTAAAAGATGCAATTATTATTTCTGTATATTATTTTTTATTTGCTAGATGTGTGTTTTCCTCGAAACCTGCACACGCATTCTCCGCTCTCGCCGGTAACAGTTACACAAACTGTTCTCAAGTGACGACCAGACACTCAATTATACTTGGCTTCGTCCTCGAGATTAGAATATAAGTACTTGTAGTAACGCGTAGCGATCGCCATTCACTGCACTATTTTGAGATATTTCTCGTTTTTTTTTTTTTTTTTTTTTATTTTGTGGGTAGTTGTTCCTTTGTAGGTTTACCTGTTCGCTCTCTGGAATCAGACTTTCATTCGCGTTCTAGTGCTCGGCCATTCCGCACGCGTTCAGACTAAGTCCTTTTATTGTGTATTAAAAATGAAATTAAATAATGTCTAAAAGAAATAGTAGTGATAAATAGGAAGTGCTACGCAAGAAGATAAAAATTATCGAAAAACAATTAGAAGTGTCAAGTGGTTATCGTTGTACGATAGTTCTCAAAGTCATCATCTTCATCGAGTGATTCATCTCCAAAAATCGTCAGAAATAATGTGGTAAGTAATTTTAAACCCATAATTTTATGTGATTTATCTGGATAAGCTTGAGGGGCTATCTCTAACCGCTCTGAAACGGTTTTACGAGTAGCTTTAGGGGCTACTTCATACCGTCTTTAGAAATGGTATTACGGACAGTTTGAAGGGCTGTCTCGTGCCAAATAAGTAGTGTTGCGGATAGCTTATGTGCTATCTTTTTGCTATATTTTTTCACTTAACCAGGTGACATGTAAGTAAGTAGCTTTAGGGGCTACTTCCTACAGACTTTATAAATGGTATTGCGGACAGTTTGAAGGGCTGTCTCGTGCCAAATAAATGATGTTGCGGATAGCTTAGAGGCTATATTTCCACTATATTTTTTTCACATTACCTAGCTACATGTAAGTAATTAGATAGCGTCACACGGGTGGCTTTTGGGCCTCATCCTCGCGAGTATTTACCTACACAACGTATATCATATGTTGTTGCATACAGCCTGACTTCGTATCAGGCGTCTAACACAGTTATAACTGAGAATATCGAACTGGATCATTGGCCTCCACCGTCCGCTAAGATAGCATCATCTCTTACGCTCTAAAACGGTATTGCGGGTAGCTTTAGGGGCTACTTCGTACCGTCTTTGGAAAGGGTATTGCGGACAGTTTGAAGGGCTGTCTCGTGCCAAATAAATAGTGTTGCGGATAGCTTATGGGCTATCTTTTCACTATATACTTTCACTTAATCAAGTGACATGTAAGTACCTTTAGGGGCTACTTCTCATGGCTACTGGTCATGCCGATTGGCCTCCACCGTTCGCTGAGATAGCATCATCTCTTACGCTCTAAAACGGTATTGCGGGTAGCTTTAGGGGCTACTTCGTACCGTCTTTGGAAAGGGTATTGCGGACAGTTTGAAGGGCTGTCTCGTGCCAAATAAATAGTGTTGCGGATGGCTTATTGGCTATCTTTTCACTATATACTTTCACTTAACCAAGTGACATGTAAGTAGCTTTAGGGGGCTACTTCTCGTTGCAACTGGTCATGGCGCGACCGCGACGGTTATAGTAGTCGGGTTCCAGAGGAGGCACTAGTAACTGACGTGTTGCACCTATCCTAGACCCCGAAATCCGCGACATTCTAGGAGTGGATCCAACCAGGTTATTATGTCAACCGTATACACGATGACTAGTTTTTACTTGGACAATCCTAAGATTTGTTATAATTGGGGCTAAGAGTTTTCAAATTCCATGCAAACTGTTTATTCCTCTGTTACAGTATTGACTCAAAGAATCTCCCAAGTCAGCCTGCCCCTGTTCAATCTAAATTCTATAATTCAGGCTATGGACAACATGTTCTCCATTCAGCGATCTTATGGTTCGTAGGATTGACAGTTTCAATCCAGCCGTTGAATATGGCTAGTTTTACAATCAAACATATGAACTATTTACTTAGCTTAAAATAAAACAAGGATAATTTTATAAATTTACAAATATCCTTATTACCCGATCTCGAATGGTGGAAGAAAGTAATCTGACACTCTGTTAGTAAAACGACACTTATGACTTGTACATTTTTTCAGATGTCTCAACCACGGGATGGGGTCGGTCTCAGTATTGACTATCTCATGTGTAAACCGTATGGGAGGTATCCACATTACACTTACACAGGTAGCAAAAATAAATAACTAAAAGGGAATGGTGTAAAGTGATGATCGACACCTATATGTTCATGCCTCTTATAGGTATGTGATTTATCGACAATTCTGAAGTGGACATCGAATCCAGGCGGATTCACCCAGATATTGAGGAGAATTGTCACCAGATGCTTTCCAAGAAATCATAATTTTATTTGGTCTTCCAACTAAAAATTGCTATTTTGATTGAGACTGCTAGCAGCCTAAATAAGAAATGTAATATCTACATTTCTTGCCATAGGGATCCTAATACCCATACAATGAATGCTTTTACGATTAATTGGTAATACTTCCACTTTACGCGTTCCCCTCATTTTCAGTTATTATTAATACAAAGCTGAAGGAATCTCAATGGTCCCTATGTGGCCTAATCAGTCCTATTTTTGAAAGCCTATTATCATCGGATAATGTGATTGTTAGACTTAATTGCAATTTCCTCATTTAAATATAGTAATATGTCCTTGCAGTTCATCTTCCGAGAGCTTCACCTTGGCTGCAGCATTATTACCCGGACAGCGTTCTTAAAACGACATACTCCTTTAATAGAGAAGTTATGATGGCGTCCATAACACAGAATTCACTTGTGCAATATAACGTCTATATAAAATACTGCCGCAATAGCGGAAACGTGAAATTTTCTTACGTATTTACGAAGGTGCATATTATTTGACACTTAATTTCTGCAATTCTGTCCTTGTCACCAATTATTGGGGATCTCGTTGGTACAGATCAAAATATAAAACTATTTTTCTAGGGTATATTTTGTTCTCGTCCCCCGTTGCCAAGATAAATCAGTGTAGATTTAAAAAAAAAAAAAAAAAAAGAACCCTAAATGTGTTCGTCCCTTGACGCTATTTAAAATATATATATATATATATATATAGATAGATTACTTCAATGGTTTTAGTTACCGCGCATAGGGTACAATCCTTATCAAAAATAGAAATTAATCACATTTCAATATCAACATCTCATTTGTGTATCCAAATTAAGGCATTGGTAACATAACATTCGTGAAATGGTTGTCCATAGACATTTCCTTCAAAATATAGAAATATGTCTACAAGACAATTTATGTAAGACTGAATCCTTGGGGGAAATTAAAAGAACTTATTTATCGGTTTAAAAGCCTCATCATAGTGTTTCTAGTCTATGGATTCGTATTATACTGGCATAGTGCACGACACGCTGCCACCTCGTGCGCGCACCGCCTCAGTGTTAGTGTTAGTTTAGATATTATTTGAAGGACCGCTGGTTGGGGCACCACGTTGGATACCTTTTGACAGGTTTTATAATAGGGCCCCTAAATATATAGGTGAATCTATATATATACCATGATTTGTATGAATAAATAACAAGGCGTTATTATTCTAAGGCAATGCTATGTAGTATCATATTTATTTGCATAGTTACTCTGTTCCCATAATAGTGATTTAAATATCATCTTGTTGCGAATATATTTCACGGTAAGCTCTAAAAGTCTACAAGTACTTATATTCTAATCTCGAGGACGAAGCCAAGTATAATTGATGATTAAACGAACTTACCTGTATGTGAAGTTCTATCATAATTATACGAAGGCTTCGTCCGAAGAGATTAGCAATCCACCCTTTTATTATAAAATATCTATTTTATAATACAACTAGGTCAATACATCCTTAGTCTAAATTTCCCAGCAGCATGTTTTAATGTGCGTGTGTCCCATCCCATTGCCGTGAAATATATTGAGCAGCTCCGAACTAAATGAAAGTCTGATTCCAGAGAGCGAACAGGTAAACCTACAAAGGAACAACTACCCACAAAATAAAATAAAAAAAAAAAAAAAAACGAGAAATATCTCAAAATAGTGCAGTGAATGGCGATCGCTACGCGTTACTACAAGTACTTATATTCTAATCTCTTCGGACGAAGCCTTCGTATAATTATGATAGAACTTCACATACAGGTAAGTTCGTTTAATCATCAATTATACAACACACCACGTCGACCGTAGCAATTAACATAGTCGGATCTGCATTTTTGCGATTTTCATTTTATTGCATTAAAGATCTTAGAATAAGCTTAGGAATGACCCTGCAAAATATTACCTTCCTAATATCAATCATCTTTGTTTTTTCAAGTAGAAAAAGTAGCAAGTGTTCACTGCGCACGATTAACACTGTCGCATAGTACTTTGAGACGTTATCTGCGGGGCGCAGGAGGAGAACAGACGCGAGCACGCGGATCTGCCACTTCGCGCAATGTTAACTGGAGAACGCACACGTCGGTTATATTAAACACGTATAAATAAATATAAATGATTACGTGTCGTTTATATTCATTACGAAAAATACGATGAAGAGAGAAGTAAATTAATAATATTGAATATTGGTTAGAATTATAGTATTTCATCGTAGCTAGCCCAAACAGGATATTCTTTTTTAAATGTTGAAAACTATTCTGACCGGACAAAACTGTAGTATATGCCAGATACGACAATGTTAATGGTTTTTTATTTCGTTCGCTGTGTCGCATGTGTCACCTACTACATTATTCCTTGGTCGGAGGTAGTTTTAAACTGTCGGATATGGTATTACTGACTTTCTTGCATGTTCATTTGATAAATAGTATTGTAGGATGTACCATTTCCTACATTATTATTCGTTGTGTGTTTGATTGTATTTTGTCGGATAAGTCATTACTGACTTTGTTAAGTGTTTATTTTTAATATTTAGTGTCGGATGTACTAAATTCGACATTATTTTTACCTTCATAATAACAAGCTACTATTGGATATGGTACTACTGATATTTTTGTTTGTTAAAAGCTTTTTTTATCTTCTCACTAATCTATCTTACTTTACTATACAGGGTGTTGGTAGCGCCGTGCCGGGGACTTCTGGGGTGTGTTCGGGCTGTGATTCTGGGTCGGTATTAGGTGAAATTTTCCGTTGGAAAGCAAATAAAGGGTTGACTTCTCCATACAAATTGCCAAGGTCAGCTGATCATTTTGTATGAGGAAGTAAATTTTTTTTTGCTTTCCGTCGGAATGTTTTACTTGGTACCGACTCGGGATCGTGGTCTGAATGCACCCTAGAGGTCTTCGGTGCGGTGCTGCTAACACCCTGTATTTATTAACAAATACTTACTTTAAACGCGAAAGCTTGTATGGATGTGTGGATGTAGGTATGATGTATGTTTGTTACACTTTCACGCCTAAACGGATTTGGATGAAACTTGGTAAGTAGATAGATAAAATACTGGATTAACACATAGGGTACTTTTTTTTTTAAAGTCTACCCAGACAATGTTGCGGGCAACAGCTAGTACTAGTACTACATATACCCATTGAGATGAACAGAGAGCCTTATCGCTACTCTGGTGGTGGTGGAGAAATCAGCGTACTCTACTACAAAAAGCGGCTTGCTACGTTAAATTTCACCGTCTATGATGTAGGATCCAAGGTAGGCCTGCTACATGTGGCATGAAGCGATCGCTCGGCGTGGCTCTTTCGAAGTTTCTAGTTGTCTACTCAACTTCATCAAATTCAATGCTGAAAGAGACGTGAAGGAATTTCGTTTTTGGTCCGATAATTGTGCAGGCCAAAATAGGAACCGGATCGTGTTTTCGCTCTACTTGTTTATAGCAAAAAACTTGGTGTCACTGTCACCCATCGATTTTTAGAAAAAGGTCATACACAAAATGACAGTGTGCACGCGACAGTAGAACGGTAAAGCAAACACAAAACTATTTGGGTGCCAGAAGAATGGTATTGCTTAGTACGCTGGGCTAAAACTGAAGGCGATCCTTACATCGTGAAAGAAATAAGACAAGAAGACATTTTTGATTTTAAAGCCTTGCTCGCAAACAAAAAAAAATACAAGGATATTACAGAGCTATGTAGAGGGGGCATCATTCCTGATCACTACGATCACTTTTATTTAAACCTACCTCACACTGACGCTTCTAATCTTACTCGTGGTCGTGAAGAAACTGACTCAGAAGACGATTAGATTAAAACCGTTTGGGTTTAATATAATTCTGTAAACTGTATTTACAACCACTCGATATTCAGAATTAGATTCGATCCATAGATAAATCACTAGTTTGACCTTTTCCATCATTTTCTTTACAGTTTCCGAAAATCTAATCTATCGGTATCGAACGGTTGTGAATACGGCTCCAATATTAAATTAACAGTAGTACGCATACTACTATACATACCCTAAAGTAAAACTTCTATTCTATTCTATTGTTGGTGCCTAAGAATCGGGCCCGGTAAACCACCGGAACGCACTTCGACCCAGTTGGATCCATTGTGCATGCCCTAGCCCTTACTCTGTAGCTGGCGTGTGGAAGTGTTCCCTCAGGTACGCAACGATTGCGCCAGCCTGGAGCTGTACATAATCATCTGGTGTAGGATAGGCTACTCCCAGATGACCCAACCTACGTCTCGCAAGAGCGTCGCAGCCACACAATATGTGTCGCATTGACTCTTTTTTCACCTTTACAAAATCTGCAAGTATCCATAGTACTTAGCCTCATTCTGTGAAGGTGCTCATTGGTACCAAAATGTCCCGTGAGTGCACCTGATAGGTGCCTTATTTGTGATCTGCTTAGGTTTAATAATTTAACCCCACAGTCCACCCTTGTGCTAGAGAACGCTTTGGAGTGGTTTAGGCGTGACGCTGCCCTCCATTCCTTCATGTGTTCGTTCCTAGCATGTAAAGTAAAACTTACAAGCAAAGCAAAGTAAAACTTAGGGGGTATTCACAATGTCGAATCTGTCAGTTCGGGCCTAGGGTTCAACAATCGGTGTTCGCAGTTTCGGGAGCTGCAGCCTCCGGTTTAGCTTGGGCTTGGCCGGCTGCACTGAAATGCACTTAAAACAGTGTCAGTGTGGCCGGCCATCATCACCAGCCGGAAGACGTCCACTGCTGAACATAGGCCTCCCCCTTCGAACGCCACAATGAACGACAATTGGCTATTTGCATCCACCGGTTACCTGCGACGCGCACAATGTCGTCTGTCCACCTATAAGTGGGAGGCCTACCTACGCTGCGTCTTCGCGTCCGGTTCGTGGTCGCCACTCGAGAACCTTTCGTCCCCAGCGGTTATCGGTTCGCCGAGCGATGTGGCCTGCCCATTGCCACTTCAACTTGCAGATTTTAAGAGCTATGTCGGTGACCTTGGTTCTTCGGCGAATCTCCTCATTCCGGATTCTGTCGCGCAAAGAAACTCCAAGCATAGCTCTCTCCATAGCTCGTTGTGTGACTCTGAGCTTATCTAGAAGGCCAACAGTTAGTGGCCGGCCAAGCCCAAGTCAAACTCTGGAGGTTGTGGCTTCCGAAATTGTGATCTCAAATGTGAAGACTGTAATTTATTTTGTTGTTTAGTTGCTACTAGAACTACTTTTGTAGTTTAGTTGTTAATTCACAAGTGCAGTTAGTTGTGATCAAACTCTGGATTATTATTGAATTTTCCAATAAAGGATTTTAACTTCATTTCATAACATAATTTAATTTTTTAATACACCCGTTTTACCCGCGTAGTTGCCGTTCCCTAAGTACGTATTTCAATATTGTATGTAACTCAATATTGTATTACCCAGGTCCTCAAATTAATGTAAGTAAGTAGTATCTACATCATACAATATTATATATTACGGGCAATAACGTATTAAGTGGTACTTCCAACATCAATAAGATTTTAAAGTCCAAAGAATACTGTAGGTTGTGCCACATCCGACCAAATTCAGAAATTATATTTCGGTTAATAATGTAGGATCTGCCATTTACGACAAAACAGTTGCATAATCTAGCGGTTAACAACGTGGCATGTGCAGTTTCTTACATTTCCAATAAATATTTTATAAATTTGCGTATACTACTACGTCGGGTAATTAATATTTATATACCACACCAAATTTGGTTAAAGTTTATTGACTATTGTTCACTTTATACACATTTGAAACTTTGAACGGGCGTACCCAAAAGTAGCGATTTTTCACATACGACTATGTTAATTGCTACGGTCGACGTTCCGTCAACAAAAACGTAAGAGCAGCTTGATGAATTGTGTGCGTGCACATAAATCAACAGATTTCACCATTTGTGGCCAACACGGTACTCGGCCACGGAGTAGAAATTGTTTTACATGTTTATTGCTGTTATTCTTACTTTATTTGAGACGGTGTTTATTCGTTTCCTTATTCCGTAGCATCTAATTTAGATTCTCTTTAGTATTTACGAGTCTGTGCAGTTTTACACTAACCTAAAACCAAGGATAATTTACTAACATGCGTAGCTTCAAGAAAGTGTATTTAGAGAATGGTTTAAATTTGATTGGGTTTTATTTGTATAGTTACATCGTAGATCCTGATTTTCAAATTCGAATAAAAATCAAGTAGAAACAACAATCGAATATAATTTATACAGTCAATAAGACCTTGGGGGAATAATTTTACTCACTGCAGTAATAATTACTGTCTAAGCACTTTCGTGTTGATGATGATAATTTTGGTGATTCTGGCAATTTAAGCTTATCTTAGAAATGAATTATATTACTAAGAAGATAAAGGTAACTCTTGCCCATAGATAATCGCATTTTACTGCCGCTCCTTAGTTCAGACTGTTGTTAAGTATTGAGCCAAGTAACTTTATCAGCCTCTGGAGCATTTACTCTGGAACACATCGTTCAAACAGCGCTGTTATGCTGCAGAATATTTGAAACTGCGGTGGTACCTCTACCTGGAAGATCATACGCACAGGGGACTAGATGGTATCTAGTCAATGTTATGAGACTGCACTGTCTCCCACAGACTCGACTCCCATGGTGATCTGGGTGTTCTAAGTACGGCTGCTCACCGCGAGATCCTTGATTCGAAGTGAAGATCGGACAGTTTTATTGGTAAGTAAGTAATTATAACAGGAAATTTTTTGTCGTGTGTAGCTCGAAGGGATCTGGA
Source organism: Furcula furcula (assembly GCA_911728495.1). Lineage (NCBI taxonomy): Eukaryota > Metazoa > Arthropoda > Insecta > Lepidoptera > Notodontidae > Furcula > Furcula furcula. Next base: position 9,153,875 of record OU452245.1, read on the forward strand.
AACCGAGCCCTATGGGATGGAGGATGTAGTACACCTCTGTCGATCCATTCAGAGGAAAATATGATGCTCTCTATCCAATTGTATTTCGCACCTCATTCATTGTGTGTTTTCATCGGCTACTAAATAAAGATCCCAGATCTCAGTCTGGGAATTCTATAATTAATATTTATTAGCAATAAAACTGGCACTAAACTTTAAAAGAGACATTTTTAAATTAGTAGATTTACGATCGAATGGGAGAGGTGCCAAACCTTGATATAGTACATTATATATTTACGTACTACGTCGCGACGCTAACATTTTTGTCTATTGTAATTGCCTGCTAATAATTCAGACTATGTTTTCCGCGAAATTATGGGAAATTAATTAGGAATGATTCTGAAAAGCACTCAGTATATACCCCAAGTATTCATACTTTTAGATTTGTCTTTATACAATCCACACCAGCGTATCTAGCTGAAACTTTTGAAAGAAATTGTATGACAGATTGAATTGTGTGTCGCCATCGCCATCGCCAATCGAACATACATTTTATTTATCTTAAATACCAACAAAAGGCAACGGTAGCTTTTACTACGTATTTTTTTACAATGTTTACCCTTCTGTAATGGACCGTCCAGTTTGGTGCCTCATATTCTGTCACCAAGCAGCAATATGTAAACATTGTACACTATAGCTAGTTACTTATCAACTAATGTCTCGAGTGACGAGCGGCAGTGAGTGCGGTCTAGCTATCGTCTTGCTCGAAACGTCTTGCTTGTCTACAGGAAGAAAAAATAAACAGGCTAAGTTTTTTCTAAATAACTATGATAATATATTTAATCTCTTAGATCCAAACTTATCGAAGTCTCAGGAGACCGGCGGACTTGTAGCTTTTTCTGCCAACCAGCTTGGCTATACAAAGGGGTAATGCCGCCAGTCTTTTAGGTACCCTTCCCTCCCAGTGCGCCGACAACTTGGAGTTTTTGACCTAGTTTAATTAAGTATACATATTTGTAAATAAACTGTAAATATTTAGTCTCAATAAATAGATATCAGTTAGATTTAAAAAAAGGAATTGAAAATGATAGAATTTCGCATCCTCCTTCGATTGGGTCCTCATTCGAAATTCAGAACTCGAATTTGTGTAAAATTTCTTTGACAAAAATGTTCACCATTGCGTATTAGCATTATAGCTCACTAAGGAGTCATATTGAAGGTAATTTTACGCCAATCATTAAGTCGTCCGGACAAAGTCGGCATGACACGAACAGGTGGTGAGATTTACGATGTGCATTTGACCCGCCACCTCTGGCAAGCAAATTGCCTGCACAAAGGAACCGATGACGGCGACGCACAAAACGATTGACCCTAACGCACTTTGCCGGGACTGTTGAGGGGAACCGAATCTTATGAGGAAAATGAGTTTAATTATTTGTATGTTGCTTATAAAGTTGTAAAATAGTATCGGAATTTCGATTTTTGAAAAAATATAAAATTGAGCGCATCGACTCCAATGATATTTTTTTAAATACAGAATATATAAAAAAAATCATATAGAAAATGAAAAAATATATAAAAATATATGTCTGTATGTCCTAGAATCGTAAACTATGCATTTGATCATGTCATGATCTTCAGCAAAGTGAAAGAGCGTGAGCAGAGCTGCGCAGGTCAGCTAGTATTTATCATAAAAATATCTTTAAAGTGTCCGTCCAGCCAGTGGTGTCAGCACAGGCTTCGATGTTATTGTGGATATTAAAATCATGTTTTTTTAAATTCGGTTTAAGAGTAGAGTATAGTCAGCCAACAGATACATAATTTGCATGTACTTAATATGATTCATTAAAACTGAACCAATATTGTAATCACAGAAACCTAAATAGTTACATATTATTTAGATTTCTTTACTTGTAATAATATGAAATTATTATTAACTGTAATTTATTTGACGGGTGCAAAATAAAACGGTCCAATAAATCGTTGTAAATATACAACATTTTATCTTAGCCAGAAAGATGGTCGTTAAGATAAGAAATATCCTTCAAAACCGAGAATTTCATTATTTGCTCAGAGATTACTGAGCGCTAACTCGAAAACAAGTTTTAAATAAGTACATTAAAAAAATCTGGTAATTTTTATGGAACACGTTACCTATTTACTTATAATATGGCTCATTTGGACCGGGAGGGGGGGACTAAGGATCCAGCATCATGACGTCATCGAAGAGCATTGCGTTCGATTGTAGGGCCTGGCGCGGCCTAATTGCCAGCATTGTGTCGGCATGCAGATGTGAATGGGCTTTGATTTGGGCCCGGGGGCGAGGGGGCCGGGGGCCAGGGGACAAATCGCTCGTTACGGCTGCAGGTAAACTTTCATTGAGCGTCGGAAGGCGTCGGACGTGAGAGGCGGCCGACAAAATGCCCTCGTTATTCGCCGCCGAATCACTCGCTCATTGTGCCCCGGGAAACGGTAGACGCGGTCGCCGAATCACGAAAAAGACTTTAATGAGGCGTGAGAACGTCCCAAACGAACGATTGTGAGCGGATCGGCTTAATGAACAGAGCAATGAACGCCGCTGATTAACGCGACGCGATGTCCTCACCGCGGACTGATATGATTGAGGGATCATTTCCGAAACTTCGGCGGTTCATCGGACCACCTGTTGCTACAGAGAGTACGAGAAAAAGTAAGTGTTGGGCGGGAGGGGGTACGGTCTCCCCCCTCCCCGCGCGGGTGCCTGCTCGCTCCTCTGGACCGAACTCGACACCACGCCAATTAAAACCTGACTCCTGGCGTTTTGTCATGTAGGTACCGGCACGCGTTAGGTCTAGTTAGCTGTGTTGAATTTTAATTGAATCAATGTTCCCGGAATATTTAATTGGCATAGACTCGCGTCGCGAACAAAGCAAACATCGTTAGCATTAGGAGTGCTATTAATTGATTTAATATCTCTATGAATAAATATACAGAATTGTTAAAGATATTCTCATTTATTAATCCTCGTGATCAAATGAAATCTAGAGAATTGGAAATAAGCAAAGATAAAAATATGTACCTAAATAGTAATGTATAATATTCACAGTGATTCTGGATTATTGATATGGACGCAGGTAACCGGTGGATGCAAATAGCCAAATGTTGTTCATTGTGCCGTTCCGTGGACGTCTTCAGGCTGGTGATGATGATGATTCTGGGTTTTGTACGATTTAAAATGTATACATTTCATTTTAAAATAATGAAGAAAGTTTAACTCGATTTTAGGTGAAGCGGTGAGTTGAGGTGCAAGTACATTCATCAAAATCTATTTAAATTTGCAATTTTTTTAGGTAATACTAATATATATATATATAATAATAATATATAATACTACTACTAATATATGTATGTAGTAAGTAGGTACAGATACGTTTGCTTCCCATGTATCAGGGATTTTGTTGCAGATTGATCAATTAAACCGTGCTGTTGGTGAACATAAGAACTAGTCACCCTTACAGCAATGACAGTTTATTTGACAGTTTTGTATAAATAGTGGCGCCACCGCCGAAGTTAATACTGGAACTTGGTCACACTATCGTCGGGGTATCTGCAGTCTGCACCCTCACAAGGGCAGGTGGCGCGGCATCCGCGGCCCGGGGCGCAACGGACAACAGTTGCCCGATACAACATGTGCCGATACCACCTCGCACTGCCGCGAAACTAATTAAAAATATAATATAAATTTTAAATAAACAGTGAATACCTTTTTTTTGTGAACCTTACTTCCGAGATGAGCATTCGGTTGATGTTAAGTGATACCACTACCTATGCATTGCAATGCACGTCACCTGAGATTAGCCATCATTAAGACTTTTAGCCTAACTTTAGCCTACCTTTAAAATTGGGGTCACAGGGGGAACCCGCACCAGCGACCCCTTTTTTATACTACTAAGGTGGCAAGCAAGCAGGCGGCCAGCTTGATGGTAAGCAGTCACCGCAGCCTATAGACACAAGGAACACCAGATGAATCGCTAGCGCGTTGCCAACCTTGAAGACATTAAATATTGTCTTTATGTCCGGTAATTTCACCAACCACAGTGCCCTTCACACCGGAACACAGCAATGCTTACACACTGCTGCTTGGCGGCAGAATATCTGACACTGCGGTTATACCTGAACGGTTCCTTGCACAAGGTACCTACCACATAGTACCCCTTAAATACTCATAAGACACAAATGATTACTCAGAATTAAAAGCTACTTATCATACAATCACATAGGTATAGATTTACATCTCTTCCTATAATTATACGTATAATATATTCACAATTGTTAAGAACGTTGTAATTAATTAGTTAAAGCTTCGCCTTTCACTCGTGAGTCGTGCTTTGCCGGCATCCAGCTCGATGACGTCACACAGATCTATCAGTTCCTCAAAGAAGCGTCGAAACGCTACTTTGAATCCGCGTCCCGTCACGCGAACAGTTTAATCCGCGCCGCCGCCGATTACGCCCCTAGTCCTTCTGACTCGCGCCGCAGACCACGGCACGTACTGCTCGACCCTCCTGACCCCATGACGGTCCTATTGGACCGGGATGCGCCGAACTCTCCCCGACAACCGTATGCTACAATAGCTATCAGACACCGGTCTCGCCGGCGAGGCCGAAGGGTCGTACGTATGCGACCTCAACGACGTGCATCACTCCACTGAGTTTCTTGCCGGTTCTTCTCAGTGGGGGCGCGTTGTGAACCGGTGGTAAACTCAGCCCTCTCTTAAGCGACAGCCCAAGCCGAGGCCGTGCCTCCTTGAGGTGCCCTTGAGCTCGTCGCTACTTCCGCCGTAAAGGCTAGAGCGCTCGCCTCCTATTGTCCGGTGAAGCTGTAATGGCCATCTGCGGCCAAAAGCGTCTATCATTCCCAAAAAAAAAATACACAGATCTATCGACAATGCAGATACTAAATGAGGTCGGCTACTAGTAATGAATGAAGCATACACTGGCTGGCGATTTGCTTTTGTTTTTTTGTTTGTTGATTTTAAGAAAGGTATGGCACAGAGCGAGCCCTATCCAAATATTGTAAATAGACTGGGGAAACACCTCATATCTTACAAAAGACGCGTAGCCAGCGCTACTTTAAAATAGCGTTGAGTCCCTACGACAGGTTGCCAGCACTCTATGTAGAGTCACAATTTTAGCGGTTAAGCCCGACCATTGCTTAGCACAACAAAATTCAAGCTTTACCCTATTTAACTTTATTTTAATCGAGAATTAACGCGATTTACTTTATATTTTGGCTTGACGTTTCGGCCGGGTTGCACCAGCCGTGGTCACAAGCAGACTAATAATAAATAATTCCCGATTAAAATAAAGTTTAACAATGGAACGCGAAAGTCTAATAGTATATATTTACCCTATTTTTCTTTACGAGATCAAAATCGGAACAATATATGTATAAATATAGGAGTGATAGATGGTATACTATAGAGTACTACTTATAATATTCTGTACCTGTCAAAAAAAACTACTACAGGTATTTTTTTTAGTTTTTTTTTCAGTTACAGAATAGTACTCTATAGTACCAGGGTAGGGTAGTGTACCAGGGTAGTCACATGAATGGTCATGGTCACACAGCCGCACTTAGACCAATGGACCACCTAAGTAGTCAATTCTCTTTAAATCACAAAAACTCTACCAACCTTCAAACTCTAAAACTATAAATATTCGCCTCCTTTTTATGTAAAATGCGTAGAGACACACACGAGACAACAATGTGGAAGTATAAAAAACAGGTCACGAGGTGAAACACCTTGTACGTAGAATAATAAAAATTTAACACCGAGTTGATGTCACTTTTGAGTGAAGTCCGGACCGTGAATCGGTGTCAGATGTCCTACCGGTGTCAAGTATTCTAACTGCTTACCGCTACTAAAACACCTAATACGTCTATATTTTAAACTCGAATTGATATGTCAGTATTAAATAAAACAATTGACTTTCTCGAACTTTGATCAGATGTTCAGTAGCTCTGAACATTGAGACATATACGCACGTGATTTCAATATTTCATCTCAAATGCTGCATTCACACTGCGGTCTCGGCCCTCACGCGTTCCACTCCTACAATTACGCGCTTGTGTCATATTTACAGCCCAGGTAATTGCCATTCAATTACGAGGCCAGCCCGCTGTGCGAGGGACAGGGAAGGGCGACCACTCGCCGATATGTCCGTCTCCTTCCCCCGTGGCTTGCAGCCGGCCAGCCATCAATCATCGAACACCCCCCGCCGGGCACCCGTAGGGATGGGAAACGTCACAAAGCGAGTATCTCTGTCGAACAATGCTCGATAAGTGGGCAAACGCTACGCTAAATTGATTCCGACCAATTCAAATATGACTTTGTTTAACTGTGTTAAATTAATTCGCGTTCTTTTTAAATTGCGGAATTAACTAAAATTAAGTGAGAGTTGTGGGATTCATTAATATACATTGCTACTTTATAGTATTTTAGGATACGGTTGCACGTAAAACTGTCATACACACATTTACGTTTTTGTAGTTAGCGCAATTAAATTTGAGCTCCTTTTAACATGCAAAAGTAATATCAATTCATATTTTTATTGAACTCATTCCATCAAAATATACGCAACTATTATTATTAAAGCTTGCCACGAAAGGGTCACCCCAACTTAGCTTAAAGCGGTTTGCATACAAATTCCATTCCACCCAAATAACCCCTAGACACAGAACAAACAGATATGTTCATTCACCAAAATGTTCGTCTTGGTTGGGAATTGCACCCACGACCTACTGAGTACCGGCCTAGATGTCTAACTACTAGACTAACAAACCGTTTAAAGTTTCGGCAAAAAAACTCTGTTCGTCACATATAGCGACAGACTGAAATTTTGCAGAAGCTCAAATAATCACGAAATAATCTAGTTACGATGGATTCTCCAGTCCATACATATATTACTTCAGTGGTTCGCAAAGTGTTGCTTGAGAACTATGATTCACTTGTAATATTTTTTTATCAGACAATAGAAACTAGTACAATGAGAAATGACGTATTGAATGTTATGTAAAAATCGAATTCAATATGGTAATTGATGTTTTTATCGATATGAATCTTTGAAGCCACAGGCAACCCTAGGGAGACACAGGTATGCAATCTCGACTTATACCATCACCCTATTGCGCTCAGGTACTGCGGCCAATCTTTCACATTGAAGTGAAATATTCCGAACGATATTCCATGTAGAAATAAAGTGATCTATTGCCTATAATAAATTATATGCTTGTTTATTTTTAGTAATAAATTAGCATTAATAATATCAAGTTTGGTAAACGATTGATAATTTAGTTACAATAAAGAATACTTTTAAAGAATTTCGAGGGATCTTTTAATAGTTTAGAGTCATACCATTACCATTGGTACTAAAACAACACGACATGGTACTAAGTTTGTTGATATTTGTTTGCAATGTAAGTAATTTTATTAATAATAGAAACATTCTCATTAATATCACTAACAATAATTAATATGTCCGAAAAATTTACATGCCAAATACACACATCAAAAGTGTCTAGGGATCAACATATATTTTTGCAATAACTTTTCTCCTGATTGATATTAATTAAAATTTTCTTTAAGGATTCATCAAATAAAGTGTTTTCGTTTGTCACAGTAACGATAAACCAAGTCACCTTTGCATTAATAAAGAAATTTGCCATTTTCCTAATAAAGGGATTTTTGACATTTGAACCACTAACACAAAAGTTCGAAAAAAAGACTGAAATAACAGTTTTCTTTAAAATTTTATTGGGTAACTTAAACAATTAATAATCCGTGTTTCTACCGCGAACACTAACAACACAAGAACATCGGTTTGGCATACTCAAAATGAGTTCATCCAAATCACGCTGTGGAATGGCCGCCCATGTTCGTTGCAACAACAAAAAAAGGTCTTCTTGCGACTGGATACCCTCCATATTCGGCAGAGCTCTTCTCTGTAGCATATCCCATGCATGCTCAATCGGGTTCAAGTCTGGCGACTGAGCAGGCCAGGGCAGGACATTGATGTTAGCTGCGGCGAGAGTCTGTCTTACAACTCTTGCGGTGTGCGGTCGTGCATTATCATGCATTAACTGAAATAAGGGACCGATTTGCACTTGTAGAGGAACGATGACGTCTGATACAATCGTCTCAGCATAAATTTGAGCGTTGAGGTTGCCTCTGATCCAAATCAACTCAGTTCTTCCGCCGATCCAAATACCCGCCCATACCGTGATGGTTCCACCACTATAAGGATGGACTTCCTGGCAGGATTTTAATCGCTGTTGGCGTCCAGGGGTTCTCCAGTGTCGTATATGTCTTGTATCCGGTCTCATACCAAAACGAGACTCATCAGAAAAGCACACGAAACGCCATTGTTCTTCTGCCCAATTTCTGTGTTCAAGAGCCCATTGATATCGAATCCTACGATTGTGCATTGCTATAGGTGGTACCCGTAGCGGTCTTCGGGAATGAAGGTTCACTTCATGCAAGCGGTTTCTGACTGTTTGGTCGCTAATTAAGTTCCCTGAAGAGTGATGAAGCCTCACGGCTAACATCATGGCAGTTATTGTTGGAGCTCTTCGAGTTAAGATTTGAATATATCGGTCTTGTCTCCGTGTGGTGCAGCGATACCGTCCTCCATGGCGCTCAGCCACGGTACCAGTGCTTCGGTAACGTGTCCAAAGTCGACTGATAACACTCTGACTTGTATTCAGAGCTAAAGCCACAGTACGTTGCCGGGAACCAGCTTCTATCATTCCCACGGCTCTGAGCATTTCTTCCCTGCTTAAATGACGTCGCCGCTCCATAATAACGTTGGTTTTAATCAGTAGTAGGGAAACAGTAGCACTAATAATGTCTTCAATGCGTTGTATGTTTTTATAGGGAAAATATTGACAGCTGATTTTCATCTTTTACTCGAATTTGATTCACAGTTCCTGATTCAAATTATGAAATGCACCAAAAAGGATCCATATAAATTTATAAAATCATAAATTTATTACAAAGCCACATCTCAATCTCAAGAAATCCGCTTAAAAATGCTTGATCCCTAGACACTTTTGATGTGTGTAGTTAGATAAATTATACTAAAAATCTACAAAAAATAAACGTAATTATAATTCGCATTATTTACCGTAGTAATTTGTAATTTAACGCTATCATCGCAAGCATTTCCTTATAACCTTCGCATTGATGCAAATGGTTTTTGTACTCTAGTAACCCAAATGACCTCGGGTTTTAGAAGGTGCTCTGGCTTGGATATGATCAAAAATAGTCATTAATTAATGACGTGTCTAATAACCTCAACAGTTTTTGTGCGCCTCTATAATTAATTGCCCAGACCAATTAAAACCGGAACGTAATTAGATAATAAAAATAAATTGTATTCACCTACGTTTAATGATTATTGTAGATAATATTTTTCTATCTTGATTTATCCTGCTGAAATAATAAACTATAGTTACTGAGATTTTTTTAAACTAAAAATATGTATTATCAATTAAGCATTGACGTAGGCGTCTTGTCTTTAGTATACCTACTCCGACTCCGTAGCCTCCGTCGCGCAGTGGGAAACCGCTTGCTTTGCAAACCGGAGGTCGCAAGTTCGAATCCCGCGGGGAGTAACAACAAAAGGTAAAACAGGTATTCCTAATATTAAAAAAAAAATGTATAAATGATACAAATACATCCGCTTCCAAAATCCGCACTAGTTAAATATTCTTCGTGTAGATTTATACTAAAAAAGATATTTATAATTAGGAACTACGAAATAACGCTCAATTTAAATCACGAATTAAATACATACATACATACATAAAATCACGCCTTTTTCCCGTAGGGGTAGGCAGAGCCCAAGGGCCGCTTTTCGCCTCCGTGAGAAACGTGATGGGTTGCGAACCACATCGCCGCCATTTTGGTTAATTAAATTATTTATATGATTGACCATTGCGTTCTCACGAATAAGGAGGGAAAGGGAGGGAAAGGGAAGGATAGGTGTTGTAAAAAGGAAGATTGGCAATTTAGAGTGGGAAATAGGAAAAGTAGGATATTACCGCCCAGGAGGGTAAGGAATGGGACAGTAATAGCCAGGGAAGCCGGGGTCGCATACCCGTATACTATACCACAACTACCGGACAGGTAAGTTGGGATGAGTATCCCATGACTAACCCCAGCCCTGAGCCCGGGGCTATAAACAACGGGCAACCTTCGGAGTCGCTGGACGCTCGGGGTGTGGGCCCCTTGAGCGTCCATTGAGTACGGCGGCGACTCCGAGGAGGACGGCGGCGGGGTTGCGACCCCCGTCCCCGTGAGCACCGTGACAGGTTCCCGGGGGGCTACAATGCGCCCCCCGGCGGCGGGCTCAAAGGCAAGGCACTGAGGGGCCCCTGGTGCAGATCCCACCGGAGAGCCCTGGGGTCTCCCCTCTCATGTGCCGATGCGACAGCCGCGGGGGTTTTAGTGGGTAAGAATCCCACATACCCCGGTCGAGCCCCACAGCTCCCGGGGATCTTTCGAAGATTTCCCCCGCGTCAAAAAAAAAGAAAAAAAAGAAAAGAGTATCCCATGACTAAAACACACACACAGACAAAAATACACACTTTAATTATAATACAGACAGAAAAAAATACACACTTTAATTATAATAATAGATACCTAATTAAAATATACGAGTACAGCTACCGCAATATGGACAGATATTTTAATAGCGAAGCAATTTATTTCTGCTAATTAATCAGATACATGATATTTTCAGTTCATATTGTAAATTGTAAGGGCTTCGATATTTTCATTATCGCTTTTTAACGTAACTACGGAGACTTAATTAATTTCTGTATTGGTAACTAGTAAACTGCTATCAATGCGTAATCTTAAGGTGAGATTGTCATTCCTGCTGTCTTCCAATGTATAGAAATTGATATTTCATTATGATAATTAATCATCAGATAATCGGTTGCTGTTATAAATATAAAAATAATATTTGATGGGCTAACCAATTTCTAGACTCGACTCTAGCTCTAGGGATAGACCAACAGTCTAGTCACTAGACCAACCAATTTCTAGACTCTAGTGTTTAGACCCTGGCCGCTACCCAATAGGTCGCGGGTTCGATTTCTACCAAGTGTCTGGGTTTTTTTTTCTCATATTTACAAGAAAAGCATATAAGTATTAATATCAGTTGTCTGGTTTCCATAGTTCTGGCTCTGCATAGTTGCAGATAGTCCTAGAATATTAGTATTATTACTATGTTCTGGTATGAAGGACACTGTAGCTAGTGACATTACCGTAAACAAGTAGTCTAAACAGCTGCAATGCAGCTGTCTATAGGCAGACGTATGGCTTACCACCAGCAAAACGTCATGCTTGTCTCCATACTAGCTTGAAAAAAAAAATGTGGTCAGATATTTTGTTAATAATAACAAAATATCTGATCACATTTTTTTTTATAATAATATAAATATAACAATCTATATCTATACTTATAATAAAACTGTAACAGGTCCAATTCTGTACATTGAAGATATTTTGAAAATTATATTTGGAGGGCATTCTATAACCGATACTGAGGCCGAAAATGTAATTTTTTTAATTTTTGTCTGTCTGTCTGTCTGTCTGTCTGTCTGTCTGTCTGTCTGTATCACGGCTGAGCATCACGCCGAAACTACTGAATGGATTCAAATGAAACTTGGCATGATTTGAGATCTTACTACGAGGTAGGACATAGGATACTTTTTATCCCGTAATCTAGCACGGTTCTTTTGGGAGAGGGGATTAAAGTCAAAACGGGTACTTGGTTATACGCTTGGTCCGATTTTATAAATTTTTCTTTATAATATAATAAATATTAGTAAGAGAACACTCATAGATAGTTGTTATCAAGGTTTTGTAATCGATCTGGTTAAGCAACGTTAGGTAAGGTCAATAAATAGATGGGTGACCGCTTAACGCCATTTGAACTAAACGGGTCCGTGCTTCGGAGAGCAAGTAAAAAGTGGGTCCCAGTTTTTAACCGACTATAAAAAATGAGGTTATGTATTCGATGCGAATGTCTGTTATTCAAAGTTTAGTTAACGTAAAAATAGCGCAGGCGGAGCTGCGTGGGTCAGCTAGTAATGTATATAACAACATAAATGTAACAGCATTAATTGGACTTTGAATGGACCACTTTATATCTATAGATACCTGGACCGCTACACTAAAGATCAAACATTTGTGTGCTAAATACATATAAATATTTTAAATTATAATATCTACTTATAATAAAACTGTAACAGGTCCAATTCTGTATATTGAAGATATTTTGAAAATTATATTTGGAGGGCATTCTACAACCGATACTGAGGCCGAATATGTAATTTTTTAAATTTTTGTCTGTCTGTCTGTCTGTCTGTCTGTATCTCGGCTGCGCATCACGCCGAAACTACTGAATGGATTTAAATGAAACTTGGCATGATTTGAGATCTTACTACTACGAGGTAGGACATAGGATACTTTTTATCCTGTAATCTGTGCTAGGTTCTTTTGGGAGAGGGGATTAAAGTCAAAATGGGTACTTGGTTATACGCTTGGTCCGATTTTATCAATTTTTCTTTATAATATAATAAATATTAGTAAGGGAACACTCATAGAGAGTTGTTATCAAGGTTTTGTAATCGATCGGGTGAAGCAACGTTAGGTAAGGTCATTAAATAGATGGGTGACCGTTTAACGCCATTTGAACTAAACGGGTCCGTGCTTCGGAGAGCAAGTAAAAAGTGGGCCCCAGTTTTTAACCGACTGTAAAAAAGGAGGTTATGTATTCGATGCGAATGTCTAAAAGTTTAGCGTAAAAATAGCGCAGGCGGAGCTGCGTGGGTCAGCTAGTACATAATATGTCTAGTTATCATAGTACAGGCTTTAGTAAGGCTGAGGCTTCAGGTGAATCTATGGGTATTGTTATTATATTAACTTTAGAGTTATACCAAAAAGCCTTTTGCGTTTTCTTCTTGATTTATAATCACTATTTAATTTTAGAAGAATCGATGTAGGCGTATTGACACCCAAGATTGATCATTTAATGTTATTGCCATTTACGATTCACAATTCAGTCAGGTTCCTACTGAGAATTTTGTAACAGAAAAACCTAAAGTACTTTACCTGACATAAAACTCAAACGCAGGACCACACACCAACAGGAACCAAACTCGGCGAAATATAAGATTATAGGTACACATTTATATTTTTCGAATGACAGTAAAATTACTATCATTAGAAAAATACAAAAGTCTATGGTCTGACAAATGATGTGTTTATAATAAATAAAACTATGATTGATGATTATCTTATGAACAAAAAAAGCACTTTTTCTGTACATTGAATATTTTTCCAAAATTTCTATGTGGGGATACTATACTATCGACATAGAGGCCAAAACAATTTTTTTTGGAATTATTGTCTGTCTGTCTGTCTGTCTGTCGTTCTGTTTGTCCAGGTATCATTTGAAAACCCGTGGATGGATTTTGATAGGACTTTCACTGCTGTGTTGTGTAGAAGTAGGGGTATAAATTGGTATATAAAACATCACGCTATGTTTCATAGGGGCTAAGCAGTGAAACATTAATTGCACATATTACCACGTAATTTCCTTTGTATTTGAATAGGGTAATTATAGACTGATCAGTTAATCATTAAGATATGTATTATTACGCTATATACAATAGGGACTGAGCAGACATTTAGTTTGCATAAGATATGGCAGTGGCGAAGTGAGAGTCAATTTTTGTAAGGGGTAAGCCGGTCCGGTACACCCAGGACATTTTCATTAGCTTTCTGTATTGTTCTAAGTACTTTGCTGATAGCAATATGACATATCTATCTTTGAAAGTTAAAATGTGTAAATTTGTTTCAAGAAATTTTAATGAAACTCCCCAAGTCCAGGTTGTGTATAGGTATTGTATTACAGTCGCAACAATAAAAGATGCGGAAAAACTTAGATCTTTCATTAACGAATATCATTAGACAGTAATTTACGATGTTAGAGTGATTTACATTATGAACAGCGCCATCTATCGGTGAAATTGAGCATACAATCACTATAGAACTTTAATCTATTTATATAAAAGAAAGTCGTGTTAGTTACACTATTTATAACTCAAGAACGGCCTAACCGATTCGGCTGAAAATTGGTGGGGAGGTAGCTTAGAACCAGGGAACGCACATAGGATACTTTTTATCCCGGCAGGTTAAGGTTAAGCAACGTTAAGTAAGGTCATTAAATAGATGGGTGAACCAATTTGTATGAAAGTATGCATATCGGGGAGGTCTGAGAATAGGTCATAAAGTGTATTTAATGCCGCTGATACCATGATTGACGAGGATATATAGAACGAGAGGAGGGTGCAAGAGAGGAGAAAGAAGGAGAGGGGATTCGACGAGGGGGTGATGTGGTGAGGGATCGGGGGAGTTAGGTAGAGTAAGGGGGGAGTGAAAAGGAGCAAGTTCGTAAAAAAGAGCGGGGGGAGGGTTCACAGAGGGGACAACAGAGAGAGGAAGAGGGGGAGTGTGACGGAAACCGAAGCGGGACGGGGAAAGAGAGAGGAGAGAAAGAGCATATAATTCGATTTTTTTATAAGAGAGAGAGATGGAGAGAGATAAATCTAGGGAGGAGGGAAAAAAGGGGAGCAAAATGTAATAAAAGCGCGCGTGGAGCTGCGCGGGTCAGCTATTACTAAATACGAGTAAGAAGATTGTGTGGGATCACGTCATTAGCGATAAGTAACTCAAGTGCATAGACTAGCAATAAATCTCATAGTTTATAGGTTATGGTTAAAGTAGATATGTAGAAATAATCTATATCTTTGGGAACACCATCTTCTATACTATAATAAAACTCAAAGAGCACTTTTTCTGTACATTGAATATTTTTCTAAAATTTCTATGTTACGTTACTACTATACTATCGACATAGTTATGTTATTATACTATCGACATAGAGGCCAAAACATTTTTTTTTGGAATTATTGTCTGTCTGTCTGTCTGTCTGTCTGTCTGTCGTTCTGTTTGTCCAGGTATCATTTGAAAACCCGTGGATGGATTTTGATAGGACTTTCACTGATGTGTTGTATAGAAGTTAGGGTATAAATTGGTATATAAAACATCACGCTATGTTTCATAGGGGCTAAGCAGTGAAACATTACTTGCACATATTACCACGTAATTTCCTTTGTACTCGTATGTGAATGAATAGGGTAATTATAGACTGATCAGTTAATCATTAAGATATGTATTATTACGCTATATACAATAGGGACTGAGCAGACATTTAGTTTGCATAAGATATGGCAGTGGCGAAGGGTCAATTTTTGTAAGGGGTAAGCCGGTCCGGTACACCCAGGACATTTTCATTAGATTTCTGTATTGTTCTAAGTACTTTGCTGATAGCAATATGACATTATATCTTTGAAAAGTTAAAATCTGTAAATCCCGAGCGAGTCCAACTAGATTAGGAAAGAAATAGGCAAGGGAAAAATACCACTTCATTTCATTTATAAGCCAGCGGTTAGGTCCGCTGCACCACCAAGGCTACATTTGTATAGGTAGGTAGAAATTGAGAATACGAAATTGCTAAATTTGTACTTAGGTAAAAGACCTAAAATGATTCGAAATGATCTAACGCAATAAAATGTACAACTACAATTCACACTACACACAATAACAGCGCTCCCAAAAAACGCTTCAAGATCAGGGCTCAGGGGGGTTCATGAAATTTAATGAAATTCCTAACTCCAGGTAGTGTATAGGTCAATTTGTATTACAGTCGCAACAATAAAAGATGCGGAAGTCTAAAGAACTTTCATTATCGAATATCATTAGACCACGAATTTATATTTACTTCGAATTTATATTTACTTCGTAAAAACTGGATAGATGTCTTAAATATATTAATATCACTAATTTAAACTTTGTACTACATTCTTAAGGTTTGTTTTTCATTGACACAAGTCGAAGTAGAAAAACGAGCCGAGTGAGATAGCTCAAAAGTAGATGTGTGTCCTTGTCTGCCCTTTGTCAAGTAAGTTGCCAACGCAAAATATGATTCTTTTTAGTAGTGTTAGGTAGATTTCTTAAAAGTTGATTACATTTGCTTATAAGTTTTTCCTGTAATAAAACATCGAAATATAATACTACTAGGACGATGAAATGTAATATTATAAATTAGCACACGAACAACATGCAATACTTTTATTAACAAGAATATTAGTAACAATTTATCATTATGAAGGTAGCAGCACTGAGCTGTTGTGTGATTGTCGACATTGTTGTAGTAAGTAAACCGGTGTCGCGGTGTACTGTTAGAGTAGGGTGACCATTGTTATGTATGGCGTTGCGTCGGTTGTCTCGGATGATGGTTTCCATACAAACGTTGGTTAACTCAACCTGAATTGTGGAATGAAATACAGATATCCGGAAGAACACGATAGCTAGGTATTACCACAAATTCAAATAATTTATTGTCTTAATTGTGGTAAGTACAGCAGATCTTGTAAGTAATGACTGCGGACTTGCATTAAATTCCATCCAATTATACATACATACATACATAAAATTACGCCTTTTTCCCGTAGGGGTAGGCAGAGCCCAAGGGCCGCTTTTCGCCTCCGTGAGAAAGAGACGTGATGGGTGGCGAACCACATCGCCGCCATTTTGGTTAATTGATATATTGACCATTGCGTTCTCACGAATAAGGAGGGAAAGGGAAGGATAGGTGTTGTGAAAAGGAAGATTGGCAATCCAAAAATCCAATTATACAATACAAATAATAATTATAGTTAGTATTATGTCACCAAAATTACGATTCGAAAGCAAAAATCGTCTCATGTGGTGCGCCTCGCAACATACAGATTGACGGAGGTCACGCAGGAGCACCAATGTGGCACCGCCCGTTGTGACCCGATCCGCCGCCAAAAGACATTAGAAGTGAGAAAAAGAATCCTTCCACATAGTAATGCGTGGACACCCTATTAGACAGAGATACACTACTACTTTCGGACCTCTCATTCGGCTCGTGATCTTTAGTAGACTGCGCTGTCCAGTATTAATACAGGTTCGTGCATTAGACAGTAATTTACGATGTTAGCGTGATTTACATTATGAATAGCGCCATCTATCGGTGAAATTGAACATACAATCACTATAGAACTTTAATCTATATAGAAGAAAGTCGTGTTAGTTACACTACATTTATAACTCAAGAACGGCTGAACCGATTTGGCTGAAAATTGGTGGGGAGGTAGCTTAGAACCAGGAAACGGACATAGGATACTTTTTATCTCGGTAGGTTAAGATTAAGCAACATTAGGTAAGGTCATTAAATAGATGGGTGAACAGATTTGTATGATTTTTTTTGTGCATATCGGGTATGTCTGAGAATAGGTCATAAAGTATATTTCATACCGCTAGGTTAAGGTTAAGCAACATAAGGCCAGGTCATTAAATTGATGGGTGAACTGATTTGTATGAAATTTTGTGTGCATTTCGGGTAGGTCTGAGAATAGGTCGTAAAGTATATTTCATGCCGCTAGGTTAAGGTTAAGCAACATAAGGCCAGGTCATTAGCCGTGAGAGGGAGCAAGTTGGGAGAAGAGAGAGGAGGGAGATAGTTCAGAGAGGACAACGGGGAGAGGAAGAGGGTATGTGTGACGGGGACCGAAGCGGGAGGGGAGAGAAAGAGCATAGAATTAGATTTTTCTTATAAGAGAGAGAGATGGAGAGAGATAAATCAAGGGAGTAGGGAGAAAAGGGGAGCAAAATATAATTAAAGCGCGGGCGGGGCAGCGCGGGTCAGCTAGTTATTTATAAAACTTAGAGTTCACTTGTTAAGAATTATTTGGTGTAGAAATATTTGTATGTGCTTGATTAGGTTTACTTAATACTAAGAATGCCATTGTAATTTAAGATACATAAACCGTAGATAGAGCATGCACCCTGAACGCATTACAATTTCTGTTCTCGACTAACTGCCGGTCCCAATATCCTATACATCCCTAACTATAAGTTAAAATCATCGATCAAGTCATCGATATCCCGCGATAATCATCCGAAATGGACCGATGACTAAAACCCTGACAGACTGTCATTTGAACAACCAACAGTAAGCTACTAATATGTTATTATTGAAACGGAAATATGTCATTATAGCTATCAATGGTAACTATTTTAACTTATAGTAAGGGATCGATAGGATATTGGCACCGGCAGTAAGACACTACTCTATAACTGTCTCATCGTTATGATATATTATACATACCTAATCCTGAATCGAGAACCCCTTAACGTAACCTTAGCAACAAGTGCAACATTCTTTAAGTAGAAATCCTAGAACCAAGCTCCTCGAAACTAGTTTCTTATAGACAAAATTAGCGGAGACTTTTCTCGGAAAAATCCAAGGCTTGCTTGTTTCAATTAAGGTTACTAATGAGTTGACTTGTGCTCGCTAATTAGCCACCTTTCTAATTAATCACAACGGGTTCACCTTGTACCACGAAAGTTCGTTTTATGCTATGTTCTTGTTACCACCCTAATTATATTATACTTATTATATATTTTACTAATTAATTGTGAAAGTTTTATTAATTAAGATGGCACAACTTTTTAATTATTGTTTTCTCTAAAGTTAAGGTTGTGATTTTTGTACCATACAGGAAGATTGACACCTTCGAGCTCCATCATCAGCTCGATGATACCATATTATTGTATTGTCACCGATCCTTGACACATGTGCAAAATATCAAACTATTGAACGTGTAGTAGGAGTGGGTGAAAATTTAGTCACAAGATTCCATTACCATCATACATACGAGTACATAAAGGTGAAGCTAATCAAAGCGTGTTAAAAACCATAAAATGTATATTCTTCATTACATTACTCTGACAAATATGAACCGATTTCGATGATTGTTTTATAATCGAGTAAACTACTATTAATGATTCCATGCAAATTTCATAACAACGGGATGAAGAAACATGAATGATGTAAAGCCTACCTAGATCATTTTACCGTTTTCAATGGTTCAATTTTTATGTATGAAAATATCACTAAAAGTATAAAATAAAATATTTAAAAAATAATTGATCCGACTTCAATGGCACTAAAAAGTATAAAATAATTTAAATATTATCGAAGTCGGTGCTAAATATACACAGTAGGTAGTAACACCAACTTCAATAATATTTAAATTATTTTATACTTTTTAGTGTCATTGAAGTCGAATATTTTGATGAATTGCTAAATATGGCCTTTTTATGACGTATCCTAAAAAGGCCGGGTTAATTTCGGTTAATTTAGTAATGTAGTTGGTACCAACACTCCATGAGGAGCTAAACAGTCAAAACAAATACAAATTAAACGCATTACTGTTATCTAACACAGCTCATTATAACAAGTAATGGTGTTGTAAGTGGCGTCGGTAGAACTTCATTATTTTACGTCAGAGATTGGAGCTACGGTCACCCATCACCAGGCGACACTCTAAACCCGTTCCGGATGCAACATTACATAATTATGGACCTTAAATGCTGTCAATTAAAATTCAGATTGCATGTTTTATGTACGTAAAATATTCATGTTCTATACCGTTATGGTGAAGTGCTCATATGAATTTTACGAAGCATTCCGGGGATACATTATGTCATATTTAACTTAACGTCAGCGATTAGGACAATTTCGTGTACGGCCACAGGACTTTAGTCGATCTCTTTAATTAAAGTGTTGTATAAGTCAAAATTAATGTGTCAAATAATCTAGGAAATACCTATGTTTTTTAAAAAAAACTGACAAATTTTACACATTAAGTAGACTAACGATATATGGACATACAGGCTTCTAACTTCTATGCCAATCTTTGAAAAAGTTTCGAATTAGATACCAGTCTTCATACCAATAACTTACGGACCCTTAACATTATTATAGCGTCTTGTGATAAATTATTACGTCAATAAACTAATGGCGATAGGTTACTATATCTATCGCCATTATATTGGCAATATAAATTTCACATTATCATGTTTCATCTCACGGCAAAATAATTGCAGCCTTTATCATATAAAAACATGTATAAAACTCTTCGAAAATAAATACGGTACTGTCAAACCGATCATCAAACAGATAAACGAGCCCCGAAATCGTTGTAAAGTATTCGAGAAGCAACAAAGATAACACACCAATTATTAAGCGAAATTACAAGCGTTAAAGCTTTAGAATACACGACTAATCGGATTGTGGGGTATAATGAAATAGTGTGGCCGTGTATCAGCCGTGCGCGATACCATCTCGAGATAGCCGATAGTCGCGAGTCACGGTGAGCTCGCGCAGCTCTACAACTTCATCAACAGACACACTTATGGCAGCATTGCATAGTGTTGCCAGATGTTATTATTATATGTAGGTATATAAATTGTAGGGAAAAATACGTCCAGTCAAGTGCGAGTCGGACTCGCGTACTGAGGGTTCCTATCATCTTTGGACGTATTAAAGTAATTTTACTATTTATGTAATACCTCAGATAGTAAATAAAAACTTTAAAAAAAAAATTGAACAGACTTCAATATCAATGAAAGTATAAAATAATTTAAATATTATTGAAGTTGGTGTTAGCTTACCGGCTGTGTATATTTGGCACCAACTTCAATAATATTTAAATTATTTTATACTTTTCATTGATATTGAAGTCGGTTCAATTTTTTTTTTAAAGATTTTATTTTATACTTTTTAGTGATATTTTCATATATAAAGATTGAACCATCGATGACCGTAAAATGATCTAGGTAGGTTATGATCACATTATCGTCTACATAGTTTTACATAATTCATGTTTCTTTAGAAAAAATATCCGGTCGTAATGAAATTTGCATGGAATCATCATAGTAGTTTACTCTCTCGAATAAAAAAAGAATCATCGAAATCGGTTCATAATTGTCAGAGCAATGTAATGGAGAACATCAGTTTTATGGTTTTTACCAGATAAATTCCTCCTCATCGTTCATGGTCCTCCAGGAAGTTCTTATCCGGTTGTGATGAATTTCATACAAATTCATTACAGTGGTTTCTTCTTTCAAATAAAAAGAGAATCATTGAAATTGGTAAATATTTGCCAGAGTTATGACCATTTTTGTCCTTAAAAAGCGACATAAAGTCATCTATATAGGCTTTCCTGCAAGTTTCCTGCGCAGTCACCATTATTGTTTTTTCAGGAACTACTTATTCGGATGCAATAATTTTTTTATGGGACCCAACTAACGGATTAAAGAATGGATAGAAGAAAGATTTTTTCAAATCGGTTCATAATTGCCAGAGTTATGCGCGAACATACATCGAAAAAAATATATATATACAGACGAATTGAGAACCTCCTCCTTTTTTTGAAGTCGGTTAAAAAAAGAAACCGCAAAACTAAGTTTGTTTGTCGAGGTTTTTTTAGGATTACTAAAAAAACTACACTATTTAGAAAGACCATTTCATTTTCATGTAAAATACAGATAGACATGTATTCATCATCATCATCACCAGCCGGAAGACGTCCACTGCTGAACATAGGCCTCCCCCTTCGAACGCCACAATGACCGACAATTGGCTATTTGCATCCACCGGTTACCTGCGACGCGCACAATGTCGTCTGTCCACCTAGTGGGAGGCTTACCTACGCTGCGTCTTCCGGTTCGTGGTCGCCACTCGAGAACCTTTCTTCCCCAGCGGTTATCGGTTCGCCGAGCGATGTGGCCTGCCCATTGCCACTTCAACTTGCAGATTTTAAGAGCTATGTCGGTGACCTTGGTTCTTCGGCGAATCTCCTCATTTCGGATTCTGTCGCGCAAAGAAACTCCGAGCATAGCTCTCTCCATAGCTCGTTGTGTGACTCTGAGCTTATCCAAAAGGCCAACAGTTAGGGACCACGTCTCAGTACCATATGTCATCACTGGCAACACACACTGGTTAAAAACCTTCGTCTTTAGGCACTGCGGTATTTTGGACGAGAAGATTTCGCGTAGTTTCCCGAACGCTGCCCATCCGAGTTGGATTCTTCGGGCGACCTCTTTGTCGAAGTTGGACCGACCTACCTGGATAGTTTGTCCTAGGTATACATAGTGCTCAACAACTTCGAGTGTATCGTTCCCAACAATTACCGGTACGGGTGCAACATGGACATTAGACATGATCTTCGTCTTGTCCATGTTCATTTTAAGACCCACCTGTTGGGAAACGCTACTGAGGTCGCTGAGCATCGTATTGAGGTCCTCCAGCGACTCTGCCATAATGACTATATCATCGGCAAAACGAAGGTGAGTGATGTATTCGCCATTGATGTTGATGCCGAATCCGTACCAGTCCAAGAGCTTGAAAACGTCCTCCAATGCATTTGAGAACAGTTTCGGAGAAATAACGTCTCCCTGTCTCACACCACGCTGCAATGGGATTGGTTTCGTGCTCTCGTCCTGTAGTCGGATCGACATGGTGGCGTTGCTGTACAAACACTTCAACACTTCGATGTACCTATAGTCAATGTGGCACCGCTGGAGAGATTGCAATACTGCCAGGTCTCGATTGAATCAAAGGCTTTCTCGTAGTCCACAAACGCTAGACATAATGGCCGATTATACTCCTCGGTCTTCTGTATAATCTGGCGGAGCGTATGTATGCGGTCTACGGTGCTAAAGCCTTTTCGGAACCCGGCTTGTTCGGGAGGCTGGAAGTCATCAAACCTGCGTTCGAGACGGTTCGTAATGACTCTCGAAAACAGCTTGTATACATGGCTCAGGAGTGAGATAGGTCTATAATTCTTCAATAAAGTGTTATCACCTTTTTTGAAGAAAAGAACCACCACACTCCTGTGCCATGCTTCTGGCGTTGTACCCTCGAGTAAGACGGAATTAAATAACTTCTGGAGGACTAAAAGTACCGGTTTTCCACCCGCTCTCAGAAGTTCTGATGTGATTCCGTCTTCACCCGGCGCCTTGTTATTCTTGAGCTGTTTCAGAGCCATTCTAATCTCGTACAGGCTGATGTCTGGGATGTCCTCAGTGTAGTTTCGGGTTAGTTTGGCTCTGGTGTCTTGAGCTGTTCTATCAATGGGTTCCCGTGTTGAGGTGTATAACTGTCCGTAAAATCTCTCGAGCTCTCTCAATATACACATGTAGATAGACATGATAGACATGTATTACCCATAATTATTTCAGATTTTTCCCTTCAAAAACTTCGGAGATAAGGGAGGGAAGGTATTCTGTTAGAATCTTTAGAAAAATAATAAAATTGAAAATAAGTAAGTAATATTATTGTATAACCGTACCAAATAAACTTATTATTCCAATCAATCTATTCTTACGGATTATATCGCTTATTATATTATATCAGTCCGCCCGTGACCATGGGTGCTGCAAAGCATTCGAAACGTCGGGAAAAATAAAATAAATCGCGATATAATCCGTAAGAATAGATTGATTGCAATGTCTAGTATTCGCGTAAATAAAAGACAACATTATTATTCCAAATATACATTCTTGACCTAAATGAATAATTTATTAATCTTATATCAATAAAGGATATATTTACTCTAGGTAGGTAGGCAAAGTTATTTAAGGATTTATTATAACGTAATTAGTTATGCTCGTTAAGTTTCCCTTGGTAATTACATAGCTATAAGCCCGGACTTTAATTACAAAGAAATCCAATTAACGCAAACGAATACAATAAAAGCAATACTTTTGATACTAATTAAAAATGATTTAATAATAAAATTAAAAATGGTACCGAACCCTTTATGTGGGGGTCCAACTCGCACTTGACCGGTTTTTAAACTGACCATTGAAGCGAAGCCCGCACAGGACGCTATTAAGTATACACCGAAATAAAACGTATAGAAAACATAGAAAATAACGTACAAATGGCGGTCTTTCTTCTAGATAACCAAAGCAAGTTTAGTGCTAATTAAAATAAATTACGATAAAAAATCGGAAACATTACAAAATAGAATAAAACTCGCGAATTGGCAGTGTATAAGCGATATTAGCGATCGATCCCGGTGCCCCCTTCCATCCCCAATCAGCTCCATCAAAACTCGAGCTCATTACTCAAAATCAATTAGCGTTATTAGTGCGGCGCGTCTTCGTTAGCCCGTGATGGAGGGTAATTTATTGGCATCTCTTAATTAGGGATAAGTCTAATTGGAGGCTTAGTCGTAACGAGGCCCTCGAAATCTGACGTCCCGAGGAATAAATTGGTCGGTCGGGCCACGGCCCCGGCGCACGCACTCCGCCTCTATTATCGCTGATATTTTGATGTGCCAACTCGATTCATACTCCCGGACTCTACACTTTAACGACCGCTCTAATAACTCACACATATCGACTAAATCGCGGCATACATGTTAAAGTATATGGCATTTTTAACGTCGTTACCTCATTTAATGCATTAATAACTCTAAAACTTTTTAATGTCATGTATGTGAAATCCGTAGAGCCCAGGAGAAAACTCTGCAGAGCGTCTAGCATTCGCTCAAAAAA
Organism: Furcula furcula; assembly: GCA_911728495.1. Lineage (NCBI taxonomy): Eukaryota > Metazoa > Arthropoda > Insecta > Lepidoptera > Notodontidae > Furcula > Furcula furcula. The sequence continues at coordinate 9,178,413 of OU452245.1, forward strand.
AGAAGAGGTATCTCAGTTGCCGACACAACAGCCGCAAAAGTTTGTGGATACTAATCCGATATACCCGATATATCCGATATATGGTTGACCGCCACCGGGTGAACCTATCGAAGGTTTCCCCCACCCATACTCTACAGACTACTAAAATAATTATTACTGTACTATTCAGATAAGTACTATAAACGGCTCCCAGTGACGAAATAATCAAATTCATAAAATAGGTATCTTAATTAGAATTAACGCTAATTGATGTTTGTGAGTGCGGCAGTAAATATTCCAGTAATTATTGATTTTAAATGCGGTATTGGGCGGTGTATTGTGAGTTCTACTAAAATTAATTCGTTCGAGCGGTTCTGCGGGCAACGCTAAGCAGTGCGGTCGACGCGGTCACCATAAAATAAAGGATGGACAAAAAGCATACAAAAAATAAAAGAGCACAGACAACGGCATGATCAAGTGCGCCGCTGCGATGTAACGCGATACTTTGTAGCGGGCCTTATTCCGAGAAAAGGTATCGCCGAACTGTGTGACAACTTTGGTAACTAAAATAATTTCAATCCAATTCAATTTTAAATTTAAACAATTAAGTGACGTTGCCGTCCTGGCAACACCGACGCCAGTGCCTGCCAGTTGGTGGTCAATTTACTAGATATGAAGTACTTTGGTACCATTTTCCTTGCTGTCGGGAGGAAACGTACAAAAGTTTTTCGGTCTTCATAAAGAGTGGAGGGTGGGTTGCATCGATATAAAGGTACCCACCATGCATGGTTTTTACTCACAGAAACCTCCCCGGTACCCCGGTAAAACCTGGCCGGGTACTTCGTTCAGACCTTGCTAATAGCATCTAGGTAGGTTGGTACTTAATGCAGGGTGGAAGATATTTCGTCAAGCAACAATGTCGCCAACCAGCTACAGTGTCATAAACAGGCCCGGTGTGTGAGTCACTGCAGCTGGTGAAATCACCGGGCTCACGAGCCTTAATAACTTTTTTTTGTCGTATGATTAGTGGACAACCTGGCGTCAGAGTTTTCAAGCTGCCCTCAGGCCTCTGACTTAGCTTAACGACTGCGGTCTAGATGACAATAGCTGGGACCGAGTATTAACGTGCCCTCCGAAGCACGGAGACGCTCAGAGAGATAGAAAGTCCTTAGGGGTCGTCCATTAATCACGTGATGTTTTTTAGCAACTTTTTAACCCCTCCTCCCCTCCTGGTGATATGTGGTGAGGTTTTAAAATAACCCCCCCCCCCCCCCCCCTACCCAAAATCACGTGTATTTTTTTGTACAAACTATATTGAAATTTTCGGAATATTATCTTTAAATACAGGTAACTGATTAAATGTTGAAGGGGAAGTGGATGGTGGCAACTGTGAGTCAAGGCCACGTGCCGCTGTTTGGTTTAGAAATCGTGCATTCAACGAAAAATAAATTCACGTGATGTCTCATTATACTTCTCCCCTACCCTCCTGGTTTTATTTTGTGATTTTTTCGGAACCCCTCCCCCCCTTTCTAGCCTCACATGATTAATGGACGACCCCTTAATAACTAATGTTTCACGTGGCGAGCGGCAGTGCAATGCAGCTATAGGCAGTGTCGTTAACTATAAGACAATATTTACTTGTCTTTTAGCTATTAAATAAAAAAGTTTGGATTGAATTTAAATCGACACTGGTTTCCATAGTAACCCTGCTGGTCAACTCTATAATTAGACCGTTCGATGGTGACATGCCACGTTCAAAATAATTTGTAATCTTAATAATGAGATTCATTTAGATTTTAGATAATGGTTCACGCTGCTACTCTTGTAAATTAAACAGCGATAATAAAAAAAGGAACGCGTCAAGAAAGTCGTTGAACGCGTGAAGGGAAATATAAATTTGTGGAACGGTTGACATCGGATGCGTTCAAAAACTCAATAAAATTAAAGCATGAAAATAAAACTTACCAGTGATGTGGTCAATAGCCACACCTGCATTAGATTATTTATTAACTTTCATTCAGCGAAGACACGATTGTATTGACCAAAGACATTCAACTACTTAGGAATAGACTGGCCTTAGCGCGAAAAAAATTCATCAAAAACTTGTTACACGTGTAATAAGTCAGTGGAAACGTGCAAACCACAGAACACAAATCAGTACAAGTAGAATGCTTATTTTTAACCGACTTCAAAAAAGGAGGAGGTTCTCAATTCGTCTGTATATACTTTTTTTTTTCTATGTATGTTCGCGCTTAACTCTGGCAATTATGACCCGATTTAAAAAAATCTTTCTTGCATCCATTCTTTAATCCGTTGACTGGGTCCCATAAAAAAAATATTGCTTACGAATAAGTAAGTAGTTCCTGAAAAAATAAGAATGGTGACTGCGTGGGAGAACTGCAGGAATGCCTATATAGATGACTTTATGTCGCTTTTTACGGACAAAAATGGTCATAACTCTGGCAAATATTTACCAATTTCAATGATTCTTTTTTTATTCTAATTTTATCACAACCAGATAAGAACTTACTGGAGGACCATGAACAATGTGGGGGAATTTATCTGGTTAAAACCATAAAACTGATGTGCTCCATTACATTACTCTGACAAATATAAACCGATTTCGATGATTCTTTTTTTATTCGAGAGAGTAAACTACTATGATGATTCCATGCAAATTTCATTACGACCGGATATTTTTTTCTGAAGAAACATGTATTATGTAAAACTATGTAGACGATAATGTGATCATAACCTACCTAGATCATTTTACCGTCTTCGATGGTTCAATCATTATTTATGGAAATATCACTAAAACGTATAAAATAAAATCTTTAAAAAAAAAATTGAACCGACTTCAATATCACTGAAAAGTATAAAATAATTTAAATATTATTGAAGTTGGTGCCAATTATACACAGCAGGTACGCTAAAACCAACTTCTATAATATTTAAATTATTTTAAACTTTTCAGTGATATTGAAGTCGGTACAATTTTTTTTTAAAAGATTTTATTAAGTAAGATATAGTTCAATTCACCTGCCTCTTGAAAATCTGCCTAAACGCCTTATTTAAGGGGACCATAGACAAACGCATACTCTATTCTTAATATACAAAACTCTATAGTGCAAACGCTTTACCAACGGAAAATATTTATCAGCCAACGAAAAATATTTTTGTAGGTAATTATAGTAATATTGCAAATCCCTTGCAAATCCCACTATGATACAATTACTGAATGTGACTACGAATATTTTCATAAATATTTTGTACTAGCTGACCCACGCAGCTCCGCCTGCGCTATTTTTACGTTAACTGAACTTTTAATAACAGACATTCGCATCGAATACATAACCTCCTTTTTTATAGTCGGTTAAAAACTGGGACCCACTTTTTACTTGCTCTCCAAAGCACGGACCCGTTTAGTTTAAATGGCGTTAAACGGTCACCCATCTATTTAATGACCTTACCTAACGTTGCTTAACCGGATCGATTACAAAACCTTGATAACAACTCTCTATGAGTGTTCCCTTACTAATATTTATTATATTATAAAGAAACATAGATAAAATCTGACTAAGCGTATAACCAAGTACCCATTTTGACTTTAATCCCCTCTCCCAAAAGAACCGTGCTAGATTACGGGATAAAAAGTATCCTATGTCCTACCTCGTAGTAAGATCTCAAATCATGCCAAGTTTCATTAGAATCCATTCAGTAGTTTCGGCGTGATGCTCAGCCGTGATACAGATAGACAGACAGACAGACAGACAAAAATTAAATAATTACATTTTCGGCCTCAGTATCGGTTATAGAATGCCCTCCAAATATAATTTTCAAAATATCTTCAATGTACAGAATTGGACCTGTTACAGTTTTATTATAAGTATAGATATATGTAAATATTGATGACAGTGTTTCTATGAAAAATATCCTAAAGACCGTTATAAAGGCCTATATACTTAATCTATCTGCTTTGGTAACCAATAAAAAAGCTGGAAAAGTATTAAAATTATCTTCCTTATAAATTCCACATCGATACATGGGTCGGATCACCAAAGAATCGATTAAATGTCCAATCGGATGTTATCGTATTGCGATCAAAAAGCAGAGTAAAGTGTCCATAAAGACACAAGAGGTGTCAGTACTACATTTTGGAATCCAAGTTATGCCTACCTACTATTTAAATACTGTTGACCTTGTGTGAAGTGAATGTGGGCACAGGTGTACATCTCAAATAAAAAGTAGTATCATCTTAAATTAGACGCACTTTCATTGGATTTGAGATAGGAAGCACACATTTACTTTATCACGGCTCAGGTTTTTGTCAACACAATTTATGGAATATATTTTTATAATATTGTTTTTTCCTATTTCTCTGAAGGGAGGATTTGACAGTTATAAAATCTATGTAGATTTTGTGGCAATCATAGTGTTAAGTAGCTACTAAAAAAAAAGTAAAATATTTGTGTTGTCTTTTATTGACGCGAATACACATTGTAATTAATTTACTCTTAAGGATTATATGGCGGTTTATCTTAGGTTTTAATTTCCCGAAGCACGTTTCGAATGCTTTGCCACCAATGATCAGTCCGCCCGTGACCGTAAGATTTGTATCTTGTGTACAAAATGAATAGATAGGTATTGATTTTCCTACTTAATTAATATGATTGAAAATTATTTGCATTGTTTATAACCACAACTTCATATTTATACCTACTCTTTTTTTATACTACTGATGAGAAATAAAATCTTTTAATTAAAAAAAAAATTTAACCGACTTCAATATCACTGAAAAGTATAAAATAATTTAAATATTATTGAAGTTGGTGTTAGCTTACCGGCTGTGTATATTTGGCACCAACTTCAATAATATTTAAATTATTTTATACTTTTCAGTGATATTGAAGTCGGTTCGTTTTTTTTTTTTTAAAGATTTTATTTTATACTTTTTAGTGATATTTTCATATATAAAGATTGAACAATCGAAAACCGTAAAATTATCTAGGTAGGTTATGATCACATTATCGTCTACATAGTTTTATATAGTTTTACATAATTCATGTTTCTTCAGAAAAAAATATCCGGTCGTAATGAAATTTGCATGGAATCATCATAGTAGTTTACTCTCTCGAATAAAAAAAGAATCATCGAAATCGGTTCATAATTGTCAGAGCAATGTAATGGAGAACATCAGTTTTATGGTTTTTACCAAATAAATTCCTCCACATCGTTCATGGTCCTCCAGGAAGTTCTTATCCGGTTGTAATAAAATTCATACAGATTCAATACAGTGGTTTCTTCTTTCGAATAAAAAAAGAATCATTGAAATTGGTAAATATTTGCCAGAGTTATGACCATTTTTGTCTTTAAAAAGCGACATAAAGTCATCTATATAGGCTTTCTTGCAACTCTCAGTGCGCAGTCACCATTCTTGTTTTTTCAGGAACTACTTATTACTAAGCAATAATTTTTTTATGGGACCCAATCAATGGATTGAAGAATGGATGGAAGAAAGATTTTTTCAAATCGGTTCATAATTGCCAGAGTTATGCGCGAACATACATAGAAAAAAAATATATATATATACAGACGAATTGAGAACCTCCTCCTTTTTTGAAGTCGGTTAAAAATGCAATACGATGATACAGACAGAAATAGGAGTATGTCACTCTATTAAAATATTTATAAACTTTAAAAAGTATGTACTTTTATGTAAAACGATGCAAACAAATCGGCAAACTCTACGACTCTAGGCGTCACATTCGAATAACTGAATAATAAAACACGTAGGTAGGTATTAAATAGGAAATTTCGAAACACAAGTACTTTACGAGCCAACATTTTCTCATGGGCAATACGTGATGAACATAACACAAAACTTTCATGCACTCCAAAATACCAAGAAACCGACGTAATGACTAAAAAATCCCTCGCTATGGAACAATTCGCCATTCAAAACGGCCATAAAGATCACCACGCTAATCCCCGGGACTCAAATAAAACCGAATGGAAAGGTACGTGGGCCATACATTACCCGTTCTTAGGTCGACGTCTCGGCGGACTAATGCCTACAATGTGTATTATAGCATTTAATATAATAATAACGTAATGAAACGACTCGCGCGAGGGGCGAGGGTGAGGGGAGGTGCGGGGTGCGCGGGGAGCGCGGAGGAGCCGCGGGAACCGGTCGCCAGAGGTCATCGGCAGTGAGCCTTCCGCGACCAATGTTGCCCGCTTAGACCACCACGGCTGCACATTTAAGCAGTTTTTCGAAACGGCTAAGGTTAACTGGGACAACACGTAGCATTACTGCCCTTTTAAAATGCATATTAGTCTGCAGCTATGGGAAACATTAGAGCTAATGATTGAATAACTATAAAAAAGTAATGTAAGAAAATGCATAAATTAGTTACATTCTAGCGGTGTCTTTAGGCAGGGGTCCGAGATTTTGCTTAGGGTAGAAGAATTTGTCCACGAAGCCTGCGGCGACGGAAAGCTGCATGAAGACCTTAGGTTATAGCGGGCAATTTCACCCATGATTGCCTCTCTAATTGAATAAGTTACTCTTCTTCCCTTTATTCGTCCACTCTTTACGGAGTTATTGTGATGATGATGAGTCACAACAGATTTCTTCGCGTTTATTGTTATAAATGTTCGCGATGCTTCTCCATTTAGATCTGTTTGGTAGCGTTGTGGGTGCACTCTGTTATAGATTTTTTATCAGTCCACCGGGTTGGAGATAGACCATGTCATTGAATCTCCAAATAAATTGCTATCGTTAAAAAAAAAATAGTTTCACAGGCGATGATTTTGGTAGCTTTTGGCTGAGTTGTTGCCCAAAATTTTAGGAGCGAGTAGAGCGTAGCAACCCGGCGACGGCTTTGGTAATGCTCCGGTGCGGCGCGGCGCGTCGCCCGCGCGTATGTTAATGCTCCATTAAGATTATACTAATTGAAAGCCAATAAATACAACGGCTATGAATATTAATTTTATTTGGCTTCGCGCTGTTACCGCCGCTTCAGACCAGTTCGTGCTCGCGTGCGACGAATCGCTCGCGACATTATATATCGATGCTCGCGACCGTCTCCTATGTTTTTTCGTAGACGACTGTCGATGGAGTTAAGAATGCCGACGACGTTCAGTGAAAGTCACTAAGCTACAGCTATAAATGCCATCATTTTCTTAATTTGATATTCTCAAATTATTGCCGAAGGTCGCAATTTTTCATGACGACTTTAATTCGAGTTTTATTGCGTGTACCGTTAAGTGTTTCAAAATGATGGCCAAAGCCATTACGAAAATTATGATAAATATTCAAATAATCGACCATCATTAAAGCGAGGTACCAGGCTTACAGATGTAGCTAGCAGTCGTCTGGTGACTACTAGCGTGACGTCTCTATATTCCTGTCAGTCTGTTGGTCGTCGATTACACAGGACAAATCAATTACCGCTCGCATTCCGCCGGCAGCCGGCCATCGAATTCTCATGTCACGATCCTATCGGCCGATGACGAGCTCTCATCGAATGGTATGCTGAACATTGCTCGCCACGGCCTATCCTAAAGACTAGATTTGCACGTAGAAACCGTTGGACTGCGCGCTTCCATCAATCGTCAGTGGATTCCTCGCATTCAAACGTACGTCCAGATCGAATGGTTGTATAACTCGGCCGTGGTTCAGCTTTGACCACGTCAAGAATTTCGTGTTCGATACCCGAACCGGAATGTTATCAGTGCGTCGCATCGGCACTCGGCATCCAAATGTCAGTCTCCACCGTACTACACTGGAAACCACGAATTAATTGAGTAAGTAAATTAACCGAAAACGTATTTACATAAATAACGTGGACGACATAATAAACGTGCGTATTATGTGCGCGTCCTGCGGTAATCAGCTAATTGGATATGAATTATTGATCCCGTAAGTTGTAACGATCGGTTTACGCGACGGGTCGGATGAAAGTCGAAGCAATAAAGTGGTGTTTTCGACTTGTTGGACTTTTTGCTGCGCTCAATTGCTCGTACGTAAATGCTTATAATGTTTTACAAACAAAAAATGCGTTAATCGTCGCAGGCAGTGCGGAGCTCGGGTCAATGTCGTCCCGTGCGGTTTTCCTTCGCAGCCGGGCCGCGAGGTCGCCTAACTGCTAATTATTTTTCGACGTTTGCAACATCGGACGGTTTAAGATAAGATGAGTGACTAAATGCGGTTTAGTGGTTACGAACCATTTTAGTGATTACGGTCGCGGTGGTGCAGTAACGGGATGATTGTGTTTGCGTTTTGTGGAAACTGTGTGGAAGGTGAAAGAGGACCGTATACCGTCTTGTTATGAGAGGTGGCGTATGCGCCGACCGGAGCACGCGCCCACGCGGGCCGAGGTCGCTCGTCTCAATTTTATGTTAATCGAAGAGCCATGTCGCCGGCCGACGCGCGACGTCTACAATAGTGCACATATCAGTAGAGTTACCATGCGTCTGAATTTGTATGGACACGTTTGGGCTTTTAAATTAAAACAAATTAAATATTTATTCGCCTAGGCTCGAATCATCAAATAATACATAATGGTAACCTGACAATCCGCCTAATCTATATTAATAAAAGAGCAGGGTGTTTTCCAGGAATCACGATACAGCAAAAACCATATTACGTACAATCTTGAAATTTGGAACCAACATTATTCAAATAGTCTAGGTGAACAATAAGAACGGATTTTTCGAAATTCCATACCTAAGTGGGTCAAATGGGCTCCCAAAGTTTGTATGGAAAAAAATTTTTTTTCCTCATACGGACATGAAACTTTGTCAGTGTACTAAACAAAAGAAATAAAGAAACACGTGTATCACACTTTTTGAAAATCGACCCATATTGGGATTTTTGAGCCTGGTTTTTGAGTATGCAACACGGAAAAAAAATTTCATACTGGATTGCTGAAACTTTGCGAATACATTAATCAAATTATAGCAATCCAAGTGCAAATAATCATTTTTTGAAAATCATCTCGTAAAGGGGTCCAATTGGGGTCCAAAAAATGTTTCTTGACCTACAGTCATAAAACTTAGTTTAACTAACCCTGCCTGCCTGCTAACCGATGGGTCGTGGGTTCGATTCCCGCCAAGTGTCTGGGTGTTGTTTATCTATTTAAGTATGTATTTACAAAAAAAAAGTATATAAGTATTAGTATCAGTTGTCTGGTTTCCATAGTACAGGCTCTGCCTAGTTTGGGATCGGATGACCGTGTGTGGATTGTCCCAAGATATTATTATTATTATTATATATTGCACACAAGAATCTAAGAAACCTATTTCCAGCATTTTTTTAAAAACTACCCCTAAGGTTTTTTAATGGGGTTTCAAAGTTTGCACAAAGAAGGATTTCCATTTCATCCTATGATGCAGCTAGAGTAATGAAACTCGGTAAATAAACTCAACATAACAATTGAAAAAACTAATTTTGATCATTTTTGTAAAATCAACCCCTAAGTGGGTCAAATGGGCTCCCAAAGTTTGTATGGAAAAAAATTTTTTTCTTTCACAGACATGAAACTTTCTCAGTGTACTAAACAAAAGAAATAAAGAAACACGTGTATTACAACTTTTTGAAAATCGACCCTTAAAGGGGTTTTTGAGTATGAAACGTGAAAAAAAAACATACTTACTGCATTGATGAAATTTAAAAATATATTTATCAAATTATAGCAATCCATGTGTTTTGAGAATCAACTCCGAAATAGGTCCAATTGGGGTCCAAAACATGTTTTTCGACCAACAGTCATAAGACTTAGTTTATATATTGTACACAAGAATTAAAGAAACCTATTTCCGGCATTTTTGGAAAATAACCCCGAAGGACATATCTAGGGGTTGAAAATTTTGCACATAGAAGGATTTCCATTTCATACTATGATGCAGCTAGAGAAACGAAACTCAGTAAATAAACTCAACATAACCATTGAACAAACTAATTTTGAGCATTTTTGTAAAATCAACTCCTAAGTGGGTCAAATGGGCTCCCAAATTAGTATGGAAAAAAATCATACGGATATGAAATTTTGTCAATGTACTAAGCCAAAGACATTAAGAAACACGTGTATCACATCTTTTTCAATTCGACTCGTAAAGGGGTGTTAGCATGGTTTTTGAGTATGAAACGCGGAAAAAACATATCATGCTGCATTGATGAAACTTTGCGAGTACATTTATCAAACTAAAGCAATTATTGTATGATTAATATTTTGTTTTAAATCACCTTTTTAGGGTGTCCAATTGGGGGTTCAAAAAATGTTTTTCGACCTACAGTCATAAGACTTAATTTATGTATTCTACACAAGAGTCAGAAAGCCTTTTCCGGCATTTTGCAAAAAACAACCCATATGGTCATTTAATGGGGTTGGAAAGATTACACGTAGAAAGATTTCCATTGAATTTTACAATACAGCTAGAGTAACGAAACTCGGTACACATTGTTTTGCTGAGTCTAACAAAACAATTTAACAAACTAATTTTCAGCATTTTTCGAAAATCAACCCCTAAGTTGGCCAATTGGGGCCAATCAAAGTTACTATAGAAAAAAAAAATCATCGCATGAACACCAAACTTTATCAGTGTACTGATAAAAAACACGTGTATCACATTATTTTCCTAATCAACCCTTGAAGGGGGTTAAGCATGGTTTTTGAGTATCAAACAAGGAAAGAAAATCATGCTGCACTGATGAATAGCAGCTATGTGAATAAATTCATCAAGTTAAAGCAATTTATTTTGAAAATCAACCCCTAAAAGGGTCCAATTGGGTCCAAAAAATGTTTATTGTCCTACAGTCACAGGATTTATTTTATGAATTGCACACAATAATCTAACAAACTTATTTTAGAATTTAAATTTTAAAACACAATTTATAAACTCAACTGACACTGCGGATGCATTCATGAAAGTAAATAAATCCATGTACATTTTTTTTATTGACCCCCAAAAGGGATTAATTGGGGTCCAAATCATGTTTTTTTACCCTACACACACTTATTTTATGTATTGCACATAACAATCTAAGAACAGTGTAACTTGAATTCATCGAAATACAACCCCTAAGGTCAATTAATGGTTTCATAGTTTGCATGTAGAAGGATTTCTATTTGAGTTATAAGGCAGCTACAGTCACGAAACTCGGTAAGTAAACTCAACACAAGAATTTTACAAAATAATTTTCAGCATTTTTAACAGACTCCAAAAAAGGAGGAGGTTCTCAATTTGTCTGTAGGTACATATATTTTTTTTCTATGTATGTTCGCGCATGACTCTGGCAATAATTGCCATAATTATTATGAAACGATTTCAAAAATTCTTTCTGGTACGCATAGGCCGCTCCACTGATTGGGTCCCTTAAAAAAAATATTACTTACGAATAAGCAGTTCCTGAAAAAACAAAAATGCCGACTCAGAAAAAAACTGTAGAAATATGATCGCTTTTTAAGGACAAAAATGGTCAAACACTAGCAAATATTTACCAATTTTAATGATTCTTTTTTATTCGAAAGAAGGAACCACTGTAATGAATATGTATAAATTTTATCACAACCGGATAAAAACTTCCTGGAGAACCACGATTGATGTGTAGGAATTTACCTGGTAAAAAAGAATATATACAGACGAATTGAGAACCTCCTCCTTTGAAGTCGTTTAAAAAACCATGAAACTGATTCTCCATTACGTTACTCTGACAAATATGAACCGATTTCGATGATTCTTTTTTCATTTAAGAGAGTAAACTACTATAATGATTTCATGCAAATATCATTAGGACCGGATAAAGTGTGCAATGTTTTACTCGAAAATCAACCCGTGGGACAAATGAGGTTGGTATCAAAGTTTGTATGAAACTTAGAATAATAACGCCTAGAATGATAGTTTCATACGAAAAAACTGTCTCGTTTGAGGCACAATAGCATAGATGTAGGCGTAAGTCACGCGTATTGACGCTCTGCGACACGCACACTTAGTGGAATAAGATTTTCCCTACAATTACGGAAATTGGAATTGCTTCTTCCTGAGGTCATTATATAATTTTTAGAATAAACTACTATTATTGCTGTCAGTAAGGAAATACTATTTAATTTAAAAGATATAAATCTGAAATAACAAATCTACTATTTATAAATCTCGTGTCACAGTGTTTGTGGTCGCACTCCTCCGAATCAGCTCGAGCGATTCTTATGATTTTTTAATGTATATACGTGGTCGGAAAGTATATTTCATATCGCTAGCTTAAGCAACGTTAGACAAGGTCATTACATGGATGGGTGACCGTTTAATGTCATTTGAAAATGTAAGTGTGTGCGGATCATCAAGTAATTAAATAAATCTTTTATTACTAAACAAATTTGGGGTAGCAATTTTCCTTTTATTTGCAACATTTTGATATAATGTCGTCTGTTGAAATTTAAAATTATTGTTTTCACTTTGGCGATTGTTTTACGTTAAAATATTAGGTCAAACGTAATACCTGCAGGTGAAATGTTATGTTACAATGTTTCTTAAGTTTTTCCGATGTACTGTGATTTCCATTTATTCCACAAACCATCATTTTAAAATAAAATATCGGGAGCTACCAGCGCTACGACTCGACTATAAGCACTGACGCGGGCTGTTCGATACCAAGCCATTCTGGCTTGGTTTTACTTGCCTCACTGTGCGTGCATGTTCTCGGTTTCTAGGCGTTATTATTCTAAGGTATGAAAATAAAAAAAAAAATCAAAGACACGAAACTTTGTCAGTGTACTCATCAAAAAATTGAGAAACACGTCTAACACATTTGTTTTGAAAATCAACCCTTAACGGGGTTTTAGCACGGTTTTTGAGTATCAAACGCGAAAAAAAAATTCATGCTGCACTAATGACACTTTGCGGATACATTTGTCATATTGAAGTAATCCAAGTAATTTTTTTAAATTACCCCCTAAAAGCGTTCAATTGAGTTCCAAAAAATATTTTATTCCTACAGCCACACGACATATTTTATGTATTGCATACAAGAATCTAAGAAACCGTTTCCGTCATTCTTCGAAAAATCCCTAAAGTTTTCGTGAAGAAAGATCTCCATTTACCTAATTCTATAATGCAACTATGGTAACGAACTCAGTGAATGAATTAAACAAAACTATTGAATAAACTAATTTCTAGCATTTTTGGAAAATCAACCGTTAAGGGCGTCTAGCAATGGGGTTGCTAAATGGTTTCCAATTCCAACCTCATAAGTTTTTTAATGGAATTGCAAAATAAGTACAGTATCTTTATAAATAAAGAAGTAAATATTTAAGAATTCCATTTCCTAGACATATAATAATAGCTTGATACCTATTAGATCAGGGTTAATAAAAGTGTGAACAATATTGTTACATTAGTGTAAACAATATTTTAAAAACCTCGATCCATAATTCAAAACACGTTTGAGTAACAAACTAAATGCGAGCGAAGCCGCGGGCTACAGCTAGTAAAGGCATAAGTATACGAGTCATAATCAAGTAAATTAATATTAATTATGTTTAATAGTGTGCAATAGGTACTAGTATTCAAAGAATCCAAAACAGTATCTTACTTTTGAAAGCAGACATTCGTTGGTAGAGTAGGGAAAAGTGCTTTGTATTAAACGATCCTTAAACTTTCTTAAATAATTAATGTGTTTAGATTTCTCCCGGTTTTTAGCACACAAGTCCCAACTAAAGGTTCGGATTTTTGTTTGGATTAATGTGTATAATTTATTTGGTTTAGGTACAATAATTAGTGATAAAACATACACGTAATGACATAATCTTAATTCAGCGTCAGCTACCATAATAACTACGGCCGAAGTGTTTGTGACAAAGATGTCAGAACTTTTAATGAAATATCTTCCATCGGATTTTTGTCAGGACTTCCCAAAATTACCGTGCACCTAACGACACAACAACGGTTAGCCAATACGGGACATACGTTCTCAAATACATTACATACGCTATTATCCGCGGCTGAACAATTTCACTTATACGACTTTACACTGACAGTCGTAAATCCAAGTTATATAGATTCTATTACTGCCTTATTTGGTCGTGATGGTAAATAAGATCAGACAGCTGATAGGTTCTTTGTGCAAGGGAGCATCCAGGTAGCGCCAGATAGGATGCACCGTAGTTTCTGATAGGGTGCCTTCAAAGTTCAGCGTAGCTGCAGCGCTGCAAATACTCTGATATGTAAATCCATATTAAACGAAAACTGCAGCCGTGCTGCTGTCGCGCTGCTACGCGCGTCTGACATTTATATGATGTTTATATGGATTAACAAAGAAGCAGCGCAGCAGTCGCGCTGCAAATTTGAAGGCACCCATATTCTGCCCTTAAGCAGCAGTGTATAGACGCTGCAGTGTTCCGGGGTAAATTACCGGACACAAAAGACTTAATAAATACATAAAGACAAGCTATATTTTGCTAGCAAGCGACCAACGGGCCCGTCCATAGCTTGCTAGCTATTTTGCTAGCAAGCTATGGACGGGCCCGTTGGTCTAGTGGTTAGTGACCCTGTCTGCTAACCAACAGGTCGTGGGTTCGATTCCCACCAAGTGTCTGGGTGTTTTATCTATATAAGTATGTATTTACAAAAAAAAAGTATTTAAGTATTAGTATCAGTTGTCTGGTTTCCATAGTACAGGCTCTGCCTAGTTTGGGATCAGATGACCGTGTGTGAATTGTCCCAGGATATTATATTATATTATTACTATATTTTATATTCGTTGCCTATTTTCCGGTGCGGTGGTGGTCTGAGTACTTAAAATTAACTGCTAATAAAGATACAATCTATTTAAAAGTAAATAATGTAGTATAATAAATAAAAACTGGCATACCTCGTAAATATAACTGGAAACTTACCTGTAACAGAACAAGTTATTGTAAAGTAGCATTTGATAAAACGTTTATTTTTAGGATTCCATACCTAAAAGGGAAAAAAGAACCACTGATTCTATCGATTTCAAATAGAATAGGTTTAGATCTTACTTACCCAACCGCATTGCAAATAAAAAAAATGTTTTCTTTTATTTTTATTTTATTATGTTTTTTAAAGATGGGGGTCGAAATGGGGCGCCAAAATTTTAGAGTGAGACTATTATACCGAGTGGGGTATCATATTATAGCAGGGCTTAATTTTCACATTTCAAAACAGATTTTTATTACGGTTTATGTCGCGTACTTAGCTTATAATTAAAAATATCAAAAAACCGTGTGGGGAGCGGTATTTGTTTACCCTTATCTCCCGAAGTTTGTGGAGGGAAAAAAGTGAAATAATTACGGATATTATATGCCGTCTGTATTTTACAGGAATAATATAATGATGTTTCTAAGTTGCACAGTGTTTTAGTAATCCTAAAAAAACTTCGACAAACAATCTTAGCTTTGCGGTTTATTTTTTTTTTTGTTATCGGAGGTGTTGTGTACAAGACGAACCCGGTAACAACCGGGACGGACTTTATGTGCCCTCCGAAGCACGGAGATGTTTAGTTGAAATGCCACTAAACGGTTACCCTTCCAAGGACTGACCTTGTCAGCTGTTGCTTAACCTACTGATGGTTTACCTATCAAACAGTGATTACAACTGGCTCTGAGTGCTTCATATACTTATAGTACCTACCTGACAGTAGCAGTCGTAGGTACTAAATTACCGACTGAATTCGATTATTATTTTTATGAGTTCGATTTTCGTCAATGAAACATTTCTGCTCTTGAACATCAACATCAACGTCCAAGACGTCCACTGCTGAACAAAGGTATCCCCCTTAGAAGTGAGGGGTTGCCATAATACCCACGCTTGGCATGCGGCTCGCAGTATAGGGTAAAAGTGGGATAGTTGCCCCAGGGGTATAGTTGCCTCGATTGTAATTTCTCTAGATTTGCCGGATGAATCACATGTTATTTTATTTATCTTTCGAAAGACTCTACAACTACCACTAAGTTGACCGTGTTGCATGTCTCTGTGCGATTGCATGGAAAGGCAAGGTGAAATCAAAGTTTTTGCGGGATAGATGGCCTCTTTTTCAGTGGGGCATCTATCCTATACGTAATTTACATAGATTAGGCAATTATCCCTTATATGGGATAGATGCCCCAAAATTTAGAGGTCCGCAAAAATCGCTAATACTCTGGAAATATCAAAGATGATGGTTTTTCCTTTCATAAGTTTGAAGATAATAAATCAAAGTACCTACCCATATTACAAATAAAGAATTTTGCTTTTTTCACTGAGAGATATAAAGTAACTTCAAAAAGTGTGGCAACTATCCCACTTTTACCCTAGGTAGTAGGTAATCCAAAAGAAAGACCCTGCTGCCCGTCTTCTTGACATCCCTTAGTCGTCTCTTACGGATACCCAACGGGAGGAGATAGGAGGATGCTATTCATAATCCGACACCCCACCGATTCATGAAGATACACATATTGAATTTGTTTTACTTTTAAATCTAATATGACACGGGGACAAGTGTACCAGCATGTAAGAAAACTCTGAAGATAGATTTCAACGTCATTTTTTACTACATACATATAAATAAATAGCGTAGTCTAAGCAATTTATAATAAACAAATAATAATGTAAACATCTCAAATGACATCTCAATTTATACAAATAAAGATATAACATAAATATAAGGTTTGGTTTTGTAACAAATGTGTATTCCTCCCAATATCTCAGTCTCCTACGCATCCACCTACTCGATCGGATGCTCTCCATAATTATATAAAAATACCGGCCAAGTGCTTGTCGGACTCGCGCGCACCGAGGCAGGGTTCCGTACCATTATTTTACTATTTATGTAACACCTCAGATAGCAAAAAAAAAACAAACCTCAAAACTCAGTTTGTCTAGGTTTTTTAGGACTACTAAAAAACTGTACTATTTAGAAAGACCATTTTATTTTTCCTGTAAAATATAGATAAACATGTATTTCCTATAATTATTATTCAGATTTTTTCCTCTACAAACTTCAGAGATAATGGGAACGGCATTTTTTTTAATGTTTTGTTTATCAGCCAAACACTACGTGACATAAACCAAAATAAAAATCTGTTTTAAGATGTGCAATTGAAGCCTTTCATATGATACCACATTCGATATAGTAGTTTCACTTTGAATTTGTCTCTGAACTCACAAAAATTTTGATGACCCATTTCGACCCCCAATCTCAAAAAAAATAACAATCAAAAAAAGGAAAAGAAAAGAGATATTTTTTTTATTTGCATTGAGAAAAACGAAACTTGGAATAGTTTTAGATCTTACTTACCCAACAGTAAGATCTAAAACTATTCCAAGTTTCGAATCGATAGCGATATATCAGTGGTTCCTGAAATATATAGGTGCGACAGACAGACAGACGAAGTCAGACCATAAGGGTTCCTTTTTTACCTTTTAGGTATTAAACCCTAAAAACGACATGATAAGCTTTAGTAACCTGATTTCATATGTTATTGCCAAAAAGATAAAAGTATATATTGTATGTACTGTAGATGTAAACTAACGAAATAGGAACAATGGCCCATACAATTTCCATTGTATTGCGAGGGTTTAGGGGTAGAAAGGAAAAGTTCCGCTAATGTTTTTTTAACATTTAATTATAATGTTAACACAATACCCACTCATGTTTTATCACGAATTAACAATTCAAACAAAACAGTCGAGGTAAGCACGAGGGCCTTCTAGGCCCAAGTATTAATTAAGAGGGTTGAACCACTCCGTCTCTAATTAACCGAAGACCCAAGCCACATTCGGTGTAATTAGTTCCCTCCGAGGGCTGTTCTCACGTTTTCGGACCTTCACCATGCCAAATAATAGGTATTTCATCGATTATAATTAGGCAAAGAAGACAATAAAGTCTAGAATACACTTTGGAAAGACTCCGAAAGAAGTGCACAGAGTCTCCCCACAGCGTGGCCTTCATGGCCACCATGGCGAGGTTGTAGTGTTTTTTTTTTTGTCGTATGGTTAGTAGCCAACATGTTGTCAGAGTTTTCGAGCTGCCCTTAGGCCTCTGACTTAGATTAACGACTGCTGCCTAGATGACAATAGCCTGGACCGACTTTTAACGTGCCCTCCGAAGCACGGAGACGGTCAGTTCAAATGCCACTAAACGGTCACCCATCTAAGAACTGACCATGCCTGACGTTGATTACCCAACTGATTGTTTACAGAACAGAGGTTACAACTGGCTATGGGCGCATTAGTGGGTTAACATTCCACATAAGGGGACCACGGATCAGGCCTATTGAAGGTTTCCTCCATCTAAAAAGTTTAGAATACACACTCGCTGGTGCCAAATAATTTCACCGACTTTAGCGACTATTGGCCGAACGGCAACAAAGACTTCTCGAGCGAACACGCGCGTTATTACCCGCGAGTCGCGGTCAGCTGCCGCAATTTGTCAGCCGGTACGTGGATCGGTTATTAATCTGCTGCTACAATTACTCGGCGACCATTGAATTAATTGTACCCCTTATCTGGCGAATTCACTCGCCGACGTCTACTTATCGAGATGTTAACTTCTTGTGTAGCTGTCAAGAAACATTCGTGGCGATATTTTTATTACGACAAAAACTGACGAATGTGATCTTGCATTGGCGTAATGTCGACAACTTGTCAACGTTTCAGAGCCGCAGCAAAAACATACGATCCTTCGATTTACTTAAACGAACTCATTTAAGGCGTTCGATCGGAAAGCCGTCGACAATGAAATAAGTACATAAATCGCTCTCGACGACACGGCAATAAAAATTTCATAATAAGATTTCTTTTAAACAATAACGCTCGAGCGAGGGTGGTCGAGAATCTTTATTAAAATCTCGAGAGCAATAAAAGCACAGTTAAATGCGGAGAACTCTGATGAAAATATTAATTAATGTTACGGAATGGGAAACATGTTGCTAATTAAATGGCGATATCGCATAAAACGTAATTAGAGGCCGGGATCATTCGTTTCTCACGGGGCGGGCGATGCAGACTCGTTCGTTTCCCGTCGATGTCGTCCGCCCGGTTGGCGTTGTCCGTGCAATACTGCGTCCGTACTGAATGCGCTCTCACGCGCTCATGAAAGGAATGTGATGCGTACGCTTGCACAAAACACGCTACATACCGTATTCGTTCGTACTGAATAATTCTCCTTCGGCCGAAACTCAACATATTAATATGGTCCTTAACACTACTAACGTTGTTATTACTTAACACCTCTATCGTTGATACACGTTGTTAACTCGTATTATATAGGCGTATATAAAAGAGGCAGATAACTTATAGGCGACCTGAAAGTGGCGGAAAAAGGTGAGCTAATTAACACAACTTGAATCAGTAGCACACCACCCACGGAAGCATTGACAGTGTCACTTCGTTTGAATTTTATTGAATTATCACATCAAAACAATCGAAAGTACTATTATGTTAAATTATCTAAATACACAAACAATTTTTCTAGAAATCAACAAATCACATTTCATTCGTTAAATAAATTAATTCTGGGGGTCTAGTACGAGTTTACGAGCTCGATCAAACTGACAGTTTTTTCCCGTACATTTAACAAATTTTTGATAGTTACCACTAGGGGTGCTGGTGTGAAATGTATGGAGAAAACTGACAGTAAAGATCCGAACTCGTAAGACCCCCTGCGCACCTTTTAATCGTCAATTGCTTAGTAGGTAACGTATATACTTATAATATTATTATTGTTGAACAATCAATTTCTAAACAATCAATTTCTAAGCATATTCAAATGAAACCAGCCACCCAGAATCTGAGGTTCCAATTAAAAAATAGGCGGAGTTTATAATAGAAATTCCGCGAGAGCGAAACTCCGAACTTGCCGTGGTGTCGGCATTATTAAATGCACTGACTGGCAACTATTACAGACCATGATGGACGCGTCAATGGGCGACGTAATTAAAAAAGTCAATGATCACTTATTGTAATTAGCGGTGTATCGGTTCGCGTAAAAAAGGTAATTGTTTTCTGACGGCCGTCAATCTGCGGCGAGAGGAGAATGGAGCTTGGACACGTGCGGCCCCTTGTCTCTCTGATCACAATCGAATGACTCCGACGCCGCCGCGCGCCTCGGACACGGGCGCAGTCGGTCGCGGAGCCAATCATTTTAAATGTTACGAAAGTTTCAAACGAATTGAGGCTGCAATGAGTCATGACACTGGCACTTTCCATGTGTAATCATTAAAATATTACCGGTTTACTGTTCATATGAAGGCACTTAATCTAAAATTACTTCGTAAGCGAAGGCCTGGCATGTAATAGGTATGTATGTATATACATAAACTGTAATCAGTTTCTACAACTGTGTGTTTTGTGTGCCTATGATCATCATCAACAGCCGAAATTCACTGCTGAACAAGGCCTCCCAAGAGAGGGGTTGCCATAATCCCCACGCTCGGCAGGCGGCTTGCAGTATAGGTGGTAGATCATCCAATAAAAAGACCAACTGTCCTGTGACCAAAAGAGCAACTGTGGTGAGACATACTTTGGGGGACACACCACACTCGCAACTGATTATCAGACACCGGTCTCGCCGGCGAGGCCGAAGGGTCGTACGCATGCGACCTCAACGACGTGCATCACCCCACTGAGTTTCTTGCCAGTTCTTCTCAGTGGGGGCGCGTTGTGAACCGGTGGTAAACTCAGCCCTCTCTTAAGCGACAGCCCAAGCTGAGGCCGTGCCTCCCTGAGGTGCCCTTGAGCTCGTCGCTACTTCTGCCGTTAAGGCTAGAGTGCTTTAAGCGCTCGCCTCCTATTGTCCGGTGAAGCTGTAATGGCCATCTGCGGCCAATAGCGTCAATCATTCCCAAAAAAAAAAAACGCATCTGATGTTGGCGTCACTGTTAAATCCCCGTCTATTTAAGAGCCGCTTACAGAGGCCTACCTGAGATCTTAGCCTATTAAGGCTTTTCTAATACATCATACATCATAGTTACCTAACTAGATACTTAGCAAAAATCGATGAAGAGTAATGACCGTGAACTTACCGACGCAGAACAACGTAAAACATAAAATAAACCGTCCTGTTATCTAACAAGCGGCAAAGGGCCGTATATTTCATAATGAGGTTATTACTGAGCATTCTAGTTGGCTTATCTAGGACTATTCCGAAGCGAGTTCTAGCGCCAAATTGGCGTGGCGGAGTGCGCGGGCGCAGATCGGCCGCGCAGATATAGCTAATTAAGGACCCCGCGCACCGATCTATTTGGAGAGATCTAGCTGGTGACGTGTGAAAATACCCAATTAATTAGCACGGAACGGTCGGCCGATCGGGGCATCGCTCCTCGCGTGCTACAACATTCGACCCCGCGGTACTTACGTACTTCCATTTACTGCTTTAATTTCTAACGATTCAAGTGATTGTAGCAACTAAGTCGTGCAGTGAGCAGGATTCAAGTGTTTTACATGGAACGGGCGTTAAGTTAGATCGACTTTTAATGTTTTTGAGTACTGTGGCGACTCCGAGGAGGACAGCGGCAAGGTTGTGACCCCCGTTCTTGAGAGCACCGTGTTTGGTTTCCGAGGGACTATAATGCACCCCCCGGCGGCGGGCTCAAAGGCAAGGCACTGAGGGGTTCTTGGTGCATGAACGTTCTCTCCGGTGGGATCTCCCACCGAAGAGCCCAGGTCCCTCCCTTCATGTGCCGCGGCATTCGCATCTGCCGCGGTGGTTTTAGTGTGTAAGTATCCCACATACCCCGGTTGGCCCCCACAGCTCCCGCACCCCCACGGTGCTCGTGACGACGCATGGCCTACACCATTGGGGCACCCATTTACTACGACGCACATAGCTCGCACTTTGTGAGTTCGTGATCCCCATGACCCCCTTTGAGGCAGAGGCTCGTCACATTTCTATTGGGCCACTAACGACAAAAGCCGAGGCGAGTAGTGCAGCCGCCTCGTCGCTGTCTTCTCGCCGAACAGGATCGGCCCTCTCCCGAACCCGCTTCAAGCCACACATAGAACTAGTCTCTAAAGAATCGCTGCATCAGCAAAATAAGGAAGCTGCGGTCTCTCAGCTGCCAACATATTGTCTCCTTATAGAGATTTGGTGTGTGACCTTACCGCTAGACTACCATTCTCGAAGTTAGCACTACTTGTTGCGAACTTGATTTTACGAGTACCTATTATAAACAAAAAAAACTTACAAAATGTTTTTTTTAGCAAGTTTCTGTGCCCGGGCCATTTTGGAATTAACTCACCCCATTTCTTAATCTCTCTATTCTTGAGTTGCGATGTTTTGCGTCGACGTAACGCAGGTGTGGCATACAATGCGTTGATTCGTTGCGACGACGCGACTCAACGCAACGCAACGAAACGCACTAATAGGACCTCAGCCTTATGGTCCTTTACGTCAGACAAGCGCAGCGTCATCGAATCGAATAGTGATGCTATTCGGGCAGAATGAATTGTTCCTTGAGCTCGTTAGAATTCCTTCAGTATTGTTTTTTATGGTGACTGTAAGAAAGAAAAATCGTACTGATGGTATTCGTAATGACCATCACAATCCACCTGCAATTCTAGCCAATTTATCAGAGCATTGATATTTCTGTATTTTAAGCGTCAGCGGAAAACTTTAAAAAATAATCTAATTGGCGGTATTCAAACAAACGAAGATTGGTTTTAAGTGAAGCAATTTATCAGATTCTTGGAGAACTGAAAGTTGGGAGATAAAGGAAAATCAAAGAGAAATTATTGAAGATGTTATGTATCCGAATCTTGTCCTCATAAGACTTAAGTAGTAAATTATTTACTAATTACAACGATTACAATTTAATTTTAATTTAGTTACTGTGTCGGTTAATAACCATCATCATCATTATCATCAGCAGCCGAAAGACGGCCACTGATAAACAAAGGCCTCCCCCTTAGAAGGGAGGGGTTGCTATAGTCTCCACGCTTGGCAGGCGTTTTAGGATCGCAGGATGTAGTAGAAAGATGCTGTTGCACGTCTTCTTGTTTTCTTTAAGTCTCCTCTTACGGACACGCAACGGGAGGAGATGGGTGAGTGCTATTCTTACCCGGAAACCCTACAGTTAATAATAGTAGAGCGCAATTCGAAAGTTGACATATTTTAATATTTCAATCTAATAGTCTAACTTCTACATTATTTAAAAATTTCAGTAAAATACAAGCGACTGGCTGCACTGCATGATTCTTCTTTCGATTTGAAAACCACAAACAATTGCGTAGCAGAATTTGCAATAGTATTCCGGGAGACATTAAAATAACCCAACACTTAACACAATTCTGTTGCATTACATTATGCACCACACATAAGGGTAGATGAGATGGTCGCGCATTGTAGGGCTAGTGTTAATAGGCTATTAGAAGGCGGCGCGGCGTTTAATTGGCGCGCGCACGTCGCGTCGGCACGTCGCGCACTGCACGCTGCACGCCGCGACAGCACGCGCTAGATGCGGCAAGATACCACGCACGCTAAGCAGCCTATTTTAGTAGTTAATTCTAATTAAACCGTGGAAGATTTGACCTGATTCAGCGTTACAATGTTATCTGAACGACATGGCCACTAAATTCTATATGTTGCCAAAGTCAAAGTCAAAATATCTTCTTCTGTCTTTTTTTGGCATATTTTTTTAGACAATAATGTAAACGGTTTTAAAAATTATACAAGAGTAGCCTTAAAATTCTAAGCTTGCATGAGTTGAGCAGTTCAAGCCCACGCAGCTTTATCCTCCATGTAATCCCAGATTTTTAACCGACTTCAAAAAAGGAGGAGGTTCTCAATTCGTCTATTCGTATATATATATCGTCTCAATTCGTATATATATATATATATTTTATGTATGTTCGCGCATAACTCTGTCAATTAAGAACCGATTTGAAAAAATCTTTCTTCCGTCCATTCTTCAATCCATTGATTGGGTCCCATAAAAAAATTATTGCTTAGTAATAAGTAGTTCCTGAAAAAACAAGAATGATGACTGCGCACTGAGAGCTGCAGGAAAGCCTATATCGATGACTTTATGTCGCTTTTTAAGGACAAAAATGGTCATAACTCTGGCAAATATTTACCAATTTCAATGATTCTTTTTTTATTCGAAAGAATAAACCACTGTATTGAATCTGTATGAATTTTATTACAACCGGATAAGAACTTCCTGGAGGACCATGAACGATGTGGAGGAATTTATCTGGTAAAAACCATAAAACTGATGTTCTCCATTACATTGCTCTGACAATTATGAACCGATTGCGATGATTCTTTTTTTATTCGAGAGAGTAAACTGCTATGATGATTCCATGCAAATTTCATTACGACCGGATATTTTTTTCTGAAGAAACATGAATTATGTAAAACTATGTAGACGATAATGTGATCATAACCTACCTAGATAATTTTACGGTTTTCGATGGTTCAATCTTTATATATGAAAATATCACTAAAAAGTTTAAAATAAAATCTTAAAAAAAAAAATTGAACCGACTTCAATATAACTGTTAGCTTACCTGCTGTGTATATTTGGCACCAACTTCAATAATATTTAAATTATTTTATACTTTTCAGTGATATTGAAGTCGGTTCAATTTTTTTTTTAAAAAGATTTTATATAATAAGCCTTTTTTGACAATCGGCTTTTTATCAAAGGTTTAAATGCAAATCGCAAACTAAGGTTTGTACGGCGTTGTACAAACAAACAATTTTATACGATTGTTTTTTGTCGTCAACGAATGAACTAGTTTACTCTTGTCTCTTGGGCCCTGTAATTTATTTACTTATTTATCAATTTACGTATACATAGGGAACAGATGTTTATGAAAGTAGGACAGTAATGTACAAAGACAGAATTTCTCCATGTTCCGTTTTAACTGTATTGGGTGATAATCCGTTCAACTATATAGTATCAGTTTTTTCTTGTGCCAAGGTCTTTGATTTAAAAATCTTACTAAATAATTTGTTTATTGCAGTATAGGTCATTCATAGTCCCAGAAAATGGGCTCAAAACCCATTAGCTGGGTGTAATAGCAATTCTTCCAAACACAGGGTGCTTGCACAATCATCTAGCGGCGCGCGGCGTGTCGGCAGGAAATTAAACGGTTGGACAGAGCGGCCCTGCGATGCATCGCCGTCCTCACGTCATTCAACACACCACCACTCTATTTAACCGAGTGTTTTGAACGGACTTCTGTTTGGAAACTCCTATCAAGTTGCGTTAATTAAAGTCTGAAGATGTAAACAAGTCATCATCATTCTGTTTCAAACTTTTATGGCGACTTACAGAATTATATTGACTTAATTTTTGGGTTTTCGATATTTGTAACCGCGCCAAAATATCGGAATCCCAAAAATAATCCTGGCATTAAACCCGTAAGTCAATATAATATCATCATCATACCCAGCCTAGATTAGTCCAATACTGGAGAAAGGCCTCCCCCAAGCCCTAAGCCCAAACTTCGGCCAACCCCATTCCAGTTGCCGGTCCACCTGATTTTAGGGCGTTCCTACGCAAAATTTTCCAGTCTCCACTCCAGAACTAGTCTACCCCAACGGTAATCAGTTCTCCAGTCAGAAAAGCCGAAGAAAAACACAGTTTACAGAGAGCAACAGAATAAAGGATGTATCAGTGACGATTTCAAAAACATAGCAGGTAAGCGGGACGTCCACTAGAACCAGCTACCAAAAAAACCGATCAAGTGCGAATCGGAATCGCTCATCAGTGGTTCAGTACCTTTGTTGATTATATAGAAAGTAGTTTGCTAGTCATCTGAACCTAGGATATCAAAAAGACGAAACTGCATTACTAGGTTGGTTTGTCAAAGTTTTTTGAAGCATTCTATATGAAAACATAATTGTATTTTTCCTGTAAAAATTAAATATACTTACATTTCTTACCTGTAATTATTTAAGACTTTTCCCCTCACAAACTTTACAAATAACAGGAGAGGGAACGGTACGGACTTTGAAATTATGACGCCCCATTTCGGCCTGAAAAATAATGTAACAATTTTTTTTTCATTTGGTTTGGTGCTGCGATGAGGTTGGGTAAGCAAGAGTTAAATTATTAGTTGCCAAAATATGTTGGTCTGACAAACAAACGATGTCGCACTTTATGAGTTCCTTTTTTATCTTACGGAACCTTAAAAATCAATTAATCTCTACGCACCACAGAGCTAGCAAGCGATAGAGCTGGCGTGCTCGTCCTCGGGCGGGTGTCGTTTAATTTCCTGACGGAAGAGTCAACGCGTCTGAGAGTCTGAGAACACAGATTAGTTGCATCGGGGTAAGTCAACACTGTTCACTTAATACAAATGACATATGATGTACAGTAAGCATAGTCCGTTTGGATTCATTAATTATTTTTAAAAGTTGTAATGGAGTAACGTTTATGCTTAAGTAACATGATACAAAAGAGTATTTGCTTGATATACAAAATCGCATGTCTGGGGATTTGATTTCCATGTAAATTACTGGTTTCTTTCTTTATTCCACATCTGAACTGCCAAGTGTAGTTCTCATCCACGTGTGATAAAAAAATGAAATTACTGGGCTCACAAGGCTTAATAAATAATGTTTCCAGTGACGAACGGCAGTGCACTGCAGCTGTTTATAGACAAGCGTGTGGCTTACCAACGCTGTGGATTAAAAAGTATGTAGCACTTTACATTATTCGATGTGAGGATCAAATTTTGCGTCACTATCGGAGAATATCAAATTATTAGAGCATAATCCCACTTCTGATTTCGGATAGTAATTAAATTATGATAACGTTGGATCGACTGCAGCATTCTATGACTCACGCGCCAAAGTATATCTTAGTTCCAGTGGTCATCGATTGCCTACGCACCATTGCAGTCTTAAAATGTCACATCTAAAAACTTTTACAATTTAATTAATAGAGATTGTAACTTTCTTTGTACTCAGCGACTTGACCGAAGCTTGGTGAGAGATTGGCTGGCAATTGTCTTTAAGTTTTGACAAATACTTACAAACTCCATGATACCAGTGATAACATAAAGAAATCAAAATAATTTATGGTACAAAATAGGTAGGTTAATGAGTTGTCAGTATATTTATAATATACAGTTGCATTAATATCAGCGTATTGTTGCTGTAAAGAAACTGGCCGAATGACGTTTAATTTCCTGAGCAGTTGTCGGCACCGCGCTTCATCATGATAGTTGAGATTCAATTAACACAGCTTAGTAGTACTGGGCCTTTGTTTTATCTAGCCTTCTTGAAATCTAGATTATGATGATAGATACAATATAGGATGGTTTAGGACTGTCAAACTCCTTCGGAGTGGCTGGACGTTTCGAGTGTGGGCTCTAAACTTCCAACGAGTGCAGTGCAGGACTCCTAGGCGGACAGTGACGGGGTTGCAACCTCTGTCCTCGTGAGCACCGTGACAGATTCCCGGAAGACTACTAAGGGGTACCTGTCACGTAACGGATGGTTTAAAGTAGGGTAGAGAGAACCCGGAGACCGCTACTAGGATAGGTAAGTAACTAGGGGGGAAGTAGCAATAAAAGAATGAGAACTCAGGACTTACAATATAACTATAATTACAGATAAAAACGTTACAGTTCTCTAAAGATAGTTACGCAGTTCGTTTCACCGGGTCGGGAACGCGGACACTTATTAGCGTAAGATCACGTAACTTGCTTGCAAAGATTCCTGGGCGCAGGAAAGCCTGGCGGCGTGCCTAGATGGCACAGCTGCAGCCAGGCCGTTGGACGCCGGCAGGTTTAGCGCCGGCCACGACAGTCAACCAGTAGGCTGGCCGATGAAAATGGGGTGCGGGCGTCAGCACGCCACAGCAGCAGCACCCGTAGATATGTGGCCTCTGGCGTAGATAATGGCCGATTCCGGCTCAAGACCTGGTTCAGCTCGGCTACCGGTCTTGCGACTCTAGGCTGTAGACCTTAGGCTTTCCACTCGTCTCTCCAGGCTCTAGACCCAGCCTTCCGATCCAAGACTTCCGACTCTAGACTTCCAACTCTCTAGACTTCAGACTGACGTTCTATTTCTCCCTCTGCCACTTGATAGCTCCTTGTCTAGATTTAAATTTTTAATATGAATTAAAAATAAATACAAATATTTATAGAAATGATGAGGTATGACAATGGAGGTTGATATATTACGAATGAAATGAGGTGATACACTACATACCTGGTGCAGATCTCATCGGAGAGCCCAGGTTCACCCTATCATGCAACAGCCGCGAGAGTTTTGCTGACTGGCGGGTGAGGGCCCATAGAGCTTTTTACACAGAATCCTTTTCTTAGGTGCGCTTCCATAGACGTCTGTATCACCACTTAGGTACTCCTATCATCCGATTATTCCCAGTCGTCACCACTGGCTCCGTCCCCACTGGTGACAAACGGGAAAAAAATCCATTTGTCGCCAGTGGTCAAGTAGGATTAAACCTCCCTTAGAAGGGGTTGCCATAATCCCCACGCTCAGCAGGCGGCTTGGGGATCGGACTATAGGTGGTAGGAAATCTAATAAAAAGACGCTGCTGCTCGTCTTCTTATGTTCCCTTAGTCTCCTCTTACGGACAGCCAACGGGATGGGTGGGTGCTATTCTTACCCGGACACCCCACGGGGAATAATATCAAAATATTCGTGAATGATTTTGCCTACCATGCAGTCCATCCACCCATCAATCAGTTGGTATACTTCGATTGGTATACCGAACAAAAACACACACGGTAGCCAGACAATAATCTAGCGGCCGCACCATACAGTAACGACCAAGTAATTTTGCCGAACCGTTTTCACGGAGCGTTCGTCGCGTGTTTGCTAGTTAGAATTCGGGTGTAGTTCGGAAATTAATCAGGACTCATTGTGGGCGCTTTGTCGCGGCCCTGCTGCCAATTATTGGCTGCACAGCGCGCCTCGTAATTGAACCTGCCCCCAGGCAGTTCGCAACTCCGTCAGCCAAACGGAAAAAGTTTCGATGTCTGTTTTAAACGTTAAAGGTGAATCTTTTATGTAGTTAATTATCGCAAATTGTCGTGTTCTACGTTTTTTAAGCTAATAAAAGCTAGTACTGACGAAGAAGAAGGTTTCAAACAAGTGTGTGTTACCAGTGATGACATATGGTACTGAGACGTGGTCCCAACTGCTGGCTTTTTAGAGAAGCTCAGAGTCACACAACGAGCTATGGAGAGAACTATGCTCAGAATTTCTTTGCGCGATTAAATCCAGAATTAGGAGATTCACCGAAGAACTAAAGTCACTGGCATAGCTCTCAGAATCTGCAAGTTGAATAAAGAAATTTGCAGGCCACATCGCTCGAAGAACCGTTCTCGAGTGACGAGCAAGAACCGGGAGACACAGCGTAGGAATGCCTCCGACTAGGGGGACTGGCAATATTGTGCACGTCGCAGGTAATAATTGTCGTTCTTTATGGCGTTTCCAAGGTTCCTATGTTCAGCAGTGGACGTCTTCCGGCTGGTGATGATGAAGCTAGTACTTGTCCGTAATTCCACCTAATGATAAGTATTGATAGAGTCGTGGACAAATGGATTACTAGGTCCCTTGTACAACGGACTGTTCAGGTGGAGACCACCACAGAGTCAGATATTTTACCGCCAAGTAGCAATGTGTAAACATTAATGTATTTCGGTATGTAGGGCACTGTAGCTGGTAAAATTACCGGACACAAGAGACTTCATAACGAATGTCTCAGATGACGATGTCTCTGTCTCTGTCTTGCATACCATGAGCCGAACGTCTCACTTGTCAAGTCAGTTATATCAATAAAAAAAATAATGCGCACTAGTTTATTAATAACTTAAGAAAATTTACACAGTCAGACATCTTCGAGCTTTCTGTTCTTTCATGTTTAATGAAATTATTATTAGAACAGGTACATTTATTGCAAAGTTTGCTAATAAGGGCCCATAACTGGGCGGTTAGGAAGGGTCTTCATCGCGTGTTGGTAAGTCAGAATTCGTAGTTCGAAAATTAATCAGGACCCATTGTGGGCGCTTTGTCCTCACCCTCTAAACTCTAACCAATTATTGGCTGCGAATCACCTCGTACTAAAACCTGCCTGAAGCGCCTCACTCAACTATTTTGACGGAAGAGTTTGTCTAAATATTATTTCAAGCTTTGATGAAATGAAAACATGTTGGTCTTTTTTAATGTTTTTTTTTATTTCAAAATCGCGCGTTGACTCTGCTGTGACTAATCAAAGCTAGAATGGAATGCCTACGTCTGAGACATCTTAACTTCCAAATTAATGGATCGATTTAAATACAGTTTTAAAGCTGGTTTAACCAGGAAGATTCTAAGCTATATGTCCGCGCCACTTGTTTGTGGCACTTTAGGTTGTTAACCTAACTCCTTTATTTCCACCTCATACTTTTCAACACCTGTACGGTCTGTCATAGCCGTCACCGCACGAAAAAGAAAGCTGCTGTCAAGCAGTCTGTAGAACCGCCCTCGCCGGTCGTGGCTGCGATACACCGCTGCAGAACGTTCCGTCGAATAACGTTCCCCGCCTACTATAGTCTTGATACAGCCGCGTACTAACGGCTGTCCGCGTGTGATAGTCATACTCCGCTACTATCGAAGGCCGCCGGAACAAGAAGACCCAGCCTAAGAGCCGCGCAACCCGGGACGCCTCTGCGCAAACCACCACAGGCAAGTGCCCGATCGAGGGTTGTCTTACATGTACTTTTAGTGCGGCACGGATAGGCCGACCTACAGGCGTTTTGTTCGTTCCATTTATATATACCAGCTATCCTCTACCCCGCTAGTGGAGGCGCGCTCCGCTATACTGCTTAGCGGCCGCGCCGACACATTCTTTGTGGTCCGTTCGAGCCGGATCGAAAATTCGTAAGGTTTTAAATTCCCCTTTTCAATCGATTTATATCGGTTACTGCATATTTAGTATCTCAATATACTTATTCCCGCAATATTTAACGTATTCCATTATTCTAGACTGCATAAAATCGCTTTATAAAATATATATTTCAGCGATTTCCGCCATATTTGTTCATTCTGTACATCGTTGCATGTTACAGGCACTAAGTCGGACTTTCATATAAACGTCCATTTATAAACAAATTCTTTAAAATGGCTTCTCAAAATAAAATAAAAATAAGGAAGTATTTGAGGATGCTAAAACGCTCGATACTTCTGAAATAAAACGTCTAACATTAATTGGCAAACGTGACGCCATATTTTCTCGTTTGCAAACTGTGTACCAATACTCATTGAATGCCTTCCAAGACGATTCTGAGAAGGAATTATTCTTATATAGTATGACAACTATAGAAAGTTTACGTACTGAATTCAACGAAATTGTAGACAACTTAAATATTGTCGAATTGACTATTGACTCTACGTACGTGGTAAATTACCAAAGTACAAATGCTTTTGAAGATATGTACTGCCGCTGTAAGTTTATTCATGATAAACTTCAACCAACCGCGAATAATGCTGAAACCTCTGGTTCTCTAGTTTTACCGCAACGTAAATCCATTCGTTTACCCGAACTAGAATTAATGACGTTTAGTGGTGATCCCATTAGATGGCCGATATTTTTCGAATCTTTTAAAAGGATGATTCATGAAAATCCTGATCTCACCGATCATGACCGCGTGCAGTATTTAATAAATAAATTGTCAGGTCGGGCTCTTTCGGTTTGTTCTGGAATTGTTCCGAACGGTGACAATTACCGCGACATATGGCAAACGCTCGTCGATAAATACAATGACAAGCGTAGTTTAGCCTCCGCATATTTTGATCAATTGGTTGATTTTAAAAGTTTTAATACCGCAACAAATAAGAACCTTGAGTTATTTCTAGAAAAATTCTGCACGGCGGTGTCAAGCTTGAAGTCGCTTAAGCTGGATAACTTGTCTGATTTTATTCTTTTGCAGCTTTCATTAAAGAAAATTGATCCAAACACTGCACGTCATTTTGAGATGTCTAAGCGAGGTACATCGATGCCTACTTACGGCGATCTTATTTTATTCATCCGCGAACAAAGTAAAGTTCTAGAACGGACTATGCCTACGTCTCATAGCCGTTACAGCGATGCATACAAACCCGCACAAATAAAACCTACGCAATCCTTTGTTACGTCTTTAACAACTAATTGTCCCTTTTGTAAACAAAATAGTCATTTTACATTATATCGATGTCCCGCATTTAATAAACTTTCTGTTGATGATAAATTGAATTTCATTAAACAAAATAAAGGTTGCACGAATTGTTTAAGTGTTACGCATAATATGAGTCGATGCAACTCTAAATTTAATTGCCGTCATTGTGGATGTAAACATCATTCGCTGCTATGCCGCAAGGCATCGTTAGAACGCGACTGTCACCACTCGCCTAGTGATAACATCGCCCGCACGCAGCAATCCTGCGCGCCCGCTATAGCCATCGCTGCGCCACCGCTGCCGCATCAGATGGCTCCCGCTGCCCGCGCTGCCTCCTCTGGTCAGGTGACGGATCATGTTCGTTTATCCGAGCAACAAAATATTTCGTTGTGCAATACTCAACCTCCTGCTATATTTTCACAAAATAGCACCTGTTTATTAGGAACCGTGCAAGTTGACGCGACTGATTCTGTTGGTCAGCGTCATGTCGTTCGTGCATTAATTGATTGCGCTTCACAAAGTAACTTTATAACTTCAAAATGCTGTACTAAGCTTAATTTAAATTTTGAAAAGGTATCTAATAGCATTGTGAAAGGTATAGGTTCGTCTAGTAACCATATCAAAGGCGTAACGTCCACGATTCTGACCTCTCGTTTTAATAATAATTTTATTTCACTCAACGCGTTTATTATTGACCGCATTACGGACAACTTACCTCCAGTTCAGGTTGACATTTCATGTTTGTCGTATCTGAAATGCCTGCCTCTGGGAGATACAAGTCTCTCCTCGCCTTCTGAGGTAGAAATCCTCATTGGGGCCCCTCTCTTTTCTGACATTTTGCTATCAGGGCGCGTCTCTGGTCCACCTGGTACTCCCACCGCATTCGAAACCATATTCGGTTATATAGTTATTGGGAACGCTCCCACTGTACCTACTCCGCATGACCCTTGTCTAACCGCTTCTAATGACTCTTGTCATACCGCTTTTAATGACCCTTGTCATACCGCGTCGCAAGACTTAGGCCATACCGGTAAAACTGTCTCGTTTGACAATTCCGCCGCTTGTATTTCCCTCTGCTGTATGGTAGAGGAACCGCGTCTGGACTCCGTGCTCCAGAAATTCTGGCAACTCGAGGAAGTTCAGCACACCCCTGCCTTGAGTGCAACCTCTCTTGAGAACGAAAAGATTTTCGTTAATAATTTCTCTCGCGATTCGTCAGGGCGCTGTTCTGTAGCACTGCCATTCTCTCACGATCCCGCTACCACCCTCGGCGATTCTTTTGCCACCGCTCAAAAGCGTTTTATGAACTTAGAACGAAAACTTACCGCTTCATCGCAGCTACGCGTTGAATATGACGCGATCATAAAAGAATACATCCAAAAGGGATATATTTCCCGCGTTCCTGATCGTAAGTCAGGCTATTATATACCGCACCATGCCATCGTCAGGTTAGATAAAACTAGTACAAAATGGCGTATGGTTATGGATGCGAGTGCTAAAACTAACTCAGGATTAGCACTGAACGATATTTTGCACGTCGGTGATAATTTACAGAACGATCTCTTTACAATTCTCTTAGATTTTCGTCTTTATGAAATTGCTTTTACCTCGGACATCAAACAGATGTATCTTCAAATTTTAATAAATTATGATGATCGTAAATATCAAAAGTTTTTATATCGTTTTGACCCCTCGTTACCTCTCGACTCTTATCAATTTAACCGCGTTTGTTTTGGTTTACGTAGTAGTCCCTTTCTTGCCATGAGAGTACTACGTCAGCTATGCGCCGAAGAGCGCGCTCGCTTCCCGCTCGCCGCTGAGGTGATAGAGAATAACATGTATATGGACGACGTATGCTACTCCATGCCATCGTTGTCTGACGGTTTACGTCTCCGTGACGATCTCCGCGAATTGCTCAAGGCCGGGGGCTTTGAGCTAGTCAAATGGTGCAGTAACTCGCCTGACCTTGTTGCTTCTCTACCAATGACGGACCGCCATAGCGCTGTCATTGACTTTGAGCATCCCGACTCACAGTCACAAATGAACATTAAAGTTTTAGGGCTTCAGTGGTCACCAAGCGGTGACGAGTTCATGTTTACTGTAAATATTGACAATCGTCCTGTCACCAAACGCAATATGTTGTCATTGATTGCCCGCCAGTATGATGTACTTGGTCTTATAGCTCCAGTTATTCTATACGCTAAATTAATTTTACAAAAACTTCATGTTTTAAAGCTCGATTGGGATGAGCAACCGCCGTCAGATATAGTTCGCATATGGCAAAACTATACACGTGAACTACCGTGTGTACAGAATTTGCGCTTTACACGCCACCTAGGTGTTATTCAAAATTCAAAACTTCAGATTGTGGCTTTCTCTGATGCCAGCGAAAAGGCGTATGGCTCTGTCATTTATATTCGAACGCAAACTGACCCTAACACGCCTCCTGTTACCCGCTTAGTTTGTGCCAAATCAAAAGTGGCCCCGCTTAAAACGGTCTCCATTGCTCGTCTAGAGTTGTGTGCCTGTCTATTAATGGCGAAACTTGTTCGTCGTATAATTGATACATATGGTAGACGCCATCCTATAGATGATATATTTTGTTTATCCGACTCTATGGTAGCGTTGCAATGGATACATGCTTCACCGCATAGATTTAAAACTTTTGTTGCAACTCGAATAACTAAGGTTATCGAATCTATCCCCGCTGTTCATTTCTTTCACGTCCCTGGATCACAGAATCCCAGTGATTGCTTGTCCAGAGGACTCACGCCCGCTCAGCTACTGGATCACCCGCTGTGGTTCACTGGGCCCGCTTGGTTATCCCTTGATGCCAATGATTGGCCAATAATGTCAATCGACCGCGCTAATTTAGATTCGAATTTGCCCGAATCAAAAGCTCTAACGTCTCTTACCGCTACTCATGCTGTTCAGGAGAATTTCAGCGTATTGCTAAACCTCTCCTCCCGCGTTTCTACATGGCTGCTGCTCCTGCGCGCAGTCGTTTTAATCTATCGCTTTATAAAGAGACTCCCGCATGCTAATAGTTTTTCGTCGGACGATCTCAATTTCGCCGAAATTAAAATTCTAAGAGCCTTACAATCATTTTATTTTCCCGACATTATAAAAAATATAAATAATAATGACCGCTGCTCTCGCGCGATACAACGACTCGTGCCATTCATAGATTCGGATGGTCTAGTACGAGTTGGCGGCAGACTCCGCAACGCCAATCTTTCATACGATCAACAACATCCGATTTTATTACCGCGCAAAGACCGCATAGTTGAATTGATCATTACTCATTACCATCGTAAGAATTGTCATACAGGCCCGCTTGCATTAATGTCAATTCTAAGACAAAAGTACTGGATCCTTTCGTGTCGTAATATCGTCCGATCGGTTATTCACAAATGCAACGTGTGTTTTAAGGTTAAGCCCAAACCTACCTTCCCAATGATGGGAGACCTACCCGCGTGCCGTGTGAACGAATCTAAAGCGTTCACCCACACTACTGTGGATTATGCTGGCCCCATATTTATAATCCCGTACAGAAAACGTGGAGTACGCTCGATCAAAGCGTACCTCTGCATTTTTGTGTGTATGGTGGTACGTGCAGTGCACGTTGAACTCACCACTGACTTAAGCACCAAGTCATTTTTATCCGCGTTCAAACGGTTTCTCGCCCGCCGTGGAACTGTTTCGGTTATATACTCCGACAATGGGAAAAACTTTATCGGTGCAAAAAATGCATTATCTGATGTTAATACGTTTGTCACTTCGGATGAATTTAATCAATCTTTCTCAGATGAATTGTCCGCTAACCGCATACTTTGGAAGTTGAATCCACCGCGAAGTCCTCATTTTGGAGGCCAATATGAAATTTACGTTAAGGCATTTAAAACTCATCTTCACAGAGCCATTGGTACCCAGTTACTTACATACGAAGAGATGCTGACAGTGGTCACACAGATCGAATTTGTTATTAATTCACGCCCGCTTACGTTATTGAGTGAGGATCCCTCTGAGCCCACTGCATTAACTCCCGCGTATTTTTTAATGTCTGTACCGCTTAAACATATACCCGCTTGTAATGTTAATGATGAACCTACTAATTTGATTAAACGTTTCAATTTGCTAGATCAAATGGTTCAGTCATTTTCCAAACGATGGAAAGCAGAATATCTCCATTTATTGCAGTCTAGAAGCAAATGGAATACACCCGCAAACCCAATAGTGATAGGTTCTATAGTTCTTATTATAACTGATAACCTTCCTCCGCTATCCTGGCCCCTTGGTGTTGTCGTTGCTAAATACCCAGGCAAAGACGGCATCAGTAGAGTTGCTTCGGTGAAGACGGCGACTGGCGTGTACAAACGTCCCGTCGTCCGCCTGTGTGTTTTACCTACTCAATAAGTTTTCTCCTGCTCCCCGGTTAACACCGCTTCTCATTTTTCTTAAACCGCATACCGCTAACCTTCTCCCTTTTGAATGTTTCGTAAAAACCGATGGTTTTTAGACCGGGGGTAATGTCCGCGCCACTTGTTTGTGGCACTTTAGGTTGTTAACCTAACTCCTTTATTTCCACCTCATACTTTTCAACACCTGTACGGTCTGTCATAGCCGTCACCGCACGAAAAAGAAAACTGCTGTCAAGCAGTCTGTAGAACCGCCCTCGCCGGTCGTGGCTGCGATACACCGCTGCAGAACGTTCCGTCGAATAACGTTCCCCGCCTACTATAGTCTTGATACAGCCGCGTACTAACGGCTGTCCGCGTGTGATAGTCATACTCCGCTACTATCGAAGGCCGCCGGAACAAGAAGACCCAGCCTAAGAGCCGCGCAACCCGGGACGCCTCTGCGCAAACCACCACAGGCAAGTGCCCGATCGAGGGTTGTCTTACATGTACTTTTAGTGCGGCACGGATAGGCCGACCTACAGGCGTTTTGTTCGTTCCATTTATATATACCAGCTATCCTCTACCCCGCTAGTGGAGGCGCGCTCCGCTATACTGCTTAGCGGCCGCGCCGACACACTATACTAGATTTTTTTTTTATTGAAACTAAATATATACAGTTTATTTACAAATATGTACTTATAGTTAAAATAGGTAAAAAACTTCCTCCAGGTTGTTGCCGCACTGGGAGGGAAGGGTACCTAAAAGACTGGCGGCATTACCTCTGGGTATAGCCAAGCTTATACGTTGGCAGAAAAAGCTACCAGCCCGAAGGTCTCGTGAGACTTCGATAAGTTTGAATGAAATTTCTTTCACCAAACCGTGCGTCTCATGAGACCAATGCCCCATGGTCTCCACCGCTGGCCAAGTGATGCATGTTGGCAGACTTCACACTTCCTTCAAGAACTTTCTTTAACAGACATGCAGGATCACGATGTTTTCCTTCACCGAAATTTAGTAATGTTTAAGCTTTTTGCATTTGGCATTTGGACTTTTTTAAACCCAGTATTAATTTTACAGCGCTATATGTCACCGATTTATATGTAAATAGCTCCGAATCGAAAAATATTCAGTAAAATGCAGTCAACAATGATTGTTGATCATAAGCAATCACTCGCGATTGAATGAAATAAATTGCTCGTTCCCATTTACAATATTCGTTGTTGAGAAAAAAAATATATTGGAATGGAAACACGGCTCGTCCGGTGGACTTCCAATTTGGGCGGCTTGTGTCGCGTGGCACCGAGCCACCGACCTCGCGCAATCTACTGATTGATTACAATAAAATAATTTGCGTGAAAGCGCAAACTTCGTCACTTTTATGCGCTCCGCGGATTTTTTATTCCAATCACTGTTATTTAACGGCAAAATTAATCATTCCAATTTTCATTATGGAGATGGAGAAGGTGTTATTGGTAGTAAAGGGTAATAACTTCAAAGGTTTTTTATTGCAGCTTCAAGCGGCTTACTTGTGTATTAATTACATACATAAGTGAAACTATAAAACGCAACGTCTCTGCCAAAATATAATCCCCTGTCACCTACATATAAGAGAGGAAGCATCTAAATTTGACAGTCCCGTTGGTCTAGTGTTTAGACACCCTAGCTGCTACTGGATGGGTCGTGGGTTCGATTCCCGCCAAGTGTCTGGGTGTTACTTATCTACTTAAGTATGTATTTACAAAAAAAATTATAGTAAGAAGTAAGTAAGTATTAGTATTTGTTGTCTGGTATCCATAGTACATGCGTTCGAGACGGTTCGTAATGACTCTCGAAAACAGCTTGTATACGTGGCTCAGGAGTAAGATAGGTCTATAACTCTACGTCAGCCATACCGCCGACACCGGTGCGCAACGTCACGACGAAGCGTGGCGGCGGCGCAGCTCCTTTTTCGCCACTCAGCGAAAACGAATGTGCGAATAATAGCGATAAGCAGCGCGCAGAGTGCAGTGACCTCAACGTGACGCCTGCAAGTGACATAAATATGTCTAATACAGTAACTAAGCCTTTATCATCTGCCCTGGGAAATAAACCACAGTTGCAGTAGGCTATTTATGCCAAAGTTTCCAGCCGTAACTGCCGGACTACCAACATCCGACGAACCGGCTGCAATGAAAATAAGAAGGCGGCGAGTTGATCACAACCGCGGCCTTTGACGGATAATGACGGGTTTACTGTGGTTACCAAAAAACGTCGTCAACGTTTTAACAAAAACAAACGAGAATCGGAGCTCCGGAATCTGAGGATCTCCAGGTTGCAGAGCCCACGACGCACTTGTATCTCTCCCGGGTGAACGAGCAGACGTCGGGGGAGGGACTCATTGAGTACATCCGTAAGAGAAGCAAGGGTCGACTCGCACCTGGGGAGCAGGTGGCCCTTACGCTTAAGAAGCTGGAGTCGAAGAGGGCTACTAATTTCATTTCCTACGTCCTTGAAATCCAAGCGCGGCACAAGGTGGTGTTTTTAAGCCCAAACTTTTGGCCTGCAGGATTAGTGTTTCGTCGGTACAGGGAAGCCAGACCGAAAATAAATTCCCTAACTTAATATTAGTTCATATATAACATTTCTTATGTATGTATAGTAATTATAGTTAATATTGTTTTGTATATAATTAGTTACTTATATGTTGTATGGTATTATTGTATCTCTTCTTTCTATTCTCGCACAGGCTGATGTCCTCAGTGTAGTGTCGGGTTAGTTTGGCTCTGGTGTCCTGAGCTGTTCTAGCAATGGGCTCCTGTGTTGAGGTGTATAACTGTCCGTAAAATCTCTCGAGCTCTCTCAATATCTCCGGTTTCGATGAGATGACACTGCCGTCATCGATCTTCAGCTTTGTCATATGGCTACGCCCAATAGACGAATTCTTTGCGAACACTTTAGAGCCTTGGTTCCGCTCAATTGCGTCCTTAATACACTCTGTATTATGGGAACGCAAGTCGCGTCGCATGGATTTCGAGATTCGTCGATTGAGTTCAGCATATTCCGACATATCAGCTGAAGATTGCAGTCTCATCTCAGTCCGGTTTTCCATTAACTTAATGGTTGTATTGGAGAGCTTTTGAGGTTTTGTACGGCGTGGGGTCTTAAAGAAGTTGGACCCCACTGCGTGGACAGTTTGCACCAACCCATTGTTTATCTCGCCCGCAGTTTCGCATTCGGCGAGGCACTGGAAGCGATTATACATTCCGAGTGCCCACCTTTGCGTTGAAGTCCTCCATAACAACGGTGAAGTATGTTTTGGAGGTATGTATGGCTTCTGCTATCTCCTCATACATAGCCTCTACTTCATCGTCAGGGTGTGACGAGGTCGGCGCGTATACCTGTATGACCTTCAGCGAATACCGATCGGTTATTCTGAGTATAAGGTACGCTACCCTGCTCGACACACTATCGACCTTTACCACGTTGTTAATAAGGGACTTACGGACGAGAAACCCGACACCACCCTGGGATTTTCGTTCTCCTTTCCGGAAGAAGAGCAAGTTTCCGGTGATGTCCCAACCCAAGATGTCCCAACGTAAGTTGCTCAATTCTTCCACCAGCTCGATAATCTTGTCATCGGTCCTAAGTGTGCGGACGTTGTGTGTTGCCAGGGCCAAACTTCGGTGGGGGGTGGTAGCGGGGCATCTGCCGGAGATTCTTCGCACCCCCTGCTCGACCGATACCCCGCCCGCTACCAAGTCGAAGAATAGAGGAGCCTCCGGCGACTGGGGGCCATCTGCAAAATAGTCTGTCATTGTAGGAAGGGGGGGGGGGGGGGGTTGCCGTAATCCCCACGCTTGACAGGCGTCTTGGGGATCGCAGTATGTCGCCTTTTACGTAGACCCAATGGGAAGAGATGGGGGGGGGGGTGCTATTCTTACCCGAACACCCCACGGTCAGGTTTGATGACTTCCAGCCTCTCGAACATGCCGGGTTCCGAAAAGGCTTTAGCACCGTAGACCACATACATACGCTCTGCCATATTATACAGAAGATCGAGGAGTATAATCGGCCATTATGTCTAGCGTTTGTGGACTACGAGAAAGCCTTTGATTCAATCGAGACCTGGGCAGTATTGCAGTCTCTCCAGCGGTGCCACATTGACTATAGGTACATCGATGTGTACAGCAACGCCACCATGTCGATCCGACTATAGGGCGAGAGCACGAAACCAATCCCATTGCAGCGAGGTGTGAGACAGGGAGACATTATTTCTCCAAAACTGTTCACAAACGCATTGGAGGACGTTTTCAAGCTCTTGAACTGGAACGGATTCGGCATCAATATCAATGGCGAATACATCACTCACCTTCGTTTTGACGATGCTATAGTCATTATGGCAGAGTCGCTGGAGGATCTCAATACGATGCTCAGCGACCTCAGTAGTGTTTCCCA
This sequence comes from Furcula furcula, assembly GCA_911728495.1. Lineage (NCBI taxonomy): Eukaryota > Metazoa > Arthropoda > Insecta > Lepidoptera > Notodontidae > Furcula > Furcula furcula. The sequence continues at coordinate 9,219,347 of OU452245.1, forward strand.
ACAGGTGGGTCTTAAAATGAACATGGACAAGACGAAGATCATGTCTAATGTCCATGTTGCAGCCGTACCGGTAGTTGTTGGGAACGATACACTCGAAGTTGTTGACCACTACGTATACCTAGGACAAACTATAAGCAAGACAAAACCCAAGATACAAGCTTCAAGGACAAGCTTCTGTATAAAACCGGTCAAGTCTAACCTCGGTTTGAACTCACCAATCAGAAGAATGTGTAACGAGTACAATTGTCTTAACGCTAAACCATCATCAGATTTAGACGTTTTTCACGATGTGCTACCGACCTTCAAAAAGAAAGTGCTGAAACTACTTCGTATATGAAACGACTAGATAGTCATTATGTCCTAATGCACTGATATAATTTTTTTTTTTGTGGTTTGTTTAGATATTCTTTTTTATTTTAATATTTTTCCTGTATTTAATCATTTCCAATATTTTTTTATTTTAATAATCTTTAACTATTTATACTTTATAGAACACAAGCAAGCATATTATCGACAATGTTGTTTATACCTGTAATAGGTTCACTTATCAGAAATTATATTAACTGTGAACGTTGTAATGTTACTTAATCATAAGTGTAGTGATGGTATATAAATAAATAAATAAATAAATAAACTATCCAGGTAGGTCCAACTTCAACAAAGAGGTCGCCCGAAGAATCCAACTCGGATGGGCAGCGTTCGGGAAACTACGTGAAATCTTCTCGTCCAAAATACCGCAGTGCCTGAAGACGAAGGTTTTTAAAGTAAGGTTTTTGAGACGTGGTCCCTAACTGTTGGCCTTTTGGATAAGCTCAGAGTCACACAACGAGCTATGGAGAGAGCTATGCTCGGAGTTTCTTTGTGCGACAGAATCCGTAATGAGGAGATTCGCCGAAGAACCAAGGTCACCGACATAGCTCTTAAAATCTGCAAGTTGAAGTGGCAATGGGCAGGCCACATCGCTCGGCGAACCGATAACCGTTGGGGAAGAAAGGTTCTCGAGTGGCGACCACGAACCGGAAGACGCAGCGTAGGTAGGCCTCCCACTAGGTGGACAGACAACATTGTGCGCGTCGCAGGTAACCGGTGGATGCAAATAGCCAATTGTCGATCATTGTGGCGTTCGAAGGGGGAGGCCTATGTTCAGCAGTGGACGTCTTCCGGCTGGTGATGATGATGATGATGATCCATAGTACCGGCTCTGCCTAGTTTGGGATGGGATGACCGTGTGTGGATTGTCCCAAGATATTATAAAAAATATAAGTATATTATACTTTATAATACAAACAAAATTAAATATCCCAAAAGTAATAATTCTTTCTGCCCGGTATTAAAAGCTATTTACATAGACACATATCGTCCGAAACAAAAACAAGAGGATTAATACTAAAGTCGTGCTCCAGCCGGGGTGAGTATTTAAGGCTATAAAAGCATATAAAAGTCCAAGGGTGGCGTTAAGCGACAGTATTAAAACAATGGCGTTTGTAACGCGCTGGTAACAGCCACCGAATTTGCATTCCTCATTGCGCACATAAAAATGCTCTCATTAACCTGGGGGTGGTCGCAGCGATCCGACGTTTGGCTACTGTATGGTAGCCCATACACTCGAAACATGTGTGATCTTTCTGATACATGAATATAAATTGTTATACTCATTGACGGACGAAAGACTCGCTATACTGGGTGTCCCGGAAAGGGTATATCAAGCCAAAAGTTATGTATAGTATTGATAGTAAAGATCCCGAAAAAAAAAAAACGGCAAAAAATGTTTTTTTAATTACGGATAAAAATTATATAAATCATCTTAAAACTGTTTCTATGCAACCCTGTGTCATCATGTCTACTCCTATGGAGCCACTGTTTTTTATTGATTGCGAACTTGCCTTGATTAATAAGAAATTCATCCAGTCTCGGTTATATACCGAACAAAATATCGAGTTCACTGCGCTAAGACTGTTGACTTTTTTCATAATTTTATTTCACAAACTAGCTGACCCACGCAGCTCCGCCCGCGCTGTGTTTACGTTAACTAAACTTTCAATAATATACATTCGCATAGAATACAAAACCTCCTTTTTTAAAGTCGGTTAAAAACTTGGACCCACTTTGTACTTGCCCTCCGAAGCACGGAGACGTTTAGTTCAAAAGGCGTTAAACGGTCACCCATCTATTTAATGACCTTACCTAACGTTGCTTAACCTGATCGATTTCCAAACATTGTTAACAACTGTCTATGAGTGTTCCCTTACAAATATTTATTATAATTATAATGAAAAATTGTTAAAATCGGAGCAAGCGTATAACCAAGTACACATTTTGACTTTAGTCCCCTCTCCCAAGGGAACCGTGCGGAATGTCGGGATAAAAAGTATCCTATGTCCTACCTCGGAGTATTGACTCAAATCATGCCAAGTTTCGTTTCAATCCACCCAGTAGCTTCGGCGTGATGCTCAGCCGAGATACAGACAGACAGACAGACAAAAAAAAAATACATTTATGGCTTTAGTATCGGTTATAGAATGCCCTCCAAACAGAATTTTCAAAATACCTTCAATGTACAGAATTGGACCGGTTACAGTTTTATTTTAAGTAATAATAATAATAATAATAATATATCATTTATTTCTCCTCACAAAATAGACCTTAAGGAAATACAGTTATAACTTATATCTAATACTGGATTCAGTCACAGTCTACTCGGCAAGAAGCTGGTGTCTGAAATAGGTATTACCCTGTGATACAGATCACCAGGTCCGGTAAGTATAGATTGATTGCTTGTGGGTTACACATTGCGTCATTACCGGCTTGATACTCCCTTTCTGGGGTACCCTGTATATATTATTATATAGCTGTAGTGTATATTGACACCTCCCTTATGTATGTTAGTATAGTAGTATATAAGGCGAGTATCGCACTAGAGTTAAGGTCAGTTTGAATTTCAGTAATAAACATACCTTGAGTCGCAACAAAGCTCTTTCATAGCATCTCTGGTATATCGCATCGCATATGTTGAGTTGAGAATTTTACTGACATTTTTTGTGACATAGTTTTAGTAAATTTTTTTACCAGCAAAATATTTTTTTCTTTTTTTTTTCATAAATACTTACAGTCATAGAGTAATTTATGTATTAGCTTATGTAGTTTTTATAAAGTTCTGTGTAATTTTTTAACATGAATGCTTACTATGCAGCAGGAATACTTAAATGTTTTTGTTCTTCTTCTTCTAATGTTCAATTGCTTGAAATGGTCATCATCCTCATCAACAGCCGTAGTACGTCCACTGCTGAAAAAAGGCCACCCCCTTAGAAGAGAGGTGTTGCCAAAATCCCCACGCTTGGCAGGAATCTTGGGGATCGTATTAGTGGAAGGTAATCTATACTACTTATAATAAAACTGTAACAGGTCCAATTCTGTACATTGAAGATATTTTGTAAATTATATTTGGAGGGCATTCTATAACCGATACTGAGGCCGAAAATCTATTTTTTTTAATTTTTGTCTGTCTGTCTGTCTGTCTGTATCACGGCTGCGCATCTATCAAACTACTGAATGGATTCCAATGAAACTTGGCATGATTTGAGATCTTACTACGAGGTAGGACATAGGATACTTTTTATCCTGTAATCTAGCACGGTTCTTTTGGGAGAGGGGATTAAAGTCAAAATGGGTACTTGGTTATACGCTTGGTCCGATTTTATCAATTTTTCTTTATCTTCTATCTATACTATAATAAAACTCAAAGAGCACTTTTTCTGTACATTGAATATTTTTCCAAAATTTCTATGTGGGGGTACTATACTATCGACATAGAGGCCAAAACAATTTTTTTTGGAATTATTGTCTGTCTGTCTGTCTATCTGTCTGTCTGTCTGTCTGTCTGTCTGTCTGTCTGTCTGTCGTTCTGTTCGTCCAGGTATCATTTGAAAACCCGTGGATGGATTTTGATAGGACTTTCACTGATGTGTTGTGTAGAAGTCAAGGTGTAAGTTGGTATATAAAACATCACGCTATGTTTCATAGGGGCTAAGCAGTGAAACATTACTTGCACATATTACCACGTAATTTCCTTTGTATGTGAATAGGGTAATTATAGACTGATCAGTTAATCATTAAGATATGTATTATTACGCTATATACAATAGGGACTGAGCAGACATTTAGTTTGCATAAGATATGGCATTGGCGAAGGGTCAATTTTTGTAAGGGGTAAGCCGTTCCGGTACACCCAGGACATTTTCATTAGATTTCTGTATTGTTCTAAGTACTTTGCTGATAGCAATATGACATTATATCTTTGAAAAGTTAAAATCTGTAAATCCCGAGCGGATCCAAACTAGATTATGTATGTATTACAGTCGCAACAATAAAAGATGCGGAAAACTTAAAACTTTCATTATCGAATATCATTAGACAGTAATTTACGATGTTAGCGTGATTTACATTATGAACAGCGCCATCTATCGGTGAAATTGAACATACAATAACTATAGAACTTTAATCTATATATTATATCAAAGAAAGTCGTGTTAGTTACACTATTTATAACTCAAGAACGGCCTAACCGGTTCGGCTGAAAATTGGTGGGGAGGTAGCTTAGAACCAGTAAACGGACATAGGATACTTTTTATCCCGGTAGGTTAAGGTTAAGCAACGTTAGGTAAGGTCATTAAATAGATGGGTGAACCGATTTGTATGAAAGTGTGCATATCGGGTAGGTCTGAGAATAGGTCATACAGTATATTTCATAGCGCTAGGTTAAGGTTAAGCAACATAAGGCAAGGTCATTACATAGATGGGTGAACCGATTTGTATGAAATTTTGTGTGCATATCGGGTAGGTCTGATAGATAGGAGACGGCGGTGACTCTGAGGAGGATGGTGACGGGGTTGTGAGCCCCGTTCCCGTGATCATGGTGCCAGGTTTAAGGAGGCTATAATGCGCACTGAGGGGTATTTGGTGCAAATTCCACTGGAGGGCCTCTTATGTGACGATGCGACAGCTACAGGGGTTTAAGTGGTTAAGAATCCCAGATACCATGATTGACGAGGATATATAGAACGAGAGGAGGGTGCAAGAGAGGGAGAGGGGATTCGAGGAGGGGCTGAAGAGGTGAGGATAGGGGGATTAAGATGGAGCAAGGGGGAGTGAGGGGGAGCAACGTGGTAGAAGAGAAAGGGGGAGGGGGTTCAGAGAGGGGACAACGGGGAGAGGAAGAGGGGGAGTGTGTCGGGGATCGAAGCGGGAGGGGGAAAGACAGAGGAGGGAGAGAGCATAAAATTAGATTTTTCTTATAAGAGATGGAGAGAGAAATAAATCAAGGGAGGAGGGAGAAAAGGGAAGCAAAATGTAATAAAAGCGCGGGTGGAGCTGCGCGGGTCAGCGAGTAATATAATAAATATTAGTAAGGGAACACTCATAGAGAGTTGTTATCAACGTTTTGTAATCGATCGGGTTAAGCAACGTTAGGTAAGGTCATTAAATAGATGGGTGACCGTTTAACGCCATTTGAACTAAACGGGTCCGTGCTTCGGAGAGCAAGTAAAAAGTGGGTCCCAGTTTTAACCGTCTATAAAAAAGGGGGTTATGTATTCGATGCGAATGTCTGTTATTAAAAGTTTAATTAACGTAAAAATAGCGCAGGTGGAGCTGCGTGGGTCAGCTAGTCCGATATAAAGACGTTGCTGCCCGTTTTCTTGTTTTCCCTTAGTCAGCTCCTATGATACCCAGCGGTAGGAGATGGGTAGGTGATGTTCTTACCCGGACACCCTACGAGCAAGTCCGTATATATGCAGGTGAAACTTAGGTAATGTGTATAATAATATAATAATAATAATAATATCTTGGGACAATCCACACACGGTCATCCGATCCCAAACTAGGCAGAGCCTGTACTATGGAAACCAGACAACTGATACTAATACTTATATACTTTTTTTTTTGTAAATACATACTTAAATAGATAAACAACACCCAGACACTTGGTGGGAATCGAACCCACGACCCATCGGTTAGCAGGCAGGGTGTCTGACGACTAGACCAACAGGCCCGTCGATAGTATTTAGATGTATTCGTTACGTTAGGTATTTAATAAGAACAGTGATACAAAAGCCTACTCTCAGAGTTATGGAAAGAGTATTTATAGGACTATCGAACACAGAAGACCAAACAGATGGTATATAAACAACGTAAAGATACAGTCATTAGATAAAGCTGTGTGGGCTTGAACTGCAGAACACTTATAAGCTTATAGTTTAAGATACATTTATTGTAAAATTGTTTAAAAAAATATAATTGAAAAAAAGACAAGCCCGCTGAGTTTCTTGCCGGATCTTCACAGTGGGGGCGCGTTGTGAACCGGTGGTAAACTCAGCCCTCTCTTAAGCGACAGCCCAAGCCGAAGCCGTACCTCCCTGAGGTGCCCTTGTGCTCGTCGCTACTTCTGCCGTTAAGGCTACAGTGCTTTAAGCGCTCGCCTCCTATTGTCCGGTTAAGCTGTAATGGCCATCACGGTCAACAGCGTCTATCATTGCAAAAAAAAAACTGTCCATTATTGTGGGAACCAAGTCAATTTAAGGTTTATCCGCCAATTTTCTTAAATGGCAGTTAATCGTTAAATTGGTTTGTTAAAACTTCGTATCGTTATTTATGGCCACTGCAGGTAATTGAATACCATTACCAGAACAAGTTACATTTCTAAACGAGATCTGTTACTGGAAAACAAATAAATCGACGCACCTGCTAAGTGTACGGACTATAGCAAGCGTACCGCAGCATACAGGGTGTCGCATTCGAGCAAGATCGTAGGGGGCGAGTAATCGGACATCCGGCGCAGTTTTCATTACCAGCCTGCTTAACATACCGCGGGACGAGCGGTCCACATTACTCGTTCCCAGCCCGCCACCTTTTTATTGTGCCCAATGTTTATTGCTCGTATACCGCTCACTAATGCTACACTAATTTTATACTCTCGCCAGTTATGGCCCTCTTAAAAATATACCTAGGAAGTTATTTCCAAGTGGCGTAACACCGAGAACTGTAAAATAAATTAATCATTTTATTGTGTGTATTTTAAAACATCTTCGATTAACATTAACTCAAATACGACCCTGTATAAAAGAGCTTAGAGATAACTAGAGAGATCAAGAAGGATTATCTTTAAATCTATTTAATTACACAAACCATTAATTATTTGAGAAACTAAATTAGAACACTTTCAGTGTTTCGTATATTCGCGTCGATGCTCGTAATCTCCCGCTTTCGGGGGCTGAAACTCCGTCCACAATGGCGGCATTGTTCCATTAACACAATTTTATACCCGACATATTAAAATAATAAAAACTTATGCCTCTCTTAATTAAATAATTTAGCGGCGGTCTGAGCCGAGATATGTAAATTGTTTTAGGGGATAGATCAAACAACCCTTTTTTATGACTTTAATATGCGGTCGCCGAGGGAGTGACGAGGGGGGGGGGGGGTGTCAGTGAGACACAGGCTGGGCCAGGGAGGGGTAGAGGTAAGTTATGAAATATTTAATAACGGCGCACACGATTCCATTTGAATTACTTTCGAGGAAGGAGATGACGACGTGCAAAGCAGGCGGCACATCGCGATCTGCCCGCGCCGCTACGTGAGCGCCGAAATGAGCCGAGAAACAAATATTACTACAAACAAACTTTTTGCTTTATTAAAATTCAGACATGAAAATTGTTCTTACATAGCAGTTTCTACGTTTCATAGCGCACACACATCGGTATTATTATACGAGTAGCTCAGTAGCGCGGTTTTAACATACATACTTTATTGTACACCAAACAAATGAACAAGAAAATGGTACGACAGTTTTTTTTTTTTTTGGGAATGATAGACGCTGTTGGCCGCAGATGGCCATTACAGCTTCACCGGACAATAGGAGGCGAGCGCTTGAAGCGCTCTAGCCTTAACGGCAGAAGTAGCAACGAGCTCAAGGGTACCTCAGGGAGGCACGGCCTCAGCTTGGGCTGTCGCTTAAGAGAGGGCTGAGGTTACCACCGGTTCACAACGCGCCCCCACTGAGAAGAACCGGTAAGAACCTCAGTGGGGTGATGCACGTCGTTGAGGTCGCATGCGTACGACCCTTCGGCCTCGCCGGCGAGACCGGTGTCTAAATCACAGTTATTGTCCGAATACCCCAGAAAAAGGGATATGTTTTTCGGGTTTTTCGTGAGTAAGTCCATTTTTTGACGGGCCTATTGGTCTAGTGGTTAGACACCCTGGCTGCTGCCCAATAGGTCGAAGGATTCTATTCCTACCAAGTGTTTGGGTTTTATTTATCTATTTATAAGTAAGTAAGGTATTGACAAAAAAAGGTATAGAAGTATTAGTATCAGTTGTCTAATAGGCTTAGCCTAGTTCCGATAACCGTGTGTGGATTGATCCGGAATATTATTATTACAGCTTAAACGTCTCGATGGATTTTGACTTATGATCAAATCTCAATGTTATAAAAAAATAAACAGTCGAATTAAGAACCTCCTCCTTTTTTGAACTTAATTATATTTACTGTAGAATATAATAAAGGTGGCAGTTGTAGGAAGCGGAAACTAGTTTTTATAATGTTTGCAAAGCCTGTTCTATGGCATATACATTAAATCTCTTTGGTTCAAGCATTAGTTTATACGTTGAGTATAAAAAAATAATATTTGCGTTTGCTGTGTGGATTACGGGCCCTACTGTCTCAAACGCCGAGGGAGTGTTTTAATTAATTTTCCCCGACAAATTGCGAAAAACGCGGCTAATGACGTCACAGAGCTTGTGTGTGTGGGTAATGATGCGGCGTTGTAATCAAGTAATGACACTTATTACGGTGATGTGACGTCATCACGCCCGCCTTTTAGGCGATGGATGTTTGAGTGGAAATACGTGTAAAGAAAAGGGTTGGATTCATATGAGCAATTAAGTATTCGTTTAAGAAATTGAGTTCATAAGTTTAATTATTGTTTAATTTTACTCTCAAACGACATTTGACGTCTAACGTCGATCACAAAATATTTCAACAACGGTATAAACTAGTCTAATTAGACTATTTCATAAACTAGTTTATCGTGGACGATAAACGATCTCGTTTCATCAACAGTAAATGCTTCCATCACTACTAACTTGACAGGAATTTTGACACAGTGCTAGCCTTAGTTTAAAGAAACGCTAAAAAAGCACAACATTAAATGTAAATCCGACATCATAATCATCAAATAAAAATCGTGTGGTATACTAACATTTTTTTTCATCTCGGTCATCCTGAGAAATGATACAGGTTCGCTTCTCACGCGTCGTTCGACGCGTTCACGGAGCACCGTATTATCAGACGCTATCACTCAGACTCGCGTCGACCCGATCGCTCTGTATGTACACGCCCTATACTACACACGACAAAATATTGTGCGGCATTTTGCCTAGAGTCTTTGCCTAGGTGAGGTAGCATATCTATGGTCATTAAAAGAACGTCTCGTACTTCTATAGTTGAAGAACAATAAAATAGTTTTTATTTGTGTGAATCTTAGACTTATGTCTAAGTTACTTTGAAACAAACAAATGATCAGTGTGTGGATTTTTTATTTATTTTTTCATTATTATTGTCCTAGATTATTATTATTAGTGAAACAAATAAAATGAGCGAAGTCATCTTATAGTTTCATCAAATGATTTTTTTCATATCATTCATGCTTTGTTTAGATAACTACATGATTGGCTAGAACAAAATTATTATGAGACCATTTCAGTGAAGTACTTATGCGATTATAAACACATAGAATTCCTACACAAGTCATTCCAGAAATCTTAGAAAAAAGGGAAAAAATATCTGATCCTACTCGTATGAGTAATAGTAATTAATAGTAATAATAAGAAAACAACTTGCTAAAAGAATAGGCATGATGACTAATTTTGAAAAAATACTCTATAATGTACTTACTGCTCTAATATTGCCGAAAATAATCATATTGTTGTTTTAATTTTACAATTAATAGCATAATTTTCAATTTTTAAAATAGTTTTTTTTCGTTACAAAACGAAGGCTGCTCTTAGAGTATATCTCCTCTAAGAGGCTGCTGCATGGCGACATTTGGTGACGTCACTAAGGTATAAATAAACATCTGTCTGTAGGTATGGTAGGTATAAAAGTGAATCATTGTATGAAAGAAAAAGTTGAGATGACAGTTTGGCAGTTGTTTATTTATACCGATTGACGTCATTCACTCTGATCAGTTTTTATTACAAACTGGTGATTATATATATTTAAGTAATTTATTTGCTTAAATATCACGAAAATCTCTCTATTATTATGAAAATGAGATGCATTTTTGGATTAGTGCAATCTGTTCTAATAATTAAAACCACAGATTCATTGGTATTGTGTTGCAGTCATCATGCCTATTGAAGAAGAACTGACTACTAAACTAAACGATGCATAGCTTAAACCGGTAGGTCTAGAAGCAAGAAATTTTGCATAAGAGTTCCAATAACGCAGGTGAGCACTGAAAAAATATCTTGTGAAGATTGTAATATCTACCTAGTTATTTTGTAAATATTACCCGATATGAGTAATTTTTTGGCCTGTTTTCGCTGCGCCCAAGAACGCACACTCATTTGTTGCATAGGCTATTTGTCGTGTTACCAAAATGATCATCGTAATGAGGGTGATTTGGGTCGGTAAATCACTAAAGGTCATTAAATTGTTATATCATGCCAATTCGACGTGACTCGTTCTATACGATATTGTACACTCTTATATTAGACTAAAATTCCTTGTATCCATGCCTTTCTGAGTTTCGATTAGCTTAGGCTAGGTACCAAGGTAGGTGGGAAGATTCAGACTATTGTTTATAAGGAAGGGGGGTATGATACAGATTATACTTTATAAGGAGTTAATAGTCTAGGCTCTGATCTTTTGAAAGAGTGACAATTTATGTAAAACTTTTTTTTTTTTTTTTGACGCGGGGGAGGATTTTCGAAAGATCCCCGGGAGCTGTGGGGCTCGACCGGGGTATGTGGGATTCTTACCCACTAAAACCCCCGCGGCTGTCGCATCGGCACATGAGAGGGGAGACCCCAGGGCTCACCGGTGGGATTTGCACCAGGCCCCTCAGTGCCTTGCCTTTGAGCCCGCCGCCGGGGGGCGCATTGTAGCCCCCCGGGAACCTGTCACGGTGCTCACGGGGACGGGGGTCGCAACCCCGCCGCCGTCCTCCTCGGAGTCGCCGCCGTACTCAATGGACGCTCAAGGGGCCCACACCCCGAGCGTCCAGCGACTCCGAAGGAAACTTTAGGCCTGTACCATCTCCTTTTCTCATAATTAGCAAAAAACTGGCTTCAGTCTATAAGACTTATAGTGTAAGTATAATTATAATTCTGCCTAATTTTCATCACTTTCACTTTTATTTTACTGCCGGGATACTTAGCACAATCTCATGGCAGCCGTAAAATTTTAAGAATCAGTAAATCTAAGGCCTCGTTTATCCAGATGCGGAGCTTAGCGCGACGCATGGTGTCGCTGTCGGTGGAATTCGGACAATTTGAACGTAAGACAATGTATTGAAGTGTTTACAGGGATGGACGGTGTGGTTTTTCTGCGCATATTGTTTGATATTGGGCAAATTCTCACGCGTATTAGTAGATGGACAACGGGGCACTAAAAACAGGCAATGTGAATCTAGATTTACGTTTATGTTTCATTGTAAGGTGTATTATTCACGGCAGTGATTTTTTAACAAGTATGGCGCCACATCGCCTAAGAATATACAGTAGATAACAACGGATCCTGCTGCACGTTGCATGCTGGAGTATGACGCCAATAACTGCGATTCTACTGTGTGCTGCACTTTTGGAAGCCATAATATTTTGGTCAAAGATTCGCACTTCGCATCAAGTCGCTCAAAACTCACTCGCATTTGTCCGCGTCTCCATGAACAAGACCTAAGAAGCGTCGAGATGCGTTGGGCGGACCCAACGTGCGCTTGGTCCCAGTTAAATCGATAGCTAATTCGCAATGCTTTATTGTTGTCTGTGCGTGCACAAAGCCTTGCAACTTTCACAAACCTCTTGCATAATAGACATTTACTACACCAAAATGGAAAGGGTTGTGAAGTTCTTGTAATGATTGCAAATCGTCTTTAGTGTTTTCTTAAGAGTGTGAAATGTGGGTTTTTGGTAAGACATTTTTATTATTAATATAACAACGTAAACGTAAAAGTAAGTCTTTTTTTTAAGCAGGAGAAATCTTCCAAAGATCCCTGGGAGCTGTGGGGCTCGACCGGGGTATGTGGGATTCTTACCCACTAAAACCCCCGCGACTGTCGCATCGGCACATGAGAGGGGATCCTGGTCTCTCCGGTGGGATCTGCATCAGGGGCCCCTCAGTGCCTTGCCTTTGAGCCCGCCGCCGGGGAGCGCATTGTAGCCCCCCGGGAACCTCACCGTGTCAGGTTCCCGGGGACGGGGGTCGCAACCCCGCCACCATCCTCCTCGGAGTCGCCGCCGTACTCAATGGACGTTCTAAGGGCCCACACCCCGAACGTCCAGCGACTCCGAAGGGAAAGAAAGTCTATCACAACCTCAATAAAAATATTAATTTATTTATAACATTAATAATGTTGTATTTTATTTATGCGAATACTATAATACATTGAAATAAAACTACTTTTACTGATTATTATAACGTCGGGAAAGTAAAATCTAATATAAACCCCGATATATATCCGTAAAAGTAGTTTTATTTCAATATAAAATTAATTATACACTTACGTGACGGGCCCGTTGTTCTAGTGGTTAGACACCCTGTCCGCTAACCGATGGGTCGTGGGTTCGATTCCCACCAAGTGTCTGGGTGTTATTTATCTATTTACGTATGTATTTTAAAAAAAAATGTATATAAGTATTAGTATCAGTTGTCTGGTTTCCATAGTACAAGCTCTGCCTAGTTTGGGATCAGATAGCCGTGTGTGGATTGTCCCAAGATATTATTAGTATTACTTAATGGGAGTCCTAAGTGCAAAGGACCGTCCAGGTAGGTACCACATACCACCGCAGTATCAGATATTCTGCTGCCAAACAGCAGTGTGTAAACATTGCTGTGTTCCGGTGTGAAGGGCACTGTAACTGGTGAAATTACTGGACACAAGAGACTTAATATCAAATGTTTCCGATGACAAGCGGTAGTTTGGTGCAGCTGTCTATAGGCTGGCGTGTCGCTTACCAGCAGGCGATTGTCTTGTTCTGTCACTAGGTCGATAAAAAATACATATGTTGGAAGACATGTACTATTGCGGACACGAACGGTATACCAGTTTTCAATCAAAATCGTTTGAATAACGTTACATGAGAGATCGTCGTCCACGACGACACCGCTTGTGACCGCAAAAGTACCTATTTCTACTTTTGGTGTCTCTCTAGCTACCTATACTTATCGGTTATGACCTATGCGTCTGTTTGACGTTAACATCACCGACTCGGTCTCAGTTAGAGCTTTTTATGCCAGCATTTAAGCTGAACCTTACAAAGAGGAAACGCCGCCAGTTTTTTAAGAACTTTACCCTCCCAGTGCGGCGACGTTATCGAGGAGGTTTTTATACTTAGTTTATAAATTTATAAATATATTTCACTTTTTGTATTCCATGCAATCTTTTTTCCATCCCAAAGTTGCCTGGAAGAAATCGCGGATAGCGATAAGGCCGCTCTTTGTACAAATTTCTTAAATTCCTTTTCTTATGTTCATTTATGTGTGTACAATAAAGAGTATAAATAAATAAAATAAATAAATATATTTGTAAATAGGGAAATAAACATTTTACTAACCAAACTGGTAAAAGTCAACAGGTAAGGCATCCCTGGTATCAATTTCAGACAGGTCACGAAGTCGTATTATTGCGGGAACACGTAAATAGTTTCACTTTTTGCGTACCCACGGGTTCTGTCTACAACAGATAAATAGGTACAAGGGAATAAAGAGAAGATACAAGAGACATTGCTAGCGCAAACATAAGGGCGTGGACTGAGTGTACGAGCGCACGCGTGGCTTGCAGATACAGCCTCCCATAACAACTTAATAAGCAGTTGCGCGTGATTCACGCTCGCCCGCGGCGCCGGCGCATTCGCCTGCTCTGCCTTATTTATACTAATTTATGTCGTATAAATATCGGTTTAACTTAACTAAGAAAATCCTATTTCTTCTTCAAATGATGGACGATATCACATCTATCTTAATTTTGTACGCAAAGACATTTAATTATTTTATAGACCAAGGAAAGAAAATATTTCTTCCCAATCTTTAGTACAGTAGCAATTTATTGTTTTCTTCTTTTCTCCCTTGCTTTATGTTTCGAACGGCAGGACACACTATCGCTAATGTCGATACAATTCTAACAAAACAATGTTTAAAAAAAGTGAAAAAATGACAAGCCCACCGAGTTTCTTGCCGGATGTTCTCAGTTGAGGCCGCGTTGTGATCCGGTGGTAGCTATTAAAAAATTAAGCATTCAAAAGTGCTAGCATTAAGCCTATTTGAAAATAATGATTTTTGATTTCATTTGAATAAGTCATTCAGGGCATCTACAAGTGCCCACTAATCCAGCAAAAAAGATTTTCATAACTATTTTGCACAGACCTTTGTATATTTACTGAAGAATATAACAAAGGTTGCCGTGGGGTGTTCGAGTGAGAATAGCACCCTCCCATCTCTTCCCGTTGGTTGTCGTAAGAGGCGACTAAGGGAAAACAAGAAGACGGGCAGCAACCTCTTTCTTATCTTATTATATATCACCCATACTGCGTTCCCCAGCACGATGGGAACTATGGCAAACACTTCCTTCTAAGAATAAGAAAAAAATATTTGGACACCACAATGAAACACAATTTTATTTTAAATTGTATTATAGTTGTATTTAATTTCTAGATAAGTATTATATTTGTTAAGTTAATTTTTAGTTATATTTTAGTACCTACCTTTTAGTATTATACTGTAAATTTATCTATTAAAAGTAAATAACAGAAATACAATTAACGGTAAAATATTACATTTGTGCCCCAAAGAGATAGGTCCAAATGGGTCCCACATTAGCTTAATGTCAAGCTAATGCTTGACGCTGGTTTTCATCTGGGCCCAGTGTTCCACGGATGTCAGTCAGTGGCAATACAATACAAAAGTAAATTTTAAAATTCCATTAAATAATATAACATGTAATAAGAGGGCCTTCTAAGAGGCCATGGTTCAGCAGTTGACATCTTTCGGCTGATGAGGATGATAATAAAGATGGCATTTGTAGGAAGTAAGAAACAGTTTTTATTAAAAAACTAGCTGACCCACGCAGCTCCGCATGCGCTATTTTTACGTTAACTAAACTTTTAATAACAGACATTCGCATCGAATACATAACCTCCTTTTTTATAGTCGGTTAAAAACTGGGACCCACTTTTTACTTGCTCTCCGAAGCACGGACCCGTTTAGTTCTAATGGCGTTAAACGGTCACCCATCTATTTAATGACCTTACCTAACGTTGCTTAACCCGATCGATTACAAAACCTTGAAAACAACTCTCTATGAGTGTTCCCTTACTAATATTTATTATAATTATGAAGAAAATTTGATAAAATCGGACCAAGTGTATAACCAAGTACCCATTTTGACTTTAATCCCCTCTCCCAAAAGAACCGTCCTAGATTACGTGATAAAAAGTATCCTATTTCCTACCTCGTAGCAAGATCTCAAATCATGCCAAGTTTCATTTGAATCCATTCAGTAGTTTCGGCGTGATACGCAGCCGTGATACAGACAGACAGACAGACAGACAAAAATTAAAACAATTACATTTTCGGCCTCAGTATCGGTTATAGAATGCCCTCCAAATATAATTTTCAACATATCTTCAATGTACAGAATTGGACCTGTTACAGTTTTATTATAAGTATAGATGTTTCCAAAGACCACTCTATAGTTTAATTTTTTTGATTGTACGTCACGAACTAAGTATGTGCCGTGTAATCTACAACTGCTAACGGCTCATTAGCGCGAAGCGTACCACTAAAAAACACCACGGCTGGCTTTACAAATCCAGATTATAAATCTGAACGCGTGCTAATTACGCCGCACCCAATAAATCTCTATCATTATATAGGCCGTAAATACGCCGCAAATATAATATAAATATACGATTCCGTGGTCGTAGGCCATAGACCCCACTCGAAGCGGCTCGCGGGCCGAGTTATGGCCCTTAAAATGGCCGCCTCGGCCGTAACAATCGGTGTGAATCGGAAATAACCGGAAAATTTCCACAACTTGTCTAATGGCTTATTGTTGTTATTGTTGTTGCAGCTAACAAATTGCCGCGTTGTCAATGTGTTTAAACACTATTTAGTGTGCACTTATGCGGGGGAATGTCTGTGTGTATGGCCACCAAAGAGTGTTGACGGTCGAAACTTGTCACCGTCACCGCCACTCATATTCGCGTTACTAATAATGTAATGACTATTGAATATTGTTTCTTACACAATGAGAAATAAAATGTTTAGCTGGACTTGAGATTAAATACGCAGACTTATTGCAACCATGCACGCTTTCTTCAAATCTAGTTATGTAGTAGTACTTTTTTATAAATTTATTTATAGTTTTTATGCACAAAAAATACGTTTCCTTTTGCAAGGAATCGTCCAGGGCCCTAATTCTTACGACTATTTTCAGATTCCACGCTCAAGTCTTGTCTACACAAGCGCGTTGATATCGTTACAACGAAGTTCCTTTTTTTATGAATTTATAAACGCGTGTACAATAACCGGCCTTTAACATAAATAATACATAAAATATCGCTCTATTAATTACGCGATATCGCAGTGGTTTTTGCCGGATAAGAAGCGCAATGTAATAGTCATAGAGAATTAGGGCCCGGGTAGGTACCACCGCAGTGTCAGTGTCATTTTTCTGAAATTGCTAGTCTCCATATGCTGCGGTCACCACTTACCATACTGTCCAGGTACCATCGCAGTGTCAGATATTCTAATAGCAAGAAGCAATGTGTTAACATTATTGTGATCCGGTTCAAAGGGAGCTGTAGACGGTGAAACTACCGGACTCCAGGGACTTAACTAAAGTCTCAGCATACGAGTGGCACTGCAATTTAGCTGTCTATAGTTATATCGCTTACTACTAGGCATCGATATAATATATAAACTAGATAAATATTCACGAACAAAATGACATCTAAAATATAGTCGCGGAGGTTGCAAACTTATCTGTGCTGGTGGCGGAAACGTGAACTAACGATTTTATAATGATAATGACTTGTAGTTTGACAGTTTCATATATACAGTACGCTACTGTGCGCTACTAATTTATTTTTGTCAATAGGAGTGTCGCTACACTCCTATCGACAAAAATAAATTAGTCGGGATGTGGTTTGTAAAGAAATAGCGACACAAGGGCCCTATTTCTCGCTACCACTTTTTGAACCGTGACACCAAATCTAGTTTATATATTACTAGCTGACCCGCGTAGCTCCGCTCGCGCTTTTAATACATTTTGCTCCCCTTTTCTTCCTCCTCCCTTGATTTATTTCTCTCTCCATCTCTCTCTTATAAGAAAAATCTAATTCTATGCTCTCTCTATCATCTCTCTTTCCCCTTCCCGCTTCAGTCCCCGTCACACTCCTCCTCTTCCTCTCCCTGTTGTCCCCTCTCTAAACCCCCTCTCCCTCGCTCTTCTCTGACCTTCCCCCCCTCACTCCCCCCTTGCTCCGTCTTAATCCCCCTATCCCTCACCCTATCACCTGTAAGCCTGAGTTTCACCTGCCTGGGTGTCCCCCAGGATTACAAAGGGAAGATGTTGTCCTCTATTAGGTTCTAGGTGGTTAAAAATAAAAATGCAGTGAATATGTTAGTTACAGGTATTTATTGAAAATTATTTATTCTCATCAGATATAAATAACTATTTGCTAGCTCAACCAGAGGGGCTGGTAGGTTCTAAAGTGTACTCCTTAATTATCCTACCTAGCAACTAACCTTGCAACCTAAGAACGCTTATATACATACAGGTGTTGTTGTATGTCGAGTAAAGTTTATAAAGACAACACTTCCTAAGAAACTTAATTTAATTTATATATGCACAATAAACTACGGTTGTACCACCAATCCTGCCATGTCAGATAAAAGAAACTTTACAAGTTTATATGGTGAAAAGATATAAATAGAATTTCAGTACCTTGATATTATTAAATTGAACCTTCCTTCAAAGTTATGCTGCTGTCTTGTGTCCAAAGGCCATCCTCAAGCGTACCTCAGCATTCACATGCAGAAGCCGGATTCATTCCGGTGTGAAAAACATCAAACACAGAGGGTGAATCTCCTCTACGGGGTGCTGATGGGATGTAGTCCAATAAAGACTTACATCACTTAATTAATAAATTCTTACATTAAACTTTTAAATCCCATTCCACTGAAACAAATAACCTCAAATTAATTATCTGTACAAACTGGAGGTAAAAAGACATACTCCTTGTGTATTATAAAGAATACATACCAGATGGCTGCTACTGCATCTGCATCAACCACTGTGGTCCCCCCACGACCAACAATTCAAGAAGCCATGTGCTTCAAAATAACAATGTGGAAACCTGTAACGAGTTAGCGAATAAGTATCAACTATTCACCATTACAACAATGTGCAACGAGACATTGCAATGATGCTTACCAATTATTGTGAACGATGAACTTATATTTTCCCTATAATGAAAGGGATTACGGAGGTGACCTTCCTAGGTCAAAGCCTCCATTGCAAAAACCAAAACCTTCTCCAAGTATTTCGTATCCGGCTAAACCAGCTAATGGGTTGCCAGGACTATCCTCCAAATTCCACACGGAATCTAATTAATTACACTGTTTATGTCACTTTTTCACAAACTAGTGATTGAATATTACTCTGGAGAGTAATATAACTTACAATTAAACATTGTATGTTAAACTACGCGTTCTTTTTAACTTAATTCTTACTTTTGAAATGTTGGAAACATAACCAACATTTAAATAAATAGTACTAACATCGGCTGTCAGACAAACCTGACAACACTGAACCCAAAGAGTATATAAACACAGTGAAATGAATGTTCCCATTCACGCATCAAGTAATGGTCATTCTCTTACAAATATAATTATTATCTTTATTAATTAATTACAATGAAATTTGAAAATTCACCACGTGACAATACCCCCTCACCTAAGAGAAGTCGCTGCCCTCAGCGACCTTTCTACTAACCAAGTCCAACTGAAATTGCATTCCATCAACCAAAACCAAAACAAAACCCTAATTAGTAAACAATTTACTAATCATTAACTGAATACTGTTTAACTTTTACCTGTGACTAACAAGTAAAAAAATGTACTATATAAGTACTAAAGTTTTCCTGTACCTACTGGTACTGAAAAAGAAAAAGTAAAAAATGAAAATAAACAAACTCCTGCCTCTTCGAGATCCTTGGAGAAAAAATAATAAAGAAAAAAAAATATCCATTTTCTGGAACAATAAAATAAAAAGAACCAAAACCCAAAAAAACAAATGCTATCCAGCCATCAGGAATCCAAACCTAACAAAACCCAAAACACCCAGGACAGTTGTTTTCCTAACTAATTAATAATAATAGCCCTTCAGTCCGGGGCAGTAATAAGATCACAAGATATGTGTTCTTATACAAAACAAAACCAAGCCAGCAAAATAGCAAGGCCATAACAATGGTAACAAGACCAAAACAATGGTAAGAGGACGAAACCCAAACCAATAAAACCAACCTATGGTTTCATAGTGTACTCAGTTAGAGTACCTTATGTACCAGGTGTACTAAATAAAAAAGTATAAAACAATACTATTAAAAAGTAGTAATCTACTATGTATGTATACTGTATAGTATAAAAAACAAATAAAAGTAGTAATCTACATGTAAATTTTCATTGCAACACTTATAACTATTTTTGCAATATTCGATCACAAAATTGGTTTCCTTAAAAATAAAAGAATTCTAAGAAATAAAATAATATGTAATTCAGACAGTTGTTTTAACCAACCATACCTAATACATTCTTCTAACATAACTCCTACCATATCCCGCATACATTCTTCAACTTACAGAAAATTGTCAAGACAGACTCTGCTGTTCGACAAAACCATTTAACTTTAAGTGTTATATTGGTTAATAACCCAATTAACACCAAATAAACTGTACTTAATATTTATTTATTTCTTGAAATCTTTGACGTGCCAAGAACCCAACGGGTGGCCGTCTAACCGTTCCAATTCGTATACCAAAGGTGATAAAACCTTACGAATTCGACATTTTTCATATTTGGGCGAAAGTTTCGCCATTTTAAATTTACTCGCATCACTATGCGTGTAACAACGTTTCCAAACAACGTCTCCAACAGAATACTTTGCATCTCTCCTACGCAGATTATAATGTGTAGAGTTTGCAGCATGTGCCTTAAGAAGTTGAACTCTAACATCCTCAAAAATCGACTTCAAACAACCAAATTCACCTGCATAGTTTTCCCGAGGTACACACACCTCATAATCTTTTTCAGGATCCTTATAAAAGTTACCATTTATTATGGGCTCTCTAGCATGTACTAAGAAGAAAGGTGAAAACCCTGTCGACTCATTGACTGCACTATTTATTGCAAATTGTATTCTAAGGAGTTGTTCATCCCATGTACGATGATTATCCTGTACATAAGATGCTACAGCGGTCATAACCGTTTTATTGTAACGTTCTACTAAATTTACCTGTGGCGTGTACAGAGGGCAATAGTGGAGATTAGGGATGTTATAACGTTTTATCAACTGACGGAATTCAGATCCTGTGAATTGCACTCCATTATCTGCAATTACAGTTTCTGGGACACCGTGAGCCAATATGACGTAATTTTCAAAGTGCTTAGCCACTAAAGCGCTTGTTGCACGACGCAAGGGAAATAATAATGTGAACTTGGAAAAACAACAAGTCACTACTAAAAGAAAAGTGAAACCAGAACGTGAACGAGGTAGAGGACCGACCAAATCTATAGAAACAACCTGGAAAGGTCTAGAACAAACCTTAGGTTTACCCATTAAACCAGGTGTAGGTTTTGTTGAATGTTTATAGGCTGAACACACATCACAATTTTTAATAAATTCCTGTATGTCTTTATACATACCAGGCCAAAAATATGACAGACAGACTCGCCTGTGAGTTTTAAATACTCCTAGGTGAGCTGCTGTTGGTTCACAATGATTTAATTTAATAATTTCTTGTCTTAAATTTTCCCGAACTACTTCTTTCCAATCAAATTCGCTAGTTAAGTTATATTTACTTTTACTAAAACGATATAATTTATTATCTTTTACACAAAAATTTGGAAAATTAGTAGGATGTGTTTTGCAACCGTTAAAAATTCGATCATACCATTCGTCACTCACAATATCTGTCTCTGTGTTAATAGCTTCAACTTTCATTAACCTAGATAATGCATCAGGAACTACATTATCGGTGCCTTTTCGGTGCTCAATTTCGAAATTAAATTGTGAAAGTCTACATCCCCAACGAGCTAACCTGCCTGAAGGGTTTTCTAAATTCAAGAACCATTTCAACGATGCATGATCTGTAACAACTTTAAAAGGACGAGATCCTAAGTATGCCTGAAATTTCTCTACAGCATAGATGACAGCGAGTGCCTCTCTTTCTGTAGCACTATAGTTTTGTTCTGCCTTTGACAGCGAACGACTTACATAAGCTATAGGATGTTCGTGGCCATCTATATACTGAGCATTCCACCTAGACCATATGCTGAAGCATCGCAGTGTACTAAAAACGGTTTTTCAAAATCCGGAACAGCTAGGATTGGGGCTGAGATCAAAGCATTTTTTAATGTTTTGAATGCTTCTTCTGCCTCCTCATTCCAACTAAATTCTGGTGCATTTTTACCTCTGCTGGTCAACTTATTAAGTGGTGCAGCGATAGTCGAAGAATTTCGAATAAAGCGACGATACCATGAACATGTACCTAAAAACATTTTCACCTCTTTTACTGAAGAAGGTGTAGGAAAATTCAAAATTGCGGCTACCTTTTCTGGATCCGTTCTAAGACCGTATTCATCTACTACGTGTCCTAAATATTTCAGAGACTTTCTAAAAAATTTGGATTTCTCATAATTAATCGACAATTTAGCAAATTTTAATTTTTCGAGCACTCTATTAAGCAATAATAAGTGTGATTCAAATGAACTAGCACAAATTATAATGTCATCAATATAAACAAAGACTTTCCCGTCCAAAACGTCGCTACAAAAATTATGTGGAAAAAGCATATCCATCAGACGTTGTTGTCTGGCTGGTGCTCCACATAAACCAAACGGCATTACCTTAAATTTAAATGATCCGCGACCTGGAACAGTGAAAGTTGTCTTCTCCTGTGAATCTATATTCAATGGTGTTTGCCAAAATGAAGAACTTAAGTCGATACTGGTCAAAAACTTAGCTTCTTTTAAGCTATCTAAAATCTGTGGGATATAAGGAATAGAATAAGAGTCTCCCCTGGTAACAGCGTTTAACTTTCTACAGTCTAAACAAAGCCTCCAATCACCATTTGGTTTCTGTACTAAAAGTACAGGATTGTTCCATGGACTTTCACTAGTTGTTACCACATCCATTTTCAGCATTTTATCCAACTCATCACTAAGCGCTGCACGCTTCTCTGGTGAGAGTGGGTACTGTTTCGCCTTAATTGGAAGGGAGTCGCCTGTGTTAATCACATGCTCCATAAGGGTTGTTCTACCTAAACCTATCCTCTCAGAACTAATGTTATAAAAACTCTTCACCATCGCATCAGCTAACTCTTTCTGTGAAGGAGATAGTGTGTCATATGATTGAAGATAATTGACTTTACTAAAAGCATTACAAGTGTTTATAAACGAATCGGGTGGGCATCTATAATCTATATTTTCAAAAATTTCTGGTGCTAATTTAAAAGCATTCCAAAAGTCTATGCCTAATATAACAGGCGATACAACACTAGGTATTACATAAAATTTAATTACTCTGGTTTGATTATTAAAAGTTAACGGAAGGTATAAAAAACCATATGTTTCTAAAATTACACCGTTAGCAACTGAACAAGATTTGTCCGAACCTTCATTAAATTGAAAGCCTAAATTTATAAAATTTTGGTGTGAATTATTTCCCAAAATAGAAACAGAAGCTCCAGAGTCTAATAATCCCATAATTTCTAAATCATTTAAATTTATTTTAAGAAAAGGCCTAATATCATTTTTATTTGGTTTAAACAGGACCGTGGCTAAAGAATTATAATTACAAAATTTTTTAATTGACTCTAAACAAGTTTTATTATTATTATCATTTAATAATAAACCGCGGTCCAAGCTATTTAGTTTTTTGAATTTGATACATTATTATTATTATTGGGAACTATTTTATTACAATTAGGACAAGTTCTGATTGTGAAACCTAACTCTCCGCATTTAAAACATTTAATACCTTGTGTTGACTTTTTACAATTAACAAAAGAATGTCGTGAACCCTTACCGCATTTAAAACAAACGAGTCCTTGATTTAAATTATTATTTGTATTATACTTATTATTATTATTAAAATTATTATTTTGTTTTGCTGGTATTTGTGACTTATTAAAGTTTGTTTTTGTGTGTGACACTTGAGAAACTGTTTTTCCAATTTTATTTTTATATGCAAACTCGGCACTTAATTTGCTGATACCATTTTTACCTGGTTCTATAAAAAATTCCGAACGTTGTCGGGCTGCTTCTAATTTTTTACATTTATTTTTTAATTCTGTTATTGTTGTAAAATCATATAAAGCTAGTTGTTGAGTAAAATATGGCCTAATGTTATGAAGCAAAATTTCCAATTTGGTTTCTTCTGACAAAGGGTTTTTCAGTCTACTGAATAAACAAAACATAATCGAAAAATAAATATGTACCGGTTCATCTGCACCTTGAGTTCTATTACGAATTTCGCCTAATAGTCGATAATCATAATCTACCGGATCAAACTCTTCCAGCAGTAAATTACGTAATTCACTCCATGATGACACCTGTTTTTGAATACCCCTAAACCATAACAAAGCTTGGTCGCAAAACAATTGAGCTGCAGAATTAAAAAGATTTTTGTCCGAGACACTAAATGCACACTTGAGTTCGTCAACTGTTTCTAAAAATGAACGAGGATCAGTAACACCGTTGAATTTAACGTTCCATTTCGCCACGTTTCTATCACCAGAACACTGCACATCCGGAACAACGTCTACTACCTCTACCGATGAAGGTTCTGAAACCCCAATGGATTTTTCCAACAAAGAACAGCTACTATCAATATTTTTGAAAAGATCTACCTTTTTCTTCATGATTTCTGGAACATCAGACGTGACACGACGTACACGGTGATATAAATGATAACCTAATGCATGAACACGACTAAGGTTATATCTATCCTTCTGCGATTCAAGTTTTTGAATAATGTTGAGCAGCTGCTGATATTTATCTGAAATTACCTTTAATTCTTCGTCCGCTGAAAAATCGGTTTCTAAAATTTCATCCGATGAGCACTCTTTAGAATGTAATCTTAATTGTTTACGAAGACTGACTACAGTTGTAGAAGGTGTCTCTGAACGTATAGTAACTTCATAAGTCAATTCATCTTTTAATAAAGAATGAAATTGTATTTTTCTATACTCCATATTAATTTAAAATTAAAAAAAAATTGTCACAAAAAAAACTAAAATGTTAAAGTGAAAGTTACTAAAATATGACTTTCAAAAGAAAAACCAGCGGCAACAAGGTGGTACAATTTACAATATTTCTATGTTAAATAAAAATAAGATTGCTTATTAACCCTTATTGTAAAATAATTAAGTATAATACTATCTATTTAATATTAATTAACACTTGTTAAATAAATTAATAGTTAATGACTTTTATTTACCAGTATCGCTTAAACAAAATAAAAATTACTATGTATTAATACACTAATACATAAATGCACAATGCGAGGTACTAACAAGTTAACTTTGGCACTAACAAAATAAACTGACTGGCGGTGGTACAAAACTAAAAATGAATAATTAAGGAGATTTTATTCACAAGTGGATGCCATTTGTAACCCTTTATTAACAAGTGGACACCATCTGTAAACCTTTATTAATGAGTGGGCGCCATTTGTAAGCCTGAGTTTCACCTGCCTGGGTGTCCCCCAGGATTACAAAGGGAAGATGTTGTCCTCTATTAGGTTCTAGGTGGTTAAAAATAAAAATGCAGTGAATATGTTAGTTACAGGTATTTATTGAAAATTATTTATTCTCATCAGATATAAATAACTATTTGCTAGCTCAACCAGAGGGGCTGGTAGGTTCTAAAGTGTACTCCTTAATTATCCTACCTAGCAACTAACCTTGCAACCTAAGAACGCTTATATACATACAGGTGTTGTTGTATGTCGAGTAAAGTTTATAAAGACAACACTTCCTAAGAAACTTAATTTAATTTATATATGCACAATAAACTACGGTTGTACCACCAATCCTGCCATGTCAGATAAAAGAAACTTTACAAGTTTATATGGTGAAAAGATATAAATAGAATTTCAGTACCTTGATATTATTAAATTGAACCTTCCTTCAAAGTTATGCTGCTGTCTTGTGTCCAAAGGCCATCCTCAAGCGTACCTCAGCATTCACATGCAGAAGCCGGATTCATTCCGGTGTGAAAAACATCAAACACAGAGGGTGAATCTCCTCTACGGGGTGCTGATGGGATGTAGTCCAATAAAGACTTACATCACTTAATTAATAAATTCTTACATTAAACTTTTAAATCCCATTCCACTGAAACAAATAACCTCAAATTAATTATCTGTACAAACTGGAGGTAAAAAGACATACTCCTTGTGTATTATAAAGAATACATACCAGATGGCTGCTACTGCATCTGCATCAACCACTGTGGTCCCCCCACGACCAACAATTCAAGAAGCCATGTGCTTCAAAATAACAATGTGGAAACCTGTAACGAGTTAGCGAATAAGTATCAACTATTCACCATTACAACAATGTGCAACGAGACATTGCAATGATGCTTACCAATTATTGTGAACGATGAACTTATATTTTCCCTATAATGAAAGGGATTACGGAGGTGACCTTCCTAGGTCAAAGCCTCCATTGCAAAAACCAAAACCTTCTCCAAGTATTTCGTATCCGGCTAAACCAGCTAATGGGTTGCCAGGACTATCCTCCAAATTCCACACGGAATCTAATTAATTACACTGTTTATGTCACTTTTTCACAAACTAGTGATTGAATATTACTCTGGAGAGTAATATAACTTACAATTAAACATTGTATGTTAAACTACGCGTTCTTTTTAACTTAATTCTTACTTTTGAAATGTTGGAAACATAACCAACATTTAAATAAATAGTACTAACATCGGCTGTCAGAAAAACCTGACAACACTGAACCCAAAGAGTATATAAACACAGTGAAATGAATGTTCCCATTCACGCATCAAGTAATGGTCATTCTCTTACAAATATAATTATTATCTTTATTAATTAATTACAATGAAATTTGAAAATTCACCACGTGACACACCCCCTCCTCGAGTCCCCTCTCCCTCTCTCTCCTCTCTTGAACCCGCCTCTCGTTCTATATATCCTCGTCAATCATGGTATCTGGGATTGTTACCCATTTAAACCCCTGAAGCTATCGCATCACCACATGAGAGGGGGGCCTGGGCCCTCCAGTGGGATCTGCACCAAATACCCCTCAGTGCGCATTATAACCCCCTTAAACCTGTGTACATGGTGCCAGTGGCACCATGTACACAGCGACGGGGCTCACAACCCCGTCACCGTCCTCCTCGAAGTCGTTGCCGTCACCCATCTATTTTTTCATTGGTGTAAATATTAGTGAAGTTTACGCTATATTGAATAAGGGACAAATTCATGCTAACAACAATTTATTAATAGTTAATTAAAGGATAAAAATGTTTATTGTGGATAAAAGATAAACCTATACCATCGCAGACTTTTTTGTAGACCTTGTTATGGTGTACAATACTGTAGTACATTATTTTGATCTATCGGTTCAGCGAGCGTTTGCAATGTAAGCGCAAAAAAATGTGTTTATTTACGACATCACATTAGAAACCTCTAAAATTATCAGTGTTTCTCTACTACATTATGCATGTATTATACATATAAACCTTCCTCTTGATTCACTCTATCTATTAAGGAAAACCGTATCAAAATCCGTTGCCTATTTATAAGATCTAAGCATACATAGGGACAGACAGACAGCGGGAGCGACTTTGTTTTATATGTATAGAAGATAGATATCGATGCTACTAGGCAAGCTAGTCGAAAGCTTGTAACAATCGCACAAAGACGATTCGCACATGAAGAAATCAGAGGTGCAAGCCGGGGTTCGAACCTGCGCACCTTGTTTCCAAGGTAAGCGCTCGCCCACTGAGCTGTTATCGCTATACAATTCTTTATATGTACCTATTATTATAATCTTTAAAGCGACCAGCGCTGATGAAAGTACTTGTAAGTTATTATTTCGAAGAGAGGTAATGAGTTGGAACGAAAATCTATCAAGTTTGCTGTCGCTGTAAGCACAGGCTGAACGATATCGCTGTATGGAACGTCCAAACATAAATTATGAATAATTCTATTATGAGGGCAAATCTTAATTTTCTATTTATAACGGACTTCTAAAACGGAGGAGGTTAAGGATTTGAGTACACGTTTTTGATACGTAACTATATTCATATGAATTTTATACTGGGAATTCATTACCATTTGCGTTTCCATAAGCGCAACAATAACGTATTTCCAAATCATGTTTCTTCTTTTATAGTTCTTCTGGATGTGAATTTTGCAGTCTTACAATCTGTTTATTTTAGTACGTTGATATAAAAATAACTGTTATTAAATTCTCATTTCCAAATTATAATGTAAGTGAGTCGAACAGAATTTATTCGGCATTGAGGTCATCACCAGCCGGAAGACGTCTACTGTGACATAGGCCTCCCCCTTCAAACGTCACAATGACCGACAATGGTTACTTGCATCTACAGGTAACCAGCGACGCGCACAATGTCGTCAATCCACTTAGTGGGAGGCCTACCTACGCTGCGTCTTACGGTTCGTGGTCGCCGCTCGAGAAGCTTTCTTCGCCATCGATTAACGGTTTTTCGGGCGATTCGGCATTGCCACTTCAACTTGCAGATTCTGAGAGCTACATCTTGTAGTGTATCACCTTCTTTCACATCAAACCTTCATGTCTTTTAATATTATTTATATTTAATAGTATGTCAAATTTTAAATTGAAAATTGGATAGAAGCTGAAGTGTCAAGAAGATTGAGTCGTCAGTCTACGGCGGGCAGAGCTGGAGAAGTCTTTGGAAAAATTGTTAAGAATTCCTAGTGAATTACGCTAACGATCCTGCTGGTCGACTCTTCCGGCAACGATTAAGTGGACCTGACCATAGCACGCTAGAAGCCTTCTACCGCCGCCGTCGTCACCGCCTCCGTCTCTGTAGGCGCCTGCGCGCGGTATACACTCCTCTCCGCGTAACTACGCAGCTACGCCCTAGTTACGTATAATTGTGTTTATTATTATCAGTGCCACGATTATTTAACCTTGATACTCCAGTACCAAGAACTTATTTCCTTGTCACCTGCTACTCTCCTGCTTAAAGACTTTAATTATATTTGTGTATATTTTAACTACTTGTTAGCGTAGCGGTCTCCGGGTTCTTACCATCACACATCTAATATCTACCTATACCGCTTCGTTACAGTCTGTGACATTGGTTCTTCGGCCAAACTTACGGATTCTGTCGCGCAAAGAAACTCCGAGCATAGGTGTCTCCATAGTTCGCTGTGTGACTCTGAGCTTCTCTGAGCGTTGAGGTAATTAATACTAAATGATAATGGTGCCTATTCTGTAATACAATGTAGTTGTAAAAGATTGATTTGTTCTTAGGGTGGCATGTTATATACAATATTATTTTCATACTAGCTGACCCACGCAGCTCCGCCTGCGCTATTTTTACGTTAACTAAACTTTTAATAACAGACATTCGCATCGAATACATAACCTCCTTTTTTATAGTCGGTTAAAAACTGGGACCCACTTTTTACTTGCTCTCCGAAGCACGGACCCGTTTAGTTCAAATGGCGTTAAACGGTCACCCATCTATTTGATGACCTTACCTAACGTTGCTTAACCCGATCGATTACAAAACCTTGATAACAACTCTCTATGAGTGTTACCGTACTGATATTTATTATATTATAAAGAAAAATTTATAAAATCGGACCAAGCGTATAACCAACTACCCATTTTGACTTTAATACCCTCTCCCAAAAGAACCGTGCTAGATTACGGGATAAAAAGTATCCTATGTCCTACCTCGTAGTAAGAGCTCAAATCATGCCAAGTTTCATTTGAATCCATTCAGTAGTTTCGGCGTGATGCTCAGCCGTGATACAGACAGACAGACATACAGACAGACAGACAGACAAAAATTAAAAAAAATACATTTTCGGCCTCAGTATCGGTTATAGAATGCCCTCCAAATATAATTTTCAAAATATCTTCAATGTACAGAATTGGACCTGTTACAGTTTTATTATAAGTATAGATAAGTTGAGGTTGCTCCCTTCTGTTAGACACAAAACTATCGATTTACGGTCTCCCCTCTAGTGAGTGCGCGCAACACTAGTGATTGGATATAGGTCATTCCCGCGTAGACGATTGTCAACATCACAGAGTTTTAGGAGAACATACCCGTGCATATAAATTGTTATAAGATTTTCCATAATTCTTATGAATCTATCACCACTACCTAGTCTTTGAATCTAGTGATAGCAATGGCGGCCACAATCCACCAATATAAACTAAATATATTTTGCTTTTTAACCGACTTCAAATAGGAGGCGCTTCTCAATTCGCCATATATGTATTTTTTAATTAAAATTTTAAATTTAACTTGTAAACAAAATTAAATAATATAAAATCGCTACAACCGGAAATTATGATCAAGTAAGATAGCACCTCGGGACAGAGTACTCTTTAGCGAGACAATGGACCCTTATGGGGATAACGAGGCGATTCCGCAATCGTACCGGACGGGTCATTAGCGGTCACTTGCTGCATCTTGTCTACCACTTAGGGTAATGGCGTTAAATTGTGATTTTTAATATTGATTAAGGACAAAACAAATCGACCCAAGGCAAAAGATTAACTCCGTTTAATAGTTTTTAAAGACATGTTTCTTTTTTCGGAACAAATCCCACCCCTTATTCCCACTTTTGTAACTCCTGAGTCCTGTCAGTTAGGATCTAGAGTGGTCACCGAGGTTTAAAAACGCAAAATTTTATTGTATGGAACCCGCAATTTAAACTAAAATGTTTGGTAAAAATGTTTTGTCCTATAAAAGCTCCTCAATAACGGATATGTTTACAAAATCGCCGTTTGATAGATGGTCAAACGAACTTACCTGTAAGTGACGTTCGACGATTATTAAACGAAGTGATTCGCCCGAGAGATTACATTATTTATACTCGCAGCAGCACGCGTATGTGCTGCCATCGTACACAATTTTAAAGCAACTATGAAACAAAAAATAATTTATTTTTCTGTTGAAGGTACCCCCCGTATTTTCTTCATACACGTTGAGACACTGTAGTAGGCCTATCGTTATCCATTTCGTGTAAATTACGGGGAAAAAACAATTAGAAAAACAAATTGTTTCACAAGCAGGCGGCAGGGAGGGTATGTAATCTCTCGGGCGAATCACTTCGTTTAATAATCGTCGAACGTCACTTACAGGTAAGTTCGTTTGACCATCTATTAAACTGCGTGATTCGCCCTTCGAGATTACATTATTTATACTCGCAGATGTTTAGAGAATCGCGAAATGGACCTCATTAACTTACGAAAAAATCTAATGGCCAGAAATTAGAAAATAAGACATTTGATCTTGATATTCATAATTTAATCAAACCACAATCATAGCCTAGACTAGATATTTGAATTATATACACTGCTAGAGGTCACTGAGGCATCAAAGTCGCCCTGCACAGAGATGTAGCGAAAGAATCAGCGGAGTCAGCGGCCACTTCTCTGTTATAAAACTTAGCGAATGTCTCAGAATTGCCCGTCCAGCCTGCGGTTCGCCTTATAACATCGATGCTTACACCAAGTCTCCTAGCAGCAGAAGTAGCCGCGTGTCTCGTGCTATGAGCGCTAAAAACCGATACGTCGATACCGCTCTCACCTAGGGTGGACTTCACCCAGCGACTCAATGTTTGAGAGCTTACATATTTATAAGGTTTCCTAAAACTAATAAATAAAAAATCACAATCAGGTGGTCTTATTTGAGCTGATGATAACATATAATGTTCTAATGTCCTGGCAGGACATATGGATGGTCTTTCATTAAAAAATGGAATAATCAACATTGGTTGTGTCCTATTTAGGCCCGAAGTTTTTATTTGATCAGGGATGTGGATAATAAATTTATTGTCAGCACTTTTCTTAATATTTGACAACCTGATTAATGATAATGTCTGCACTCGGTGTGCGGTAATTAAAGCTAGTAACGTACAAAGCTTTTTTGATAAATTTTCAAAATTTAAACATTCATTAGGGTAAAATCCAGCTAAATGATTTAAAACTATGGCCGGATCCCACGTATAGTTATATCTGGGTAAAGAAGGCCGTAACTTGTATACACCTCTCATAAATCTTTTGATTTTGAAATCATTTACAATATCCGTACCTAGAACAAGACCTAGTGCAGATTTAACTGAATTTAATGTACCATATTTACTCCCTTGATTGAAAATATTAGTTAAAAAAACAAGAACTTCATTTACAGAAGCTGAATAAAAATTAACATTGTTATCCATACAAAATAAGTGCCATTGCTTTAGGCAAGGATTGTACTGCTTTAAGGTACTATCAGAAAGCGATGCTATCATTATATCTGAAGCTTCTGGTAATATTCCTTGATTTAAGTGCGCCGCCCTGATAAAACTCCTGCTATTAGAGTAAGGTTCTGGTGCAACTTGTGTTCCACCCTGTAAGGGGAAGACAATAATTTTGAATTAGGTGAGAATGTGATAAGCTCTGAAACTAATAGTTTTTTGAATAATGGATACCAAGGCTGCGTGGGCCATGAAGGTACCACCACTATACCAGTAGCCTGGTCGGTAATAATTTTCTGCAAAACCTTTAAAATTAAACAAAACGGTGGAAATGCATAGAAATAATATACACGCCATGACAATGTAAACGCATCTACCACAAACGCGTCCGGATCTTTGTGCCATGATACAAATTTTTCGCATTTCCTGTTTAAACGACTAGCGAACAAGTCGATTTGTGGTGTATCAAAGGTTTTACAAATAGTTGTATAAGCATAATCGGCAAGCTCCCATTCGACATCGGCGTGTACACGTCGAGACTCAACGTCCGCAACATAATTGTCTTTGGAACTCACATAGGAAGCAAATACAAAAATATCTCTCTGCTCACACCACTTCCAAATTTGACGACTTACAGAAGTAAGATGCGGGTATTTTATTCCCCCCATTCTATTAATGTATGCAATTGCGGTTGAATTATCAATCCGCAAAAGAATCTCACAACGTCTATGATGACTCGCGAAAATTCGTAATCCGAAAAAAGCGGCTGTTAGCTCCAAATAATTTATGTGTTCTTTAAGTTCTTCACTTGACCACTGGCCGCTGGCTCTTTGACTAGCGCAACAAACCCCCCAACCAGTGCGTGATGCGTCGGAGAAAATTTCCAATTGATAATTACCTGTTCGTATAGGGCTGAAACATTGATCTATATTCTTAAGCCACCAATGGAAATCTTCTTCTAGATATTTCGGTAGATTAATAAGTTGATCATAATTATCATTCTGCTTTAGACTAAGATATTTCACTCTTTCGAATTTTTTAGTATGTAACCAGCCATATTGTAAAGCGGGACATACTGAAACTAATAGTCCTATTAAGTGAGCAAAGTTACGCAGTCTACATTTTTTCAGATCACTGAAAATTAAAAGTTTGCTTTTAATTTTAACTTTTTTATCTTCAGGTATACTAATTGTAAACTTTTTTGAATCAAGAACAAAACCTAAGAAAGTAGCGCTCCTGCTAGGAGTTGATACGCTCTTCTCATAATTTATTGTAAACCCTAAGGATTCTAAAAAAATCTTAGAGTTCACATAATTTTGTTTGCAGCCCTCATATGAATCGTCAATTAACAAAATATCATCAAGATAATTAACAGATAATATTCCTGATTTTATTTCTTTATTATTAGATCCCTGATTTCGCAAATGATGCATTACTGGACGCATGATTTTTGTAAAAATATACGGAGCTATATTTAAACCAAATGGAAGCACTTTAAATTCATATAATTTGTCCAACCACATAAAGCGTAAATACTTTCTATACACTCTATGTATAGATATAGAAAAATAAGCATTTTTAAGGTCGATAGAACACATATACGAATCTTTAGATAATAATTTTAACGCTGTTCTGTAATCTTCAAGTTTGAAATGTGGTGCATAAATATATTGATTTAATTTTTTCAAATTTAAAATGAATCTATTTTCGCCATTGTTTTTCTTAATAAGAAAAATACCAGATAAAAATTGACCTTCACAAGGGTCACATTCAGAAACCGCACCAATATCGACTAATTTTTTAATTTCATTAGACATCTCGAATTGATATATAGAATTTTTCGGTTTATTGCACGGAACACTAGTCTGTACAATATTATCACATATAGGTATGCGTAAGCCTGATACCCATGACAATACGACGACATCATTTGTAATTTGAGTCCATCGATCATAAAAATATGGAAGTTTACCAGCCTGAGGTGTGGAAGCGACATCTATCGGCGTGGCGCTGCACTCGATCCGTAGCGCATTATCGGGCGCGACGTGGTGTGGCGACGCGCTGTCGCTGGCTGCTTGCGCCCACCAGCCGTCGAGCTCAGCCTCGGTTGCGCGCGGCGCGTGCGATGTGCTGGCGGCGGCGGTGGCGGGCCCCTCCAGTTTAAAGCCCTCGAAGTAGAAGGCTCATTGTGTTTATTTCTAGGTGGAGCTGGAATCCTAGGCTTCGTAATCGTCGACCTCATCTCTGCACCAGTTTTTGAAATGGCTTTTAGCGATTTTATCTTATCCGCAAGGTCCTCGCCAAAAAGAAACTGGTCACGTTTTAGGCCTTTTATATTGTCTTTTATATCCTTATCCAGACATCCCAGTAAGAAATTTCGTCGTGAAATCGATTCGGAGTAGTGAATTGCACACAATAGACGACCGACATCGCTTAAAGATTTTAAAAGAGTGCTGTTATCTTGCTGGGTCGACAAAAGGGACGATACAACGTTAGCTACCCCAGATATTGCACAAGCTAATTGGTTTTGATTGTTTACCAAAATTATATCTCTCTTAATAGCGTTTTCGCTGACCGCTGCCTTAATTTCTGGGTTAAGAGTAGGTGCACGAACCAACTTCAAATTTTCGGGAGTAAGAACAAATTGTATTATACCTGTTTTTACATCTTCTTTAAGACCATTTATTAAAATGTCAGTCCATCGACTTACTATATCCTTATGAATGTTCGGTCCATAGGTTTCCTCTGCTTGCGGTTCATCCCCAAGAATGATTAACACGGCTGGGTCTAGTTCCTCTGAACCCTCCGGCGCGGGCACGCTATCAGTCTGTCTTACCATCGAAGTAGCCGTTATAAGCGGAGAGGTGGTGTGCGGCGGCGGTGTGGGCGCGGTCACGGTCTGGTCCACAGCTTGACGCGGCCCCGGCACGGCGGCCGCGGGGAGGCCCGCGTATTGCACGACACTGGATAGCGCATTGCAATCCCCGGGGGGAGATGGGGGTGCTGACGTAAAGATGAGTGGGTCTCCTAAAAATTATATACATATTTTATAATTTACCTTTATTCGACATAGGCAACGAGCGTCTATCGTTGCTTTTACGATCCAGTCTCACGGCCTGGATTCTGTAAAAGTTATTTGACCGGTAAAAATGCAGTTTTTGCCAGTTTGTATATTCACGGTAC
Source organism: Furcula furcula (assembly GCA_911728495.1). Taxonomy (NCBI): domain Eukaryota; kingdom Metazoa; phylum Arthropoda; class Insecta; order Lepidoptera; family Notodontidae; genus Furcula; species Furcula furcula. Next base: position 9,254,536 of record OU452245.1, read on the forward strand.
AACCTCCCGGATTATACTCTAGAATATTAATGTGCTTGACCTCTGTACAACGACGCAACCTCCCGGGTTGGACTGAAGTACCTGATAGGCGGGTAACAACCTTAGAAGTTGAACTCACTGCACATTACACTTTATGAACAAAAAATAACCTGTGTTTTCTGAAGCCTCTTGCAAGTCTTCCTCGTCATTGTACTCCTCCCGTGACACATATGATTGTTCCGATAGTGTGGATTCATCCGAAGATGCATACCGATATCGCTTACGGCGAACCTTGGCCATTTTTCTTTCTAATTTTTTTATTTTTCTTGATATATACTCCTCTTCGTCACGATTTTTACGTTTTCCCATTATAACACAATACCTATACTTAACAATCACACAAAGTTATATTTTTATAAGGAAAATATTAATTAATGTGCACGATGGCCGCGACACAAAACGTGTATGCAGAAAATACGGGGGGTACCTTCAACAGAAAAATAAATTATTTTTTGTTTCATAGTTGCTTTAAAATTGTGTACGATGGCAGCACATACGCGTGCTGCTGCGAGTATAAATAATGTAATCTCGAAGGGCGAATCACGCAGTTTAATTCGGTGGTCTGTTATACACTAAGGTACAATAACTTGATTGAGTGCTCAACTTCCGTATTATACTGAGTGAAAGTTATGGTCCAACGAGAGGTCAAACGAAAAAAATACATAAAACCTTTACTTCTATACTTATAATAAAACTGTAACAGGTCCAATTCTGTACATTGAAGATATTTTGAAAATTATGTTTGGAGGGCATTCTATAACCGATACTTAAGCCAAAAATGTATTTTTTAAATTTTTAATCGACTTCAAAAAAAGCAGGAGGTTCTCAATACGTCTCTATATATATATTTTTTTTCTATGTATGTTCGCGCATAACTCTGGCAATTATGAACCGATTTGCAAAAATCTTTCTTCCATCCATTCTTTAATCCGTTAGTTGGGTCCCATAAAAAAATTATTGCTTCCGTATAAGTAGTTCCTGAAAAAACAATGATGGTAACTGCGCAGGAAACTTGCAGGAAAGCCTATATAGATGACTTTATGTCGCTTTTTAAGGACAAAAATGGTCATAACTCTGGCAAATATTTACCAATTTCAATGATTCTTTTTTTATTCGAAATAAGAAACCACTGTAATGAATCTGTATGAAATTTATCACAACCGGATAAGAACTTCCTGGAGGACCATGAACGATGAGGAGGAATTTATCTGGTAAAAACCATAAAACTGATGTTCTCCATTACATTGCTCTGACAATTATGAACCGATTTCGATGATTCTTTTTTTATTCAAGAGAGTAAACTGCTATGATGATTCCATGCAAATTTCATTATGACCGGATATTTTTTTCTGAAGAAACATGAATTATGTAAAACTATGTAGACGATAATGTGATCATAACCTACCTAGATCATTTTACGGCCTTCGATGGTTCAATCTTTATATATGAAAATATCACTAAAAAGTTTAAAATAAAATCTTTTTAAAAAAAAATTGAACCGACTTCAATATCACTGAAAAGTATAAAATAATTTAAATATTATTGAAGTTGGTGCCAAATATACACAGCCGGTAAGCTAACACCAACTTCAATAATATTTAAATTATTTTATACTTTTCAGTGATATTGAAGTCGGTTCAATTTAAAAAAAAAAAGATTTTATTGTCTGTCTGTCTGTATCTCGGCTGAGCATCACGCCGAAACTACTGGATGGATTGAAACGAAACTTGGCATGATTTGAGTTAATACTCCGAGGTAGGACATAGGATACTTTTTATCCCGACATTCGGCACGGTTCCCTTGGGAGAGGGGGACTAAAGTCAAAATGTGTACTTGGTTATACGCTTGCTCCGATTGTAACAATTTTTCATTAATATTATGATAAATATTTGTAAGGGAAAACTTATAGACAGTTGTTAACAATGTTTGGAAATTGATCAGGTTAAGCAACGTTTGGTAAGGTCATTAAATAGATGGGTGACCGTTTAACGCCATTTGAACTAAACGTATCCGTGCTTCGGAGGGCAAGTACAAAGTGGGTCCAAGTTTTTAACTGACTTTAAAAAAGGAGGTTTAGTATTCTATGCGAATGTATATTATTGAAAGTTTAATTAACGTAAACACAGCGCGGGCGGAGCTGCGTGGGTCAGCTAGTTACCAAATAAAACTAAATATTTGTTAACTTTTGTCGGGTTAACAGAAAAGAGTATAATAAAAAGTAAAAGAGAGGACCAAAATCAACAATACCAGCCCTTGTTTATGTCCCACTGTTGGGCACGGCCCTCCCCTCAAGATGAGGGGGCTTAGGCCATAGTCCACCACGCTGGCCAAGTGCGGGTTGGTGGACACGTCATTCGAGAGCTAGTTAGGCTTTCTCAGACATGGAGGTTTCCTCACGATGTTTTCCTTCACCGAAAGCTAGTAACAATCGCACAAAGACGATTTGCACATGTTTTATTAAAGAATTCAGAAGTGCGAGCCGGGGTTAGAACCTGCGCAAGGGCGCACCTTGTTTCCAAGGCAAGCGCTCGCCCACTGAGCTGTTACCGCTATAAAAATCAATATGATTTATAAAAATATAACAATATTTTTCGTTCCACTAAAGAGTAGGTATGTGTAATATCCAACCATTCAGTTTGTGCGACAGACGCGAAGCCTTCGCGGAGCTTATTCCGCTTTCTTACATCATACCGACATGATGCGGACAAAGCCATGCGGAAAAATAAATTTGTGTCGATAACATCTTTGAAAAGTACATTAAAGTAACCAGGTAAATAAAAAATAGTACTCAAACATGACGACCGTTTGCAGATTAATTTGTTGCTCCATTTTCACGTAATACAATACAATACAATACAAATATTCTTTATTGTACACCAAAAAAAGAAGATACAACATAAAAAGGAAAAGTAAAATTGCAGTGTGACAATTTAAGGCGGTCTTATCGCTAAAGCGATCTCTTCCAGACAACCTTGGGGTACAGGACCGAATATGAAAGGGTAGGTGTGTCATACATATTCAGTACATATATATATATATATAACAATAACATATATAACCATACATATATATATCTATAACATAATATAGAAATGATAAATATACATACCTACTAAACGTATTATGATGATAAAAAAAAACCAGAAATAAGAGAAGTTTACTGCAAGGAAAGATAGTGAGAAGTAACCTGAGATTTGAACACATTTAAACTCTGAGCTCTTCTTATATTTTGCGGCAAAGCATTCCAAAGACGACCAGCATGGACAGTGAAGGACTTAGTATAAGTGTGAGATGTGTGGGAAGGAGTAAGAAGACACAGTTCAGAAGAGGTGCGAAGAGTGTGATGTCCAGAGGTAAAAAAATTAAATCTCTCTTTCAAATACTGTGGTGCCCGCGGGTTATGGAGAATAGTGTATAGAAGTGAAAGTAAATTGGTAGGTAAAGTTTTTATTGAAAACGATTAATCTATATGGAAAACTGTTTATCAATCTACTTTTGTTTTGTAATTAATAATTCAATGTGACGCATCATAAGACCGCTTGGTTATCCTTGTAATTGAAATATTGTGAAAAGTTTAAATATCTTTAATTAAATCGCATGTCCTCTAAAGAACTACCGTAACGCAGAAATTGCAGTTTTGACACGAATTTGAAGTTTTTTTCTTACAAAGTTAGTCAATTTAGGCTTCTTAAAAAACTGTCACTTATGCCATCTAGGGACTCGTTCTCAAGTTATAGTTATGGCATTTTTTTTAAATAATAAAGCAATGACAAACGTGTGTTATTATAAGTACCTATATAAAACCTAATAATATTGTGTTGTGACAGTTTCTAAGAGGGAATGTTAAAATGACACAATATAAATTATTATGTACTCTCGCGGTCACAAGCGGTGTAGCACCTTTAGGTCGACAATCGCTTGCACGTGCCGCCCTAAAATACGTGTGGGCGGTGTAAGCGTACGTAACGTTGCGTCATTCAAACGATTTTAATTGAAAACTAGTACACCGTTCGTGTCCGCGATAGTACATTATTAGAGACACATTTAACTTCTATTCTAAACGTACATACATTATAAAAAACTTATACATTTTTTTTTCTAATAGACATTGCATGTACAAAATATAATAATTATGTATGTATATAAATAGTTTAAGCATAGATCTATTATTAAATTATGGTTTTAATACAAAATTAATCATTTCTGCATTACATTAATTAAACTTGGAATTATAAATAGGCAATTCATTAAAATTTCAAAATTAGAACAAAAAACAGACCACAAAACCCAATTAACACTTAATAGGGCTCATAAAATATGATTCATCCCAACAAAGATATCTAATAAAGGTCGGCAACACGTATTAATAAAATACAAAGCTATTCATTACTCGCCGAGAACAGCAACGACGCGGCGACGGCGCGGGGTAACATGTAATTAGGGCTATCGACTCGGTCATTTTCGATAATGCATAATGTATGTTAATTATGGTGGTTCCTTAGCCCCAGGACTGTCTCCCCGCGCTCGGTCCCTCGACCCTCGGCCCGTACTATGTTTATATTTTACATTTACAAATAAATAATGATAGGCAACAGTGGGAAATGAGCGAACTAAATAATAGCCATTGTTGTTTGATTTAAGGGAGTCCAAACTTTATTCACAATGCTTACATTAAAATTGTAGAGGCCATTCTGAAATAATATCATTAATTAAAATAATATTTTGCATAATTAATATACCATAATATTAAGACCGCCATATGTTTTAGTTCTAAGTTTATATTGTAAATATCTTCTAGGTTTACAATAAAGAGTATTCTATTTTATTCTATTCCATATTAGAATACAGAATCTCAATTTTAAGGAAAGGAAATCTCTTAATCTACACTAATATTATAAAGAGGAAAACTTTGTTTGTTTGGTTGTAATGAATAGGCTCAAAAACTACTGGACTGTTTTTAAAAATTCTTTCACCATTCGAAAGCTATATTATCCACGAGTAACATAGGCTAAATTTTATTTTGGAAAAAATTAGGGTTCCGTTAGATATTTGGGTTTTTTTGGACACAAGGTGTAAAAAATCAACCAGAAAAGTTACTTATTTTGCGTACGCTGCCTAAACTATAAAAGATAGAACCATAAAATGTTCTAATTAATTGTAGATCTTATAAATATCTACAAAAAAGTCCGCGGCACACTATGTCGAGTGAGGCCCAACAACCATTTTTTTATTTAAAAATCTTGAATTTTATTTTGACTACATTTAAACGCATTTATTTTACTCATGCTATTAATCCTTATCAAAATAAATTATTTCATCATTAAGTACAGTTTATGTAGATAATATTTGGTCTCTGAATGATTAAAATTAGACATTTGGTTTTGAAGTTATGGCGAAATTAAAATATTACTGCTTATAAATTAAAAGATTTCTGCTGCACGGCCCGTTGCGAAGTGAGCGTCATCAAGGCGGGGGTGCGCATGCGGGAGGGGAGTTTAAATCTAAGGTACCCGCGCGGCTCAGACGCGAGGTCGGTCGGCTCCCTACGCAGCGGTCGTGCGCGAAGTCTAATAATTTTCGTGCGATTTTTTGTGCTAAACAACAGTTCTTTTCAGACCTAATCAACAGTTATTTTCAGGGCTAACCAACAGATTTTTTCAGGGGTTACCAACAGTTCTTTTCAGGGCTAACCAACAGTTCTTTTCAGGGCTAAATAACAGTTCTTTTCAGGGCTAAACAACAGTTCTTTTCAGAGCTAGAATATTACACGCTATTAGCATTTTCTTAAACATTTGAAAATGCCTAAGAGAGCCAGGTCTCAACTTTCTAAACATATTTCTCAAGCATGGGCAGCAAGAATACGTCATATGGGAGAATCTTCACCTAAACGTTCACAACGCCTTGCTGAACAAAATCAGAGAAACTCTCAGGTACGCGCACGATAGTCGAGTGTCGAACGTTCGCAACGCCTTGCACAACAAAATCTGAGAACCTCTGAGTTACGTGCACGAGAGTCGGGTGAACCGATATGTATGAAATTTTGCGGGTAGGTCTGAGAATGGGTTATAAAGTATATTTTATGCCGCTGATACCATGATTGACGAGGATATATAGAACGAGAGGAGGCTGCAAGAGAGGGAGAAGGGAGGGTGATGCAGTGAGTGATCGGAGGAGTTAGGAGGAGCAGGAGGGGGGGGGGGGGGTAGTGAGAGGGAGCAAGTTGGGAGAAGAGAGAGGAGGGAGAGGGCTCAGAGAGGACAACGGGGAGAGGAAGAGGGGAAGTGTGACGGGGACCGAAGCGGAAGGGGAGAGAAATAGCATAGAATTAGATTTTTATTATAAGAGAGAGAGATGGAGAGAGATAAATCAAGGGAGTAGGGAGAAAAGGGGAGCAAAATGTAATTAAAGCGCGGGCGGAGCTGCGCGGGTCAGCTAGTTATTAATATAATACATGGGTTTAATACAATACCTACATGGGTAAGACCATAGATTTAGGATTTTTCAATACGGATATCTGTGGGTAAGACTAACACTAAAACCCCCGTGGCTGTCGCATCAGCACATGAGAGGGGGGACCCCAGGGCTCTCCGGTGGGATCTGCACCAGGAGCCCCTTAGTGCCTTGCCTTTGAGCCCGCCGCCGGGGGGCGCATTGTAGCCCCCCGGGAACCAGTCACGGTGCTCACGGGGACGGGCGTCGCAACCCCGCCGCCGTCCTCCTCGGAGTCGCCGCCGTACTCAATGGACGTTCAAAGGGCCCACACCCCGAACATCCAGCGACTCCGAAGGTTGCCCGTTGTTTATAGCCCCGGGCTCAGGGCTGGGGAGCGAGACATTGGGCGGACGCTTGTGGCAGCCTGCGCCTTAGTCGCCGAGCAGGATCAGCGCGTTCGCGTTCCCGCTCGGCGGCCTCCTTCTGGGACTGGACAGTCTCACAGAAGGCGGCCATCGCCCCATCCCCACGCCGCATCCACGGACAGCATAGCCGACACTACGCTACCCAAGGAGAGGTCCGATCCGATGACTGCGACCAGGTCTCGACGCTCCAACGACCACGCAGGACAAGCCTCTAGCGTGTGTTGGGCGGAGTCAGAGTGGTCGCAGTGGAAGCATCTCGTCGTCGCTTCACGTCCGATCTTATGCAGATAATCACCAAAACAACCGTGACCGGTGATTATCTGCGTAAGCCTATAGGTGAGTCGTCCGTAGGTATGTAAGCTGCACCTACCTGGAATGTTTATACAAACGCAAAAAGAATAACATATAAAGTGCATGCAAATTACCAGTTCCTCGCTTGCATATTGCGATTCGCGAGAGAAAACCCCGGCGTGTACGTAAAGTACGTATGCACATCCGAACTATACACATTTGTGTGTTTTTCACGGCTTCAACGAGCGCGATACTGAAAAGCCTCAGGCTCCTAATTAGGCTGAAGTCGGACGTGCCAATTAATTCAAGTTTCACTCGGAAACTTTGCCGCGTCAATTAATTTCATAGTTAATTAGCAAGCGCGGTCCGTACAAATCTAGGAAAGAAAGGCTAACGATGCTGCGCGGCCGCTTTTAATGCACCAATTACACTAGCTTTGTGTGCCCGGATGCGCTCCTATCAGGCTTCATTATTTTTGGTGTTCTTTAGTTCACTGCGAGACTACGCAGCAGTCAAAAATATGTTTGTGGACGAGTCTTGATGATCCCACCATTTAGCACTGACCTAAGATATTTTAAACCTTTATATATTATGTAATATCTTTACTAATGCACGCAAAAAGTTGTGACCCATGTAATAATATTTTTTCATATACATAAACAAGTATATGATATCCTTTCCTTATTATTTACTTTTGTGCAGTACTTTGTGCATTTTCTAAATACGTACGACGGCATTTTACTTGATGTTCAATGGTACACGTTACATTCGTTACATTTTACCGACGAAGCGGGACTTACTGCTAGTTCATACAATTGGGTGAATTACGTGTCTTCACTTTTCATGCGATAATGGCATAATAATAATAATAATAATACCAGCCCTTGTTAATGTCCCACTGCTGGGCACGGGCCTCCCTTCAAGATGAAGGGGCTTAGGCCATAGTCCACCACGCTGGCCAAGTGCGGGTTGGCGGACTTCACACGTCATTCGAAAGCTAGTTAGGCTTTCTCAGACATGCAGGTTTCCTCACGATGTTTTTCTTCACCGAAAGCTAGTAACAATCGCACAAAGACGATTCGCACATGATTAATTAAAGAAATCAGAGGTGCGAGCCGGGGTTCGAACCTGCGCACCTTGTTTCCAAGGCAAGCGCTCGATAATGGCATATCAATTGTATAATATATCATTGGCATTGAATTATATTGAGGAAGGCTTGATGGTGGGTAACGCAGTCGTGAACAGAAATGCACTGGTTTTGGTCATCTTAACTGCAATTCCACCTGAGGAAAAGCGGCAATGCAATTAATGATGGTCAAGCAATCTAGCTAAAAACCTATTCACCCGTCCTTGAAGACACCCACATTATTATTAAAACGGAAAATCGAAGCAAACTATCTAGTCGTTAGCTGCACGCATTATAAAAGTCTAAGCAAATCGAAAATCAACAACGTAAAAAAAGGCCCTTTTGTTAAAGGCATTTTCGAAGGAGCATATACAAATACCTAATGTTATTACCTAGACCTACTCTTATTATAGTGATAGGAAACGATGGTATTTTATATATGTACTTAGATAGCCATCGTCTAACAGGTTCCTCTCTTTCTAAGGTCTAGTTTAACTGTACAAGGCAATTCATTTTCGTGAGATATTTCTAACCAAGTCCATCCAATGTTCTGCGAAGCAATAAATAAAGGGTTTATTATTTATTTTATTTGCCGTCATTGTCTTACATCAAGCTGTAATGGAGTCCGATGTACCGGGGAGAATCCGACAACAGAACCGAGACATTCGGGCAATAACTCCACGCAAATAAAATTTTAACCTCTGCTTAATATCTGCCGGAACATTTCTCCGAAGCGAACGAGCCAAATTGACAGACAGTAAAATATTTTATTCGCGCAATAATTTCATTTGTAAGAAAAACAAGGCGGGCACGGGCCCTGAGGTGCCCCGCTAACATCTTCCACGTGAATTAAGCTATTAAACACAGTATTCGGGAAACGCAGGCGGATGTTAAACTTCGCTTATACACTTTATTGTGTACCGTGATGGCTGCTGCTCGAGTCAACTCGTGCGCGGGTGCTGCTTGGGGGGACTGGTCCGACTTTTATCCATTTGGCCTTTTAGTTTGTCTTAATTTATTGTTTTCTTCTTTTCTTCCTTGCTTTATGTTTCGAATGGCAGGACACAATATCGCTAATGTCGATTCATTTGTAACAAAACAATGTTTAAAAAAAAGAAGTGAAAAAATGACAAGCCCGCTGAGTTTCTTGCCGGATCTTCTCAGTTGAGGCCGCGTTGTGATCCGGTGGTAGCTTCTAAAAAATGACGATTCAAAAGTGCTAGCGTTAAGCCTATTTGAAATAAAGATTTTTGACTTTGACTTTGACCGTTCGTATTTTCAGAACGTTCAAAATTTCAGACTCACTTGTTTCCCTTTTGTAGTAAACATTCGGTATACGTAGATGTCATAAAAATAAGCGCTGAAGTCGATACCAGAAACCAACAAAAATGGAGTTATGCTCGAAATTAACGGGAATGAAAAATGACGAATCTTATAACTAGTAAAGTTCGGCTAGTGTGAAGATTTACACATGTACTTACATATGTACTTATATGTATATATAAGGTATAATACATATAACGGGTGTAATTGACATCGTACCGAAAACCGATACCAGGGATCCAGAACACGATTCTGAACATCCTGGTGTTGAAATTTTTCATCGGCTTTTTCATGAATTTCCAAAAAAAAAATTCGCTTTTTTTAAATAAAATTAGTATAACATCATTATTGGTATAATAATAAAGCCTAATCTTAATTTATAAACAATAAATTAATTATTTGTGTTTTTATTTTATTTTTATTATTTATTTATTCTTTATTCACAAAAACAGTGCATAGGCAATTAATTAATAGGCAATTAACTATTATTATTTTAGAAAATTAGCAATGTAGTAATTTGAAATATAAACATTATTCCGCATATATTCATTACATGCTCGAAAATTAATAAGTTAGTCATTTGTCATTTACCATATAAATGGTTACTGTAATGTTGTAACGGACATTATTTGACATCTTATTTTTTTTTTTTCGGTACGGAGTCCCTTACACCCTGTATATAATATAACTCTAAACATCAACGTATTTAAATTTACTTACAAAATATTTTTATACACTAAGTAACAACTTAGTTGAGGTTGCCACCGCACTAGGTAATAAAATACTAGTCTTCGGAGTCGCTGGACGTTCGGGGTGTGGGCTCTAGGACGTCCACTGAGCACTGGCGGCGACTCCGAGGAGGACGGCGGCGGGGTTGCGACCCCCGTCCCTGTGAGTACCGTGTCTCGTTCCCGGGGGTCTATAATGCGCCCCCTGGCCGCGGGCTCAAAGGCAAGGCACTGAGAGGCTCCTGGGTGCAGATCCCACCGGAGAGTTTGGGGGGGGGGGGGACAGCCGTGGGCAATGATGTTATATGTAGTATATTAACTCAATGGCTGAGGGAATTTTAGTGGGTATGAATCTCAAATAGCCCGGTCGAGCCCCACAGCTCCCGGGGTACTTTTGAAGGTGTCCCTCGCGAAAAAAAGTAAAATACTACTTAGTGGCCTTTAATTTCTAGATGACCAGACTTCTACGCTGGCAGGAAAACCTACCTACTCCTTTTTTACTCGGTTTTACTAAAGTATGCGCAAGCCCCATGGTCTCCAACAAACTACATCGCCTAATTGAAATTACGAAATATACATACTATCTTTGGAGAAAAACGCAACATTATTCGCAATCGATTATATACGGGGTGTAAGGGACATCGTACCGAAAACCGATATCAGGGATCCAGTACATGATTCTGAACATTCGAATGTTGAAATTTTTCATCGGCTTTTTCATGAATTTCCAAAAAAAATACACATTTTTAAATAAAATTAGGATAATATCATTATTGGTATAATAATAAAGCTTAATTTCAATTTAAAAACAATAAATTACTTATTTGTGCAAAATTAGCAATCATCAGCAGCCGAAAAGTCCACTGCTGAACAAAGGCCTCTCCTTAGAAGGGCCAAAATCTCCAGGCTTGCTTGAAATTCGCAATGTAATTTGAAAAATTAATATTATTCCGCACGTATTCATTACATGCTCAAAAATTAACAAGTTAGTCATTTGTCATTTTCCATATAAATTGTTTCTGTAATGTTGTAACGGACATATGAGAAATCTTATATAAAAGTTTTCGGTACGTAGTTTACATCCTGTATAATCAACGATCTCGATTACGATGCGCTCGTCAACTTCTCGAGATTTTGTCGAAGTTTTTCCGTTCTTCACACGTTCCGGTCTCAGCGTCAAGAATGTGCGGGTCTCGCTTGCCGGTGGCGACCCCGTGCGCTTTGTTTTGCCGCGCGATGTCATTAGTGGAAAGCTCTCGATTTTTCACGAGCATCGATTATTTTTAATGGCCCGCCACCGGTAGAGGGAAGCCGCGTGTATTGATGAATATCAAGTAATATGATAGTATTGTTGTTGTCTATGAAACTTTTTTGTGTTTCTTGAATGTAGTTTAATATCTGTGACCTAGATTCCACGTCCTGGGAGATATAGATGGAAACTAAACCTGGGAACTAAACTTTATATTCATGCGAATGCAGATATACACATGTATACAATAATTTGTTTGTCAAAATATCGTTGCTATAAGTACTATAATAGCAATAATCTTTATATATATAATTCTACTGTACGTGTGTATGTCACTGAACTCCTCCTAAACGGCTGGACCGATGTTGATGAATTTTTTTGTGTGTGTTCAAGGGGATTCGAGAATGGTTTAGATTCAATAAAAACGCGGGCGGAGCTGCGCTGGTCAGCTAGTATATATATATATATATATACTACCCACCCTAAACTTAACCCTTTTCGAGATTTTCGACTTTAAATTTTTTATTGAAAATTGCCGATTTTTAGGCTATTAAATATTATTTTGTTTAAGTTAAGTTTAAGTTTATTTATTTTTTTACTTTTTTTTTATTTTGGTTAAGTTTAGGGTGGGGTGTTTCATAGTGAAATAAGTCAGAAATGATGGGTACTCCACGCCCTCAACGGATCTAGCACGACTTTTCCTGTAACCCTGTATATATAATTATATATATATTAAATTTATTAGTGCACAGTAATACGAAGCAAGGATCAGTAAATCCACCAAAATCTTCCCGAATGTTTACAGATTTTAAATGGCACATTTAATCAAATCCTATATTATATGTGCATATATATCCCCCAATAATATGCTTGCCCAGTGTTTAACTACGGTCCTAATACACATTATCGGTGGATAATTTCGATAGTACGTATGGGAGACGCAGTGATGCGATAGGATCCGGTGCAACCATTAAAACGGGCTTAATGATTTCATAACGACACGACCGTCGACAGCTCTTCACGTGCCGCCCAGAACCGGAGCCAAGCCGTTCACATCGTCTGCAAACGTCTTAACGAATTACCACGACCCGTGCAAGGTGTACGGTGTGTATGCATTATTTTGGCATCGATATGTTTTTTAACCGACTTCAAATAAACTATTTTAAAAAAAATAAAAACCGACTTCAAAGTAAATTATCTAAAAAGCATAAAATAACGAAAATATTATTGAAGTTGGTGTTAGCGTACCTGCTGTGTATATTCTGCACCAACTTCAATAATATTTTCGTTATTTTATGCTTTTTAGATAATTTACTTTGAAGTCGGTTTTTATTTTTTTTTAAATAGTTTATTTAACACTTTTTAGTGACTTATTTTACCAAGATAGGTATCAGCACTATCACGCAACTCGAACGTCTACATTACAGTAACCTACTGAAAACATAAAAAGTTTATATCTCTTAAACTACTGGACCGATTTTGATGAAATTTGTACTCTACCCTAAGTTGAAAGATACTCTAACTATTGCAAAAAGAATTTTCGAAATCGGACTTGTAGTTTCTGAGAAATCCGTGGACAAACCTACATACATACATACATACATACATACATACACTCGTGAAATTTGGTAAATTCGTTTAGAAGCCCACATAGACTAACATATATGAATATTACGCATTTTTATTAATATTACATACATACGCGTCGAATACAGAACCTCCTTTTTTGAAGTCGGTTAAAAAGGAGGTTCTGTTTTCGACGCGTATGTATGTAATATTAACAGAAATGCGTAATATTCGTATATGTTAGTCTATGTGGGCTTCTAAACAAATTTACCAAATTTCACGAGTGTATGTATGTATGTAGGTTTGTCCGCGGATTTCTCAGAAACTACAGGTCCGATTTCAAAAATTCTTTTTGCATTAGTTAGAGTATTTTTCAACTTAGGGTAGAGTACAAGTTTCATCAAAATCGGTCTAGTAGTTTAAGAGATATAAACTTTTATGTTTTCAGTAAGTTACTGTAATGTAGATGTTCGAGTTGCGTGATAGTGCTGATACCTATCTTGGTAAAATAAGTCACTAACACTGTGACTAGTAAATTTATAACATTATTTAGATCACATAATTTGTACAACATATTCTTTGAGCCCACTAGGATAACAACGTTTAGTGCAACCTGTATTGATAACGTATTTACAAGTATAAAACCGTTGCACAAGAATATTATTAATAAACTGGATTCTGACCATTGTGGACAACTTGTTGTGTTTCCTAGTAAAATCATTAAATGTCAAAGAAATGTTACGTTTGTTCCGATAACCAAACGTCGCTTATGTCATTTCAATGCCACCCTGACTGACAGCTTGCCTGTGTTGCCCAGTCATAACGATCCAAATATTTTATATAACTCTTTATTCCAATGTATCGATAATCGCTTTGGAAAAATATTTACACCTAAAACTATATCGATTAATGATCGTGTATCGTTTAATGATTGGGCGACGATAGGTATTCATACGAGCCGGAGAAAATTATACGAACTTTATAATGAAAGATCTGTTAATATCTCGCCGCTATTTAAAGAGTACGTAAAACAATATTCTAAGTTATTTAAACGAGTATGTTCCATAGCTAAAGCTAATTATTTAAAAAGTAAAATCAGACACTCTGAAAACAAAATTAAGATGACATGGAATATTATAAATAGTGAGACTGGTAAGTCATCAGTACGGAATAGTGATTTTTGTATACATGTTAATAATACAGATGTAACGGCGGATTTAGATGTAGCGACAGAGTTTGAACGATTTTTTACAGATATTCCTATTAATATAACGAAAACTCTAAATTCCTCGTCCACTTCCGCTGAAATCCTATTAAAAGAAAATGTACCAGAGTGTGGCACATCTTTTCAATTCTGTTTTGTAACTGCCAATGACATCATAAATACTTTTAAACAGCTTAATCAGAAAAAGACAGCTGATTTATGGGGGCTTTCTATACAAACAATAGCGTCTATAATTGAAGCAATTGCCCCTCAATTGGCAGTGATATTTAATAACTGTGTCAAGAGTGGAGTATTTCCTGACCTCATGAAGCACAGTAAAGTTATACCTTTGTTTAAGTCTGGCAGCACCGCTGAGCCTACAAATTTCAGGCCAATTTCGGTTTTGCCAGCCTTGAGTAAAATTTTTGAAAAGCTTATTCTATGTCAAATACTGGATCATTTTAATAAAAATAATCTTCTTCACAATAGACAGTTCGGCTTTAGAAAGAATCGCTCAACTACAGACGCGGGAGTCGAATTATTGAAATATATCTACGAGGCTTGGGAGGAATCACGGGATGCTCTTGGTATATTCTGTGATTTATCCAAGGCTTTTGACTGCGTAGATCACGACACGATGGTCAGGAAATTACGCCACTATGGTGTAAGGAATAAAGCTCTAGACCTTCTGACTTCATATTTGAATAATAGAATTCAGAGGGTCGATGTAAACGGTAAGAGATCTCCAGGCTCCGTGGTCTCCCTGGGCGTTCCTTAAGGTTCAATATTAGGCCCATTTTTGTTTTTAATATATATTAATGACTTACCCTACTTCGTGGGGGACAAACTTAATATTGTATTGTTCGCGGATGATACATCTCTTCTATTTAAAGTTAAGCGTAAACTCCATGATTATGACGAAGTGAACAATGTACTTTCTATGGTTGTCCATTGGTTCAATGTTAACAATTTAAAACTTAATGAGACCAAAACTAAATGTATGAAATTTGTAACTCCTAATGTGAGACAGCTGGCAACCAATGTAGAAATAAATGGAACAGCGTTGGACCTTGAGGCGTCGACTGTGTTTTTAGGTATAACAATTGACGCCAAACTACAGTGGGGCCCACAAATTAAGAAGTTGTCGGGTAGGCTAAGTTCCGCGGCTTATGCAGTCAAGAAAATTAGACGTTTAACTGATGTTGAAACCGCTAGAATTGTTTATTTCAGCTATTTTCACAGTGTTATGTCATATGGCATATTACTGTGGGGATCTTCTGCAGAACTTAATACTATTTTTATTCTGCAGAAAAGAGCTGTGAGAGCCATTTACAATCTGGCTCCTATTGATTCACTTAGAGAGAAATTCAAAGAGATAGATATTCTAACGGTTGTGTCACAATACATATTTGAAAATTTAGTTTATGTTAAAAAAAATATCTGTTCTTTTAAAAAGTATAGTGATACACATAATATTAATACCCGGAACAAACACGATCTTGTTGTACATGCCACGCGTCTCCACAGAACAGGCAAATCGTTTATGGGCCAAAGTATACGCTTTTATAACAAACTGCCACAGGATATCCGAGATCTTCCAATAAAGATATTTAAACCTTTGATAAAAAGCCGTTTGTCAAAAAAGGTTTATTATAAAATCTCGGATTACCTGGAGGATAAAGCTGCGTGGGCTTGAACTGCTCAACTCATGCAAGCTTAGAAGTTTAAGGTTTAAGTAAAATTTGTAAAACTATTTTTAAAAAAAAAATGACAAAAAAAGACAAGCCCGCTGAGTTTCTTGCCGGATCTTCTCAGTAGCGGCCGCGTTACGATCCGGTGGTAGTTTGTAAAAATGATTTTTGTGTAAGTGCCTCCGTGGGGCCTATACATAATAAAGATATTTTGACTTTGACTTTGACTTTGACTAAAAAGTGTTAAATAAACTATTTAAAAAAAAACGACTTCAAAGTAAATTATCTAAAAAGCATAAAATAACGAAAATATTATTGAAGTTGGTGCAGAATATACACAGCAGGTACGCTAACACCAACTTCAATAATATTTTCGTTATTTTATGCTTTTTAGATAATTTACTTTGAAGTCGGTTTTTATTTTTTTTTAAATTGTTTATTTAACCATTCCAGAGAGATATTTTTTAAGTATGGCTTCTAATATCGATACCTCGGGGCTCAAAGGGCGTAAGCACCAAAACTCGACTTTTCAGGAGAGCCAAAATACAAAAAAATATTTTTTATTTTTGACATTTTTTTTTGGTTTTTGACCTAAATAAGCCATTTAAACACCAAAAGTCTTATTTTTTTCTGATGCAGAACACAGTAATATTATATTTGGAATAAATTTAAAAGTAACAAAATTAGCTTTCCTATACGCCCCGAAAAATTGCATGTTTGGGGCGGTTACACCCCAAAAATCAATGGATGTGTGATGAGTTATGGTTGTAACCGCCAATTTGCCTACTAATTCTATCAGTTTGTAGACAGTTACTTTGATTTCTACAGTTGATTAAATATAAATTACAATTTTATATGTACTTTATCAACGTAGCATACCTATTTATCAGTGGCGTGCACTCCATACAGACAAAAAGTCTGTGCCTACCCTCTTCTTAATGACTATTATTTAATAACTATTCCAAGAAATTTCCTTTTTTGCCTACCCTGGCATAAAAATTTATGCACGCCACTGCTATTTAATAACGAATTATACTAATAATTATTGATATTACCTAGTCCAGTAGTTAGTTGCATGTCTTACCTAAAAACTATTCAAACTAATATAATAAAGCTGAAGAGTTTGTTTGAACGCGCTAATCTCTGAAACTAACGCTCAGATTTGTTTTTTTTTTTAATTTGAAATTTCAATTCTTGAGTAAGTTATTTAACATCACGCTACGACCTTCGGGGGCGAAGCAAAAACGTTTCTCGTGGATGAAGATGACATGGAATAGCTAGTTTTCATTTTAAAAGGAAAATGATAAATAAAAAATTGAGCCAAGATTCACGCATAGATCTATTTTGTACTAGTAATTTAAGTGTCAAGCATATCATTCGTAATGATCCAAATGTTTTGTCATAGATTAATTATTTATGTTTATTTTCCTAACTTTTTATAGAATCTTATCTTTGGAAGCTTGTAACTGGCATGTAATAATTTATAATGTTACTTATTTTTGTAAATGTAGCCGTAAGCTCCCCGAATAAAATAAAATAAAATAAAAATAAAAATCACATTACGTAGGTAATAAAAATATTATTTATTAAATAATCTAGGTATCTTCAAATGTAGCACTAACAACCTATGTATTATTTTTATAGTATAAGTTTATTTATTTTATTTTAAATATAATAATATGTATGTGTTATTATTCCTTAGATTTCATTTTTATTAATTGTATACTTGCTCCTACCTTTTCATTGTTTCTTCTTTCCTTATGAGCCTGCTGGGAGAGAACTCATATTGGGTTAACTACACCATTCATTGTACATATTGTGTGTTATTTTGTATTTTAAAACTGTTTGTGTTTGCAATGTGTACATAAAGCATAAATACAAATAAATATGTATACAAATCTTGAGATCACTTAATTAACCTTTTTATTATTTTGGTGGCTGGTTATTAGGTAGGTATACCTAGGTATTCATAGGTCTATGTAGATTTAAAGTACCCACCTACTAACAGGTCACCAAAATACTTAAACATTATAATAATTGATCTCAAGATTTCCTTGTTTTTTTTTAAGATGGTGGCTATACCTAGATAGTTTGATAAACAATATTTTTATTATGTAAAGTGATCTTTATTTATCATTTTCCTTTTATAATGAACTAGTTGTTCCATCCAGCTTTATTATATTAGTACCTACTTATAAATAAAATGTGTTATTGAATAGTTTTTGGGTAAGACAGGTAATTAGGTATAGGGAACATCAATAATTATTTGTATAATTTGTTATCTGAGTTGATAAAAGGTATGCCAAGTTAATATAGTACATATTAAAAAAATGTAATTGATATTTAATCAACTGAAGAAAACAAAATAACTGGCTACAAACTGATTGAATTAGTAGGCAAGATGACGGTTACAACCATCATTCATCACCCATCCATTGATTTTTGGGGTGTATGCGTCCTTTTATTTTAGACCAACAGAAATTATTAAGGGCATATCGGGCAAGTTGATTCTTTAAAAATTGATATATTCGGGCGTAAGCACCATAATGTATGGTATGTACCATAAGGTATGTCGTTTACGACCCAAAACTAAAAATATATCGTTGAAAATTGTTAGGCGTAAAAGCATTTCTATAATCTACGGTGGCGTTTACTACTATCGCGTTTATGATAATTAACAGTGGTTGCTGTTACGACACAAAAACTAAAAATATCTGTTTTATTTTCTACAAAAAATGGGGTCGTAAACACCATTTTTTGGCGAATTGGATGATTTTAAATATACAGATCGATAGAGCAGAAAAAACTGAGTAGGGCTGCATTAAAAAGTCATTTTCGCCAAAATGGTGGTTACGCCCTTTGAGCCCCGAGGTATCGATATATGCAATTTAAAAAAATGGAGTTCAAATATGTTATAAATGATTTAGGTGGTTAGGCTTTTGGTTCCTAACATACCACTCACCACAGTGCAAGAAATCAGTTTGTTTATAAGTACAATAATTAACACTAAATGCATAAACCATAATATAATTAACCTATCCATCCATACAAAAATGACTTCGACAAACAGCAGTTTTGGACTTAAATAAATTTTCAATTAAATTGGCTAGGTATCCTCTATAGTTATTCATTTGATATAGTGCAAGATATTGTGCGGTAAATGAAATCAGTTTATTAATGCGATAAACCAGTACATTTATCTATTCAACCATAAAAAATGACGTCTACAATCACAGCAGTTTTGGATTTGGGACTATTTTTTTAAAATGAAATTAACCTTAACTTATTCTTGACGCGTACCTACATCAAGAATATAAAGGTAAGGTTTAGGTAGGTTGGGGTGCAACGCATCGCACTGCCTGCGGCTCAATCATTAAGGGATCATTAAAACTCTGAAGTCAACCGTTGGCCGCGCTCCCGATGCCCTTTCTCTACTTTTTCTCCATTTTTCCATTCAAAGGGATAGATATTTATATCTGACTTATAATTAAACTTTGCTCAGACTCCACAAGTGTGTGTATTAATTAGATTTCAAATTTAATGTATTACCTAATGCTAAATTTCAATCTAAAGTGAATCTGTTACTAGCTGATCCGCGCCGAACTTCGCACGCGCTTTTCCCGACACTTTCAACAATTATTGTTATATTTTAACCAATTTACACAAAACCTTGACAAATTGTATGACCTTCTGCATGAATATCTCTATCTATTGGTGAAAACCGCATGAAAATCCGTTCAGTATTTTTTGAGTTTATCGCGAACAGAACTTTTATAATATGTACCTAATAAATTCTTTCTAAACTTAATCAAATTTTAATTAGTCTATAACCTAGTTTTGCAAGATGAAAAAGTATGACCACTTTTTGTGATAGTATATGTTTTTCTTAAAGACGATAACCAAATGATAACGATATAAAATCTTTTAAAAAAATAATTGAACCGACTTCAATATCACTGAAAAGTATAAAATAAAGCTAGTTAGCTTACCGGCTGTGTATATTTGGCACCAACTTCAATAATATTTAAATTATTTTATACTTTTCAGTGATATTGAAGTCGGTTCAATTTTTTTTTTAAAAGATTTTATTTTAAACTTTTTAGTGATATTTTCATATATAAAGATTGAACCATCGAAAACCGTAAAATTATCTAGATAGGTTATGATCACATTATCGTCTACATAGTTTTACATAATTCATGTTTCTTCAGAAAAAAATATCCGGTCGTAATGAAATTTGCATGGAATCATCATAGCAGTTTACTCTCTCGAATAAAAAAAGAATCATCGCAATCGGTTCATAATTGTCAGAGCAATGTAATGGAGAACATCAGTTTTATGGTTTTTACCAGATAAATTCCTCCACATCGTTCATGGTCCTCCAGGAAGTTCTTTCCGGTTGTAATAAAATTCATACAGATTTAATACAGTGGTTTCTTCTTTCGAATAAAAAAAGAATCATTGAAATTGGTAAATATTTGCCAGAGTTATGACCATTTTTGTCCTTAAAAAGCGACATAAAGTCATCGATATAGGCTTTCCTGCAGCTCTCAGTGCGCAGTCACCATTCTTGTTTTTTCAGGAACTACTTATTACTACGCAATAATGTTTTTATGGGACCCAATCAATTGATTGAAGAATGGATGGAAGAAAGATTTTTTCAAATCGGTTCATAATTGACAGAATTATGCGCGAACATACATAAAAAAAAATATATATATACAGACGAATTGAGAACCTCCTCCTTTTTTGAAGTCGGTTAATAAAATATCTCACCATTACAAATTATGAAGTGTATAAAATTATGAGTATTTAACGCCTACGACAATTATACGAACGCCGATCAAATATATACACGGATATTATGACATTATCTACAATTTATTATAATATCTCGGACGTCTAACCTATTACAATGTACCATAATTGACTATAAACATGTTTAGCCCTCAAATAAGATATATAAACGTTCATAAAACATAAAATCAAGTGCATAAAACATTCATAAAAGTTTTATGACACCGATTTATCACTTCAGCGGATAGTTAAAACGGTGTTGGAATGAAAAGAGTGGTAACAAAGTCGGCAGGCGGCGCGGTGCGGTGCGGCTCGGCCTCGGCAAGCAAATGAGGCGCGACGCTCACTGCTAACTAAACCAATCGCCTGTGCGGACTGTGTATACCGGCGGTTGAAACGCACGAAATCGCAAGAAAATACCAAACCATCTTATTTTTATTTATTTATTTATTTTATTATTCATGCACAATTGTACATAGGCGGACTTAATGACTTAGGCATTTTCTGCCAGTCTACCTTAGGGTGATTCAGAGAAGATTCGAGGTAGGTACAAATAAAAAGAAACAAAAAGAAATAAAATAAACCAGGCAAAACAAAGATAAAAATTATTAACTAAAATATACTTAGACAAATAATTAATACAAACTAATTTATAAAAATATATAAATATTAAATAAAATTCATAACTAAAAATAATTACTATAGACTAAATATAAATATTGAGTATCTATAAAATTAAATATTTACAAAACAAGATTTTTGCCTCCCTTACTCCTCCCTTACTCCTTTTTAATTACTTCTTTCGAAAAAATAATTCTCGTCTTGTTTACTCTTTATCTTAATTTGTTGTGGGTTCAATAGAATTAAGCATTTCTGGCGCTCTCGGTCTATAATAAGTACTATCTTAAAGTGGTCCGCACAGTACCTAGTTGTGATTTGCGTAATTAGATAATAGTAGCCCCAAAAAACATAATAATTAATTTTCAGGCACTAAAATCTCTAGTAGTAGTAGATATATGGATACCTACTTATAACTTATTACTAAAGGGTTACAAGTTAAATATTTAGAAAAAGAGGATTAGATATTAGTTAGGTACATAGCACTCGCAATATCAGTCTAGCTAGAGAGACCATCTACTTTACTTATTAAAAGTTAAATATTTTAACCGACTATGATGCACCAAGCAGATGATTCAATGCAGTCCGGCGTTTACTAAGCGTTCCGCCCGCTCATTGGAGGGATCATTTAGCATCATTTGTGCGAACTTTAAACTTCATCTGTTTCAACCCCATCGCTAAATCTTTTCGCGTCTGCTTGTTAGTCGGAAGCAATACTTATAGCCCAGCCCAGCTATCTTATGTCTGCTTGTGAATGATATTTCACCAAAACCGATACCGTCATTATTTTTATAGATCTTTCTTGAAATAGAAATTATTATGATGAACCCAATAATTATTTGAAATGTAGAGCACTCTTGTAATGTATCATGATCATCACTAGCCGGTAGACGTCCATTGCTGAACATAGGCCTCCCCCCTTCGAACGCCACAATGAACAACAATTGGCTATTTGCATCCACCGGTTACATGCGACGCGCACAATGTCGTCTGTCCACCTAGTGGGTGGCCTACCTGCACTGCACCTTCTGGTTCGTGATTGCCATTCGAGAACCTTTCTTGCCCAACGGTTATCGGTTCTTCGAGCGATGTGGCCTGCCCATTGCCACTTCAACTTGCAGATTTGGTGAGAGAGCTATGTCGGTGACCTTGGTTCTTCAGTGAATCTCTTCATTACGGATTCTGTCGCGCAAAGAAACTCCGAGCATAGCTCTGTCCATAGCTCGTTGGAGAGAGTTATGCTCGAAATTTCTTACACTCGATAAGTACCCAAAATACTTAAATTTTCAGAATGTTTTGTTTATAGGTTTGGGTTTTGATATACGTCACGACCGCTACCTTTGTTCACTGGTAACAAATAAAATTCAATAGACAAATTATTTAATGATCTTTTCAAAAGGACCTACATTGTGGTATTACGAGATAGGTCTCTTGTGCAAGGGACTGTCTAAGTAGTTACCAACACAGTGTCAGATATTCTGCCACCAAGCAATTCGCTATGTTTTGGTGTAACGGCCGTGTAGCTGGTGAAATAACCGGGCTAAAGATACCTAAAAACTAATGTCTCGGGTAATGGAAGTAGTATAGTGCAGATTTCTATAGACAGTCGTGTTGCTCACCTAATAAACGTCTGCCTTCTCTCGTATTAAAGTTGATTATAATTGTTTGCTGAATTGTAGCAAAATTTTCGATTTGGCTACAATTCAGCAAAATTAAAATTACTTTAGCATAATGGCTATCGAATGCGATAGCTACCGGCTACCCGCCCATTACCGCATCCACTAAGCCGTTCTAAACACAATATAGCGGCACAATGCAGTAGGTCGTTGTCGCATCTCCCTAATCCTTGCTCGTTATCGCGTGGCGCGGTCGCCTCATTATACCGGGCGATCAGGGATGACACTGATCGCCAAAATTAATAAATAATAGTGATCTTTAACGTTTTCGAGCCGAGAGATAACTACAAAAGACGTAAATACTTAAATCCATACAAGACGTACCTATGTTAATAAAGTTAAACCTGTTAATAACCGCAATCGCGCCGTCGTGAGTTAGATACTAATAGTAGGTACTTAACGTTATTGACAACTCGATCAAGATCGATCTAAGATTTAATTGCCATTCTCCAACCATCCACATAGAAAAAAAAAATAGTAAATTCTATTTTTATGAGACCTATAACCCTTGACTTACACAGTTACAGAAATAGGAACAGTTTATAAACTGATTTACAGTGGTCACCAAAGAAGACATCGAAATTTGACCATCGGTAATTCCCGGGATATCGCTAAACTGTTTGTGAAACCGGCAACAAATTAAATAATAAAAAAAAAATCCGAAGGGGTGATGACGACATTAAAATAGAAATTAATTTCATGAATCTGCATACAATGATTGGACAAAAAGTGGTATGTGCAATACGCACGCGTTTTGAAATATTATATAGAAATTGACAACCCTACGTGCAGTATCGCCCGGTCGCATGTTATCTTAATTTATTTGTAATACATGCTTTTTATTGAGCAACTCCTGCTATCGACGTGTCGACATCGGAAAACGGTAGTCCGCTGTCAAATGGGTTTTTAGCACATATTATCACGCACTATTGCCTCCAAGAAGTAAATGCAGGGACGAAACTCTCAGCAACAGGAACTCACTATTTTATCATTTCATTTGAAAAAGGTGGAAATGCATGGAATTATGCATGCCTAAATAGTTTAATTTCGGGGCTTACATTTTATAGTTTTAATAGACGTTTTTGGAATTGTTTTCATCGGTGTTTAAGAGGGGGGGGGGGGGGGGGGCAGTAATTTACACTACTTTCTACTAAACAGGATTTTATACAGAAATTTCTATATGCCTCGGACATTTTCTTAGACCTGAGCGATACCATCTTCTTCAACGCTTCATGATGGGTGAAATTTATCAATTGGTTACTTAGGTACAAGAAGTAACAAGGAAATGTTTGCTTCTGCTGGCTCTTTAAGGAGATTGCGACACTTTCTCCACAAAAATTGCGCTTGCTCAGTCGCTCCTTTTCTCTATCCTAGACTGTGCTGATGACAGCTATCTTGATCTCAATGAAGACCAACTCGATAAGCGTCTCCAAAATTTTTGTATTAGATTCATATTTGGTTTACGCAAATTTATCACATTTCCGATTTTCGTAAAAGCTCAAGTGGTTACCTATTCGACTTCGCCGGAACACACACATTCTTCATCTTCTTTATAATATTCTTTCAGTCCAACTACCCCAGCATATCTCAAAGCACGCTTCCAGTTCCTTCACGAGACGCATTCGCGAGCTCTAAGGTCATCGGAGAACCTTAAATTAAATATGTCTTTTTATGAACAATCTTTTTCTGTACAGGTTGTGCGCTTATTAATGCCGCGCGTGACTTTGTATTAGAAGTCAGTCGAAAAATAAAAATATAAATCGCATCCATGTTTATGGCAAGTGAAACATCCTGATTATCTATCACGCTGTTCATCGTGCATTTCTTTTTTCTCTGTGGAGAAATGCAGGAATTAATGCTCTGTTGGATTGTTTAAAGGAAAGGGTCCTGGCGCTAACTTAAATACGGTTAAAGAAAATACCTACTACTACTACTATTCATTAATATTTAAGTTATTAACCGACTTAATTTTTTTAATTTTTTTTATTTTATTCGTTTTAGTCATATCTTTAGCAGTCTTTGTGACTAACAAGTGTGCCTTAAAAATTAAAGAGTTCCCTCAATTTCTCCAAGATCCCATCATCCAATCCTGACCTGATGATCATGAGATCAAACTGGAAGAATTTTCTTGAGCAGGGGTCGTTGAGTAATCCGGGAACCTCCTACCAAAAACATTCCGACGAACTAAACCTTCTTTTGTTGAAGTCGGACGAGTCACCAGGTATCATGGCGAAAATATTACACTGTGGAGATCGCCATTGCCAGTATGGAACAAGTGTTCCGTTTACCTACGTTTGAGAAGCTGAACACCTTCAGTAGAGAAGAGATACCGCTAGAAAAAATATGTCTCTTTGTGTCAAAATGCAGATCCCAAACCACAGGACGATGTTCATAAATAAACATAAAGCCATCGATGCTTAAAGAGAACAAAGCAAATAGCCAAACAAACAAAAGTAAATCCACATCAAGATTCACTTTCTCAGTAAAAAAAAAAAGGTTGAAAACCGCAAGAACTCTAAAGCACCCCAATGGAAATGGAAAAACGATCCACGCCAATTGCCATAAAAAGATCGTCTGCCAATAAAATGGAATCGACATAGTCAGCGATGATTTGAGCAAGCAAGAGCGGCACCGCGGGGGGCGGATGACACGGTTTGGGCGGGCGGGCATTTTTATACCGGGACAGGGAAAGCGATCTCGTAACGATATCGCCCGTATAACGACAGATTTGTTTTGGTTCCGATTGGATTTGAGATTGGTGACGTTTTATTTTTTCACTCGGATTTTGGTTTGTTTTCTCTTCTACCAATGCTATCAGTTTTAGTTAATATATAAAATTATAATTGCCGACATTTTCACTCGTAGTTATAATTACTTCATTAATTTAAAATCTATACTTATAATAAAACTGTAACAGGTCCAATTCTGTACATTGAAGATATTTTGAAAATTATATTTGGAGGGCATTCTATAACCGATACTGAGGCCGAAAATGTATTTTTTTTAATTTTTGTCTGTCTGTCTGTCTGTCTGTCTGTATCACGGCTGAGCATCACGCCGAAACTACTGAATGAATTCAAATGAAACTTGGCATGATTTGAGATGTTACTATGAGGTAGGACATAGGATACTTTTTATCCCGTAATCTAGCACGGTTCTTTTGGGAGAGGGGGTTAAAGTCAAAACGGGTACTTGGTTATACGCTTGGTCCTATTTTATCATTTTTTCTTTATAATATAATAAATATTAGTAAGGGAACACTCATAGAGAGTTGTTATCAAGGTTTTGTAATCGATCGGGTTAAGCAACGTTAGGTAAGGTCATTAAATAGATGGGTGACCGTTTAACGCCATTTGAACTAAACGGGTCCGTGCTTCGGAGAGCAAGTAAAAAGTGGGTCCCAGTTTTTAACCTACTATAAAAAATGAGGTTATGTATTCGATGCGAATGTCTGTAATTCAAAGTTTAGTTAACGTAAAAATAGCGCAGGCGGAGCTGCGTGGGTCAGCTAGTTCGTAATAAATTTTAATTTCAATTTCATTGACGGGCCCGGTTGGTCTAGTGGTTTGACACCCTGCCCGCTAACCGATGGCTCGTGGGTTCGATTCCCACCAAGTGTCTGTGGGTATTATCTATATAAGTATGTATTTACAAAAAAAATGTATATAAGTATTAGTACCTATCAGTTGTCTGGTTTCCATAGTAGATCCCAAACTAGGGATATATAGGGATCAGATGACCGTGTGTGGATTGTCCCAAGATATTATTATTATATGGATTAAATGGATTTATCGAAAGTTCAAGACATTTCATAATGGGAACTGTTAAAAATATTTTTTTAAATAGGTGGGATACAAGCCCAGACTTTTAAGAACAATGCAATTGAACAAAAACACATTTGAATTTGCTTTAGTAGGTGGCTACCTAAGTTATTATTAAAGAGTAGTTAAAATAATTTATTTTTACATTTATATAAAACTTATATTGCATAGTTAATTACACCAATAAATAAATATTGTTTACCTACTGTTTTCCGCATTGTGTATCTAGACGGCGGGTCACCCCCTTCCATCTAATATGGTTGAGGTGAGTGATGCCTGCTGCTCGAGTCAACTCGTGCGCGGGTGCTGCTTGGGGGGACTGGTCCGACTTCTATCCCTTTGGCCTTTTAGTTTGTCGTAATTTATTGTTTTCTTCTTTTCTCCCTTGCTTTATGTTTCGAACGGCAGAACACACTATCGCTAATGTCGATTCATTTGTAACAAAACAATGTTTAAAAAAAAGTGAAAAAATGACAAGCCCGCTGAGTTTCTTGCCGGATCTTCTCAGTTGAGGCCGCGTTGTGATCCGGTGGTAGCTTTTAAAAAATGACGATTCAAAAGTGCTTGAAATAAAGATTTTTGAGTTTGAGTTTGAGACGCATTCGTAAAAAATGTAAAAGAGGAATATTGTTACTTTTTTGAAGTTGGTTAAAACATATAGTATATAGTAAAACAGTTTTCAAGTATTTTGATTGCTGTAAAACTGTTTTCTACGTGTGTAGGTAAGCTATTGTATATTAATTTTCTGTTTTAACCAATATTAAAGAATTTTTTGTGTTAGTCTTGTAAGGTAACAAGTATAAATATATAAGTACAGTAGAATTAAGAACCTCCTCCTTTTTTGAAGTCGGTTATAAATTCTTTTTAAACGAATTATGTCATTAATATGTTAAAAACTACTGCATAACTATATAAACATTATTAATTTTATGTAATACTTAAATAATGTACCTATGTATACACAGAAACAATAAAAGTGGAAAGACATGTAGTAAGTAGGTATAAACATAGGCACTTCTTATTTATAATGTTTAACGGTGCGTAGTTAAAATCTGTAATGTTTTAGTACCTACAATATATCATACCTAGACCTATCTACACATTATTTTTTATAGATTCGTTTAGTTTAGTATAAACTTAGTACCATCATAATTATTTTAAAGTAATATTTAACTACTTTAATTACATCATTCGCATCTCTAAAAAATACTTAAGCATATGCATCAATAATAAGACATCACAAACAAATTAGGTATAGACGTCTGTAATTTACAGTCTGAGCTTGGAAAGATTTATTAGCCTCTTGTGCTGCAATAAAAGTTAACGCATATACCTAAATTTGTCGTCAAAAAATATAACAATAAAATTTAACAATCATCAGACGGACAAGTCCGGTTCGTTGACTTACTTGGCGTGTGTGTGGGGCCGTGGAGCGACTGTCAGAAACACGTGGCCAGTCGCGGTCAGACTTCGACTTCCCGAACTGCTCACGAACACACCACAAACCGTGCAATGCGGTCCCTTATGCAAACACTATACGGGTATATTAAGAAAGTTTATCGAAATATGCACCAAGTATCGTAAGTGTTAGTTGAGAATTTGTGCCGGCAGCTCCCGATGCTGAGCGGCATACGTCGCGTCAACGAACCGACTGATAGCCGAGCGGAGGTCGCGGCGGCCGGCGCGCCGGTGGGCGGGTGGACTCGAGCCCAGCCCACTCGCCTTCGCCCCGCCCATCGGCCGACACGCCCACCTGCATTAATAAAGGCGGCAAACACCGCCGGACACGCGGACAATGCCGCATTGTCCTGCGTCCAAAATAGTTTCAATTAGAAGCGGAACAAGCACAAAAGCCCCGCCGGCGGATCATTCACGCCGGAATTGGGCGATGCATGCGCGATTAGCGATATCTCATACACCGGACCCCGTTGTCTAGTAACCGCTCGTTATAATCCGATCCGTTTCTGCATCATCGTTTAAATGTTACGGGACCCGCACATTTGGAAGCCCCATGTCTGGTGGTAAAATAATCTATTGTATTTAGACAGGTATACATACTCTCTTATATTATCGTAATCGTTACTAGTAGGAAGACTTCCACTACTGAACATAGACCTCCCCTTTAGAATCTCATAAAAATCTACAAGTGCCTAATTGAATCCACCGGTTGTTTCCAACTTGCACAATGATAGTCCAGCTAGTGGGCGACCTGCCTACGCTGCATCTTCCGGTACTTGGTCACAAGAGAGAAAGTTTTTACTACCCCATCGCCATAGGTTATCGAGGGATGTGGCCTGCCCATTGCTACTTCAACCTGCAGATTCTGAGAGCTAAGTCTCTTCGTTGATAATCCTCGTTCCGGATTTTATCGTGCAAATAAACTCCTCGCATAGGTCTGTCCTTAGCACGTTGTGTAACTCTGAGCTTCTCTAAAATCCCAGCAGTTAAGAACCACGGACCCCTTATATCAGCAGATGAAACCTCTATGTTATTCGTCTTTACAATGCTCATTCTGCCGTCTGTTTCTAGAAGAGAGCGTTTGCCACACATCATCATCACCATTTATTTCTTCTTTATGTACGCACTAGAAAAGTAGAAGGAGTTTTACAATAGAATAAAACTGCTGAACAATGGCCTCCCCCTTAGAAGAGAAGTATTGCCATTAACCCCACGCTTGGCAGGCGGATCGCATTATAGGTGGTAGGTAATCCAATAGAAAGACGCTGCTGCCCGTCTTCTTGATTACCTAAATAATTACGCCCTGTTTTTCTTTACAAGATCAAAATCGAACAATAATGAATACTGAACACAGGAGTGATGGCTGACTGGTAGCCAGCCAGTCAATTTGTGGGGTTGAACATAACATATCGATCCCTACTATTCAGATGACCACCGAAGCCACCGATCAATCAGCATTCATGTATTCATAAGTACATTTATTGTTCTGATTTTGATCTTGTTTTTTTTTGTTTTTACTTCCTATAAGCCAGTTCTTGACTGCAGCCCCATCTGATGGAAAGCGGTGACGCTATCTAGGATGGTAAAGCACACTGGCTTATTAAAAGCTTATTCACTCTAGCCTTGAATACACCCAGATTATAATCGGGTGGAAAAACTGACGCAGGCAAACTGTTCCAGTCCTTAGCTGTCCTTGTTATGAATGACGATGCAAATCGCTTAGTTCGGACTGAAGGCACGCTTACCACATAAGGGTGTGTGCGCGCCGTGCGTTTCGTTGTCCGATGATGGGATGGTGGAATCAAGTCATGTAACGCACACTCTCCAAAATGCATCCTGTAGAATACCGAGAGGCTGGCTTCTCTGCGCCTGTCCTCCAGGCTATGTAAATTGGAGACTAACCCAGAGTTACCAATAAGCCTCTTAGCGCGCCTCTCCACTAAGTCCAAAGCTGAAAGATGGCATTTCGCAGCACCAGCCCATATGTGACTACAGTACTCCACACACGATTGGACTTGCGCTTTATATAACATCAAAAGCTGCTACGGTGTGAAGTACCGCTGGACCTTTGCAAGGACACCTAGCTTCCTTGCAGCTACCTTGGCCTTGGACTCAATGAACCGCCCAAAGTTAAGGTTTGAGGAAATTTCAACTCCAACAACTGAAGGCGGTCGGTGTATTCCAGGGACACATTCGGAAAAGTAGGAGCCGAGGTGAAAAGACTCCGTTTGGCGGTGAAAAGACACGCTTGTGTTTTAGCGGCGTTGAAAAGGTTGGCATCACCCCATTCGGAGACCGCCTGAAGTGTACGATTAGCACGCTCTACAATCGCTACTCTTTCGGACTGGATCACATCTCTAAATGAGAAGCGGTATAATCGTGTCAATACCGGAGCCAACTCGGGTGCACATGCCTTAAGTAAAATCGCAGGAATACCGTCCGGTCCACTAGCTTAATTCACATCTAGAAGACAGTGTTCTCATTACCTCCTTATTTGTAATGCGGACTTCGGTCATCGATCACCCGCAATGAGGCAGCTGTGGTGGAACAGCACTGCCAGTGTCTAGACGTGAATTGTGGGCAAAGAGAGATGCAAATAAACCTGCTTTCTCCCTTGCCGTATGAGCCAGAGTCCCATTTGGTTTTACCAGCGGAGGCAGTGAAGGCCGACAGAAATTCGTTTCGAACGATTTGGCTAAAGACCAGAAAGCTCTGCTGCCTGATGGATGGACTGAGAACTTCGAGCCAAGGTGGTTGATACGGTCGAAACTTGCCTTCTTCAACACCTTTTTGTAGGACTTGGCGGCTTGGTTAAAGGCTTTCTTCTTGTGGTATATTACCGGAGATTTACGCTCTCGAGCTTCAACCCAGGAAAGGTACGCCGAATGCTTCCTCCGTTCAGCCTGAGCACATTCGGCGCTCAACCATGGGCGAGCTTTGCCACCGATGCGCATAAGGGATCAAATAGTCCATCGCTTGAGGCACCACATCAGTTATAGCGTCCGCGCAACTCGACGGAAAGAAATGCCACATCTCATCCCAATCTGCTGACTTGTATCGCCACATTCGCCGTACACCGCGGGAATCGCAGTCAGGTGGGGAAAAGGTCGATATCGATTTAACCAGACAGTGGTCAGAGGTTTCCAATGGTAAACAAACCGTGACGTCGCACCTGTCTGGATTAGTAGTCAGCAGAAGGTCCAGGCAATTGGCTGTGTGTCCAACTACATCAGGTACCCGAGTCGCTTGCTTTACCAGCTGGGATAGAACAAGCGACAATGCAAAGATCCGCGCTTCTCTCCCAGCGTGGTCAGTCCTCTGGTATGGGAACAGCCAATCCTTGTGACAGGCGTTAAAGTCCCCCAGAGCCACTAGCTGCGCATCAGGGTTCTTAGTTTGGGATGTAAAGAAAAACAGCGTACAACCTACATTATTTATTCAACTTCATGCACAAAAAGTAAAATTTTCTATTAGTCATTATAGGTATTGCGAGTTGACAATCAATACGGCAGAACTTACCAAGGTATACCTACCCTAAAGTGGGGAAAAACTAAAAAATGGGAGGTGACCCAAAATATAGGCGAAACGCAATAAATAATAATATTCTACGATAATCTACACACGGTCATCTGATCCCAAACTAGGCAGAGCCTGTACTATGGAAACCAGATAACTGATACTAATACTTAAATACTTTTTTAAATACATATGTACATTATATAGATAAAACACAGACACTCGGTGGGAATCGAACCCACGACCTATCGGGTAGTGGCCAGGGTGTCTAACCACTAGACCGACAGGCCCGTCAAATGCGGGAGCGGTAAAATTACCGGACTCAGTCAGTGACAGGCAGCAGTGCGGTGCTGCTGTATATAAGCAGGCGTATCTTTTACCACAAGGCTTTTCTCATCAATAAGTTACATAAAATACTTATTTACCTTATGAATGCACAGACGTATGTTTTCTCAGAAGAAATTCATATACCAAACAAAGTAAGTGAACTGTAAAAGTACATTAGCTATTATACTTCCGAACGCTCTCGGACGGTGCCCATTCACGGATCACAGCGGCCGCCTCCGTCGTCAACGAGTTAGGTACGTCCAAACTACTGCATATCCGTTTGCTTAGCTGGCCACGGAGGGGGATCTCTCGCCTGAGCAAACTGACTGACGGACCGGACATCTCAATGTGATTTTAGAGTAATATCTTCGATGTAAAGAGGTATTTGGAGGAGTATTCTGGATGTCTGATGTCTTATTTCCACTCACGTTTGGGAATTTTCCATTTTAATGACTTCCGAAATGTCTGATTTAATGTGTAGCCAGATCGTCCAATACAATATCTAAATTGTGAAGAAAAGAATTTAATTGAAAGGTTGAATATTCTTGACTGATGACGGAGAACACACATGATAAAGTTCAAATATGCTCAACAAATTATGCCACAGGTGTACGATGCATCCACTACCCGTTGACCCAAATCTTAACCCCAGGGTCTTCCCCGCCACTTGACACGGCACTGTATTCTCTTGGCTACAAAAAGAGATAATTGGGTCAAATAACTATTTGTAAACTAGTGAAAAGACGAACAGAGTTCTAAGCTGTGTGTAGCAGGGCTGGGCTGTACCCAGCATTTACCCCAGCTACAGCGCCCCTAAAATCGGAACATAGCAATGGTTATACACATACACAGATGCTTTGCAGTTGAATATCCGATGGTGTGGTGATGCTATGCTTTCACTTGGCGCACTGGGTTCTGAATAATATTAATACCATTTAGTACGTCCAAACTACTGCATATCCGTTTGCTTAGCTGGCCACGGAGGGGGATCTCTCGCCTGAGCAAACTGACTGACGGACCGGACATCTCAATGTGATTTTAGAGTAATATCTTCGATGTAAAGAGGTATTTGGAGGAGTATTCTGGATGTCTGATGTCTTATTTCCACTCACGTTTGGGAATTTTCCATTTTAATGACTTCCGAAATGTCTGATTTAATGTGTAGCCAGATCGTCCAATACAATATCTAAATTGTGAAGGAAAGAATTTAATTGAAAGGTTGAATATTCTTGACTGATGACAGAGAACACACATGATAAAGTTCAAATATGCTGAAGGCGGATTTTGGGCGTCCTTCGCGAAATTTGTCACTAACACTAGTATGTCCACGCTGGAATTCTAAATACCAGCGTTCGACAGTCCGCAGACATGGGGCTTCATCAGTGAACACAGATGTTAGCTCTTCAAAACACTGAAGCCGTGTCAGGCCTCTTCTAAAGTTGTAGAAAATTATTGCACGAAGATTTTTCTTAGAAAGATTCATTTTCGTACGTAACCTGACAGATTCCAATCGACGTTGTGACTAAACAATAGCATTAATCCTAATACTTTCAACTGTTTTGAGATTCAAAACTTAAACACATTCGAATATAGAACAGTTCCAAATTCAAAATTGCCGGGAAATATGGAAACGACAGAACCTCAAAGGCAGGTTAGGCAGGCCTCGTATCTCTACTCTACTGTCTCCCAGTAACTAAGTAATTTCGTTGTCGCAAAACGTTGGTAATTGTACTAAAAACATATCTAATGTAGTAATACCATAATACCTACCCTCACACAGTTGTAATATCGAGCCGAGTCGCCAATGAGCCGTAATTTCGAGTTGTCTGCAAGTCAAACACGGCGCGGGTGAATTGTCCCGGCAACGACGAGCTTCGGTCACGTGTTCCAATATTTATTTTATCAATATTCAAACGGTTCGTATTGGGTTCGAATGCGGTGAGCTCCCGAGATGGGGTGCTGAAGAACTCCGCGTGACGGGGCCTGTGGATATAACGTGTTAGACAATTTCATCAAGAATATATTTCGATATTTAAAACCACCAATAGTCTTAGCATGCTAATTTCTTTATGTTTTTTTTTAATCAGGTATATTTTCAGAATCAGAAGCGTAGCAGCCGTATCAATACGGGACTACAAGCGTGTGTAGGTAAGCAAAAATTCGTAAGATGCTATCCACGATTACACTTGATCTTTACTACTATCTCCGCCTACTCCGCCGACTCAGCTCCGCTGACTCCGCCGACTCCGCCGACTCCGCCGGCTCAGCTCCGCCGACTCCGCATACTCCGGCTACTCCGCCGACTCCGCCTACTCCGCCGACTCCGCCGACTCCACCGACTCAGCTCCGCCTACTCCGCCGACTCCGCCGACTCCGCCGACTCTGCCGACTCCGCCGACTCCGCCGACTCCGCCGACTCCGTCTACTCCGCCGACTCCGCCGACTCAGCTCCGCCGACTCCGCCGACTCCGCCTACTCCGCCGACTCCGCTGACTCCGCCTACTCCGCCGACTCCGCCGACTCCGCCGACCCCGCCGACTCCGCCGCCTCCGCCGACTCCGTTGACTCCGTTGACTTTGTTGACTTTGTTGACTTCGTTACGCGGGGAGGTGGAATAGAAAGAGACAGAGCGAGAATGAAGTTTCACTTCTTCCGCGCGGAGGGACTCCACGCACGCACATTTTCTTTTTTCTACATATGTTTATCTTTTTTTATATACTTACATACATACACACATGTTTACAGATAGAGCTTAGACTTAGAGGCACTCCTTTGAAACGTCACAGAGTGAAATGATAAAATGTAGGTGCAAGCTTTATTTAGTACAAGAAAAATAATTGCTGCGTTAAAACTAGAAAGATTAAACGGGATTTACTCATACATTGCCCGAAACACGGGGGGTACCGGGTTAGAATAGCATAGCACCCCCCCCCCCCCCCCACTCCTCTCGTTGGGTGTCGTAAGAGGCGACTAAGCGAGAACAAGAAGACGGGCAGCAGCTTCTTTCTTTTGGGTTTATCTTCCATCTATACTGCGATCCCCAAGCCACCTGCCAAGCGTGGGGATTATGGCAACCCCTCCCTTCTAAGGGGAGGCCTTTTTTCAACAGTGGACGTCTGTCGGCTGCTAATGATGACTCATACATATTATACTTCAAAATTTGAATGATTTTAAGTGACTTGTCCACCCCCAGAAAATTTCTAACCACCAAGCCCTTTTAATAAATGTATAACAAGAGACACTGGTAATGTCTCTTGTTATACATATTTAACAACTGGTCAATCTATACTTATAATAAAACTGTAACAGGTCCAATTCTGTACATTGAAGATATTTTGAAAATTATATTTGGAGGGCATTCTATAACCGATACTGAGGCCGAAAATGTAATTTTTTTAATTTTTGTCTGTCTGTCTGTCTGTCTGTCCGTCTGTCTGTCTGTCTGTCTGTCTGTATCACGGCTGCGCATCACGCCGAAACTACTGAATGGAGTCAAATGAAACTTGGATGATGACTTGGCATGATTTGAGATCTTACTACGAGGTAGGACACATGATACTTTTTATCCCATAATCTAGCACGGTTTTTTTGGGAGAGAGGATTAAAGTCAAAATGGGTACTTGGTTATACGCTTGGTCCGATTTTATCAATTTTTCTTCATAATTATAATAAATATTAGTAAAGG
This sequence comes from Furcula furcula, assembly GCA_911728495.1. Lineage (NCBI taxonomy): Eukaryota > Metazoa > Arthropoda > Insecta > Lepidoptera > Notodontidae > Furcula > Furcula furcula. The sequence goes on from OU452245.1 coordinate 9,290,508, forward strand.
AACACTCATAGAGAGTTGTTATCAAGGTTTTGTAATCGATCGGGTTAAGCAACGTTAGGTAAGGTCATTAAATAGATGGGTGACCGATTAACGTCATTTGAACTAAACGGGTCCGTGCTTCGGAGAGCAAGTAAAAAGTGGGTCCCAGTTTTTAACCGACTATAAAAAAGGAGGTTATGTATTCGATGCGAATGTCTGTTATTAAAAGTTTAGTTAACGTAAAAATAGCGCATGCGGAGCTGCGTGGGTCAGCTAGTACTATAATATGCACAATTTCGTCTTTTTGCCCGAATGCCCCAGGGGGAGGGTTATGTTTTTCGAGAGTATGTATGTAATGTATGTATGTAATGTAAGTATGAATGTATGTATGTCTATTTCTTTGACAGTGACTATAATATGTCGTTAGATTCTTCTTAGTTGTGGGAGTGACATAGGCTATAATCCAAATAAATTTATATGTCATCCGCCAGCCGCCATTTTGTATTCTTTTTAAAAGGAAAGGTTTATGACTCGCAGTCGAGCTTTTTATACTTTTATAATTTATACTTGTAATTGTCCTATTTCGAGTTTTCATTCATATACATTAAATAGGTTAGTATCTGATATAATAATAAATAATGTCCTACCTGGCTGCAACAACCACAGCGGCCAAACTTTCACAAGTGCACAAGTGCTTACGTAAGACAAAAGCGCACACTTTCTTTTTCTACTCTCACAATCCGATGGGACTGAAGACCGACTCGACTGGGGACAGGTTAGGTGAAGGACCGATTTTTGAGATGCCCATCCGACGCACGGATCATTTTAATTTTCAGACAATTAGGTGATCGGCCTGCATATTTGAATTTTTTCGGAATTTGAACTCACAACCTCCAGTAAGTGAAATTATGTATTATAGGTATAAGATCCAGGTTTTGTGCTTTTATTTGTACTACGCCGTTTATTTCATTAAAACCTGCTGTACCTTATAAAATCGGCAGCCCTTAATTTCACCATCATCAACCGAAAGATGTTCACGGTTGGACAAAAGCCTTCCGTAGAAGAGAGAGACATCTTCTTGTATTCCCTTAGTAGCCTCCTACTACTCCCGTTGGGATGGGAGATGGGTGGTTGCTAGTCTTACCCGGATACTTCACGGATCCCTACACAACCCTTGATTTATTAAGCTCAAATAACTCTTTATTAAACTCGTTAATACAATAAAGAAACGCCATTCTACAATCTTATTTCACCGTTAAGTTGCTCCGAAGTTGCCACGCAGTTGCCCCGCGATCGCCGCGCGCGTCACCGCACGGTGGAATGCTAAAGTGACGATTGACATTCCGACGGCGAACCAATCGAACGGAAAATACACTTGTCATACATTTAACTTGGAATTTTTATGATTTAACTTAACTGAAGGGGAATTGGGTTCTGAGTAAATTTAACACGTACAGTTCTGTACGAAAGATGAAGATTAAAACTAGATAAGGTAAAAATAATTATTGTTCAGGTTGATATTATGGGACTTAAAAAAATATGGATTATGTCGCAGTTATTAAGAAATATTATTTCGTATATTTCATCGAAACTTATCGAAGTCTCAGGGGACTCTTAGCTTTTCTGCCAACGTATAAGCTTGGCCATACAAAGAGGTAACGCCGCCAGTCTTTCAGGTAGGTACCCTTCCCTCCCAGTGCGACGACAGCTTGGAGGAAGTTTTTTACTTAGTTTAAGTATATTTGTAAATAAACTGTAAATATTTAGGTAAGTAAATAAATGTATCTTCTTTCGAGTTATGGAAAGGTTAATAATAAACTATGTAATAGAAGGCTAGTCAGCTGCCAGTTTTCAGGCATAACTATCCAAAAATTCCTCGACAATATCGATAAAGTATAGTCATATCAAATACTGCATTAACCTTTCACATTTATAAGTTAATAATTTTATAAGAAGTGGGTCCACGCGTCCCAATGGCTCAATTATACCCTACCCGTGTGTAGGCGTGCGCGCGTCAGGTGAGACAGCCAGCGTACCTACGCGACATACTACCAAAGCATCTCGTACAAAATAATGATGACGTACGCCAGGAAGACCTAATTTCTGGAGATACTGTCGCACGTCGCTACTCGCACGTCAAATTTGCGAACAGGGCTACCACGAATGCTTATTCAAATTGTTAATATTGAGGATTTTAACCCTCAATTGTAACTAACAAAAGAATTGTGTCATATATACGTTAGGTAAATCGCGTTAATTCCCGATTAAAATAAAGTTTAAGAATTGTGTCACTGGATTAAATTCTGGGAAGCAATGACCTACGGCAAACTTACAAATAATCAGTTAACCTTTTAAGGTTAATTGATTTTTACATGAATCCAGCGACACAGTTGGATGGTGTAATATTGAATACAGTGTTTTTCCAAAATCAAAAGGTTCAATTCTAGGCTACGAATATTTTTCATAAAATCAATGATACTATTTTAGCGTTCAACTAATTCAGGTTATTATATTAGGTCCATTGAGTAGTTTTTCTAATGCGTTTATAGTTTGGCCATACACGGGCGTGTATGACCAAACTACTGACTTACTTACTACGGACTTACAAAATTCGCCGTGGTGAAATCCCGAAAAGTGGTCAGATATTCTGCATCTAAACAGCAATACGTTGCTATGTTCCGGTTTCAAGGGCACTGTTGCTGCTGAAATTACCGCACTGAACAGTCTTGCAGTGCAGTTGCCTATCGGCAGGCCTACCAACAGGCAAAAGAAAGTCTCGCTCATCACGTCATTAACTTAAGTAAATAAATATTTACCCTTATGTTGTGAACGTGCCTATGGTCTGGTCTAAGCGACTCTGCACATTATGGCTGTATATAATATGGGTGTCTTTAAGGCTAGAGTGAATAGACTTTTAATCCTCGATTGCATAGCCGCTTTCCATCAGTTGGGACTGCAGTCAAGCACTGGCTTATATTTAGTAAAAAAAAAGTGTTATCGATATAACTGTTTATTTTTTTAAGTAGCGACATTTCCGCATGCACCGCAACCCTTGATCCAGTCCACAGGCAACATCTTCGTCGGACTGACAGCTGGCGACATATTTTATTCACGACGCAGCGCTCGTAATTCCGTCGATGCAGATAAATTGTTTTACCGCGGGACTCGGGAGCGAGCCACGTCCCCCGACTTGACTTTGGCGTTTGCATGATGAGCTCGTTTTTTATGCTCGTATAAAATTGTGTTAGCCACCGCGGACGAAACGTGTGAACGCCACCGGTGAATTCCCGAGAAATTGTTTTCGTGGTGCCTGCTCTGATATTTATGAAAGTTGGCATGCCGAGATGTGTTTGAGTGAAGGGTGCTTCGGGATCGTTCGCTTTTATTTTGTGAATATTTTCTATATCTAAATTCGTTGCTAATGTTTAAGATAATATTTTTATAAAGAAAAAATTAAGAAACAAAACAGGCATAGCGACATTTTCCCTAAAATTATTATTAACTTGAGATACAGTGTTATAGCCGCACTCGTCACTATTCATCGATACATCGAGTAACTTTATCCATTCGGCGATGAAATGCTGCCAACATCTTGGACACCATACCTGAACCGGGTCCATATTTTATTGTAAGAACTTTTTTATACTTCATCATCATCATCAGCTGGAAGACGTCCACTGCTGAACATAGACCTCCCCCTAAGAACGCCACAATGAGCGACAATTGGCTATTCGAATCCACCGGTTACCTGCGATGCGCACAATGTCGTCTGTTCACCTAGTGGGACACTTGCCTACGTTCTGCGTCTTCCGGTTCATGATCGCCACTCGAGAACCTTTCTTCCCCATCGGTTATCGGTTCTTCAAGCGATGTGGCCTGCCCATTGCCACTTCAAATTGCAGATTCTGAGAGCTATGTCGGTAACCTTAGTTCTTCGGCGAATCTCCACATTTCGGATTCTGTCGCGCAAAGAAACTCCGAGTATAGCTCTCTCCAGTGGCGTGCACTGAAAGCGGACAAAAATATCTGCGAGTTGTTTATGCTTTATGCTATTAGTTCGTGTTCCAGCACAAATATCCTTAAACTAACCAATATTACCAACACATCCATTTACATTAAAAAAAATTACGTTAATTCATGTCCAAACTAAGATTTTTTAAAATTAAGATTGTTTAGAGAAATCCTAGGGTAGGCAAAGTATTTTTGTCAGTATGGAGCTGCTGAATAAATTTATTATTGTTCTCAAATGCAAATTAATATGTCTATAGTATTTGCTTGCTTATGGATATTTGAAATTGTATAATAACATACTTAAAATAGGTGAAACAAGCCGAATACTTTTTTTTGCCTACCCTCTGTGCACGCCACTGGCTCTCTCCATAGCTCGTTGTGTGACTCTGAGCTTCTCTAAAAGTTCAACAGAAAAGGAGCACGTCTCCATGTCCATGTCCATGTCATATTTATATACTTAAGTACCTACTTAATGCTTACTAGCTGCCCACTCAGCTTCGCCTGCGCTATTTTTACGTTAACTAAACTTTTAATAACAGACATTCGCATCGAATACATAACCTCCTTTTTTATAGTCGGTTAAAAACTGGGACCCACTTTTTACTTGCTCTCCGAAGCACGGACCCGTTTAGTTCAAATGGCGTTAAACGGTCACCCATCTATTTAATGACCTTACCTAACGTTGCTTAACCCGATCGATTACAAAACCTTGATAACAACTCTCTATGAGTGTTCCCTTACTAATGTTTATTAAATTATAAAGAAAAATTGATAAAATCGGACCAAGCGTATAACCAAGTACCCATTTTGACTTTAATCCCCTCTCCCACGCCCGCTAGATTACGGGATAAAAAGTATCCTACTAGTATGTCCTACCTCGTAGTAAGATCTCAAATCATGCCAAGTTTCATTTGAATCCATTCAGTAGTTTCGGCGTGATGCTCAGCCGTGATACAGACAGACAGACAGACAAAAATTAAAAAAATTACATTTTCGTCCTCAGTATCGGTTATAGAATGCCCTCCAAATATAATTTTCAAAATATCTTCAATGTACAGAATTGCACCTGTTACAGTTTTATTATAAGTATAGATTAATTTTGTTTTCAGCTTTTTTCGTGATAGAAGTAAAACACACAAAAAAAGTGCTATACAGAAAAATCCACGCAGTAGTGGAAATATTAGTCAGTCAGCAAGATGTTCTATATCAGGATGTCTGTTACGGCCGGCATTACATATGTATATTAATTACTATTACCTCATTCGAAAAAGCTATTTAATTTGTCAACTTAATAAGTATTGACTGTACTCAATACGTTCAAATAAATTTAATTATTCTCTCTTACATTAATCGACGAATAAACTATTCAGCTAATTCTATCGTTGATTTGATTAAGGATGCCGCGCATACGCAACCACTCGTTGGAAGATGGTGGCAAACAGGTTGACACAGCGCCTTCAGAGGATTCAGCTCCGAGGCAAGTGCCGAGTGCTCGTCAATATTAAATACAACACAAACATCTGCACCACACTGCAAACGTACAAGTTTGATCAGCGGTGTTTCGATTTACTTCAACATATTGGCTTCAATGACGTATCGATGTCGGTGTCGGTACCATTTACACTTTGGAATACTTAATTAAATTAGTTTATATATGTAAATGTTCCTTGAAGGAATAGCCTGTAATGTTTTTGTTTTCGTTCAATCGACTAGAAACTGCGTAACGGGCAAGCAAATGTATTTAGCGGAAAGACGCAAGGAGTATCAGAACATAGTAAAAGAGAGGAAAGAACGACCTTAATTCCTTTACTGATTTTACTGCTATAAGCAGTGGTGGTCCGAGAGGGAGGGTCGTAGGGGTCATGAACCCCAATCCATATTCGTACATGGCAAAATTGGGTAGCGGCTAGGGTGTCTAGGTACAAGACTAACGGGACCGTCAAATATGACCAGCGCCACCGTCCCCCTCAAATCATCGGCTGCGACCGGGCCTGGCTATAAAATATACGGTCAGATCCCACCGGAGAATTTTCACATTTCGATGCGACAGTCGCGGTTGTTTTAGTGGGTAAGAACAAATTCGGTTGACCTCCACAGAGTGCCGGGAACCTTTTGTAGGGTTCCGCGTGAACAAAAAGGGTATGACCCTATGACCGAAGGAATGTCAATAAGACAAAAAAACAAAATTACATTCACAAATGCAAAAGTTCCATATTTAACTTTGGACAAAATAAGCTTCGACCCTGCAGCGTTTCATGGGCGGATTATGAATGTTTATACTGAAAATAATGCGCGGTTGCGGTGTTCGAAGCAAATATTTGAAGACGTAGTCAAAGGGTTGGCTTTTTGCGCGGCTCCTTTGACCGGGCCGCGGTCTGCGGTCAGATAAACCGATTAGCCTCGTGCTCGCTGCCTGCGGTCGAGCCATGGGACACAGCTAGCTGTGATCTCCAATTCTGATGGAAAGTTTCCCTACCTAACTTAGGAATGATTAATGGAAAGCTTTATACTAGCTGGCAGTACAAGACTTTTTTGAGAGCAGTGCTTGCAAGTGCTACTATAGTTGTATATTGAAATCACAGATCAGGATATGCTTAGTGGTAGCCTCAAGCTATGAAATGGGGATGGTTAATGACAATAGGTTTCATGAGCCTTATCGTAGTTAGCGTGACTGCAGCAATAGGTCCGAATCCTTAATGAGAAGACAGAATTCACAAAGCTCGGAGATAATACTTACATGATTATGTATTGTGCTTGGATTTATAAACAAAACTGACGACCCAATTTGCTCTAACGTGTTTCTATTAATCAGCACGGGCGCTTGTACTGGTTACAAATATTTTTAACAGCAGAAACCCCAATCGGCCATTGTACAAAGTACCAGGGCCGTCTTAAGTCTATTCGACGCCGGGGTGCGGGGCTCAGCCTGCGCCCTCGACTTCTTTTACACTGCAGCGTGGCACGCGACCGACGACACACTGCAGTATGAAAGTGGTCCTAGTCAACCAAGAAAACACAATACACGTAATTTTGATAGTTAATTTCTTTATTTCTCTAATTCTATTCTATTCTATTCTTGGTGGCTATAAATTTGGGCCCGGTATTCCCGGAACGCACTTCGACCCAGTTGGATCCATTGTGCATGCCCTAGCCCTTACTCTGTTGCTGGCGTATCGAAGAGCTCCCTTAGGTACGCAACGATCGCGCTAGCTTGGAGCTGTACATAATCATTTGGTGTAGGATAGGCTACTCCCAGATGATTCAACCTACGTCTCGCAAGAGCATCGCAGCCACACAATATGTGTCGCATTGACTCTTTTTCATCTTCGCAGAATCTGCAAATGTCACTAGTACTTAGCCTCATTCTGTGTAGATGCTCGTTGGTGCCAAAATGTCCCGTAAGTGCACCCATCAGGTGCCTTATTTGTGATCTGTTTAGGTTCAATAATTTGACCCCACAGTCCACCCTTCCGCTAGAGAACGCTTTGGAGTGGTTAAGGCCTGACGCTGCCCTCCATTCCTTCATGTGTTCTTTTCTAGCATGTGCATATAATGCTTGGTGATATGTTCCATACGGAATCCCCACAAATGGTTCAGGGCCAACCAAAGGTCTCTGTGAGCCGGCCCTCGCTAATCTATCTGCCTTCTCATTGCCCTCGACGCCTTCATGTCCAGGTACCCAGATAAGGCTGACATTGTTGTGTCTTCCCAGGTTGTTCAAGCCTGTAACACCTTCTTTGACCAGTTTAGAAGCAACTCTGAAGGAATTCAGAGCCTTCAGAGCTGCCTGACTGTCGCTGAGAATGCGAATGGTTTTACCCTTGACATTTCTCCTTTGCATTTCTTTGATGCTGGCAATTATGGCATAGGTTTCCGCTTGGAATACCGATGCATATTGCCCCATGCTGTGACTGATACTACAGTCCTTGGAATAAATCCCTGCCCCTGTACCTGACTCCATTTTGGAACCGTCAGTGTACCATATGAGGTGAGTTCCACCAACCGGTTTGAGTCCCCTCGTCCACTCTTCTCTGGATGGTATATGTACTCGGTACCTATTGTTAAACATGTACACTGGATTTATCCTATCACAGGGCATGTCCATTAAATCATCCAGTTCTTTCACGGGATCCAATAATTTCTCTAAAATGCAAAACGAAAATTAAACTTTAATTATACAAATTAAACCCAATTATACAAATAAAAAACGTTTTTAACCGACTTCAAAAAAGGAGGAGGTTCTCAATTCGTCTGTATATATATATATATATTTTTTTTTTTATGTATGTTCGCGCATAACTCTGTTAATTATGAACCGATTTGAAAAAATCTTTCTTCCATCCATTCTTCAATCCATTGATTGGGTCCCATAAAAAAAATATTGCGTAGTAATAAGTAGTTCCTGAAAAAACAAGAATGGTGACTGCGCACTGAGAGCTACAGGAAAGCCTATATCGATGACTTTATGTCGCTTTTTAAGGACAAAAATGGTCATAACTCTGGCAAATATTTACCAATTTCAATGATTCTTTTTTTATTCGAAAGAAGAAACCACTGTATTAAATCTGTATGAATTTTATTACAACCGGATAAGAACTTCCTGGAGGAACATGAACGATGTGGAGGAATTTATCTGGTAAAAACCATAAAACTGATGTTCTCCATTACATTGCTCTGACAATTATGAACCGATTGCGATGATTCTTTTTTTATTCGAGAGAGTAAACTGCTATGATGATTCCATGCAAATTTCATTACGACCGGATAAATAGTTTCTGAGTTTCTGAAGAAACATGAATTATGTAAAACTATGTAGACGATAATGTGATCATAACCTATCTAGATAATTTTACGGTTTTCGATGGTTCAATCTTTATATATGAAAATATCACTAAAAAGTTTAAAATAAAATATTTTTTAGAAAAAATTGAACCGACTTCAATATCACTGAAAAGTATAAAATAATTTAAATATTATTGAAGTTGGTGCCAAATATACACAGCCGGTAAGCTAACACCAACTTCAATAATATTTAAATTATTTTATACTTTTCAGTGATATTGAAGTCGGTTCAAGTTTTTTTTTAAAAGATTTTATTAAAAAAATATTCAACCGCCTTCAAAAAGAATCTTCAAACAAAAATTAACAAACACTAAAAAACGAAAAAAATAATTAGAATTTTTAATTCAAAGGACGAAAATGCGTGACTTTTTCTAACTTATCTTGGTACTTACTGAACTGAAGTCGGTGCCAAGCCAAAAGAATAAGAACGAATTATATTGAGATGATTGTAATGGCGAAAAACACCAGCAATCCAAATCTCGTTTATGTTGTTATTTAATTGCTTGTTACGAGCCAGTATGCCTCGTCAGCATATACCTAGACCGTGGGACATTTGCCGCGCATCGGACACCGAGCTCATGACGTCACGGCTTCATGAGATGGCTTTCCCTTACCTAAGATCGGTGGGAACAGACACATAGACTTTAAGGATAGATACTAAGATTATATATATTTTAATAACTATTGTGGAAGATTAAATATACGACTTTATTAATTTAATCAAATATTTTATTGGAGTTCCTGTGTTCGGCGCCCCCAAAGGCTTGACTTCCGTCACTGATTTACGCCACTTCAGATGTATTATATAAGGTAGTACCTTGGTTGGTAGGTTAAAGATACCTACCAACCAACTGACCGAACTTACCAGGTCGAAAGAAAGAATCGGAGAAATTAGTTTTTTAATTTTTTCTTCTTTCTCCAGTTTCCTTTTTCTGTGTTGAGCACCCGATGGTTTCTTTTTACCATCCCCTAATTCGGCCATCTACAGTAAATTTTAATTTAATATTTAATTTTTCTTTCTTTATTCTAAATTAAGTAGGTTTGTATCACAATCACTAACATTAAGAATTTGTATTTTTGCGATTATAAACAAATAAACAATCATGACTCTCTCTCATAAACAAATACATACATAAATTTGTTCACCAACCCAGGATTCGAACCAGGCGGGACCATTCATTCCAACACGATGGCGTTAATGATGTATTTTTCTAGCTAGGTATGAGTACTTTTAGGTATCGGTATTGTACCTATGTATTGTATTTTAATGTTAACCGACGAGTTCTCGAATGGAAACCACTGTCCACGAACGAACGAACGTACGTAGCTTCGGACGCCCCTCCAGCCCACCGCTGGACCGACGAACAGCTAGTCGGTAGGCGCCTAGGTATTAGTTGGATGAGGATGGTCGAGATCTGCATGCTACCTAACACTTAAAAAATAAAATTGACTTACCTTGATATTTTTTCTCTTATTTATGACGAAGAAATTCCATTTATTCCATGAATTTCCATGCACTTACAATTACAACTTACACTATGGTTACACTATACATATAAATTAATGAATTTCTCCACTAGAACTTCCGTGCTAATTCGGCGGTCGTCGCAAATGAAATGAGCTAACGAATTTAATTACTTAAAAAGAAGAAATCAGATCAGTCACTGACCGACACTTGCATAGGCGCCGCGCGCCGCGCTGTATATTCAAATGAACTTACACCTAATTGTAGTGATTTTTTAGAGATCATTTCTCTTTAAGTGCGAGTGCCCGGACGGCTATGTCAAAGGACGCAATTACTCGCCTATGACAGATGCACAGGTGCCGCGCCGCGCACCCAATGCAAATGAATTTACGACTTACACTTTATTGCCTTAGAGATCATTTTGCTTCAAGTGCGGGCGACCGGGCGGAAATGTGTCAAAGGTTATATACACTCTCTTTGGATTAGAGATTTTGCCGCGCGCGTCTTGTATGAAATAAAATTGTTATTTGTGCACTAATAAGAGTCATTTTAGCTTGCACACCATGAGCGGTGTGACAAGCGCCGAAATCGTAATACAAGTAAAAACTAATACCTAACCTGTGGTAAAACAATGATTTTTGTTGATGACTATTTTTTTTTAATATTTTATTTTGCGCATACGTATTCGTCGTAACAAATACATATATGAATCTGTGCAATGGCGTTAAGTTCAATGAAATATCTAAATATTCAGCGCTCGGCAGGCGCCCCCGGGTGCCCAGCGCCCGGGTGCACCGCACCCCTTGCACCCCCTGGTAAAGACGGCCCTGCAAAGTACACCTATCATCAAGGTATTGCCTTGTCGTTTGAGCCACAGAACAAAATTACTCCAAGAGTCATCGCCTAGAAATAAAAAAATGTGCGTGCGTGGAGTCCCTCCGCGCGGAAGAAGTGAAACTTCATTCTAGCTCTGTCTCATTCTATTCCCCCTCCCCAGGAGTGCTGAACGTAAGTCGGTTATGAAGTTTCACTTCATTGACTCGGACTGACTGACTGAATCGGACTGACTGAACCCGAGTCATCCCCGCTCAGTCCCGGTCAGTCCCGCTCAGCCCCGGTCAGTCCCGCTTAGTCCTGGTCAGTCCCGCTCAGTCTTGCTTAGTCCCGCTCAGTCCCGCTCAGTCCCGGTCAGTCCCGCTCAGTCCCGTTCAGTCCCGGTCTGTCCCGCTCAGTCCCGCTCAGTCCCGGTCAGTCCCGGTCAGTCCCGCTCAGTCCCGGTCAGTCCCGCTCAGTCCCGCTCAGTCCCGCTCAGAGTCCCGCTGAAAGTAATGATAAAATAGTGATAAAATAAAATAATAATAAAATAATACAATAACTAAAGTATTATTTTATTTTAACATAATAGTGATAAAATAATGATAAAATAATGATTTATAAATAATGATTAAATAGTGTTAAGGTAAAGAGAGAGAGTGTTAAGGTAGAGTAGTGTTAAGGTTTAGATAAAGTAATGTTATTATAGTGTGTTGTTATAGTGTTAAATTAATAATAAAATAATGATAAAATAGTGTTAAAATAACGATAAAATAATGTTAAAGTAATGTTTAAATAATGATAAAATAGTGTTATAATAATGTTAAAATAATGTTAAAGCAATGATAAAATAGTGTTAAAATAATAATAAAATAATGATAAAATAGTGTTAAAATAATGATAAAGTAATTTTAATGTAGGGTTAAAATAATAATAATAATAATGTTAAAGAAATGTTAAAATAATGATAAAATTGTGTTAAAATAATGATAAAATAATATTAAAGTAATGTTCATATAATGATAAAATAGTGTTAAAATAATGATAAAATAGTGTTAAAGTAATAATAAAACAATGATAAAATAGTGCTAAAATAATGATAAAATAGTGTTAAAATAATGATAAAGTAATGTTAATATAGCGTTAAAATAATATTAATAATAATGTTAAAGAAATGTTAAAATAATGATAAAATAATGTTAATATAATGATAAAACAGTGTTAAAATAATGGTAAAATAGTGTTAAAGTAATAATAAAATAATGATAAAATAGTGTTAAAATAATGATAAAACAGTGTTAAAATAATGTTAAAATAATGATAAAGTAATGTTAAATTAGCGTTAAAATAATAATAATAATAATGATAAAATAGTGTTAAAATAATGATAAAACAGTGTTAAAATAATGTTAAAATAATGATAAAGTAATGTTAAATTAGCGTTAAAATAATAATAATAATAATGTTAAAGAAATGTTAAAATAATGATAAAATAGTGTTAAAATAGTGATAAAATAGTGTTAAAATAATGTTAAAATAATGATAAAGTAATGTTAATGTAGCGTTAAAATAATAATAATAATAATGTGTGTACCCGCTTGTGGCGAGCTGTTGGTGCGTAGCGACACCACGGACCCGAGTACTCCAGAGAGTCGGTCAGGGCCCCCACCTCGGCGTGTCTTCGTCGGCCGTGTGGAAACCAAAGGGGGCCCGCAGGACTCTCAGCTCTGGCTTGCCTTAATTGGCCGTCCAGAGAGGAGCTGTTAGAGCTATATGCTCCAGGGGTGGAAGTGTTAAAGGGCATAACGCCGCGAGTAACTTCGGAGAAAGCGCAGCACACCTCTCGACACCCCTGAGTCACTCACACCGGTGTTGCTCTCTGTCGTCATCGGACGATCATTTGGGGAGCCCATCTTGTGGGTGGCAAGCCGCCACTTGCCACAAAATAATTATGAATGTAATTATGGCAAGTGACCCCGGCCTTTACAATAGCCCAGTCGCCAGTCCAGCAAATGCTCAACCCCATAAACCTAGAATTCTTTTCACATGCTTGCAATAGTCCCTACCACCTACCGAGGTCAACTGTTGTAATTTCATCATTGTGGCAGTTGACCCCGGAGGTGTTTTAGACATTTGTCTAAAACACCTCCTCCGGGGGGGGTTTTCGAAGAAGTAAATACTTCTTCTAAAACGGGCCTTTACGTGTTGGATCCGTCCCCACGCAAGCCTCTAAAAGACCGGGCTAAGCCTGTGAGTTAATAAAAAAATAATAATGTTAAAGAAATGTTAAAATAATGATAAAATAGTGTTAAAATAGTGTTAAAATAATGATAAAATAAAGATAAAATAGTATTAAAAATAATGATAAAATAATGTTAAAGTAATGTTAATATAATGATAAAAAAGTGTTAAAATAATATTAATAATAATGTTAAAGAAATGTTAAAATAATGATAAAATAGTGTTTAAATAGTGTTACAATAATGATAAAGTAATGATAAAATAATGATAAAGTAATGTTAATGTAGCGTTAAAATAATAATAATAATAATGATAAAATAATGTTCAAGTAATGTTAAAATAATGATAAAACAGTGTTAAAATAATAATTAAATAATGATAAAATAGTGTTAAAATAATGATAAAGTAATGTTAATATAGCGTTAAAATAATAATAATAATAATGTTAGTAATGATAAAATAATGATAAAATAATAATAAAATAATGATAAAATAATGATAAAATAGTGTTAAAATAATGATAAAATAATGTTAAAATTGTGATAAAATTGTTTTAAAATAATGATAAAATAGTGATAAAATAGTGTTAAAATAATGATAAAATAGTGTTAAAATAGTGTTAAAATAATGATAAAATAATGATAAAGTAATGTTAAAATAATAATGAAAAATCAATGTGCGTGCGTGCCTCCGCGCGGAAGTAGTGAAACTTCATTCTCGCTCAGTCGATCGGTCGGTCGGTCGGTCGGTCCCTCACTCACTCACTCACACACACACACACACACACACACTCACACTAACTCAACTCAACTCAACTCAACTCAACCCCACTGAAACCCACTGAAACCCACTGAAACCCACTGAAACCCACTGAAACCCACTGAAACCCGGTAATATATCTAAATTCACTTAGTAACATTCTTTTACATTATAGAATGCCGTGTTGTGATGCAACCAAGTTAGGTATCACGCTGCATACCAATAATAATAATATGATATGGTGTGAAATTACGTTTCGGCTTGCATGACAACGTCATGATGTCATTCTGCATTACTTTAGACAGTTATAATTTTGTAGTAATGAAATTTGATCTTCAAGCGTCCGTTACATGTAAGGGATAAGCTGTTCATTTTAAGTAAATATCATAATAAGAGGTAAAGATTATTATGAAATGATAACTATATATAAGTATATATAATATTAGATGGCTTTTATATAAGTACTTATAAGAAATGTACTTATTATGTTCAATTTTTTAAGTATGATAATAGGATTAGAAAAGCACGTTTAATTATTGTATAGAATTGTATTTTTTTTTTAATATTCATTTTTATATAAAATGATTAAGAGAAACGAAGGATTTACGTATGTTTATTTTATATAGTAAAACTGTTTGTTTTTATATGTTTAGTTGGATATTCGCAGTGTCATGTTTAGTGAATAATAGTGGGAGGTCCCGGTAATGCAGTTGCAAATGTGTTATCGAGGATCTGAGAGTCAAAAATAATCGGCATTGGCGGATAAGAACCAACTAACGACTAGACTGATCACCTAGTAGTTTGATTGGAACTCTTATAAGCATTGCAGGTTATTCAGACTATTTTGATTAAAAAGATGAACGTTTTAGGAGAAGGTATTAATGTAAATGTAGGTGGAATTGAATTTTCTTTGTAAATGTACTTTAGTGCACGATGGTAATGATGGTATGGTGGTGATGGTGGTATAGTTCGTTACCAACAGCAGCCCCTGATGCGCTGTTGAACGAATATTGTAAAATAATCTATACGTGTTGCAAGGTATAATGGAATGTTGTAGCATAGCTACATTGTTTTAAACTCATTTCAGTAAATAAATAGGTAAAAGACAGCTGTTTTTAGCAGGACGTTGAATTACGCCTATAAAAATAGTAATAGCAACGCATAGTAATCTTACTTATTAACTAATTATTTTTGACTAGGCGTTTTGTTTTAACATACGGCCCTTCTATATTGATTGGGGAATGCTATGTTCTTATTTTAGTTATTTCTGGTAATAGGCGATGAAAGCTGCATCAGGTATTCTTATTAATTTCATTGGTAGAACCATAGGTAAAATTTAGATACCTAGGTAAGAATCACTTTTTAATAGAGGGTATTTGATTTAAAATAGGCGGAGTCTACCGAGGGCGAGATAAATGCTCAGTACCCGAAGACTAAAAGTGACGTCCAATCAGAGGCGGCCACCGAGTTAGGTACTGGCTTTTCTAGACGGTTCGACGCCATCTCCACTCGATAGGTTTCGTTTTTGACTCAGAAGTTGAGCCAGCCATTGCCATCTGAGCTGAGCAACGAGCAACGCACCAAATATCATTTTCATTAAAATACTGCCAGCGTGTTCAACGGAATTGTTTATTGCTAAAGTCTATTATATATTATTAAAGTCTATTATATATAAAGTGATAAAGTCTATTATATATTATAGTATTAAAGAACAATCTTAGTTTGATAAACCAGAAAACCCAGTATTACTGGTAAGTTGTTTAAATATTTTAAAGTCTGCTGTAGGATTCTATTGTATTTTGATTATCATGTGAACTAGGTACTATAAGCCTATGGTTACATCGTGTATTGTAGGGTGTACTTTTATTCCTGTAGACGTCTCCATAATGAGGCAGCCTCCACCAACTGAAAGCTGGTTAGGAGGGTGTCGCGTTAGGGAACGGCGTCTACAGGAACGTTTATGTGGCGTTCCAGGGTTCTCCCTTCGGGCGAAAAGTTTCTCCTTTCGGGCAAGAGTGTTCTCCCTTCGGGCGAAAAGCTTCACATTTTTTCCGGCCACAAGTTCGTGGCTGTGTTGCTGACGACCGGGTCTAGTCCAGACTCCGCATCCGTGGCGTGCCTGGCCACTCCAAGGAGAAGGAGGACGCCGAAGACCGCGGGAATCGCCGTTGCGTTCCCTAACGACCCCTAGTTAAGTTACAGCTATTTTTGTTATACGTGCGAACAAGCTAACAAGTAATCGACCTCCCCCTGTACGTAACTTTCTTCTCGTTTTAATTATTATAAATAAATTTGTGTAGCCCTTCTTTTCTTGCGTTCTTATTTCTCTTGCTCGCCGACTAGGCTACAATGTTTTAAATGGAATGTAAGGATGTGTTAAAAAGACTACCTGAAATATTAATAATAAAAATGTATAATATTATACAAGTGTGCACACAAATGTAAGTAATTCCTTGTATCCTGCGTAAATGTGAATATAATATTAAAGGTAGGCCTACCAGTAATTATAAAATGTGTACCTTGCCCAATGATGTCTATTAAAGACCAAGAAATATATTGAAGACTAGCTGACCCGCGCAGCTCCACCCGCGCTTTTATTACATTTTGCTCCCCTTTTCACCCTCCTCTCTTGATTTATTTCTCTCCATCTCTCTCTCTCTCTCTATTATCCCCTCAAGCCCATGTGGTTCCAAAAGGAACAATGCGCGTTTTCTTTTAGGACCCAGCCGGGATTGAAGCCTTATAAGAAAAATGTAATTCTATGCTCTTTCTCTCCTCTCTCTTTCCCCCACCCGCATCGGTCCCCGTCACATTCCCCCTCTTCCTCTCCCCGTTGTCCCCTCTCTGAACCCTATCCCCCCCATCTCTCTCTCCCAACTTGCTCCATCTCACCCCCCCCCCCCCCTTGCTCCACCTAACTCCTCCGATCCCTCACCCCCTCCTCGAATCCCTTCTCCCTCTCTGTCCTCTCTTGCACCCTCCTCTCATTCTATATATCCGTCAATCATGGTATCAGCAGCATGAAATATACTTTACGACTTATTCTCAGACCTACCCTATATGCACATAAAATTTCATACACATCCATTCACCCATCTATTTAATTACCTTGCCTTATGTTGCTTAACCCTTACCTAGCGGCATGAAATATAATTAATGGCCTATTATTAGACCTACCCGATATACACATAAAATTTCATACAAATCGGTTCACCCATCTATTTAATGACCTTACATAACGTTGCTTAACCTTAACCTACAGGTATAAAAAGTATCCTATGTCCGTCTCCTGCTCATAAACTACTTCCCTACCAATTTTCAGCCAAATCGGTTGAGCCGTTCTTGAGTTATAAATAGTGTAATTAACACGACTTTCTTTTAAATATATAGATTAAAGTTCTATGGTGATTGTATGTTCAATTTCACCGATAGATGGCGCTGTTCATAATGTAAATCGCGCTAACATCGTAAATTACTGTCTAATGATATTCGATAGTGAAAGTTTTAAAGTTTTCGCATCTTTTATTGTTGCGACTGTAATACAATACCTATGTATAGGTATGAAACTCCACAAGTGGAGTGTGGACTTGTGGAGTTTCATGAATAATTTCATGATCTAGTATGGACTCGCTCGGGATTTACAGATTTTAACTTTTCAAAGATATAATGTCATATTGCTATCAGCAACGTACGTAGAACAATACGGAAATCTAATGATAATGTCCTGGGTGTACCGGACCGGCTTACCCCTTACAAAAATTGACCCTTCGCCACTGCCATATCTTATTCAAACTAAATGTCTGCTCAGTCCCTATTGTATATAGCGTAATAATACATATCTTAATGATTAACTGATCAGTCTATAATTACCCTATTCTCATACAAAGGAAATTACGTGGTAATATGTGCAAGTAATGTTTCACTGCTTAGCCCCTATGAAACATAGCGTGATGTTTTATATACCAATTTATACCTTGACTTCTACACAACACATCAGTGAAGTCCTATCAAAATCCATCCACGGGTTTTCAAATGATACCTGGACAAACAGAACGACAGACAGACAGACAGACAGACAGACAGACAGACAGACAATAATTCCAAAAAAAATTGTTTTGGCTTCTATGTCGATAGTATAGTATCCCCACATAGAAATTTTGGAAAAATATTCAATGTACAGAAAAAGTGCTCTTTGAGTTTTATTATAGTATAGAAGATTTCTTTTGCTCGAGCTAAGTTTAGAATTTATTGATATATGGTATCATAAACTAATAAAGCTTAAAACTTTTTATTATAAATGAAGACACATAATATAAAAATGGAATGAGTATACATTACTCGGACAGTAAGTACAAAGTACATGTTGACTCAGACACAATATTATGGATCTCTGAGCTATGGATATGTATGTAAAGTTTAACGTGAGTATCTAACTAATAGAACTCAAGGAATAATATAATTAATAATATAATTTAAGTAAGTATACCTAGACATAAACTTTACTTTTAAAATGTAGATCTACAAATTACTATTAGATAAGTTTTTTTTTCATTTGTTTTATTCAATTTTATACATATGTGTTAGAGGAAATAATTTTTCCAAGTTTGTAGTACCAAGTGTTTTGCAATTCACGCGTTTGTACTTTTGATGACATATAATTTTAAATAATTAATATATTTGCTTTACTTTCAGTATACTAGATAATATATTAAATTGGAGTATACTAGCGGCCTGCGCAACTGACAGTATTCTCTTGTTTTAATATCAATTTTCGTTTTATATGAGCATATTTTTCTCCACTAACCTAATTTTTAGACAATAATAATTTTTTTTGGGTATTCCCAAAAAAAATTATTATTGTCTAAAAAACATAATTATAATCAAAATATTTTTTGATTATAATTATGTTTTTTAAATTTATGTAGGTATTTTTTTATACAATAAGGACTAAGTTTATTTTATAATGTTATTTTTTATAATATGTAATTTCTTTTTTCAAAAATAAGGTGTAGTGTGCATGTCACCCCACCTATCTACATGTTAGTGTTAGTGCCTCTATATGATATGTAACGCCCTAGTAAATAAGTCAGTATTAAACGCATCTGTCATAATACAGTTCTTTACTTTATTCTCGGACACCCAACATCTCTCGCCCACTGCACCACTGAAACCCACTGAAACCCACTGAAACCCACTGAAACCCACTGAAACCCACTGAAACCCACTGAAAACCACTGAAACCCACTGAAACCCACTGAAACCCACTGAAACCCACTGAAACCCACTGAAACCCACTGAAACCCACTGAAAACCACTGAAACCCACTGAAACCCACTGAAACCCACTCACCCACTCACTCAGTGACGGCGTCACATGAGCGCTTTCATAACCTTAACAAATTTACGCCTATCGCCTATCGTTTAACACCTATCACTTAGCGCGTTAAGCGATAACGCGTTAAGTTGATTCATTTAACGCTTAACGCGTTATGTGATAACATTTTTGGAAGTCGCATAAGAAGTTTCACTTCAAAAAAGGTACTTTTATACATTAAAATATAGACCAACAATATCGTTATAGTTATACATACATATAAATATATTCAACCTTTACAAACATTCTAACAGGAGCTTGATACTGTATCCGGCCACGAAGCGTAATGTTATGGTACTCTTTACGACTGAATGACACTAAAGTGCCTCCAAATAAAATTGCGATCCGTCAAAACGCGCGAATGCAGTGGTATACAAGCATCCACACGACAGACCTAAAAATCCATTCCTTACTAGAAATGCCTTAAGATAAACTTTCTAACATAAATAGTAACACTATACCACAACAGATTTTTGAACCGAGGGTCAAACCTCGGTGTCTTCACTGGTGACCAATGTAGATCCTGGCTTACAGCAGTAATTCAATATATCACTTCAAAATTGTTCAAAAACGAAAAATTTGGCATAAACGTAGTTTTGTTGAATTAAATTGATTAATTTTCAATTTATAATTATTTCCTTAAGTTATTAAGGACTGATTTTGAATAGGTCAAATTCAAATTATTTATGTCAAATAGGCTTAACGCTAGAGCACTTTTAAACGGTATTTTTTTTTAACGCTACGCACATCGATATACTATACCAACAAGATTAGCTGTCACGAACAAAATGACATCGAAAATGTGGTCGCGGTTACATATACCTACACAACTATACACGTACACGCATAACAATAATATGTTCATATAAAAAGATGACTTACATACTATAAAATAAGGTTCAATAATAATTGCAGACAATTGAGCGACAGCCGTCTCCGTAGCTCTTATTTTCTTGTTTTCGTGACCACTTTTCGGGTCGTGACAGCAAATCTAGTTGGTATAGTATATCGATGGCTACGCACAACGCGGCCTCAACTGAGAAGATCTGGCAAGAAACTCAGCGGACTTGTTACGTTGGTGTAATCACTTATTTAGCACAAGACTTGAGACGGAGTTTCATATTGTATAATAGGTACAGTACACACACAATGAATGTATGTTCGAACATTTATTGTTCAATTTTTGATATTCTAAAGAAAAACAAACAATGCAGTGTTACGACGTTATGTGAGCATGTTCGGGTTTTATGGATGATGATTTTCTTCACTGGTCACGAAAAGGTAAATCATCATCATCATCATCATCATCATCACCAGCCGGAAGACGTCCACTGCTGAACAAAGGTCTCCCCCTTAGACCGCTACAATGATCGACAATTTGCTATTTGCATCCACCGGTTGCCTGTCGTCTGTCGTCGGTCCACCTAGTGGGAGGCCTGCCTACGCTGCGTCTTCCGGTTCGTGGCCGCCACTCGAGAACCTTTCTTCCCCAACGGTTATCGGTTCGCCGAGCGATATGGCCTGCCCATTGCCACTTCAACTTGCAGATTTTAAGAGCTATGTCGGTGACCTTGGTTCTTCGGCGAATCTCCTAATTCCGGATTCTGTCGCGCAAAGAAACTCCGAGCATAGCTCTCTCCATAGCTCGTTGTGTGACTCTGAGCTTATCCAGGGACTACGTCTTAGTACCATATATCATCACTGGCAACACACACTGGTTAAAAACCTTCGTCTTCAGGCACTGCGGTATTTCGGACGAGCAGATTTCGCGTAGTTTCCCGAACGCTGCCCATCCGTGTTGGATTCTTCGGGCGACCTCTTTGTCGAAGTTGGACCGACCTAACTGGATAGTTTGTCCTAGGTATACGTAGTGGTCAACAACTTCGAGTGTATCGTTCCCAACAACTACCGGTACGGGTGCAACATAGACATGATTTTCGTCTTGTCCATGTTCATTTTAAGACCCACCTGTTGGGAAACCCTACTGAGGTCGCTGAGCATCGTATTGAGGTCCTCCAGCGATTCTGCCATAATGACTATATCATCGGCAAAACGAAGGTGAGTGATGTATTCGCCATTGATGTTGATGCCGAATCCTTACCAGTCCAAGAGCTTGTAAACGTCCTCCAATGCGTTTGTGAACAGTTTCGGAGAAATAAGGTCTCCCTGTCTCACACCTCGCTGCAATGGGATTGGTTTCGTGCTCTCGTCCTCGTCGTAGTCGTATCGACATGATGGCGTTGCCGTACAAACACTTCAACACTTCGATGTACCTATAGTATAGGTACATCGAAGTGTCGAAGTGTTGAAGTGTTGAAGCGGTGCCATATTGACTATAGGTCCTATAGTCAATATGGTACCGCTGGAGAGGCTGCAATACCGCCCAGGTCTCGATTGAATCGAAGGCTTTTTCGTAGTCCACAAACGCTAGACATAATGCCCGATTATACTCCTCGGTCTTCTGTATAATCTGGCGGAGCGTATGTATGTGGTCTACGGTGCTAAAGCCTTTACGGAACCCGGCTTGTTCGGGAGGCTGGAAGTCATCAAACCTGCGTTCGAGACGGTTCGTAATGACTCTCGAAAACAGCTTGTATACATGGCTCAAGATTGAGATGTGTCTATAATTTTTCAACAAGGTGTTATCACCTTTTTTGAAGAAAAGAACCACCACACTCCCGTGCCATGCTAAAGGTAAATAAATATATTGAAATCATAAGAAGATCTGAGGGTACACCGGCATAATTGTGACATAACGACGTTAAACATCTCAGCCCTCCCGTGACCGTGGGTGCTGCAAAGCATTCGAAACGTGGAGATAGTAAAATCTAAAATAAAAAGCGATAAAATCCGTAACGGTGGTTTGATTTCGACGTGTAGTATTCGCGTAAATAAAAGACATAATTAAGTACCTATATTTTAACTTATTATATACTAATTTTCACCCACATGTCAGGCTTTAAAGGATGTTTTTCTTTGGTATATGTTCACTTCCAGTGGCATAAACGTTATGTACTCGGTAATTCTGACTTATTCAGTAGCCGCGCAAAGGCTCCGCGCCCCGGCTGCGGTTAGGTGTAACTTAACGAACCCTGTTGAATCTTTAATACACTTTCATTTAATGTGTACTAGTTGCTTACTTTGAATGGACCTCGACTTGTTTGGTAACCCTTGAAACTTCCCTATGTATGGAAATTGGGGCTAGTTATAAATATACTCAGGCGTGCGTAGCTAATTAATATTAGATTACGCATATTTGAATGTTGACTTGTAATGTTTAGTATTTCCCTTCTGCTGCTAGCTCAAAGCAACCCAGCTTACTGTTACGATCGCGTGAAAACACAAGCATAGGGACTAACTACCCATATGAATAAGGGTAGACTGTTAGAAAATGCCTAAGGCATTAAGTCCGCCTTGTACTTTATGTGCATGAAGTTAAATAATAAATAAATTAAAAAAAAACCCTCCTCCAGGGTCTCCTCTCGTTCTTTACATGAAAAATACGGCTTGGTGGATCAAACAGACCATTTGAAAAAAATCTCAGCATCTCAGGGTTTAGTGTTCTCCGTGAACGATGGTAAATGTTTCGATTCACACTAATAGAAATAATATTGGCAGAGCCAAGACTGGGATGGATAGGATACGCACCAGCGCCTATCGGTGTGCAATCCGGATTCGTTAGTCACCAGGGCACCATTGCTTTAGGAAAATTGTCAGTGAAATATTTTACTTCCTTATTTTATCTAACATTTTTAGATTTACGGGTGTCCATAGAACACTACCGTTGTTATAGGAGCAATGACATATATACTGTTTCTGAGTGGACACTTTTTCAACCACAAATAGCTTTTAAAATATTGTTTTTTTTTTTTATTTCAGTTGTTTCGTTGAATAAATTAATTCGTTTATTTTCTTTTTGTTTTAATTAAGTATATATTATTAAACATAATGTTTCAATAAATGAGTATTATCTTATCTTTGTGCCATTAAAGAGTAAAATTATTTTTTATAAAAGCTTTTCATTTGTCCTAATTATATTTGTGTACTTGACGAGTAAATAGCTATAAATGCGAAATGTCAGTTATAGCAGATAATTCAAAGGCAGAATTAATTCAATTACCAATACAAACATCTACCTGGAGGCAGGTAACTCTCAAACACGACGCCCGTCGGCTCCCTGCTTGGCAAATTAGATTTCGCATAAAGCCTATTTTAATTTGCGCCGTCGTTAAACATTGCGACCTCTTTAATGTTTAAGCGGGCGAACAAACTCGGCGTATTGAGCTCGCAAGGGCGGTGGCAGCGGCGACGGCCGACAAGTTGACATTCAACAAAGCAAATATATTCTTGGCGGGCCGACTCCGGCGCCCGGCCCAGCGCGATAATAAGCTTACCGACCGAGGGCGGGCAACCCCGCCCCGCGCGGCCGAGCTCCCGCCCAAGCCTTGTGAACTTATTAAATTCTTTTGTTGGCCCGGAATGCCCAGTTATTTAGCCGTGGTCCGGCTCTACGGGATCAACGTAAATATCTCCTGCATGTTATGTCTTTTGAACTCCACCGATTGCGGGATGAAAGGATTATTTGCATCCTTGTGTTTCTACTTGTGCGAGGGTCGCGAGCCTCGAACAATGTTGGCAAAATAAGTTTATTTTAACAAATATAATAAATGAAAGGCAGCAGGTGTTTAGGGGCCGCATTATAAGATACATCGTACGAGCAGAACGGTAGAACACCCGCATGAATTTAGACAACACGTAAGCCGAGGCGCGCCTCATTTCGAGCACATTACTCTCCGCTCAACAATAAAACTCATTAAATCGCTGTGAGGTCGCGTTTTATAAATGTTTCACGTATTAATAAAATTAACAAAGCGGCAGCACCGAGAGGGCTATTTTCCGACAAAGCGTCGGAGCGCGGTACAATGGAACCTAAAATAAATACGAGGAGTTTAGCAAACAGCAGTGCACAAAGAGTCCACCTGGCGGGAGGCGCTTCGGCTGCTATTGAAAATTAAGTGCCTGCGACGGAGTTCAATTAATGGCCGCGAGGCATCCGCCGGCAAGTCGACCTGTGTCCTTCCCACACTCACTTTGAATTTTATACGTAACTAATCAGTACCGCTTCACATATAGGTACGATACAGACTAACGCTCAGTACTTTATAAATGTGTTAACATTCGTCCTTGTCTTGAAAAAGATAAAGATTAGTCTTGCCGGAACCTGACTCATCTTAATCCGTCTCCCCAGCCAATACATACGATAAAGTACATCTAAAACACCAAGTCGACAGAATACCGCCGACACTCATTACCAATTTACTTCAACCATAGCCTTTATCAGTAAAAAAGCCATGGTCCAAATCCCAATTTATCTGCGCCGTCGTCTATTGGCAGATCTGTATCAGCGCGCGGCCAGCGGTCGCTAAAGCGTCGCTTATCTCACAAATTACACCGTTTTACTGGATCCTCTCTAAAACTGCGAAAATCGACCTTTTTTTGCGCAGCTTACGACGGCGCCCCTACCATTTGCGAACAGTAAGTGCTACGTTTTCGACTCGATTATAAATGCAACAATTTGAAACTATGTACAAGTATCGAATTCTGTCTCTTGCATAGACCGGAGTAAGTACGTAGATAGGTATATTTTTTAATATTATCACATGTCGTACACTTATACCAGTAGAATCAAAAGCATGGCATCAAAACACATAGAGTGAATATATATTAAAATAAAACTACTTTTACGGAATATAACGTGGTTAAACCCTAAAACAAATCGCAATATATTCCATAAGAGTAGTTTTATTTCAATTCTACACGTAATCGCGTAAATAAAAGACAACGTCTATCTATACATATAATAAAATCGTAGAAAAGTAAAAACTGTACATTGAATATTTTTTGAAAATTTTAATTGCTACGTGTTCTAGGAACGATACTGATTCCGAATATATGATTTTTAGAATTTTTGTCTGTCTGTATGTCTGTGACTTTGTGCAGACTTGACGTCAAAACCGCTGAACAGATTTAGTTGCTATTTGGCAAAAATATTTATTGATAACCTAGAAAAATTATAGGATATAAATTATTTTGCTATTTGTTACGGGGAATGAGCAGTGTCGAAATATGTACTTTTTCTACTACAATTTGCCGCGAAATTATTTTGTGTTGAAGATTTGTGCACATACTGTTCAACAGATTTAGTTGATATTTAATGGACATGTTTACTATAGACCTGGTCAGACTTTAATATAAGTAATATCAAGCTATTTGTTACAGGGAATGAGCAATATTGTAATAAGCACTTCTTCTTCTTCGTGTTTCCGCGAAATTGTAAAAAAACTAGAGTAATGTTACAATATAACAGAATAATTGTGGATTTAAACTCCAAAATTAGAATCATTACGCAATATATTAACATAAGGAGCTAAGCAATAACTTTCTATAATGCTATATAAGGAAGGGAATTTCGAGATCCTAACAGCTGATACAGCGTAGCGGTTGAACGGTCTTCCGGTATTTTTGTGTTTCCGGGTTCGATCGCGGATGAACTCAGTTTTTTTTTCATTTTAATTTTATTTTTTATAGTAATATTACGACATACCGGTACATTACGAGGTACTTCTACAACTTAAATCGATAGGTATTGCTTTCAATTTTTAATAAAATAAATTAAAATGTTCATTTTTTGAATAGCTCCAGTCTCAGTTAGATTATAAAATATGAGTTCCCACTGCTGCATCTCGATTTAAAGAAAGTAAGTAACCAAGTAAGGAAATTGTAAGCTTTAAGCGATTGGGAATGCTACAGTGAAGCTTGCGCCTGTAACATATCCTGTACACACTGTGTACCTACTTATCGGTTCCTTGGTAACAGTGGTGAGTGTGAAGCTTAACTCAGTTATGATCGAAAGCACCACGGTCAATTGCATGTCATAGTGAATGGAATGCTCAATCACCAAAATATTTTAGATTGTTGGCCAGGCTGCGCCCGTTGAACTGTATATATTATTTTGCCATCTGAAGAGGCTCTTTCCGCGCACTTCAGTTCATAGTACTCCCTGTCAACGTGAGCACTATCGTGCCGCAGCACAGCATTATTATCGCCATACGCGTGTCAGTCGACGCTACTGGGGTTCTGTCTGTTACAAGAACGTGACAATGACGTGTCAAGTTCAAATGGTCTAAGGCCTTCTGCGTTATACTCAGTCTAAACAGAATATGTTGCAGATTATATACCTACTGCCAATGTCTGTAGTATAGACATAGGCAGTAGTCATCTGATGTCCACAGTATTAGACTCTTTACCGTGGACAGGTTATATGATGAATCCAAGTATCGTCGTTCGGATGGCTAACCTTAGTCAAAGTAGAAGAAGAGAAGTGGTCGAGAAAGTTAGGAGTGGGTTTTTATCTACATACATAGGTACGTTACTTATTAACTTCACTGACCATGAAAATATTGGCGATATGGTAGAGTTGTTTGCTTACTGGCAAATTCATAAAAAAAGAGAGGGGAGCCCAAAAGCATGAGTTATACGTTTCGCTAACGTATACAAGAACATTAGAAAATTTCAAAAGTCTGTAGTGTTTTATGAGGTCAGCATCCCAATTTATTAATTCACCTTTCAAATAACACACACGAGTCAAGCTCAAAGTTTAATTAAAAGTTCAAGCTACCCTTAGGCATCTGACCTGGCTTATCGACTGCTATCTAGCTGACGACTTGGACTGACTTTTTACTTACCTACCCGCCAAACCACGAAAATGCTCAGTACAAATGATACCTTAACGATCACTCATCTAAGGAATGACGTTTCTTAACCAACTGATCGTTTGCGAACAGTGATAATAACTGAAAATGCCAATTTTTCTGTAAGCGTATGGTTCTCAAATCAAAAAGTAGCAGGGACAGACACTGAAGGCTGCATGACGGTCGAACTGGGTCGAATAGCTCCAGTTACTCTTAGGGGTTGCTGGATGTTTGGGATGTGGACCTTAGACGTTCATCGAGTACGGCGGCGGTGACTCGGAGGACGGCGGCGAGGTTGCGAATCCCGTCCCCGTGAACACTTTGACAGGTACCCGGGGGGCTATAATGCGCTCCCCGGTAGCAAGCTCAAAGGCAAGGTACTGAGCGCCACCTGGTACAAATCTCATCGATTGATCCCCCACAGTATCTCAGGGCCCTTTAAAGGTTTGAGGTTTTGAAGGAAAAAGGGCAGCTCGAGCTTCATGTAACAGAGCGGATAAAGGAGAGTGATCTCTGAGATTCGCAACGCAGCAAGACGCCCGGGCGCAGAAGGCACACCATTTTATTTTTTGACGCGGGTAAACTTTCAAAAGGTTGGTGGGAGTTGTAGGGCTCGACCGGGGTATATGGGATTATTACCCACTAAAACCCCCTCTGCTGTCGCATCCGCACATGAGAGCTCAGAGCCCAGGGCTCTCCGGTGTGATCTGCTCCAGGGTAACCCCTCAGTGCCTTCCCTTGCACCAGCCCGCCGCCGGGGTCGCATTGTAGCCCCCGGGAACCTGTCACGGTGCTCAGGAGGACGAGGGACGCAACCCCGCCGCCTTCCGCCTCGGAGTCGCCGCAGTACTCAATGGACGTCCTGGGGCCCACACCCCGAAAGTCCCGCGACTCTGAAGGGCAGAAGGCGGACCAACGCCAACCTTATGCCCCCGTATCGAGAATGTGCAGACAGCAGGAACGAGGAACGAGGAACTGCTGCCTGTGAACCACTATATTTCACTCTCGCTATTATGGTGTGCTAAAGTATTCCGGTATGCCACCTGATGAAATTCTGCGGGCCTTTTATAGCGACAGGCAGGTCCGTGGGCTTTACTTACACCCACAGAAGATGATGGGCCGGCCAGCCGCTGGTGGGACTCGAAATTGTATACAGACAGATAGATACGTTTCCGGTGTCCATCAACATATCGGAATTTGGACACGAAGGGTTTGAGTCAGTAGGAGTCATACTGAACCCACACTGTCACTCCCGTGATGGTATGGGCAACCCTTGGGATTTCTCCACGTTAAAAAAAGGAATGGCTTAAGTTGAATCAAGTCAAGGCCTTGACTCACCCCAGGGTGAGGTTTAAACGAGCGCCTTCCGGTGTACCACTTACTTGCTTGGCAATGACGTTAACATTGCTTGAGCTCATCAAAAATACTGGCTGCGGACAAAGCCGCGGGTACTGCTAGTTATGAATATACACACATCAAAAGTGTCTAGGGATCAACATATATTTTTGCAATAACTTTTCTCCTGATTGATATTAATTAAAATTTTCTTTAAGGATTCATCAATTAAAGTGTTTTCGTTTGTCACAGTAACGATAAACCAAGTCACCTTTGCATTAATAAAGAAATTTGCCATTTTCCTAATAAAGGGATTTTTGACATTTGAACCACTAACACAAAAGTTCGAAAAAAAGACTGAAATAACAGTTTTCTTTAAAATTTTATTGGGTAACTTAAACAATTAATAATCCGTGTTTCTACCGCGAACACTAACAACACAAGAACATCGGTTTGGCATACTCAAAATGAGTTCATCCAAATCACGCTGTGGAATGGCCGCCCATGTTCGTTGCAACAACAAAAAAAGGTCTTCTTGCGACTGGATACCCTCCATATTCGGCAGAGCTCTTCTCTGTAGCATATCCCATGCATGCTCAATCGGGTTCAAGTCTGGCGACTGAGCAGGCCAGGGCAGGACATTGATGTTAGCTGCGGCGAGAGTCTGTCTTACAACTCTTGCGGTGTGCGGTCGTGCATTATCATGCATTAACTGAAATAAGGGACCGATTTGCACTTGTAGAGGAACGATGACGTCTGATACAATCGTCTCAGCATAAATTTGAGCGTTGAGGTTGCCTCTGATCCAAATCAACTCAGTTCTTCCGCCGATCCAAATACCCGCCCATACCATGATGGTTCCACCACTATAAGGATGGACTTCCTGGCAGGATTTTAATCGCTGTTGGCGTCCAGGGGTTCTCCAGTGTCGTATACGTCTTGTATCCGGTCTCATACCAAAACGAGACTCATCAGAAAAGCACACGAAACGCCATTGTTCTTCTGCCCAATTTCTGTGTTCAAGAGCCCATTGATATCGAATCCTACGATTGTGCATTGCTATAGGTGGTACCCGTAGCGGTCTTCGGGAATGAAGGTTCACTTCATGCAAGCGGTTTCTGACTGTTTGGTCGCTAATTAAGTTCCCTGAAGAGTGATGAAGCCTCACGGCTAACATCATGGCAGTTATTGTTGGAGCTCTTCGAGTTAAGATTTGAATATATCGGTCTTGTCTCCGTGTGGTGCAGCGATACCGTCCTCCATGGCGCTCAGCCACGGTACCAGTGCTTCGGTAACGTGTCCAAAGTCGACTGATAACACTCTGACTTGTATTCAGAGCTAAAGCCACAGTACGTTGCCGGGAACCAGCTTCTATCATTCCCACGGCTCTGAGCATTTCTTCCCTGCTTAAATGACGTCGCCGCTCCATAATAACGTTGGTTTTAATCAGTAGTAGGGAAACAGTAGCACTAATAATGTCTTCAATGCGTTGTATGTTTTTATAGGGAAAATATTGACAGCTGATTTTCATCTTTTACTCGAATTTGATTCACAGTTCCTGATTCAAATTATGAAATGCACCAAAAAGGATCCATATAAATTTATAAAATCATAAATTTATTACAAAGCCACATCTCAATCTCAAGAAATCCGCTTAAAAATGCTTGATCCCTAGACACTTTTGATGTGTGTATATCTCGTACTATGATGTAATCAGTGATTTGCTCCTACGTAAGATGTGCATTTATTAATAGACATCTTACTCCGAACATTCCTAAAACTGTATTTTATTTAATAACGAGTCAAATGACTACAGTTTTGTAGTAGGGGTCGGTAGCTTACCAATCGCCAGTTGAACCCCGGCGGCGGATTTGGCTGCCATTCGTATTGTGGGGCAGAGATTTACTTTGACATGTCGGAAATTCGTTTGTTGACTCCTAACCACTCTGCGGTGTCTATTTTGCTCACTGTTTTCATCGTTTTTCTTCGTCGCGAGTGCTTCATCGCGGTTGAATTGATCGTTTAATGGAATCTGTGGAATCTGCTTGAATTGACGAGTATAAAAAAGGTCTGTTACGTGGTGAAAATTTTACAGGTATGTTTCTGTGTATTATGTCAGAAAAACGAAACATACGTAAAATAGCTTTAGACGCAAATGGTCCACTTCGCAAATTGTCAACTTTTTCGCAAATGGTCCACTTATAGCGCCATTTCATCTCGAAGTAGAGGATCCCGTCATAGAACGACCTTCACCGAGCTGGTTAATGGATTAAACGTATTTTATATTCAATTTAATATGTCAATAAATATATTGCACATGGGTTGTCTAAAAAATGTCAGTCCAGCATAAGATTAATTAATAATTAAAAAAAAAATTTTTTTTAGTTTTTCACTGGTTTGGTTAATAGACAAATTCCATACCAATCGAAAGTTTAAAGCCCATAGAATATGAAAACGTTAGGTTGCCTTATCTTTTCCAGTCACAACTCGGGGGTTGGCAGGTATAAACAGGTAAATCGATACTAGTACTAACTTGCACCGGTCTGGTTAATGAATTAAAATTAAATGAAAACAAAGATTATTTCATTACGAACACGGTGGTATAGGGTTGTCTGCGAAAATTCAGTCCTGAATTCCGGTTGTCGAATTTTAAAAATTGAAATATTGCTGCGAGTAAATATGTGCTACTGAGAGGTCCCAGCCAACCATCCCTAATACCATTCGTCATTAAACACAGAACAAAAATCAGTACAAGTACTATAGAACGCTTAATTCAAGTAAGAACTTGTAGGCACGGGTAAGAACATCAAAAGACATAAATATCAGGTAAACGACAGTAGGTACCATACCGTCAGCTATATTTATCGACATTTGCGCTTGTGACAGATCAAACTCATCACTACATGTCACTTACATATAAATATAACTCTCATAATATAACTTCAAATAGTTCAATTTATCTGCCTACGCTTTGTTTAAAGGGACCATAGACTAACTCGTACTCTATTCTTAATATATAAACTCTATGCTTTTTAAAATTCGACAACCGGAATTCAGGACTGAATTTTCGCAGACAACCCTATACCACCGTGTTCCTAATGAAATAATCTTTATTTTCATTTAATTTTAATTCATTAACCAGACCGGTGCAAGTTAGTACTAGTATCGATTTACCTGTTTATACCTGCCAACCCCCGAGTTGTGACTGGAAAAGATAAGGCAACCTAACGTTTTCATATTCTATGGGCTTTAAACTTTCGATTGGTATGGAATTTGTCTATTAACCAAACCGGTGAAAAACTAAAAAAAAATATTTTTTTTAATTATTAATTAATCTTATCCTGGACTGAAATTTTTTAGACAACCCATGTGCAATATATTTATTGACATATTAAATTGAATATAAAATACGTTTAATCCATTAACCAGCTCGGTGAAGGTCGTTCTATGACGGGATCTTAGACTATAATGCAATTAGAGATTCACAAAGAGTTCCGTAAGCTTTCAATTATTGTCCTATTACCATTGAGGTATATGTACTTAAGTACTATCGCGGACACGAACGGTGTACCAGTATTCAATCAAAATAGTTTGAACAACGTTACGTGCGCTTACCTCGCCCGCACGTATTTCCGGCTCGTGCAAGCGATTGTCGACCTAAAGGTGGTACACCGTTCGTGACCGCGAGAGTACATAATAACTCAATGCCTATTACTACAAAAACGTTAACTGGAAAAATCTTCCCAGATGTACATTATACATACTACATAATATCAGGTGTGTAAGACAAATAAAATACATGGGGCACCACATTAACATTGTTTCCTCTGAAGCCTTTGTCTGCACTCAACGAATTACGGGGAAAGGCGAAAATTTAAATACCCGCCGGCACTGTTTTACATACAAGAGATGCACTTTGCATGTAATGTGACGATTAAATGAGACGACATCGTTCTAACGCCAACATTCAGTGAAAAATAATAGAATTTATAGACAACTATTTATTGCACGCCAAAAAGAACAGGAAATACAAATTTCATACAATGGTATACTTTGGGCGGTATTATCAATAGTTGCGATTTCTTCCCGACAAACAGTCCACCTTGGCTGCGGCAAGTAAAATCATACACCTTTATCAGGCGGGTCGAAATGTGCCCCCAACGATATTTCCGCCAGTGCGTGGCAGGTCGTTTTCGACCTGGTGGGTCAGGGTAGATTAAAAGGCTACAACTTTGCTAAAACATGGTGTATACCATTTTTTTTGTACTGTTTAAATAACCTTGAAGCCAACTTCCTTAGGTTCGATTCGCCCCGGGATCTACCAAACAGGAAATGACAAGTTGAAATATATATTTTGTTCCTGTCGAACTCATACAAACGCCTCAGATAATCGTTCCTCACAGGCGAGAGGGACATAAATTTCTTCGACCGCACCAGCTGAAGTACCGCGGCAGGCCGATATATGCCTGTTCCGCACTGAAGGTGTTAAATAAAATCGTTTGGTTCCCACTTTTTTAACGGAGAGCCCAGAGTCTCTCTATGAAGGGGAAGGTTTTAGTGGGTAAAAATCCGACTTAGCATGGCCTCCGCCTCCTCGGAGACCTGGTACTTCCTCGACATAAAAAAAGGTTCCCACGTTTGTACCGCATAAGGAATTATCCGGATGAGTCAAAGCTCTACAGATACACCAAGAAATAATCATGAGTGGCTGAATTTCTCACAAAAAAATGGTGTAACGAATGATAAGATATATAGACGACGAATGATAGATATATGATATATGACGGGCCCGTTGGTCTAGTTGGCAGACACCCTGCCTGCTAACCGTTGGGTCGCGGGTTCGATTCCCGCCAAGTGTCTGGGTGTTGTTTATCTATTTAAGCATGTATTTACAAAAAAAAAAGTATATAAGTATTAGTATCAGTTGTCTGGTTTCCATAGTACAGGCTCTGCCTAGTTTGGGATCGGATAACCGTGTGTGGATTGTCCCAAGATATTATTATTATTATTATTTACTTACTTAGGAACTTAATAAAAAAAATAGTAATTATTACTAATCCGAATACCACAGAAACCTCGTACATCTCAGAGCTAACTAAATCACTTTCTATTTAGCTAAGAAGCAAGTAAGAATGAGGTAATGAGGCTGGGGTTTATACACGCTTCGTTGTATTGGAAATCTCCACTTCCTTATATTTAATCCCTTCAAACTATCGGTGACACCACCAGCCCGCTTCATCGTGTATCGTGGTCTCACCTCTACCGGAGTGTTACAACTCGCCACTCGTCGACACAAAGGTTACATGTAAAAGGAAGAAAACTCAATTAAAACAACGAACACTTCAGCCCGCGCTAACGTCACCACACGATTAAGCTCGCTGCAATTATGATACTTTATTCAAATAATAGTGACTATCAGAACGGGTATCTTGACTGTCTCTCGTCAGGTGAAGACTCAGAGGCACTCGAAATAACCCTTCACTCCCTGAGTGTTATCTACGACCCACTTTCCTCTTTTCGCATCTTTTCCCATCATGATCAGATTGATATTAGTAGGTACAAAAAGCATTGATCAGTAAGGAACTCACTGAGGGACGCTTTTCTTTTTTTTAATTTATATTCTTCTGAATTGTTCTTATTTACTTTTTTAAATTCCGAGAACCAGATTTGTGAGAACCAGATGTAGGTAACATACTATGTAGAAAGCAAAAAAAAAACCTTAAATTAGAGTAAAAAATGACAAGCCCACTGAGTTTCTTGCCGGATCTTCTCAGTTGAGGCCGCGTTGAGACCCGGTGGTACACCATAATTTTATTTTCATTTTACTATAGAACCAAAAAAAAAGATAAAACAAAAGATAGAAAGAATTTTTTTGATTGCTCACATTTTTCTTACTGTACCGAATTGTGGTCACATCTTCACAAGTGTGATAATTTTTATGTGGGGTGGGAGTGGACGATAATACTGACCAATGGCTGCTTTCGGAGGGAGGGTCACTGATACGGCGCACTGATAACAAGCAAGAATTACGAACCAAACGATTTGTCTAGATGATTTTTTTAATAATGTTAACTGCTAAGAATATCAGCTTGTAACGTTATCACTAATCTGCAAGTTTGATAAACTACTCAACAATTTTTTGGAAACAGCTTTTTCATAGTTTTTGTGATGGAGCACTTGAATTCTTATACGAATACAATTAGCGAGTTAATCTTTTGTAATTGTACTTATTATTTAGGTGGTACCTACTGCCTGGTGGTACCTCCCTGAAATAAAGTTAAAATTGTGTTTTTTCTATAAAGTAGAGCTTTTTTTATAAAAAAAAACACAATAATAACTTTATTTCCAAGGTCCAACGGTAAAATCTATTAAGTATGTGGTGTAGGTAACTAGTGTAACGACGGTAACCAGTGGCTATACGATCCGGTATACTGGTACCGGATCCGGTAAACGTTATATGATGCCGGATCAACCGGATTACCAGATCCGGTTTTCCGGATTGCAATCCGTAGATACAATATAATACGGATAAAGCCACAATTTTTAAATTTTTCATCCTGTTCCTTCTACAAGTTCGACTACCTATATATTTGTTTTTTTTTTAATATTAACCTATGCCACTTCCATCCGACTTCGTCGAGTCGCTTAGGCTACAGGCCGTGCCAAAGAAATAGACATAGGTACATAGGCTTCTAAGGCAGTAGGGCAATAAGAAAAGACGCTACTTGTTTCTTACAAGGACCTTTTACATCCTCAACAATTTAACGGACTGAAACTCAACGAGAAATACAAAAACAATAAAATTTTATTTGACGCTCAGAAGTCTTCAGTATGAGACGGGTAAGTGCTGTTACTTCGAACACCTCCCGCGTCCCGATGGGGTAATTCATTTGAGAGTTGGCTCATTAATTAATTGGGCGTACACCGCGCTCGGCCGCGTGCTTTTTACGACCGCCAGTAAAGTTGCGTAGACGCCGCGAGGCTTTCTTATTTCCACTTGAATTAATGTCAAGATGAAAATTGAGTTGTTAAACAGACGAGCAGCAGCCTATCGATGGTGTTCTCTAGTTAATTACACACATTACAATTTATAGTACAAATTAATGTCCAGGCAAGTAGAAATGTATTAGAAATTTTGCCGCAAAAAACCAATGTGCCTTTTCGCCGATATTTGGTCTAATGGGTACTGTAGCTGGATAAATTGTTAACGAATGTCTCCATGTAATCGCATATTTTGCACAAACATAACTTTTGGATCTTACGTACAAATTATTTACAATTTATTGTACAAAAGTCCAGGCAAGGCAAGTACATACCATAGCAGTGTAAAAATTCTGCCGCAAAATAGAATAAAAATGACAAGCCTACCGAGTTTCTTGCCGGATCTTCTCAGTTGAGGCCGCGTTGTGATCCGGTGGTAGATTTCTTTTTATTTTGTAGTTTTTACGTAAAATATGACAATTCGAAAGTGCTAATTCTGGACTATTTTAATTAAAGGATTTCATTTTCATTTAACACCAGTGTGCCCTTTTGCCGAGATTTGGTTTAAAGGATACTTTGTAACTGGCGAAAATATTAATTACTATGTAATTTCCTGTATTCTCCTAATACTTCTCTAACCATGTTTGTGTGTACATAAATTTATAAATAAATAAGTTCTCAATGTTTTGTATCTCCTAATACTTCTCTAACCATGTTTGTGTGTACATAAATTTATAAATAAATAAATAAATAATTTCTCAATGTTTTTAATATAAGTAGAGCTCGGTCACCGCCGAAACGCACTTCGACCCAGTTGGATCCAATTTGCATAGTCATTTGTAGGGGGGGGGGGGGGAATTGGAATATATATACAAAACTGTAAGGGGGATTACTGAACTTTTTTCACATCAGATTCCACTTTTCCCCCCTAGGGGGGATTTTTAAGGGGGAAAAGTGGAATAAGCCATTTGTATTAATAACTTACACTCAGGCAGCAGGCAGCACAGCAGCCAATCTTTCGTAAGAAATCATTTCTTTCTTTTTTCTTTCCTGCTGTAAACACACAAATTTGTAGGTACCCGAAATACATGAAAAATCTGTATTTACACACGTTTCTGCATTTTTTTTATCATATCATTGTTTTTTATCATCACAAACAGCAATGTATCCAGCGCTCGGTTTACGCGTATTTAATTACGCCTACTGTTCGCAATTAAACAGTTCCTAGGCCAATTCGGTTTACGATCGAGCCTCCGTTCGAGGCTTTTCGACGCCACAATCAGTTTAACGACGCTTTTTGACAGAATTCTGCCATTTTATCGCTTGTTTTAATAAGTTTGTGCCAGTCGTTTGCATTCTGTAACACTTGGTGCGGGACTGATGTTGCGGGGTAGGTAATTGCGGCCTGTTATTTTGCTATATCTTAAATTTTATTCGTTTACTGTAAGATGTTTTTGTCTTTCAAAATATTGTTACTTTAAACGACATAACGTTTAAACCTAAGGTCGCAGAGGCACGCGCAGTTCATTATCAAGATGGAGACAATCGCATGTTCAACTTTGTTTATAGAAGTTCGGTCATCTTTTAGGTACCTTTCTATTATTTCAAAGTCAAAAAGTCAAAAATAGTTTATTTTAAATAGGCTTAACGCTAGAACTTTTGAAACGGCATGGTTTTTAAAAAAAAAGCTACCACAGGATCACAACGCGGCCTCAACGCAGAAGATCCGACAAGAAACTTGCTTGGCTTGTCATTTTTTCACTTTTGTTTTTAAACAGTGTGTCATGTTACAATTAGATCAGAGCGACATCGACAGTGTGTCTTGCCGTTCAAAAGATCAAATAAGACAGAAAAAAAATACGACGAAAGTACAACAAACTAAAAGGCGAAATGGATAGTAGTCGGACCAGTCCCCGCAAGCAGCACCCGCGCACGAGTTGACTCGAGCAGCAACCATCTTATTTTGGAATAGAATCTATCATGTTTAATTAAATACCTGAGAGCCCAGTGGTCTAAGTGTTTTCTCAATGCTAGCGAAGATTATACGGACGAGTTGACTCGAGCAGCAACCATCTTATTTTGGAATAGAATCTATCATGTTTAATTAAATACCTGAGAGCCCAGTGGTCTAAGTGTTTTCTCAATGCTAGCGAAGATTATACGGGTTCACGTCAAAAGCTAAGAAACGAACGAACGAAGAAATAATATCACAATAGGGGTGGGGGTGGTTTTTGACGGTCAATTGCAGTTCGAAACTCATGTACTCGAAGCGGTACGCAACTGTTTTTACCGTCTCAAGCTACTATACCGTATTCGCCCATATATTAGTGTAGATATACGTATCTTGTTAACCGAGTCACTTATATTATCTAAGCTGAATTACGCAGACACTGTATTTGGCCCTTGCTTGCTCAAGAGAACAGAAAAATTGATCCAGCGGGTGCAAAATGCATGTGCTCGGTTTTGTTTTAATGTTCCCCCGCGATCTCACATCACCCCTTATCTTAACCAGGGAAACTTGATGAAAATGTTAGCACGGAGAAGACTCCATTTGGCTATACTTCTCTTTGATGTAATTTTAACGAAGAAGCCCGTATATCTATATAACAAACTAACTTTTTCACGGGATTACAACCGCTATCGCACCAGAGCGTCTGCTTATCTATTGAGAACGCCAAGACACAGAACTGCAGCATTTCGTGGCAGTTTCAGGTTTGCCGCCACCCGCTGTTGGAATGATCTCCCACCGCCGCTTCGTGCTGTAACATCAACAAGTACCTTCAGTGCTAGGTTTAAGATACACCTTCTTATTCTGCAAAAGATGCACTAATCACCTACACTGAGGTACACACTTGTAAAATAAACGAGATCAAACTTCCTGCAGCGGATCGCGGCCAACCACCTTACATAAAAACCTCTGTTCTCTCTCTGTTTTTCCATTTAATTTGTAATTTCCTGCACTACACTTCCCTACCTATTTATGTATAGTATAATTTATATTATACAAGTACTTTTAAATAATGCTTCAACACACTTTGGTTACGTATTATTGTATATTTTCCTTAGTTTCTATTTATTAGATTTCCCCCGTGGCTTCACTACTAATTGGACCTGTCTGAAAATCAGCGCTGTTGCAACTAGTTGCTGCAGCATAAAGCTGAGATAGGGGCCATTTCTGGCATCACACAGCTGGTGGTATTCTATTACTGTTGATTTCGTTCATATTTTTATGTTGTTCTTTCAAGTACTTTATGTGTTACTGTCTAAAAAATGTTTACGTGTTACTACCTTGTTCTGTGTGATTGTCAGAATAAAAATATTTCTTCTTCTTCTTCTTCAATATTGTCAGGCGTTATGTCCATAAGTAATCCATGGTGAATATTGTTATAAGAAAGTATTAAGATTATACTTGTACTTACAGGTAGAAATATTCCGCAGGGGCATAGCTCTTATTGCATTTCTTATTGAACTGTAGGCTATGCTCAGTTACGTACAGCTACATGGCCTTCATGACACTAAATTTAATCGTTTGAAGAAAAAGCTACGGCACATCTTGTCATAAGATATGTTGTCAGTTGAGGAACTAAAGTTAGGCTCTTTTCTGTTGCCAAAGCGATGGCTTTGACACATAGGTACTCAGTTTTCAGCTGATTTACGCGCCACGCGATCGAACGCGGTGACGAACTAGCTTACCCAAAGAGTGAAAAATACTAAATCTATGAGCTTACCTATATTTAGTAATGAAAAGTACCTAATCGACCATTTTTTGACAATCCAAACCGTTCATCATCATTAGCATCCAAAAGACGTCCACTGCTGAACAAAGGCCTCCCCTTAGAAGGTAGGGGTTGCCATAATTTCCACGCTTAGCAGGCGTCTTTGGAATCACAGTAAGTATAGGTGTTAGGTAATCCAATAGAAAGACGCTGCTGCCCGTCTTCTTGTTTTCCCTTAGTCGCCTCTAATGGGCACTCAATGGGAGATGGGAGGGTGCTGATCTTACCCAGCTGATCTCATGGGACCGAAGAGTTCCAGCGTCTAAAGTAGGTACTACTGTGCGTTTCAACTAAGAA
Source organism: Furcula furcula (assembly GCA_911728495.1). Lineage (NCBI taxonomy): Eukaryota > Metazoa > Arthropoda > Insecta > Lepidoptera > Notodontidae > Furcula > Furcula furcula. The sequence continues at coordinate 9,330,131 of OU452245.1, forward strand.
TGTGGCCGCCATGATGAATGCGACTGCGGAACTTCACTCGTTTTTTACGATTTTTGTACCGGCAGCAGAGTAAACACAAAATGAAAAATTCGCCCCGGTTTTGATTATTTATTGTAATGTCTTATTTTGCTATCCATTTTTGCTAAACATAATTTTTAGTAATTATATATTTGAAGTGGCAAGATGGCGGCCACATTCTTAGTTGAAACGCATAGTACGTACAGCGATAAATTGTTTTACCAAGATTTTTATTAGAAGATAATTCACGTCGCGAGATGAATGTAAATCAGAGGACACGCTCCGCGGCAACACCTGACTATTTACATTATTCCCGTTGCGTCCGTGATTCGCGACAATTTCATAACTTTCCAAACTCAGCCGACGCGAATTTGCACCAAGTTCAAGAAATAATTCGCGTTTTAAGCGCGTCGCTTACATGGAAACAGAAATAACTAAGTACTATTCGTTTAAAATTTCATTTATTTTGTAACGATGTTTATACATTTTTATAACTTAATCTTAATATCTTTTAAACAGTAGTTTAATACATGTGCATTCGAAATTATTTCAGCTCAATTCAGGTACACTGTTCCATAAATCACTTGTGATAAAACTTGTCAGACCTGAAAACAGGCTTTCCGAGCTGAGCGCAAGTGACAGATATTATATCGAATATAATTTACAGTCGCGCGTGCGAAAGAGATAGCTATACCAACTGACAATAACTTCACAGGCCCCAAGTTACATCGGGCATGCATAACTAACTATTGAGGAATTGACATAGATTCAGTAATACTTAATTAAATTATTATAAGACATAAATATATCTCGTGCGTCGCATTAAATAAAAGGCAATATCCCTACAAAATAGGTATTAAAGACAATATTCCTATTCCTATTAAGTATAAACAAATAAGTACTGTAATAAACAATAACATAACAAATAACGTTCGTGTTAGTTGGCGTATATTTTCTACAAATACGTAGATATTCAGTGTATAACATAAAAGAATACAGTAATTAATTAAACTACATGTTATAATGTTATTCCACAATGTTCGTTTTAACCAAAATTATCATAGAACACAAAGTTATCATAGAATACCTATTAAGAAACACTCATGATCATCATCTTATGAAAACTTCAAAATATGTCAAATATTATTAAAAATATAGATACCGGTCAAGTGCAAGTCGGTCTCGCGCACCGAGGGTTCCATACCATCTTTTGGACTATTAAAGTAACTTTACTATTCATGTAACACCTCAGATAGCAACAAAGCAACAAAAACAAACCGCAAAATAAGTTTGTTTGTCGAGGTTTTTTTAGGATTAATAAAAAGCTGTACTATTTAGAAAGATGATTTTATTGTTCCTGTAAAATATATAAATATATATAGACATGTATTTACCCATAATTATTTCAGATTTTTCTCTCTCACAAACTTCTGAGATAGAGGGGCTTTCAGCTAAAAACTATAACAATATACAAATGAAGCCCTTTCATATGACATCCAACTCGATTTAGTAGTCTTACTTTAAAATTTTGATGACCTATGTCGAAATGGGTCATCAAAATTTCATAAAAGGAAACATATATTTTTTTTATTTGCGATGAGGTTAGGTAAGGATCTAAAACTATTCCAAGTTTCAAATCGATAGCATCAGTGGTTCCTGAAATATATAGGTGTGACATACAGACAGACAGACGAAGTCTCACATAAGGGTTCCTTTTTTACCTTTTAGGTATAGAAGCCTAAAAAACGAACTGGCACCAAACGTTTGTACATACAAAAAGTATACATAAGTAATGAGATAAGACGAACATATTAATAACATAGAGAAAAGGAACTATTTTCAAACACCTTTCTTTTCTTAGCTAAACAATGCTGATAGCTACTACGTTGTAATGCAGTAGTTATTATTTTCTATTCGCAACATTCAATTTAATTTAAATAAGTAGGTACATAAATATGTATATTCACAGAAATTCATATAGGTACTTACTGCAATTAATTTGTCTTTTAAAAATGGTTTTAAATATCACCTAAACCAAAAGTAGCTAAAACTAATTCAACAGATTGATACGTTAATAAGTGGTAAGTACATACTTACAAATATTATAAATACAAATTATAGTTACATGATAATATTTTTTGCAAACAATTCCATTTCGCCTGAAGAGTCTGGCAGAGATGTATTGTTACCAGCTGAACAGAAACACCTCTGCTAGGTACATAATTATGAAAGACGTAAACAATTACTACATTCCCTTAAATTATACCTATTATTCCTATGTATTTAACTATTTCTACGTCCTAAGGTTACGTAAGTTTTTATCCATCAATACGTAGCTACTTTTTCATATAAGTATATAAGTAATCCATGTACCTATTTAATAACGTGTATTCAGTAATACTTCTAAATAAATTAAGTACATACTGTATGAATATAATACTGTAGGGATAACAGTTACTATAATAGGCTAATATTATGTTTACCACAAATGTTCATAGTAAAAAATCCAAAATATTTTGGGGAAAACCTACCTACGTTTTTAAACCTCACCTGTAAAGGAAGGGTGTTATGAGCTCACATATATTATAACCTATGTCTCTAAACATTCTGTCTATTTCGTCGTCTGTCTGTCTATCGTAGCGTAACTCCGAAACGAATGGACGGATTTGAATACAATTTTATATATTTCGAAACAGGTTTGATCTGGATGATTCTTTAATTATTATGTTCTATGATGTGTCACTGTTTTTTAAATTTATGCTAATGTTAATATAGGTTTTTCTTTAATAAATATAAAAGTACAATATTGTTCAGTAAATTATGACTACTTTTCCAAATTCATACGATAAGGTACTACTACTACTCACTACATACTTATATTAGCATGGATCTTCAAACAGTCTAAATACAAACAAAACTAATAACTACTTTATTGGTCCCATCGCTAAGGGACTCTGCACACACTCTACTTATAGCATCAGCGATCTGCGAATAGTAGCTTTTTACGGCAACCGTAGTCTGAACCCCGCACACTAGCAATTTGGTTGCTAAATTTAGCTATTTTGATAACACGCTCATACAGGCTAGCCAAAACGCGACGCAGCATATACGCAGTCGTTAAAACGCGCGTTTGCGATAAAGCAATCGAGCACAGCGATAGTGTATATGAATCGCTAAGAAACGATGTCGCAAGTCGCTTATCACGGATATTAAAAGTAATGTGTGTGCTGTTGCCCTAAGATCAGACACATACATAAAAGCCATACAAGTCTACATACCATAGATGTCTATTTTGTATGATGGTTTATGAAAAAGGACATCTAGGGTAGTTTTATTGTGCGAGCATTCTATGAATAAATTTTTGGAACGCATTTTATTTGGACCTATTCTATTGTTATCTAAAGGCGGGATTTCAATCATTTTTAAATTTGAAAGACGCGTCGACTTGTTAAAAAAAATGTAATGAATCGGAATGTACGTTGGACCAAAATCGTCAAAGATAAGTAAGGTTTATAATATATTTTCACAGCATTCAACGGATTTATGTGCCGGACAAATAATTAAATTATGCATAGCTAGGCAATTTTCTTTATTTCACGACTAATCTTTCTTAGGATAGGTAATTACAGCCGCGTTCACAATAATTATTAGGCCACTTTTTTGGCTGTTGAAAATGTAACAGTCAAAACGATTCGAAGTATACCTAATATGTATCTATACATTAAATATGTATTTCTAACGCTGGTTGATTTTGGTTTTGGCACACTTTCTGTAGGCACTAGGTATATTGACTACCTATCAACATGTATATTATCATCTACTACTCAATTAGAGATAAGAAACGGGAAAAAGGGCAAACGCCCTTTTTCCCGTTTCTTATTTCTAATTGATCAAATTCTTCAATTTTTTTTAAATAAATGATAATTTCTTATAACTATTTAGATAAATAACAATTTGTGTTTCTTGAACAGCACCTGTGACTAGACGTAATCTTGGCCACTATACATTTATTTTGTACACTGTACACAAAACAAACACGAATACAATTAAGTACTACTCTTGTACTGCGGGTTATCTACAAGGCTCTTCGATCTGTCTGAAATAAAAATGAATTATATAAATTAAACACTCAACGGCCAATGATTCCGATTCGTATCATGCTAACACGCAAAGCGTCCACGCGTTATATCGCGTCCGGCGTTTCGAAAAAAGAAACAGTTGCGAAAAAGGTTTTTTTGACCGGCAAATTAAATTATTATCGTTGTCAAACCAAAATCTGCTATGTGCACTTTTTGAGATTTTTACTTTTTGACCTTTTCGTATAATTCTCAGCCCTATCTACCGTATAAAAAACTGTTATGTCTATGAACTGTACGACAATCTTCGACCACCTTTTAAAATATGCTATATGCCGCAGCCGATTTTTGTCAAATAAAATCTGCTACGTGATACAGCTATTTGACAACTATCAATTCATATAAACTCTTATACGAAAAAGTTTTTACTCGTTATTTCAAAATAGAGTTTTTGCCAAAGATATTTTTGAACGTAGTGAAAAAAATCTTAAATCCATGGTTTTTGCACATAGCAGATTTTGGTTTGACAAGGACGTTATGTTATTAATTTTCGAGACAGACAGAACACTGTAAGCATTTTTACAGTATGTGCCTTTTACTATTTTATAAATGTTAATGTAACCCACATCTGCAAAATTGTAATTGCAAAACGAAAAAAAATTATTAAAAATGAATACTATAAATTACTGCCATGCTTTTAGCGCCTGTTCTAATCCGCGCTGTACCACAGAATCATGTTATTGCTATAATATAATTCGTAGGAGATATTACTCACTTAGATTCTGAAAAATATTTTTAATGGTCTTTAGTTCTTAACTAGGTAAGTAACTAAAAATTATTATTTTTTAATCTTAAGTGCACCATTCACAGTGCTGCATGCCAGCCGCCATACTGGACGACAAGATTTTCAGAAATCTGCAAGACTTTGCTTTCAGGGTACTACTATCTTTCAATACGAAAGAGGATGCCCTGCGTAGTGCCCGATATGCAGGATGATGAATAGTTCACCTTAAGTAAAACTGTCAAATTAGCTACAATTACTCAATTTATTACTGAAAAAGCCAAGCAGAACTCTACCTTCAAGCTTGGAAATAAAGTCTCACCTTGTCTATACTGCCAAGTATAAGAGGGGCTGCGTGAGGCGGCGTGATTTCGTCGGTTTGCAGCTTCCTTCGCGTCATGCCGGCCTGCTCATGCGCAGTCCGTGGCAACAGCCGCCACACTAGTGGCGTGTAGAGTTCAGCGTCCATCTTACTGATGTCTCTCTTATCGAACAACCACCCGAACAACGCGCCGACCACGAGGGTGGCCAGTAGGCCTAGGGGCGCGATCCAATGGTATGATACCCGGAATAATGGGAACACTGTTGTTGGATCCTGGTGAAAAAAAAAAAAATTAAATTTTTGGTATTTTATTTTACGCAACCTTATTCCGATCTGAATCTGTCCATAGGTATATAGGTAACTTATTATCGGTGCAGTTCGCGATACTATTTTCCACTTATGCTTGTTATTGGTAAAGAATACTTCGAATGTTGCAATTTAAATATAGTAACTTAACCTTTGAGATGTAATTATTACAAGTCACACCTATGACAGTGGCGTACGGTGTCTAAATGAACCCTAATAAGCCCGTTCAAAACATTTAGGCAAACCGAAGGGGACTGTTGTGTGCATGTTTCATATTACTGCATCAAAACAACTCCACCCTCTGCGTTGAATAATCAACGCGATCACGAAGTCATCATACGGGGATACGTAGGTCGCTCAGCTGGGAATCAGTAAAGGTACACACGAAGTCATCATGCGGGGACACATACGTCGCTCAGCTGTGAATCAGTAAAAGTACTAACGAAGTCATCATGCGGGGACACATACGTCGCTCAGCTGAGAATCAGTAAAGGTACTCACGGACACTTAGGCACCCCAGTTGTGAATCAGTAAAGTTACTCACGAAGTCGTCATATGGGTGCACATACGTCCCTTAACTGAGAATCAGTAAAAGGTACTCACGAAGTCATCATGCGGGGACACATACGTCGCTCAGCTGAGAATCAGTAAAGGTACTCACGGACACTGAGGCACCCCAGTTGTGAATCAGTAAAGTTACTCACGAAGTCGTCATACGGGGGCTCATACGTCCCTTAGCTGAGAATCAGTAAAAGGTCCTCACGAAGTCATCATTCGGGGACACATACGTCGCTCATCTGAGAATCAGTAAAGGTACTCACGGACACTTAGGCACCCCAGTTGTGAATCAGTAAAGTTACTCACGAAGTCGTCATACGGGGGCACATACGTCCCTTAGCTGAGAATCAGTAAAAGGTCCTCACGAAGTCATCATGCGGGGACACATACGTCGCTCAGCTGAGAATCATTAACAGTACTCACGAAGTCATCATGTGGGGACACGTAGCTCGCGTTAAGTGCGCACTCCGCCGTAAAGTTCATCGGCAAAGCGCGCAATCCTCGCGCGGCGGCGGCTTGCGTGCCGAGCGACACGCTAGCCGCGACCGCAGCCCCGGCTAGAGCCCCCGCCGCCGCGCCCCACGGCCCCACCCACCAGCACGCCATGCCCAGCGTGAATGTACCGCACGTCGCGCTCGCTGCAATCGCTGACAGCGCTGTTGCTACCCCTGCCCGAGCGACCAGTACATATAGTCAACAACATCCACCGAAAGACGTTTATTGCTGAACAAAGACCTCCCCCTTATAAGGGAAGGGTGCCGTAATCCCCACACTTGACAAGCGTCTTGGGGATCTCAGTACATATGTACTGATACGTACTTTCTATTGGATTACCTACCGCATATATATGCGGTAGGTAATCCAATAGAAAGACGCTGCTGTCCGTCTTCTTGCCTTTCCTTAAGAGGTGACCTCTTACTACACACAAGTAACGGGAGGAGATGGGTGGGTGCTATTCTTACCCGGACACAACACATGCTAGTCAAACTAGTCAGAGACTATAGTCTCTACTATACTCAACTCGTGCGCGGCTGCTGCTTGGGGGGACTGGTCCGACTACTATCCCTTTAGCTTTTTAGTTTGTTGTACTTTCGTCGTATTTTATTATTTTTTTTCTGTCTCATTTGATCTTTTGAACGGCAAGACACACTGTCGCTCTGATTGTAACATGACACACTGTTTAAAAAAAAAGTGAAAAAATGACAAGCCCGCTGAGTTTCTTGCCGGATCTTCTCAGTTGAGGCCGCGTTGTGATCCGGTGGTAGCTTTTTTTTTTTAAAAACATGACCTTTCAAAAGTGCTAGCGTTAAGACTATTTGAAATAAACTATTTTTAACCGACTTCAAAAAAGGAGGAGGTTCTCAATTCGTCTGTATATACACACATCAAAAGTGTCTAGGGATCAACATATATTTTTGCAATAACTTTTCTCCTGATTGATATTAATTAAAATTTTCTTTAAGGATTCATCAAATAAAGTGTTTTCGTTTGTCACAGTAACGATAAACCAAGTCACCTTTGCATTAATAAAGAAATTTGCCATTTTCCTAATAAAGGGATTTTTGACATTTGAACCACTAACACAAAAGTTCGAAAAAAAGACTGAAATAACAGTTTTCTTTAAAATTTTATTGGGTAACTTAAACAATTAATAATCCGTGTTTCTACCGCGAACACTAACAACACAAGAACATCGGTTTGGCATACTCAAAATGAGTTCATCCAAATCACGCTGTGGAATGGCCGCCCATGTTCGTTGCAACAACAAAAAAAGGTCTTCTTGCGACTGGATACCCTCCATATTCGGCAGAGCTCTTCTCTGTAGCATATCCCATGCATGCTCAATCGGGTTCAAGTCTGGCGACTGAGCAGGCCAGGGCAGGACATTGATGTTAGCTGCGGCGAGAGTCTGTCTTACAACTCTTGCGGTGTGCGGTCGTGCATTATCATGCATTAACTGATATAAGGGACCGATTTGCACTTGTAGAGGAACGATGACGTCTGATACAATCGTCTCAGCATAAATTTGAGCGTTGAGGTTGCCTCTGATCCAAATCAACTCAGTTCTTCCGCCGATCCAAATACCCGCCCATACCATGATGGTTCCACCACTATAAGGATGGACTTCCTGGCAGGATTTTAATCGCTGTTGGCCGTCCAGGGGTTCTCCAGTGTCGTATACGTCTTGTATCCGGTCTCATACCAAAACGAGACTCATCAGAAAAGCACACGAAACGCCATTGTTCTTCTGCCCAATTTCTGTGTTCAAGAGCCCATTGATATCGAATCCTACGATTGTGCATTGCTATAGGTGGTACCCGTAGCGGTCTTCGGGAATGAAGGTTCACTTCATGCAAGCGGTTTCTGACTGTTTGGTCGCTAATTAAGTTCCCTGAAGAGTGATGAAGCCTCACGGCTAACATCATGGCAGTTATTGTTGGAGCTCTTCGAGTTAAAATTTGAATATATCGGTCTTGTCTCCGTGTGGTGCAGCGATACCGTCCTCCATGGCGCTCAGCCACGGTACCAGTGCTTCGGTAACGTGTCCAAAGTCGACTGATAACACTCTGACTTGTATTCAGAGCTAAAGCCACAGTACGTTGCCGGGAACCAGCTTCTATCATTCCCACGGCTCTGAGCATTTCTTCCCTGCTTAAATGACGTCGCCGCTCCATAATAACGTTGGATTTAATCAGTAGTAGGGAAACAGTAGCACTAATAATGTCTTCAATGCGTTGTATGTTTTTATAGGGAAAATATTGACAGCTGATTTTCATCTTTTACTCGAATTTGATTCACAGTTCCTGATTCAAATTATGAAATGCACCAAAAAGGATCCATATAAATTTATAAAATCATAAATTTATTACAAAGCCACATCTCAATCTCAAGAAATCCGCTTAAAAATGCTTGATCCCTAGACACTTTTGATGTGTGTATATATTTTTTTATTTTTTTTTATGTATGTTCGCGCATAACTCTTGCAATTATGAACCGATTTGAAAAAATCTTTCTTCCATCCATTCTTCAATCCATTGATTGGGTCCCATAAAAAAATTATTGCTTAGTAAAAATTATTGCTTAATAAGTAGTTCCTGAAAAAACAAGAATGGTGACTGCGCACTGAGAGCTGGAGGAAAGCCTACATAGATGACTTTTTTGTCGTTTTTTAATGACAAAAATGGTCATAACTTTGGCAAATATTTACCAATTTCAATGATTCTTTTTTTATTCGAAAGAAGAAACCACTGTAATGAATCTGTATGAAATTTATCACAACCGGATAAGAACTTGGTCTTCCAACCATGAACGATGAGGAGGAATTTATCTGGTAAAAACCATAAAACTGATGTTCTCCATTACATTGCTCTGACAATTATGAACCGATTTCGATGATTCTTTTTTTATTCGAGAGAGTAAACTACTATGATGATTCCATGCAAATTTCATTACGACAGGATATTTTTTTCCGAAGAAACATGAAGTATGTAAAACTATGTAGACCTTCGATGGTTCAATCTTTATATATGAAAATATCACTAAAAAGTTTAAAATAAAATCTTTTTAAAAAAAAAATTGAACCGACTTCAATATCACTGAAAAGTATAAAATAATTTAAATATTATTGAAGTTGGTGCCAAATATACCCCCAGCAGGTACGCTAACACCAACTTCTATAATATTTAAATTATTTTATACTTTTCAGTGATATTGAAGTCGGTTCAATTTTTTTTTTAAAAAGATTTTATTGAGTTTGAGTTTGAGTCTATATTCCTAGTCCTGGCTATAGCTTGGTCTAGGTTTATCATTCAACCTAGGAAGGCACATAACGCCAAGCGACACGCCTGGTTATAGACAGCTGCATTGCGCTGCCGCTCGTCACTCAAGACATTAATTATTAAGTCTCTTGTCCGGTAATTTCACCAGTTACAGTGTCGAAGTATGTGGGATTCTTATCCACTCAAACCTCTGCGGCGGCCGCATTGGCACATGAGAGGGGGACCTGATTTCTCAGGTGGGGTTTGCACTAGGTACCCCTTAGTGTCTTGCCTTTAAGCTCGCCACCGGGGACGTATTATAGCCCCCAGGAAACCAGTCACGGTGCTCACGGGGACGGGGGTCGTAACGCCGCCGAAGTCCTCCTCGGAGTCGCCGCCGTAATCAGTGGACGTCTAGACCGTAATCAATGGTCTACAAAAAATGCAGCCATTCCAGTATGACAATACTGCGTGTGGTAACCAGGAGTTGATACAGATGCACGGAGATTGATACTATAGTTCAATACGTTTTTGTATTTTAATATTTTGTTCGATCTTTGTTTCGATACTACCTACTAATGGGGTACTAATATCGCTTCAGAATATACATACGATATTATAACAAAGATAACTTACCAAGCACACCCCCTAGTTTTTCGATCACAACGAGCATGACTACAGATATGATTGCCAAGATAGCGGTGACGGTCCTTGCCAGGAGACCTTCATACAAAGGCCTTAGTTTCTTCTGCAGCCACCCGTGCAGGATGTCTTCTACTACCACCAGAGCACACGCGTTCAGAACCGCCGAGAGAGAACTGGGGAACAATAATATATGCCACTACAAGTATCGTGGTGGTCCCTAACCGCTGGCTTTTTAGAGAAGCTCAGAGTCACACAACGAGCTATAGAGAGAGCTATGTTCGGAGTTTCTCCGTAATGACGAGATTCGCCGAAGAACTAAAGTCACCAACATAGTTCAATGGGCAGGCCACATCGCACGAAGAACCGGTAATCAATGGGGAAGAAAGTTTCTCGAGTGGCAACCACGAACCGGAAAGTGTGTAGGCAGGCCTCCCACTAGGTGGACTGACCACATTGTGCGCGTCGCAGGTAACCGGTGGATGCAAATAGCCAACTGTTGTTCATTGTGGCGTTCGAAGGGTGAGGCCTATGTTCATCAGTCTTCCGGCTGGTCATGATAATGATGACAAATATTGTAGTATGGTCTTTACCAAAAGTTGGTTGACAACTGTTTGGTGCAGCAACAATCTTCTTCCTAGACAGTTAAACCATTAGCTATTATTATGCTTTCCTGTCGGAATCCTGTCGGATTTTTTTTTGTCAGTACTTACGATTACATTTATTTAAGCGTACATTGTGTGGTATTGTGCCGCCGTATTGTGCGGATTTCATGCCTAGGTTGCAGCAGAATATCAGCGTCAGAGGGTACGCAATTGTGTTTGCCCTCTGACATAATGCTGAGCTCGCGACCTTTTAGCCACGACTATTAATTATTTTTATACACGACTATTATTATTGTAAAATTGTTAGTAACTAAGTCTTTCTTTGTAATTAAGTCAGTGAGCTAATAAATGTTTCTTCTTCTTTTCTTCTTCTTCTTCTTAGCTACGAAAATTAAAATCGTGCAGTAAATGTGATGAGACATATTCCGTTCTATGCCACCAGAGCGGTAAAGAAATATAGAGCGGTAATAGTGGCTCTAGATGGATTTTTCCGTTGCGCAGAAAATTAGAATATTACGCGGGCGGAACTGCGCGGGACAGCTAGTTTATAATAAAACAATCTGCTAAATTAGTTTACAAAATGGATTTATTATTACATAATTAACAAATAGGTGATCCATCAACTCATCCATCAAAATATTTTTTAATTTAACGTAATTTTATATATGTAAATATTTATAACTTAAATATTATCATTAGAAGAACGTCCTCATAAACCATAATTTCAAGGTTAATTATATTTATCCTGGCAAATATTTTCTTCAGGAAAAGTGTATTTAGTCGCCGATTTGAGCAAACGATTAACGTCATAGAAATCTACTTAAAAAACATAAGTACCTACCATTGAGCCTTTTGAGAAAAAATACTATAACATAAAAGTATTCTCATGTAGGCTGTATAGAATGATACCTTACTAGGCTGTACATGGGCGCCGGCAGCTGGGTGCAAGGGGGTGCACTTGCACCCCCCTGTCAGGAAAGAACAGTCACTCATAACATCAACAACAATAAATACACAAATAATTACCTCAAAAAGACCATAAATATGTAGTTTCGCTGTTCAAATAGACAACTGATTTGCGCAGGCAAAAAATTAATAGTAGGTATAATGTGTAGATGCAGATGCACCTCCCTGAAAGTAATCTTGGCGGCGCCCATGAGGCTGTATACCATACGCAATAATAAATAAATTAATAACAACCAGACACAAGACAAACAGACATGCCTATGTTACATGAATGTTTGTGTCATAAGCCAAAATCCCTCAGACAAATAGGTTCCGGTCCTTGTTATGATAGATTATTATGATGACCCAAGTCACGTAGAACTGAACGAATGTTTATCACGTAATCATCACGTAAGAGAGTGTATGCACCGTGCGTCTCGTCCTCCGATCGTGGTAGAAAATCTTGTAATTCCTGCGCACACTACACAAAATCTCACCTCAATCCAGCGCCGAACACTCCAGCCAGGAACACGCCAGCCAAGCCAGGCAAGTGCTGGACCCTGGACACGTAGGTGACGAAGGCTGGCAGGAGCCGGTCGTCCACTAGCGGCACCCCGCCAGGGTGGCAGCCTCCGAGGACCCACGCACTCCACGCGGCGAGGCCGCACCACACGCATAGGGATATCGCGAGGATGGCGCCCACGCAGAATATACCCAGAGCACTAGGAGACAAACAGCCAGTGATAATGCACCATTCCAGTTGATGTGACCCTTAATCCCCTTTGGTTCTAGATGTAATCTAGGCCCTGCATCGTGACGAGCACCGGTAGAATGCCGGAGATAGCGTGCATATCTGCTCCCGCCCAAAACTTGCTCTAAGCGTCCGGCGCTGGAGAAACTCTGGCGAGGTCTAAATGGAGGGGCCACAGTTTGCCTACATCATCATCATCATCATCATCATCATCATCATCATCATCATCATCATCATCATCAGCCGGTAGACGTCCACTGCTGAACAAAGGCATCCCCCTTAGACCGCCACAATGAAAGACAATAGGCATGATGACTAATTTTGAAAAAATACTCTATATTGTACTTACGGCTCTACTATTGCCGAAAATAATCATATTTTTGTATTAAATTTACAATTAATAGCAATATTTTCAATTTTTAAAATAGAGTTTGAATTTCGTTCCAAAACGATGGCCGGTGCATGGTGCCATGTTGTGACGTCACTACGGCGGTGTAAATAAACATCTGTCTAGGTATAAAAGTTAAAAGTGAATCATTGTATGAAAGAAAAAAGTTGAGATGACAGTTTGACAGTTGTTTATTTACACAGGACTGACGTCATTCACTCTGAGCAGCGTTTATTACAAAATGGCGATTAGCTGTATTTGAATAATTTATTTGCTTAAATATCACGAAAATCTCTCTATTATTATGAAAATGAGATGCATTTTTGGAATCAGTGCAATCTGTTCTAATATTTAAAACCACAGATTTATTGGTATTGTGTTACAGTCATCATGCCTATTTGCCACTTTCATCCACCGGTTGCCTGCGACGCGAACAATGTCGTCGGTCCACCTAGTGGGAGGCCTGCCTACGCTGCGTCTTCCGGTTCGTGGTCGCCACTCGAGAACCTTTCTTCCCCAACGGTTATCGGTTCTTCGAGCGATGTGGCCTGCCCACTGCCTCTTCAACTTGCATATTTTTCGAGCTATGTCGGTGACCTTGGTTCTTCGGCGAATCTCCTCATTCCGGATTCTGTCGCGCAAAGAAACGCCGAGCATAGCTCTCTCGATAGCACGTTGCGTGACTCTGAGCATCTCCAAAAGGCCAGTTGTTAAAGACCACGTCTCAGTACCATGACGGTTTGCCTACAGCGCTGTAAAAATCCCACGTAACCCGGCCTCCGCCTCTACGGAGACCTTTGATGGTTTCCTTCCAAACAAAACAGGATCATTCCCAGTAGTTCCATTGATCTTAGTTCCATGGAACTACTGGGAATATTTATTCCTAGTAGTTGCATCCAATTTGTTTTCAATCCCACTAGTTCCATTGCTAGTAGCGAGGGCTTCCACCTACTTCTACAGGTCTTCATATGTGATAAGTCCTTTATACAATGATGTTCCTTTAAAGGGCACTGGCGCTAATTTCGCTTTCCATCAGGCAAACCTCCAACGTGTGTAATCAGTAACTTAAATAAAATTAGTTATAAAATACACGCCTGGCACCGGAACGGGTGAATCAGCCAACCCCCCGTTACCACCATTAGTAAAAAAATCACCTTTATATTTTGATGTAGATGCAAGTTAAGAACCTAAAGAATTTTAATGGGGTCAGTATTTTGGCTACCAAATTAATGGTTAAATCCATTTGATTTTTACCACACCTAAAATCTATTTTTTTTTTAATTCTAGTCATCTATCTTATAAGATGTTAATCAAATTGTAAGTACATCTGAATTCACCAGAGTAGTATTGATATTGAATAGATATGCCATGTTGAACCCTACCAATTGTCTTTGGCTGGCCACCGATCAGCCATCACTCCTGCGTTCATATATTTATTGTTCCGATTTTGATCTTTTAAAGAAAAAACGGTAAGTATAAATTTATACCTTTGTAACTACAAACACACAAACAAATCACATGAAGCAATATTGAACTCGGACGTATATCTACGTGCATATTCTCAAAAACGCCATAGGGGTCGTCCATTAATCACGTGATGTTTTTTAACAACTTTTTATACCCTCCCCCCCTCCTGGTGATATGTGGTGAGGTTTTTAAACTACCCTCCCCCCATCCATAATCACGTGTATTTTTTTGTACAAAATTTCAATATAGTTTATATTGAAATTTTCGGAATATTATCTTTAAATACACATACTTAACTGATTAAATGTTGAAGGGGAAGTCGTTGCCGGCAACGATGAGTCAAAGCCACGTGCCGCTGTTTGGTTTAGAAATCGTGCATTCAACGAAAAATAAATACACGTGATGTCTCATTATACCCCTCCCCCCTCCTAGTGATATTTCGTGATTTTTTCGGAACCCTTCCCCCCTTTCGAGCCTCACGTGATTAATGGACGACCCCATAGCTGGTAAATAAATATAGATTACTCACGCTATAGCTTTTCCTTTAGATGGTAGTGCTATGTACCGCTGCACCATGGTCTGGTTAACGGAATTGAAGCAAGTCCAGTACAGGAAACCTCCAACAACCGCACCCCAACCCGTTTGCCGTTCGTATGGGGAGAAACTCCAACTATCAACAAAGAATACGAACATGATTTTTCTGGACGAATAAGGAAAGATTAGGTAAGTACCTACTGTATAAAAAAGATCGGTCAACGGTAAGTAGACTAAGTAGCATAATAATAATATAAAATAATATTTACCCTGAACTATAAGATTTTTATTAATCAATGGCACACAACTTATTACAATAAACAATTTCATAAAATTAAAAATAAATAAAATAATAATTAAATTAACTTAGTATGTGTAAAAAATTTGGCCCATGTGGTAGGGTACCCAAGATGCTGGCAGCATTTCCTCGCTGAATAGCTAAAGCCACTCTCTGAGCGAGGAAATGCCCAGCTCTGGGGTCACCTGAACTAAGACTTATTTATCCTATAGGTAATAGTTTATTTGTATACACAAATCTTCGTCATACAAGCATTTTTGATTTTTTTAATTGGGCAAGTAGACTTTTTAGATCAGAAATTTCCTGTACTGCTGCTAGCGTTAAAGGAAGTTCATAATTCAAACCGCGATCTGCGTCTATCTGTCTGTTTAATCTTATTATATAAAAGAGTAGACAAAAACCCACTCATCACGAAATCTCAGAAACTATAAGTGCTAGGAGTCTCAAATTTTGCATGGGGGTTCCTTTTAGGACGTAGGTGCACACTAAGACGGGTTTTTGCGAAATTCAACCTCTAAGGGGGTGAAACAGGGGGGCAAAGTTTGTATGGGAGAACGCGATTCCTTGGTCCTATTGACTTGAAATTTTGCACAGACATTCGTTAAGAAAATTTATTGAATTTGTATATCATATTTTTTTTAATTTATCCATTAACAGGGTAAAAAAGGAGTATTATTACTCAACCGATGGCGGTACAAATGTATTACAATAAGATACGATAATTTGAAAGATAAAATAAAAGTTCCTTGGCCAAGTGGTTACGGAAGCGTCCTCTAAGTACAGACTGTCCGGGTTCGCTACCCCTGATCGGATTTTTTTTGTATTATTAAACTTTGTTTTTGATTTTTTTATTTATATTAAGATTCAAAGTTTTAAACAGTTTTAAATATTTAACTCATATTAACTCCAGCATTTTTATCTCTACTATATTTTTATATTTTATTCTTTTTTTTAATTTTAAATCGTAAACGTACCGATTTACTTAGTTATTAGTTAGGAAACTTAATTGATATATTAGTAATAAGTGGTATAATTTGTTTGTTTCCCAAATATATTTCCAAAATGTCTGCGTCGGTAGGAATACAATATGCATGTATTGTACGTATGATATAAAGCCAAAACTTTATTGGAATTATTGTGTCTGTCAGTCAGGGTTTTTTCTACAGGTGGGCTGGTGTTGTCCCTATCGAAGTCAAAGTATCGTTACATAGTGTGAAACAAAGTCACTATCCGAGTCTGTCTATATCCGATAGCACCTCCTAAACCACGCAGCGGTTTTCACCATCGGATATATAATTTTTCATTGAAGGTTTACCTATGTACTTATATAGAAAACCTAATTCAGTTTTATGAGTGGGTGAGTGGGTGGGTGAGTGTTTGAGTGGGTGAGTGAGTGAGTGAATGAGTGAGTGAGTGTGTGTGTGTCTGTGTGTGTGTGTGAGTGTGTGAGTGTGTGTGATTGTGTGTGAGTGGTTCGGTGTGGTTCAGTGTGGTACGGTGTGGTACGGTCTGGTACTCGGACTGACCGGGACTGAGCGGGACTGACCGGGACTGAGCGGGACTGACCGGGTCTGAGCGGGACTGAGCGGGACTGAGCGGGACTGACCGGGACTGACCGGGTCTGAGCGGGACTGAGCGGGACTGAGCGGGACTGACCGGGACTGACCGGGTCTGAGCGGGACTGAGCGGGACTGAGCGGGACTGACCGGGACTGAGCGGGACTGAGCGGGACTGACCGGGACTGGCCGGGACTGACCGAGACTGACCGGGACTGACCGGGACTGACGGGACTGACCGGGACTGAGCGAGACAGACCGGGACTGAGCGGAACAGAGCGGGATTGAGCGGGACTGGGCGGGACTGACCGGGACTGACCGGGACTAAGCGGGACTGACCGGGACTGAGCGGGACTGAGCGGGACTGACCGGGACTGACCGAGACAGACCGGGACTGACCGGGACTGAGCGGGACTGACCGGGACTGAGCGGGACTGAGCGGGACTGACCGGGACTGACCGGGACTGGCCGGGACTGACCGAGACTGACCGGGACTGACCGGGACTGACTCGGACTGATTCGGATTCAGTCAGTCCGAGTCAGTCAGTCAGTCAGTTAGTCCGAGTCAATGAAGTGAAACTTCTTAAGCGACTTACGTTCAGCGCTCCTGGGGAGGGGGAATAGAATGAGACAGAGCTAGAATGAAGTTTCACTTCTTCCGCGCGGATGGACTCCACGCACGCACATTTTTTTTTTTCACTGAAGGTTTATATATTAACTGAATTTATTTAGAAGTTTTATCTAATTAAATAAATTTAATTAGCTTACGTTGACTAACCCTAATGAGGTACATACATACTTAACAATCAAGTACTAGAGAAGTTCATCTATATATCATTGTATCATTCCATATAATATATGTAAGTTAAATCTGGGATATAATATACTTGCCCCCCGGCGGCGGACTCAAAGGCCAGGCACTGAGGGACACCTGGTGCAGATCCCCCCCGAGAACCCAGGTTTCCCTCTCATGTGCCGATGTGACAGCCAGGGGAGTTTTAGTGGGTAAGAATCCCAAATACCCAGGTTGACTTCCCCACAGGATACCCACCTATTGAAGGTTTCCCCCGTGACCCCTGTAACCGTGAACACGGTGACAGATTCCCGGGTGGCTCTATTGTGCCCCCGGTGGCGGGGTCAAAGGCAAGCCACTGAGGGTATCATGGTGCAGATCCCACCGGATAGCCCAAGAAGGGGTTCTTATGTGCTGATTGCACGGCCGTTGGGGGTTTAGTATATAAGAAGCCTACATACACGTTTGACCACCAACAGGGTCCCATAAATCCCATTAAAGGCTTCCCCCGTGACCCCTGTAACCGTGAGCACCGTGACAGGTTCCCGGGGAACTATAATGTGCTTCTCCGGCGGCGGGTTCAAAGTCAAGGCACTGAGTGGTATCAGCTGGTGCAGATCCCGACAGATAGCCCAGGTTCGCCCTCTAATGTGCCGATGTGATAGCCGCGGGGGTTTTAGTGGGTAAGAATTTCCGGTTGACCCCCGTTTACGTCTTAACGATGAAACCGAACATCGAAGCCCATATTGTTTCCATAAATTGGTTTTAAAGAAATGGTGTCCTGTTCCTGTCCTTAATCCACCCAAATTGTGCACCGGTATACGTCTGCAGTTTCTAATAAAATTATAAATACAATTAACAAATCACAAGCTCAGAGATTCAACGTTACAGGCTTAACCTAAGCGTTGAGTTCTTAGCCCATGGACAGACAGCTATACGTAGCCCTCTTCTAAACAAAATTTGTTCATATTGCGTTACGAAAAGTCAGCTACAAACATTATTTATGAAGAAATTCTATGATCAAAGGCAGTAACTTTAAATTACCTATTAATTTTTTTATTCTCCATTACACCCGTGCGAAGCCGGGGCGGGTCGCTAGTTACTTCTAAACTACACAATGAATTTTAAAGCATTTTTTACTTCATTTATCATTCAATTTGCAGGATTTTTTTGTGATTGAACTCTTAAAAAGTTGAAATATTGTAATTGTAGTAATGTATTGTATAATATTGTATTTCTACTATTACTATCATTATTCCATAAATTGTCGTGGAACTCAATTTTGGCTTAGTGTACCGTTTAATAGTCACCTATAATTGTTTTTATAAAAAAGCTGTAGAGAATGCTAAATAAACAAAAATAAAAGTAAAATGTTGAAATTAAAAATATTAACTCATCAGAGAAGTAAGCAGAGGAAATGCACCTAATAAAGAAGAAGCGAGTCGCCAGTTCATAAACTATTGAAACAAGCATCAACAGCAGCCGAAACGTCCACTGCTGAACAGGCCTCTCCCTTAGAAGGGAGGGGTTGCCATAATCCCCACGCTAGGCAGGCGGCTTGGGGATTGAAACAAGCATAACTACAAATATTCCTCTAGATTAAGCATCGAATAAATACAATGCTTACTTAGACACATCGAGCCTGCCAGATTGACTGGTGATATCGATGATAGACTTCACGCCGCCGACGGCGATCGTCCCGGCGGCAGCCACCAGTACCACCCCGATAAACATCACCCCCGTCTGAACCGAGTCCGTCCACACCACCGCTCGTAAACCACCCTGTATAATAAACAAGTAAGTGTCGATATTTAGTAGCAATAGTAAAAAGCTAGTAGGTACAACATGTTAATTATTGTAATGGCAAAGGCGATTACGATTGATCTGTTTTTAATTATTTCGCTACTTTTATCTTAAATATACATACTATGGACAAAAATTATAATTACTGACCCCATATAAATTTGTTGTTTTAAATAAAATGGTTAACACCTGTGTGACACCATATGTACAGTACAGTTAAACGAAATAAATATACAAATTAATACAAAAAAGTACAGACACAGCCGATAACATAAGAATATTATAAGATAGATTAAAATAAAAAAAATAAAAAAACTCACTAATGCAGTATAGAGCCCACAAATTATAACCATAGCTCCACCCACGGCAAATACATTGAAACCCGTCACTGAAAATAAAAAAAATATTATACTTAAGTGCAATAATAATAAAATATATAAAAAAAATTGATCCGACGCAACGGATTTTTAAGCCGTTTTTACCATCAGTTAAATAATTTATCACTGTAGGTTTATGTATATAAAAAACTATGCGAAAGCGGAGTGGGTCGCTAATATTATATAAATAATATAAATATGAACTTACGTTGATTAAACGCTAATGCAGGAACATACACAACCATTGGTAGGAACAATATCTGGAACAAAAATTAGGTTGTGATCACTTTATAGAGCAAAAAAATATCTTTAAACATACATACATAATCAATGTATTATTATACTCGTACGCGGCGGGGGCTGCTTAGGAGGACCGGTCCGACCATTGTCCTTTTGACCTTTTACCTAATATGTTTGGTCCATTTAATTTACATTTATATACACTCTGATTTTACACACATTGGCATTGATAAAATATAATTGTGAGTGTAGGTACAAGATGTAATAATAAAAAATAATAATGTCCTCCTGGCCGATACGACCACAGCGGCCAATCTTTTACAAGATCAGTCATCTACACGGGAGATAGGTATTATAGTGCACAAGCACTCTCTCCTCCTTTAACCTCTCACGGAAGACCGACACGACCGGGGAGAGGTCAGGCGCAAGACCGACTTTTTACATGTCCATTCGACGCATGGTTCATCTTACTTTAAAAACAGGTGATCAGCATGCATTGTCCTAGCCAGTAAGGAACAAAGTGCATAAATTTATTGCTCCCCGCAGGATTCGAACCCGCGACCTCCGATTTGCAAAGCAAGCGGTTTCCCACTGCGCTGCGGCGTCTACAATAACAACAAGAGCAAGACGTACCGCTAATAAAAAGAAAATATATAACTATGTATGCACTACATAAAATGGAGGACTTTTTTCCGGATATTTTCAGTTGAGACTGTGTTGTGATCGAGTGCTAGTTTGCGAAAAAAAAAATGACATGTCGAAAGTGTTAACTTAGTATTATATTTTTTTTTGTAAATACATACTTAAAGGGATAAAAACCTCGAGACACAAGGTGGGAATCAAACCCACGACCTATTGGGTAGCGGCCTTAACACTAGACCAAAAGACCTGACAAGTGATATTATAATATACCCGAGGCCTGAGGCAAACAGCCTCCCATTTTGTGTTCTCCCATATCAGCGCGTAAAATACGCTATTAATTGTATTAACCGATT
Source organism: Furcula furcula (assembly GCA_911728495.1). Taxonomy (NCBI): domain Eukaryota; kingdom Metazoa; phylum Arthropoda; class Insecta; order Lepidoptera; family Notodontidae; genus Furcula; species Furcula furcula. Next base: position 9,351,344 of record OU452245.1, read on the forward strand.
TTAGACCTTACATTTTTGGTAACAAGACTCTACAATTGATAATACTATTACAAAGATCAGCAACCATCTGCTGGGTTTAGTATTTTATCGTACCATTAATAGTACAACGTGTTAAGATCTGCCAACTTTAAGACATACCACAGTCGTATCTCATCCGCACCGGACCACGTTTCACGTGTACGTATGAATGAACAATACTATTACGTAGAGATAGACACGAGTAATGCGTAAAGATGCAAGTGGTTATTAATATTGACATGACGGTGTATGTCTGTCATTTTAAAAGGGGTAGGGAACAGCAGGAATGCTTATAAAAATATATTAAGCCTGACTTGAGAAGTATAACCCGTTTTTCTTTACACGATCAAGATCGTAGCGATAAATGTTTGAATACAGGAGTGATGGCTGGTCTGACCAGTTGAAGACAATTAATAGAGTTAAATATGTCATACTGAATCTTACTAATTATCTTTGGCTGGCCACTGGTCGACCGAATCTGGAATGAAGAGATTCGCCGAAGAACCAAGGTCACCGACATAGCTCTGAAAGTCTGCAAGTTGAAGTGGCAATGGGCAGGCCACTTCGCTCGAAGAACCGATAACTGATGGGGATGAAAGGTTCTCGAGTGGCGACCACGAACTGGAAGACGCAGCGTAGGCAGGCCTCCCACTAGGTGGACACACAACATTGTGCGCGTCGCTGGTAACCGGTGGATGCAAATAGCCAATTGTCATTTATTTTTGCGTTCGAAGGGGGAGGCCTATGTTCAACTGTGGACGTCTTCCGGCTGGTGATGATGATTATGATGGCCACTGGTCATCATCACAAAATTTGTTACACGTGTAATAAGTCCCCGAAACGAGCGTAGTACGCTCTTAGCTGACAAATAATATTTTTGAAGGAAATAGGTAGGTATGCCTAATTTCATGTTGCTGTAATTAAAATATCACTAGATAAAACGACTGAATGAGACTACAGTTTGTTTTCATATGTTCATTCATTCATTCATTCATTTTTCATTAGCAGCTGATAGACGTCTACTGCTGGCTTGGGGATCGCAGTATAGGTGGAAGATAAATCCAAAAGAAAGACGCTGCTGCCCGACTTCCTGTTCTCGCTTAGTCGCCTCTTACGACACCCAACGAGAGGAGAGGGGCTTTATGTTTTTTAACCGACTTCAAAAAAAGGAGGAGGTTCTCAATTCGTCTGTATATATTTTTTTTTTTTTTTTTTATTTTTTATGTATGTTCGCGCATAACTCTGGCAATTATGAACCGATTTGAAAAAATCTTTCTTCCATCCATTCTTTAATCCGTTAATTGGTCCCATAAAAAAAATATTGCTTAGTAATAAGTAGTTCCTGAAAAAACAAGAATGGTGACTGCGCACTGAGATTTGCAAGAAAGCCTATATAGATGACGTTTTAGCCGCTCGGACTCGCTCGGTCGGACAAAAATAGTCATAACTCTGGCAAATATTTACCAATTTCAATGATTCTTTTTTTATTCGAAAGAAGAAATCACTGTATTGAATCTGTATGAATTTTATTACAACCGGATAAGAACTTCCTGGAGGACCATGAACGATGTGGAGGAATTTATCTGGTAAAAACCATAAAACTGATGTTCTCCATTACATTGCTCTGACAATTATGAACCGATTTCGATGATTCTTTTTTTATTCGAGAGAGTAAACTACTATGATGTTTTCATGCAAATTTCATTACGACCGGATATTTTTTTCTGAAGAAACATGAATTATGTAAAACTATGTAGACGATAATGTGATCATAACCTACCTAGATAATTTTACGGTTTTCGATGGTTCAATCTTTATATATGAAAATATCACTAAAAAGTTTAAAATAAAATCTTTTTAAAAAAAAATTGAACCGCCTTCAATATCACTGAAAAGTATAAAATAATTTAAATATTATTGAAGTTGGTGCCAAATATACACAGCAGGTACGCTAACACCAACTTCAATAATATTTAAATTATTTTATACTTTTCAGTGATATTGAAGTCGGTTCAATTTTTTTTTAAAAAGATTTTATTCATATGTATTGTAGGTTTGCATTATGTATTTTGTTTATTTTCCGAAGAATTTTATATAGGTAACAATTGTAAAAAGTGATTACAGTAGATTTGAGAGTGAGTGACAAAGCTAGAGTGAATAGGCTTTTAATAAGTCAGTGTGCTTTACCATCCTAGATTGCGTCGCCGGTTTCCATCAGGTGGGACTGCAGTCAAGCACTGGCATAGAGGGAGTAAAAAAAAAAATTTGAAAAAAGTTATGTATATAATTTCTTTGAATAAAAACGTTAACAAACAGAATATAATAAGTACCTACAGTTGACGGAGAATATAACTTAAAAAAAAAACACCTCTTTACTATCGACGGCTAAATCACATCACATTTCATCAAGTGACCAAACATAAAACGTAATATTTTTTTTTTTCAAAATATCAATAGAGATGCGTCTTTAATTAATTATCAAGTATAATTATTAAACGCAAAGGTTGCGTAATATACTTTCCGATCTTGAACACGTGTAAAACTATCGTCAGTTATCGTTCCCACGCACTTACTCCGGATAAGCAAGCATTGTCTCAGAAGACAGTGTCTTCCGATTTGCTTAGTTTCTACGTTTCTAAAACAATATTTTATCCTATAAAGAAATCAAAATGATATAGGGAAATTGTTTCCTATCATTAGGTAATGAGCAGTTTGCAAAAAAATAGGTAGTCGTAAGAATGCATAAAATTACAAAGTATCCTAGCGCCTTGACAATGTAACATTCTACATACAAGCGTTCACGCTAATTGAAAGTATAAAAATGTATTCTATGACAAAAGACAGAAAAATCACGTGACAAATTATAGGGAATTGACACGGTTAGCGAATGAAGATATAGAATCGCTATGAAGCGATTGTATCTTGTCTAGGCTCTCAGTATACTTATAGACGCGCTTTATCTTACTTATGCTAACAAGTTTGCGCAACTATAAATGTCTGACCGTAAAATTAATGTTTATGACAGTGCATTGAACTGCAAGTAAGAGACAAAGATGATAATCGTATAGTATATTTAAAAATGCAGGAAGATATAATTACATGAACAGGCGGTCTGGCTCGGTTTTAATAGCTAACGAAAACATTCAGTTTTTTTTTTTACATTTCACTGGTTTTGGATCCATGATTTTTAACAATTGATGTGTTATATCTCTGAATGCACGCCAGATTTACCTAGCTATACATAGACCTACGTATATTAATAAAGAAACGAGTGATAAGGACAGAAAGCTTAACGACAACGTGAGAGAAAACGGGATAACTATGATTCGTGCAGTCCATGGTCAGCATCTATGTCGACTTATTCCACGACATCGAGCATCAAGTTGCTTACGCCAGAGCGAGACTAACTGCAAGTGATTGCAATTAGCCTCATTTCGTGTTTACACTTTACGTGCACCGTGCACTAATGGCATATCGACCTCTTTTTGTATAAAATATCATTATATTGGATAGTTACCGTTAAAAACGCTGCTGTGAAATGTCAGGACCTGAACAAAAAGCTGAAAAATGAACTACTAAACACAGGAAGACACCTTCGTTAAGAAGTGGGTGGCGCAACATTGCAATAATTGCAAATTTCCAAAAATAATGGTTTTAATGATTTTTTTAGATTTTCTAATTCAATAGTTTTTCCAACTTTATAAATACTACAGTGAAACATGAGTAAACATGAGAATAAACTATTGATAATAATGTGTTAGGACAATCCAGGCAGAGACTTTACTATGGTATTCAGACAACTCATACATAATAAATAACACCCAGACACTTAGTGGGAATTGAACCCACGACCTATTGGGTAGCGGCTAGGGTGTCTAACCACTGGACCAACAGGCTCATCAAAATCTGTGATTATCACTCACCTAATGGTATTAAAATTGACCTCACGTATGTGTCGTACACAAATTTTATTATTAAGTACCTACAATTCAGTTGTCCGGGCAATGCTAAACATAAACTTTGTGGTATGTAGTAAACGTCCTCATATATTTCTGCAAGTGTTCAATTGATCATTGTAATGTTTTATATTGTTTACATCAATTCAAGTATTAAATTGGCCGGCTCAAAGTCCAGTCTGTTGACCGACTAACCTTGGACGATCATACTATGTAAGAAGTCTGTTAAAAATAGACAGAAAAATTCACACTTACTGACAAGCACTGCGATGGCTGCTTCATTGGATGAATCGTATATGTACAATATCCTATGTCATAGAAAGAAAGCCCCGAAATTACCAAATTGAATTACGTCTATGATATGCTGTAACCGAACCAAGATCATGTGGTCATATTGACGGATAATTAGGAAGAGATACTATTTTATCTATGCCTATCACTAAATTAAGATTTTCGAAAGGGAGAAAATTAATTAATAATGTTATTTATTGACAATGTGCACACGTTCATCTGATCTCAAACTAATCAGACCCTGTATTATGGTAACCTAACCATAGATGATTGTATACTTTTTGTAAAGATTACACTCATAGATATATACAGGCCGTTTTAAAAAACACGTGTCCGATGTGTGAGGGTCTTATGCAGTGCAGTGTATCAATACAAACACATGTACGTAACCCGTTTGTTGAATATCTCTTCTTTTTCCGAATTAGTACCAGAAACACAAGATTGGATTCGTTTTTCTGGTACAATTTAGGAAAAAAAAATAGATATTCAACAAATAACTTATATACATTTAAACACACTGTATATAATATCATCCAGTTACAGGAAAAACAGACCAATTCTCAATTATTTGCCTTTGCCAATATCCGGACGGGACCTTTGGTCTAGTGGTTAGACACCCTGGCTGCTAACCGATGGGTCGTGGGTTCGATTCCCGCCAAGTGTCTGGGTGTTATTTATCTATGTAAGTATGTATTTATAAAAAAAAAAGTATATAAGTATTAGTATCAGTTGTCTGGTTTCCATAGGACAGGCTCTGCCTAGTTTGGGATCGGATGACCGTGTGTTGAATTGTCCCAAGATATTATTATTATTATTAATATCAAACCAACAACCGACTGGGTTAGCGACCACGGTATTTAACCACTAGTCCAACGGCGCTGTCAAAATGATTGATGATAAAATCAGGTAACTGCTAATATGCATACCACGAATACAGACACCCGATATCATATTGATTTATTCATTCTATCACCAACACCACTTTGCACTTACAATGCAATAAGGATCGTCCAGCATGATATGAAAATAATCAGCATTGTAGTAGGTAGGAATTTCCCATAGAAACCGCCTAGTTGCGAGGCTGTTCCGGTAATACCGTGGACAATTGATGTTGATTTTCTACATGACATCGCGACGCTCAGTACAAAGTTCATTGTTGCAAGCAAAGCGACCGACCTCTACTCGTGTATTTGTTTAATTAGAATTGTTGGCATACTTTATACAGCACTGACAGAAAAAAACTGTAATTGATTGATCGAAACATAGTATTCTTAAATCTTTGATATTAACATACCCGTGGAGTGACGGGTTAGAATTGTATCCCCCCTATCTCCTCTCGTTGGGTGTCGCAAGAGGCGACTAAGCGAGAACAGGAAGACGGGCAGCAGCGTCTTTCTTTTGGATTTATCTTCCACAAAGATACTGCGATCCCCAAGCCGCCTGCCAAGTGTGGGGATTAAGGCCACCCCTCCCATCTAAAGGGGTGGCCTTTTGTTCAGCTGTGGACATGTTTTGGCTGCTGATGATGATGATGATTAACATACTGTATTAATTAGAGATATCCATATCCCCCCGTTGGGTTAGGAGGCCACTCAGTTGCCCCTTCGGAGTCGCTGGACTTTCGGGGTGTGGGCCCTTTGAACGTCCATTGAGCACGGCGGTAACTCCGAGGAGGACGGCGGCGGGGTTGTGACCCCCGTCCCCATGAGCACCGTGACTGGTTCCCGGGGGGCTACAATGCGCCCCCCGGCGGCGGGCTCAAAGGCAAGGCACTGAGGAGCCCCTGGTGCAGATCCCACCGGAGAGCCTCTCATGTGCCGATGCGACAGCCGCGGGGGTTTAGTGGGTAAGAATCCCACAGCTCCCGGGGATCTTTGGAAGATTTCCCCCGCGTCAAAAAAAAAAAGGAGGCCACTCAGTCAAATCAAGAAAACTGGCGTTTTTGTATCGCTACCACCTGTACCTGCGATCCCCAAGACACCTGCGAAGCGAACGGATTATGGCAACCTATCTAAGTGGAAGGCCTTTGTTTAGCTGTGGACATCTTTCAGGTGATGATGATTCGGTAAACAAAACCTTTACCGTGATGTGATACTTTTTAATTTACTTCATTAATACAGTCTTAGCATTCCATAATTTATCTAAAGCAATAATGATTACTCAGTGTAGTTAGTTTGCAGGTAAGAAACAATACCATACTCTGAATGCGATCTGAAAACAGACTCGACCGGAAAGAGAAATGGTGCAGAATCAAGCCTTTTTACATGTCCGCTGAATTGAAGCATTAGGTATATAAAAAAGACCGGTCAAGTGCGAGTCGGACTCGCACACCGAGGGTTCCGTACCATCTTTGGACGTACCTATTAAAGTTATTTTACTATTCGTCTAACACATCAGATAGCAAATAAAACAAACCGCAAAACTAAGTTTGTTTGTAGAGGTTATTTAGGATTACTTAAAAACTGTACTACTTACAATGGTCATTGTATTTTTCCTGTAAAATAGACAGACGTGAATTGTCCACATTTATTTCAGATTTTTTTCCTTCACAAACTTTTTTTCACATTTTTGTTTATCAGCCAAAAAACTACGTGACATAAGGCAAAATGAAAATCTGTTTGAGATATTCAAATGAAGCCCTTTTATATGATACCCCACTCGATATAATAGTCTCACTTTGAAATTTTAATGACGTATTTCGACCCCCATTAAAGTAATATAAAAGAAAAAGATATTTTTTTACATTTACGGTGAGGTCGGGTAGGTAAGATCTAAAACTGTTCCATGTTTCAAATCGATAGCGTCAGTGGTTCCTGAAATATATAGGCGTGAAAGCAGGCAGACAGACAAAATCTGTCTGTGACCTTATGGGTTCATTTTTTAACCGACTTCAAAAAAAGAGGAGGTTCTCAATTTGACTGTATATAATTATATTTTTTCACCTTTTAGAATGGAACCCTAAAGACTTGCAATTTAAAATGGGCTGATATCATTTAAAAATTATCTTATCAAAATTTACGGCAGACGAGCCTAAATACATACAAATAAGTACTTATTATTAATATCAGATATGTAATCTCATTAGATATGTTATCTTTACTCCCGAAGAGAATCTGTTATCATGGTAATTTTATCGAACATCCGTATCAGAAAGTCAAAATAATTCTTATGCATTTTTGTTAGACTTCAATGGTGGGAACATTGAATAGTTTAGATTACACAGTTTCAAACACAAATATTATTATTATGAATTAATTATAATATTAGTACTAATCTGGCCTGTTGGTGTGGTATAGTTAAGACCTTGGTTATGACACCTTAGGTTGGATTCCCACCAAAGAGAAACAATTAAGGTTTCGGCAGACAGCGGACGGGACCAGACGGCGACGAGGCGTGTGGATATCATACTGCGGGCGTAATTACCCGTCGCACCCGGTGCGATTTCTCGAGTATTTCGAAAAATGTCGAGCGATTCAGACGTAGAAGCCGGTGTGCTTTCGTTTGTATTAGCAAAAAAAACGGCGTAACCGGATATTATCCAATTTCTATTTTTCCACATCTATTAAGCAACACATGGGACGCGCCCGGCGGCTCTGTGTGACACATTCTATATTAACTAAGTACATTACAATAATTCACTTCACGTCCCGTCGCCGTCCCGTCCCATCCGCTGTCTGCCGAAACCTTTTTGGGCATGAACATCTGTTTGTAGTGTGTATTGGTATTATTTATCTATACATATATGTATTTAAAAAAAGTATGTGATGTATATATTAGTATCAGTTGTCTGGTTCCCATAGTAGGCTTTGCCTAGTTTGAGAACAGATTATGCCAGGATAACTTTACATAGGTATCACTGAAAATACGTCACTGGTCGGATTAGGTACATAAAATATGTTGAAGCCATTATATTACTTTATTTTCTACGTTTACTTATTAGGCGTGATAATTGAATGATATTCTCGCGAATATAACACATGTAGTGTATCACCTCATTTCATTCATAATATCAACCTCCATTGTCATACCTCATCATTTCTATAAATATTTATTTATTTTTAATTCATTTTAAAAATTTAAAATTTAGACAAGGAGCTGTCAAGTGGAGAGAGGGGAAATAGACGGTCGGTTGGAAGTCTAGAGTCTGAAGTCTTGGATCGGAAGGCTGGGTCTAGAGCCTAGAGAGACAAGTGGAAAGCCTAAGGTCTACAGCCTAGAGTCGCAAGACCGGAAGCCGAGCTGAACCAGGTCTTGAGCCGGAATCGGCCATTATCTACGCCAGAGGCCACATATCTACGGGTGCTGCTGCTGTGGCGTGCTGACGCCCGCACCCCATTTTCATCGGCCAGCCTACTGGTTGACTGTCGTGGCCGGTGCTAAACCTGCCGGCGTCCAACGGCCTGGCTGCGGCTGTGCCATCTAGGCACGCCGCCAGGCTTTCCTGCGCCCAGGAATCTTTGCAAGCAAGTTACGTGATCTTACGCTAATAAGTGTCCGCGTTCCCGACCCGGTGAAACGAACTGCGTAACTATCTTTAGAGAACTGTAACATTTTTATCTGTAATTATAGTTATATTGTAAGTCCTGAGTTCTCATTCTTTTATTGCTACTTCCTCCTTAGTTACTTACCTATCTTAGTAGCGGTCTCCGGGTTCTCTCTACCCTACTTTAAACCATCCGTTACGTGACACACATTCAAGTAAAAAATGTTTTATATCGATAATGTTATTTATAAAAAGTATAGGTACAAATATTATGTATAGGTACATAAATAGAGAATTTAAATAAACTAGTAACGCCTGGCTCATTCGTTTATCAGCAAGGCAACAGAGAATACAGGGCAACAAAATAAAACTGAATGTTAGTGTCTCTTCTATGTATGCAAAAATTGCAAAACTGCCAAACTGCACGTAATTGTCGTAATACTAAAAACAGTAAACTAGTTTTGTACCTATAAGCTTGTTTTACGACGGCATAGATAAGTCGGTCAGACTATAGGTGTTAATGCTTAGAGCATTTAACCATGCTCTAAGGGCGTTATGGAGTTAAAGCTCTAATTGCCGCTCCTACAAACGTCAATTATAGTTAATTGAGATTAAGTCATATTTTGTAAATGGATTATTTCGACTTTAGAAGCCAAATATTACTTCATACGCGGATAGTGAGTAAATATATCAATAATCTCGTAATTAATACTAAAAGATAATCATAAGAGACTCGGAGAGTCGAGATAAATAGATTGCAAAAAATTACTTAATTGCGATTAAAGTAAATTGATGTCTGTGAGTGTGGCAGTAAGGTGTTATGCCTTTAAAAGAAGAGCATGAAACCCAGCGGGTCGTTGGGTAAATAGCATGTTTCAGCTTGATTATGTTTACCAATTTAAAAAAAAAACTAAATCTACAATCATTACACTTACCTCGTCTATTAAAAAGAGGACCGAAGCCACTCCTCGGACGTGGCGATTAAATCTCAGTTCCAAGTACTGTAACAAATAACATCACATTAATTACGTATACTTACTATATTTATACTTACTTATTATTATTTATCTTACAACTATACTGCTTGGGGATAGCAGTCAGCCGCCTGCTAAGCGTGAGGATTATGGCACCCTAAGGGGGAGGCCTTTGTTCAGCATTGGACGTCAATTGGCTGCTAATGATAATGATAGTGCCTATATTATACATTATATCATTATTGAATCAGTTGATTGATGATTCTCTAGAATGTATCAAAAGTAATTATATTTATAAGACTAGCTGATCCACGCAGCTCCGCCCGCGCTGTGTTTACGTTAACTAAACTTTCAATAATATACATTCGCATAGAATACAAAACCTCCTTTTTTAAAGTCGGTTAAAAACTTGGACCCACTTTGTACTTGCCCTCCGAAGCACGGAGACGTTTAGTTCAAATGGCGTTAGACGGTCACCCATCTATTTAATGACCTTACCTAACGTTGCTTAACCTGATCGATTTCCAAACATTGTTAACAACTGTCTATGAGTGTTCCCTTACAAATATTTATTATAAATATATAATGAAAAATTGTTAAAATCGGAGCAAGCGTATAACCAACTAGTACACATTTTGACTTTAGTCCCCTCTCCCAAGGGAACCGTGCCGAATGTCGGGATAAAAAGTATCCTATGTCCTACCTCGGAGTATTAACTCAAATCATGCCAAGTTTCGTTTCAATCCATCCAGTAGTTTCGGCGTGATGCTCAGCCGAGATACAGACAGACAGACAGACATACAGACAGACAGACAGACAGACATACAGACCAAGTTAAAAAAAAAACATTTTTGGCTTTAGTATCGGTTATAGAATGCCCTCCAAACATAATTTTCAAAATATCTTCAATGTACAGAATTGGACCTGTTACAGTTTTATTATAAGTATAGATTATAATTTTACATAAGAAGTGCCCTTTCCTTATGTCAACTTTGCATGGCACATGATATACATTCATGTGTCATGCAAAGTTGATGGGAAACTAATAAATTACAAAAAAGCCAGTCCATGCCTATACAGGAAAATTATTCTGTAATATTTATTTTTTTACATCTACTGTATTTAACTAAAATTGTTGCAATTCCGTTCCTACATAACAATACTATTTTAATATCGTCCGAGTAATCGTAAAATCAGTAAGAGGTGATTTAGAGAAACTCTATTTAGAACATTAGATTAAGGAAATTCAACAAAGTCTTATCGTGTCGATGACAAAAACTAAATCTTACTAGCCCAGTAGTAAGCAGCCACATTTCACGCGTTGGCATTCCAAATATATCCTAGAGTGCAGGTGTCAGGGCACGCAGGGCAAGAAAGTAAATGGGCCATTGTTTTCGGGAGCATATCTATATGCATTAGTTGTAACAACATTGTAAAATAATATATATGAAAGGGCTTCATATGCACAGTTTAAATGGATTTTTATTTTATTTAGTCACGTAGTTTTTGACTTATATAGTTAAAAATGTCGAAAATATACCGTTCCCCTTATCCTATCCTAAGATCGCCGAGGGGAAAATCTGTAATATAACAAGTCATACATGTTTATGTAAATATTACACGAAAAATAATATCACGTTTCTAAATAAAACACATTTTTAGAAATCATCAAAAAACTTAGTTATGTGGTTTGGTGTTTCTAGATTAATAACAAACTCACTTATATAAATCTAAAGAAAGTAGGTACGGAATCCTCGGTGCGCGAGTCTGACTTGACTGTTTTTTTACATAAACCAACAGCAACGGCACCATAGGATTACAAAATTATTCAAAGGTGACGTTATAAGACTGCAAGCTTCTTTAAGGTGTGGGTACATTCCCAGTCACCCAGCTCTACTTCTCTTAATTTGTCTCTGATTGTTCTGACTTGTGGCACTACATATTACCACAAAGAGTTACTCATCTGTGACTACACCTGAACAGTCTCCCTCCTAGATTAAAGCTGCCATATGACTTACCTGTACGGTTTTAAACAGGCTTTGAACTTTAAAATCTGTACTTTTACTCTTAATCGGGAATTATTCCCTTACTTCGGGAATTATTTACTTTATTTTATTTCCGATTAAAATAAAGCGTTTTAAATCTGTGTTGGAAACACGCTGTATGAATGAAACCAGTCGTACTTTATTTAAATTTTAATGCACATTGACAAATAAGTGTTTTCCAAATATTGCTTGCTCATCAACAAACATTTATGAACCAGAAAGTATACACATTGCGTAAGAGCAGACTGAACAACGTAATAGACAAACAAAAGAAACAAAATAATACGTTTGTTTATATGAATAACGTTCAGATATTTGCAATAATCTCCTTAATATAAAAAAATACCGGTCAAGTGCAAGTCGAACTAGCTCACCGAGGGTTCCATACCATTTTTGGATGTATTAAAGTAATATTCATGTGTTCTGGGGTGTCTCAGATAGCAAAAAAACTAAACCGCAAAACTAAGTTTGTTTGTCGAGTTTTTTTTAGGTTTTTTTAAAACTGTACCATTTAGAAAGATCATTTTATTTTGCCTGTAAAATATAGATTTAATTATTTCAGATTTTTCCTTCCACCGTGAGATAAGGGGGAAATTTTTGATTATCAGCCAAAAACTACGTGATATAAACCAAAATAAAAATCTGTTTTGAGATGTGCAAATGAAGCCCTTTCATATGATACCCCACTCGATATAGTAGTCTCACTTTGAAATTTTGATCACCCATTAACCAATTATGAAAAAAGTAAAAGATTTTTTTTTATTTGCGATAAGTTTGGTTAAGTAAGATCTAAAACTATTCCAAGTTTCAAATCGATAGCATCAGTGGTTCCTGAAATATATAGGTGTGACAGACAGACAGACGAAGTCTCACCATAAGGTTTCCTTATTTACCTTTTAGGTATGGAACCCTAAAAAGGCTATATTACAAAGAGTACTCTGGAAAACTGACTATAATATAATTTTAATTGGAATTCCGCTTTTATCCGACTTCTGTGGGGAAAAAATTGGATTTGGCGTAACTTGGTTGGAATTGGTTTAGATTGTAATTGTCATTGGTTACCAGAACAAACTTAATACTTATTTACGTAGCAACTCGTTAGTGATAACAGCAGCATTTTTATTTCTTACTAGCTGTAGCCCGCGGCTTCGCTCGCGTTTACTTTGTTACTCAAACGTGTTTTGAATTATGGATCGAGGTTTTTAAAACATTGTTTACACTAATGTAACGATATTGTTCACACTTTTATTAACCCTAATCTAATAGGTATCAAGTATGTAGCCTGTATTTTTGTGTAAGCTATTATATGTGTAAGAAATGGGATTCTTAAATATTTACTTCTTTATTTAAAAAGATACAGTACTTATTTTGCAATTCCATTAAAAAACTTATGAGGTTGTTAAGTGGAAACCATTTGGTAACCCCATTGGTAGACGCCCTTAGCGGTTGATTTTCGAAAAATGCTGGAAATTAGTTTATTCAATAGTTTTGTTTAATTCATTCACTCAGCTTCATTACCATAGTTGCATTATAGCATTAGGTAAATGGAGAAAAAAAATGGATTACATGGATTACTTCAATATGACGAATTTATCCACAAAGTGTCCATAATGCAGCATGATTTTTGTTTTCGCGTTTGATACTAAAAAACCGTGCTAAAACCCCGTTAAGGGTTGATTTGCAAAATAAATCTGTTAAACGTGTTTCTCAATTTTTTGATGAGTACACTGACAAAGTTTCGTGTCTTTGAAAAAATTGTTTATTACATACAAACTTTGATACCTACCTCATTTATCCCACGGGTTGATTTTCGAATAAAAAATTGCACACTTTATCCGGTTCTAATGAAATTTGCATGAAATCATTACAGTAGTTTACTCTCTTGAATAAAAAAGAATCATTGAAATCGGTTCATATTTGTCAGAGTAACGTAATGGAGAACACCAGTTTCATGGTTTTTTAACCGACTTCAAAGGAGGAGGTTCTCAATTCGTCTGTCTAAATTCTTTTTTTACCAGTAAAATTCCTACACATCAATCATGGTTCTCCAGGAAGATCTTATCCGGTTGTGATAAAATTTATACATATTAATTACAGTGGTTCCTTCTTTCGAATAAAATTGGTAAATATTTGCTAGAGTTTGACCATTTTTGTCCTAAAAAGCGATAAAAACATCATCTTTTAGGCATTCCTACAGTTTTTCCTGAGTCGCCATTTTTGTTTTTTCAGGAACTGCTCATTCGAAAGTAATATTTTTTAAGGGGCCCAATCAGTGGAGCGGCCTATCCGTACCAGAAAGAATTTTTGAAGTCGGTTCATAATTGCCAGAGTCATGCGCGAACATTCATAGAAAAAAAAAATATGTACAGACAAATTGAGAAACTCCTCCTTTTTTGGAGTCGGTTAAAAATGCTGAAAATTAGTTTGTTAAATTTTTGTGTTGAGTTTACTTACCGAGTTTCGTGACTGTAGCTGCCTTATAACTTAAATGGAAATCCTTCTGCATGCAAACTTTGAAACCATTAATTGACCTTAGGGGTTGTTTTTCGATGAATTCATGAAACATGTTTCTTAGATTGTTATGTGCAATACATAAAATAAGTCTTGTGACCGTAGGGTTAAAAAAACATGATTTGGAGCCCCAATTAATCCCTTTTGGGGGCCAATTAAAAAAAAAAAAAAATTGCACATGGATTTCTTTAATTTCATGAATGCATCCGCAGTGTCATCAGTGCAGCATGAATTTTTTACCGCATTCATATTCAAAAACCGTGCTAAAACCCTGTCAAGGGTTGATTTTCAAATCAAAATGTGTCAGACATGTTTCTTAACTTCATATGATGACAAAAGTTTTGTGTCCGTCTGATGAAAAATATTTTTTTGCAAAGTTTGATACCCACTTAGGGGTTGATTTTCGAAAAATGCTGAAAATTTGTTTGTTGTTTCGTTGAGTTTATTTATTGAATTTTGTGACTGTAGCAGCATTATAGCTAAAATGAAAATTCTTGTTCATGCAAACTTTGCAACCTCATAAAAGGACCTTAGGGATTGTTTTTTGAAGAATGCCTTAAATAAGTTTCTTAGATTATTGTGTGCAATGTATAAAATAAGTCCTGTGTATGTCCTGTCCTGTGTTTAGGACAAAAAACATTTTTTGGACCCAATTGGACCCTTTGGGTTGATTTTCAAAATAAATTGCGTTAACTTGATGAATTTATTCACAAAGTTGCATCAGTGCAGCATGATTTTCTTTCCGCGTTTGCTACTCAAAAACCATGCTTAAACCCCTTCAAGGGTTGATTTAAAAAAATGATATGATACTCGTGTTTTGTATCAGTACACTGATAAAGTTTCGTGTTCATGCGATGACTATTTATTTTTCTTTAGTAACTTTGATACCCCATTTGGCCCCCTTAGGGGTTGATATTCGAAAAATGCTGAAAATTAGTTTGTTAAATTGTTTTGTTGAGTCCATGTACTGAGTTTCGTTACTCTAGCTGTATTATGTGTGGTGTTAGTGCGGTGAAAAAGTTTTTCATACAGACTTTGAGACCCCATTTGACCCACTTAGGAGTTGATTATCGAAAAATGCTTAAAAATTTGTTTATTCAATTTTTGAATTGAGATTATGTACCAAGTTTCGTTACTCTAGCTGTATGATAGCATTAAATGGAAATCGTTCTACGTGTAAACTTTTCAACCACATTAAATGACCTTAGGGGTAGTTTTTCGAAAAATGCCGAATTTAAGTTTCTTAGATTCTTGTGTGCAATATATAAACTAAGTCTTATGACTGTAGGTCGAGAAACATTTTTTGGACCCCAATTGGACCCCTTTAGGAGTTGATTTTCAAAAAATTATTATTTGTACTTGGATCTCTATATTTGATTAATGTATTCGCAAAGTTTCAGCAATGCAGTATGATTTTTTTTTCCGCGTTGCATACTCAAATACGATGCTAAAACCCCTGTAAGGGTCGATTTTCAAAAAGTGGGATACACGTATTTCTTTATTTCTTTTGTTTAGTACACTGACAAAGTTTCATGTCCGTGTGACGAAAAAAATATTTTTTTCTATACAAACTTTGGGAGCCCATTTGACCCCCTTAAGTATGGAATTAGGAAAAATCCGTTCTTATTGTTCACCTAGACTATTTAAATAATGTTGGTTCCAAATTTCAAGATTGTACGTTATATGGTTTTTGCTGTATCGTGATTCCTAGAAAACACCCTGCTCTTTTATTAATATAGATTTCAGCCTTTTCTAAATACGTAAATGAATTTCTAGGTTCAATTTTGCGACTCTACCTTTTTATCTCCGATGACGCCATTCCATTTAACCTCAAATTCAAATTTAAAAATATTTATTTTAAATAGCTTAATTTTTTTAAAAGCTACCGGCCTACCTCAGCTTAGACTACACTTAGAGAATGTATCGTGTGTGTTACAATTTAAAGAAGAATCACTCATTCACCTACTAATAATATGGTGGATGTGGTGGATACTAAAAATTGTAAGTTTGAAGAAATATAATGATTTCTGATATTTACGCGAATGAGGCTATAGTTTATTTTTACGTTTTTTGTGGTACTAAAAGAGGCAGTTGTAAGAAATTTTGTGTTTGTATGAAAAAAAAAAACCTAAGTGCGCTCTATAGCCTAGCCTGTTTAGTTATTCTTTTTGGTTTCGACGCATTATTTGGAAACTAATTATTTCTTCAAATTGAAATGAAACTAATTTTACGGATTATATCGCGGTTTATTTATGATTTTAATTACCCGACGTTTCGAATACTTTACAGCATTCATGGTCACGGGCGGACCTAGGGCGAGATATAATCCGTAAAATTAGTTTCATTTCAATTTGAAGAAATAATTAGTTTCCAAATAATGCGTCGAAACCAAAAAGAATAACTGTAAAATGTCTTCTTAATAAATTTTTGCTAGCTATGGCTGGTCATTAAGTAAGTAGTAATATGTCTTAAAGGTCGCAATAAGGATGTACAAAAACTGTATTCACAGTTGTCGATAATTTCCCTTAGGTGAACGCAACCTTACTTAAGAGATCGAGTGGGTATTTAATAGAGCAAAGTCCATTTCATAAACAGCAACTGTCACTATGTAACATTGTCTATAGATAAGATCAGCTGGCTGATATTATATTACGATACAAATACAACACGACTGGATATTGCTTGGCAAGTCGATTTATGATGTCATTTAATTCATGCATAGTAATAATCATCGATATAATATACCTATAAACTAGATAAACATTCACTAACAAAATGACATCTAAAATATGGTCACAGGGGTCGCGGACTTATCTGTGCTGGTGGCGGAAACGTGAACTAACGGTTTTATTATGATAATGACGTGTATTTTGACAGTTTCATACAGACAGTAGCGACACTCCTAGCGGCAAAAATAATTTTGTCAGCCTGTGGCTTGAAAAGAAATAGGCGCTATTTCTGTGTGCCACTTTTCGGACCGTATCACCTAATCTAGTTTAAATATTATATCGATGGTAATAATAATTATTATTGTTAGTAGTTTTAAAGGAATAAAGTACGTAGGGTCGTTGGTATGGGACATTTTTTTTGCATTTTTACGTCTATAACATCGATATAATACGAGGCCTGCCTTTTAAGTTCTGTCGTTTCCATATTTACCAGCAATTTTGAATTTGGAACTGTTCTATATTCGAATGTGTTTAAATTTTGAATCTCAAAACAGTTGAAAGTATTAGGATTAATGCTATTGTTTAGTCACAGCGTCGATTGGAATCTGTCAGGTTACGTACGAAAATGAATCTTTCTAAGGAAAATCTTCGTGCAATAATTTTCTACAACTTTATAAGAGGCCTGACACGGCTTCAGTATTTTGAAGAGCTAACATCTGTGTTCAGTGATGAAGCCCCATGTCTGCGGACTGTCGAACGCTGGTATTTAGAATTCCAGTGTTAGTGACAAATCTCGCGAAGGACGCCCAAAATCCGCCTTCACTGAAGATAACATCATTGCATTGCATCATTGTGACGTATCGAGAGATAGAGGCTCTATTAGGCATCTTAAGGACAACCATTCAGAAGATCTTGCATGAAGCGCTTGGTGTGAGAAAGCTAGTTTGCCGTTGGATACCGCATCTGCTTTCCGACGATCACAAGGCGGCCCGCGTCAGATGTTGTAAGAAAACTCTGTAAAGGTTCAACCGAGTCAAATCACGTCAATGACATCATCAGTGGTGACGAATCTTGGATCTATCCCTACGATTCTGATTCCAAACAACAATCTACAATCTGGGTCTTTCAAGGCGAGAAAAAGCCGACTAAAGTTGTTTGTTCTCGAAGCACTTCAAAGAAGATGGTGGCCACGTTCGTTGGAAAAACCGGTCATGTTGCGACTATTGCACTTAAAGATCGTAGAACGGTTAACGCAGAGTGGTATACCACAGTTTGTTTACCACAAGTCATCGCCGAACTTCGAAAATCTAACTCAAAGCGACGCATCATCCTGCACCACGACAACGCAAGCTCACACAACGCTCGTCAAACGATTGCGTATTTGAAGCAGGAAAAAGTAGAAATTCTTGACCATCCTCCATACAGTCCTGACCTGAGCCCTAACGATTTATTTACATTTCCTAAAATTATGAAAAGTCTTCATGGTCAAAGGTTCCAGTCCGGTGAAGAAGCAGTCGATGCTTTCAAGTCAGCCATTTTGAACACCCCCACTTTGGAGTGGAATAAATGTTATAATAACTGGTTTGAGCGAATGGAAAAGTGTATTAGGCTACGTGGTGAATACTTGGAAAAACAATAGAAAGTACTATAAGGTTCTAGTTGTGTTTTTTTCTTCAACCGACAAAACTTAAAAGGCATCCCTCGAATTTAAACCAGAGTAGCTGTTACGGTCCGAAAAGTGGCACACAGAAATAGAGCCCTTGTGTTGCTATTTCTTTTCAAGCTACAGGCTGACAAAATTATTTTTTCCTGCTTCTGTCTATATGAAACTGTCAAACTACAAGTCATTATCATAATAAAACAGTTAGTGGACGTTTCCGCCACCAGCACGGATAAGTCTGCGACCTCCGCGACCACATTTTAGATGTCATTTTGTTAGTGAATGTTTATCTAGCTAGATAATATATTATTATATCGATGGTCTATAATCTGTGTCTTACTGCCGCACTCACAAACGTCAGTGAGTGTTAATTATCAATTAAACAGTTCTTGAAATCGAATTAGTTAGACAGTCGAAGCCTATTAATACTTTGATTATACTCGTACCATTTAATCTCGTACTCAATAATGTGTGTTAGGCACGGTAACGGTTCTGCGAGGCGAAAAATTCAGAATAAAAGAAATAGTTAATGATGTTTAAGGCTAATTGGCGTTTCAGACTGCAGCAGTCAGACTTTGTTAATATAATACACATCACATTGCGCTTATTGGTCATTTACCTGCTGTTAACATAGCGCACACATACAACTTTCACTATACTTAATAACAATTTAGAAACTTTATGATACGTTGACAGCAACACCAATGAACGGTCAGCCGACGGCGCGCGGATAGAGCAATTAACAAATTATCGATTAATCATCGAAAATATAAATATACCTATCGATAACAGTATCGCGGCAAATCAGATATTTGTGATACTGCTATCATGGTGAATGACCAATCAAATCATTAAACCACAGTACCGTTATTCGAAGCTTATAATGAGAGCGGCACTTCCGGTTTCCCGTCATATTAGTTCCTATTGGTCTACTTCACTGTGATTTGATCGGACGTGACGTCATATTGCCAGGCGGGTGGGGGGAGCTGTTGTAAAACACGCTCACTCCATTCGTGTTCATTGGCGTCTTGTTTCCCGTCACGGACACCCGTCCGAGGCTACAATATACAACTGTTTGTGGAATTTAAATCAAATTCTAAATCTAAATAATTCCAAAAGTATACAATGTTGAACAACAATATTTGCTACAAATAGTTGAAGCCGAATAAAATGCACGTAAGTACAAAACATTTTAACGGTGTTTGCCGTTCGTTTTGTTTGTGTGTTCCTAATGAAATGTTTTATACTATTGATAATGAAATGTTTTATACTATTAAATAGTGTGTGGTTTGAATATAGTGCAAGTAAATTGAGCTATGTTGGTCATAAATTTGTAAATAATCAATTTTCATTTAGCCCACTGACAGTAATTTGTATATTTGAAAACTTTAAAAATTATTATTTAATACTTGTGCTGAATTGATATTTTTATTAATGTTTAATGTGGGTAAGCTTTATGTGCGAGTTTTCTAAGTGGATAAAAAGTAATGGACACATAAACATGTAATATTACAAATTGTAATCTACCTGCAGTTTAAAACATTTGCAGAACTATTTTTGTAGCCAAGTCCTACGATAATATAGTACATCTACCTGCAGTTTTAAGCATTTGCAGAATTATTTTGTAGGCGAGTTCTACGATAATAATACATCTCTTACAGTTAGTTCTAAGCTTTTTTTCAGAATTGATGGTCAATTTACAATAATACAATCGGAACAGTGAAACAGTGACATTAGTTGTACTTGAAGAAAAGGCGCTCAGGCGTTATCAATGTGCTGTGATAATTGGATAAATTCAGTAAACAAGTGAGTTTTGTTAATATATTACTTTTGATTGTGCGGTATCTGTAAGTTCACGTGTGCTGACAAGTAGAACTATACTCATAGGGTAACCTAGGATTGGGAATTACAAGCCTAGATACAGTACAAATGGAGTATTTAAGTCTTATAATTGTGGCCGCCACCTCAATTTTACAGACAAACCATTTGCGACCATATTTTTTGTTGTATCTAACAAAAAAAAAAAAAAAAATGCTGCTAAAATAGTTTGCAGGCAATGATATTATTTACAATATCATTGTATCATTGCTTGCATGACATTATTTCGTACTCTTCTTGTGTGGGCTATGTAGGTTAATTACTATTATAGTCTGTGAGCAGAAAGGTGGAAATATAACTGTTTCAAAGTTAATGTAAATACAATTACGGTTTTCTTTAAAATCTCTTAGAACTTTTTCAATAAGTTTGTGCGACGCAATATTGAGTATTGAGAAACGTAGAGATGCTATCATATTAACAAATCTGTTTGTCTTGGAGAAATCCAGTGCATGCGTACGCAACGCAGTAACTTTTAGTGTCTAATACACAAAATTCACGTATATATATGGCAAGCCTCGTAAGGTTACAATCAATATAAAGTACTATCTCATGGCACAAGTTGCCATCCATCGTAGCAGGATGGGTGCACAAATCATAAACCTCCCATCTCGGGGGCAGTACATGTACAGTTGCTCGTAGTAAGGCAAGCTCCTGGTTTCCAGATTTAATTCTGATAATCTTGTCAAAGCCTAAAAGTTGTTGGCTGAAGTCTACTTCACCAGAATAGAGTACCATCGCGTGGTACGAGGTCTAATTTCTATTCTCCTTTGCATAACGTTTGCAAATACACACATCAAAAGTGTCTAGGGATCAAGCATTTTTAAGCGGATTTCTTGAGATTGAGATGTGGCTTTGTAATAAATTTATGATTTTATAAATTTATATGGATCCTTTTTGGTGCATTTCATAATTTGAATCAGGAACTGTGAATCAAATTCGAGTAAAAGATGAAAATCAGCTGTCAATATTTTCCCTATAAAAACATACAACGCATTGAAGACATTATTAGTGCTACTGTTTCCCTACTACTGATTAAAACCAACGTTATTATGGAGCGGCGACGTCATTTAAGCAGGGAAGAAATGCTCAGAGCCGTGGGAATGATAGAAGCTGGTTCCCGGCAACGTACTGTGGCTTTAGCTCTGAATACAAGTCAGAGTGTTATCAGTCGACTTTGGACACGTTACCGAAGCACTGGTACCGTGGCTGAGCGCCATGGAGGACGGTATCGCTGCACCACACGGAGACAAGACCGATATATTCAAATCTTAACTCGAAGAGCTCCAACAATAACTGCCATGATGTTAGCCGTGAGGCTTCATCACTCTTCAGGGAACTTAATTAGCGACCAAACAGTCAGAAACCGCTTGCATGAAGTGAACCTTCATTCCCGAAGACCGCTACGGGTACCACCTATAGCAATGCACAATCGTAGGATTCGATATCAATGGGCTCTTGAACACAGAAATTGGGCAGAAGAACAATGGCGTTTCGTGTGCTTTTCTGATGAGTCTCGTTTTGGTATGAGACCGGATACAAGACGTATACGACACTGGAGAACCCCTGGACGCCAACAGCGATTAAAATCCTGCCAGGAAGTCCATCCTTATAGTGGTGGAACCATCATGGTATGGGCGGGTATTTGGATCGGCGGAAGAACTGAGTTGATTTGGATCAGAGGCAACCTCAACGCTCAAATTTATGCTGAGACGATTGTATCAGACGTCATCGTTCCTCTACAAGTGCAAATCGGTCCCTTATTTCAGTTAATGCATGATAATGCACGACCGCACACCGCAAGAGTTGTAAGACAGACTCTCGCCGCAGCTAACATCAATGTCCTGCCCTGGCCTGCTCAGTCGCCAGACTTGAACCCGATTGAGCATGCATGGGATATGCTACAGAGAAGAGCTCTGCCGAATATGGAGGGTATCCAGTCGCAAGAAGACCTTTTTTTGTTGTTGCAACGAACATGGGCGGCCATTCCACAGCGTGATTTGGATGAACTCATTTTGAGTATGCCAAACCGATGTTCTTGTGTTGTTAGTGTTCGCGGTAGAAACACGGATTATTAATTGTTTAAGTTACCCAATAAAATTTTAAAGAAAACTGTTATTTCAGTCTTTTTTTCGAACTTTTGTGTTAGTGGTTCAAATGTCAAAAATCCCGTTATTAGGAAAATGGCAAATTTCTTTATTAATGCAAAGGTGACTTGGTTTATCGTTACTGTGACAAACGAAAACACTTTATTTGATGAATCCTTAAAGAAAATTTTAATTAATATCAATCAGGAGAAAAGTTATTGCAAAAATATATGTTGATCCCTAGACACTTTTGATGTGTGTATTATCGCCTACCCTCGCAGGATGGGTACACAAATAATTAACCTGTCTCAGGATGGTATGTATCATCTCATGTATGTTGATCATGACCACGCACCTGATTCAGAATCAATTTTGACGATCTTGTCAGTCTGACCGTTGTTGGCTGACTTCTACTTCACCATCAGCTTTAAGTACCATCACGTGGCATATTTTCTAGATTCCATTTTAAATTGCATGGAGTTGCACAAACCACCACCCTCGCAGGGTGGAGGGTGGTGCAGGGGCATATATGTATATATATATAAATAATAAACCTCCATCCCGTGATGGTACATATGTATATAAGTAGTTATTTATTTATTTTATTTCTTAATTGCTCATAAAAAGAGCATGTATCCGGTTTTTAAAATAAATTTTGATTTGTCAATTTGGAAGTGGTTGGCTGAAGTCTATTTCACCATCAGTATATTGTCCTTCGCAAGGACTGCACATTTTATTACTCGCCCTCGCAGGGTGGATACACAAAGATTTAACCTCCCTCGCAGGGACAGTAACATGTATAGCTCGTGGAGAGAGCACGTACAGTGTATCCGGTTTTTAGAATCAATTTTGATTTGTCAATTTGGAAGTGGTTCGCTAAAGTCTATTTCACCATTAGTATATTGTCCTTCGCAAGGACTGCACATTTTATTACTCACACTCGCAGGGTGGATACACAAAGATTTAACCTCCCTCGCAGGGACAGTAACATGTATAGCTCGTGGAGAGAGCACGTACCTAATTTTCAAAATCAATTTTGGCATTCTTGTCAGTCTGAAAGTTATTTTCTGAAGTCCATTTCATTATAATAATTGACTGGCCCGTCGTTCTCATAGACACCCTGACTCCTACTCAGTGGTAGTGGGTTCGATTCCCACCAAGTTTCTGTTACTATTTATCGATATAAGTAGGAAGTGCATTCGTATCAGTTGTATGGTTGCCGTTGTGCAGACTGTATCTGGTTTGGGATCGGATGGCCGTGTGTGGGTTGTCCCAGGATATTATTATTATTATAAGCATAGTGACATTGACAGGGTATTTTTAGCAATTACGTACCTCCGCAGGGTACCCCAATAAGTAACAGTTCCCTGCAGGAGTGGTAACTGCATATTGCTCTTCGAGACTGTTTTTCTGTTAAATTCAGCAGAGATATTAAGACACTAACAGTGTGTGTGTGCCTGGCACATCGTCTTATTAACCTTTTTCTGAGGAGTTTGTTCTGACTATCACGCGCTCTCGCGGGGAGAGAATACAGAAATTTACCTTTCAGAAGAAGGTTGCAGTTGCTATACAAAATTGCACGTACGTGATTCTATGAATCAATTATATATAAATATATAAATTTCATAACCCTGGCTTGCAGTCACGTCTTTGATCCTAATCATGGTCCATTAATTTTACTGTCTTAAAATATCAGGACCAGTCGAGCGTAAACTGCTAATAGTTTATCAAAGTTTTGGATACAACATTTTAAGAAAGTTCTTCAAACAATGATTGGATACGATGTGGGGACAAAATGTCCTTTATTTGAAGACCATCATTACTTTTTCTATACTATATCCCATTTCAAAGTTAAAAGGTATGTAATCTTATAATTGGGACTTCTGGGGATCCATAATGTTGGAATCATTCAAGAGTTTCTATAACAATATCAAACTCAATTCTGTGGGTGTAACTGGGTGTAAGTAACCAAGTTATGCCAAAATGCATCGCCTGCATTATTAGCTAAAAGTAATGCAGTCCTCATTCACAATTGCGGAGAACAGGCGTATAATTGTACGAACTGTAATTGTTCTAATGAGAATAGATTCTTTAACCCCATAATTTAATTTCCGATCAATGTCGGGAGTAAGAAAATATAAAGAAAGCAGTTGCATTGCAACCAAAAGAAATATTAGCAATCCTGCTTACTATCTCTTGTAATTTCGCATTTATTACAAAGTGTCAACACAAATTTCCTTTACAGAGGTAAGGGAAACTAATATGCAGACAGGGGGTGGGACCAACCATTCACAGATGCTTATGAATATTATATCTTTCAATTAGTTCTTTAATACAAATCAAATTTCATTGATAATATTTTATACAATATCCTTGTAGAGACAGATAGTAGGATATATGGAGTACATATGTCCATAAATATTTAAGGTACTTTGGAGCAGAACGACTACAAATCATCCTCCATGTGTGATTATTCGTGTATTTGGTGAACATATACACTTACTCGTATTGGCTCTGAAGTATTCAGGTATAGATTAAATATATATTTAATCGTATTGGCCCTGAATTATTTCGGAGAGCAGACTCTGTTCTTGAACGAGTTTTGAGTCATCTATTCATATGACACAACTTTTAAAGAGTCCTAGTTTTCGCATACAGACAATATTATTTCGTTCTGAAACTTACAAATGTGAGTTTTGGTGATCCAGACTTGACCTTCCAAATCAAACCAAATATTACATTAAAAATTCACGAAGTAGTTTGGAATCATCATGAGCTGGTCTTGATTTTCTAAACTAAATTAAAATAACTGGAAATATTGCCACATTTTTTGCTAATTTATAGCGGATTCGAGCATTAATCATTGTTGTTTGGTATTATTATTGCCTAACTGACAATGTACAATACTGATCAGTCCAGTTACTTGCTTGTCAATTCTTAGCAACATGTTCTTAAATCGATTTTACTTATTAATCCTTTACTCATCTATTTAGGATATGATTTAGTGAGCAATTTTCAAAGTGGCTTACTTCACATGTAGAACACATACATGCATATATAGCAATGTATAGACGATTTAACATTTATAAAAAGACCCTGACTAATGACTAGCGTAATGCCTTAATAGAGTTTAGATAAAAATCTCATATAATTTATCTATTACTACACAAAGTGAAGTCTACTCTGCACACTGTTGCTTGCTGGATGCTAAAGATTATCACACTCCATAATAATTAGAGGTAAACATTGTAACATCACCTAGTACTCTGTAAAGCATAGTCTTGTCCAAGAAGCGCGTTAATCGGAAGGCCACGTACTGCAAAGTATACAACATTGCAGTACCTGGTGTTGAGTGTTTAATCTTTATTGATGGGTCAAAAAGACTAAAATCACGAACATAATTTAGCTTAATTAATTACCTATCATGCGTCACAGGCGTAGTGGTTTTTAATAGCTAGCACATTGAAATTGGAGATTTTTAATACATTTTAATCTGTATTATAAAGACGAAGTCAAAAACACATCACGAAAAAATAAAAAATGTACTTTTGTACTGGATTGTTTAACAAAACACAATGAATAATTGGC